>OZ026612.1:87334383-88004383 GCA_964020975.1 Hermodice carunculata
AGAATTTTAAGGATATAGGAAACCAATTATGTAGATTTAATAGTTTAAAGCAAATTTTACAGTTTATTCTGAAAGTTGTGGCTCTTATCATATGTTGAGCAATAAAGGGTTATTCCACTAAAATATGCATAAACTATGCAAATACGACATCTGTTTCCGCGATTATGTATCTCTGACTCTGAGTCATATTACCTACCGATTTTGAATATTAAAGAGCGTGCTGAACATGGTTTAGCATGCCAAATGTGGACCGTGACCAAGAATAGAGATGGATAGTTGTTTGCCTTACCAAAAAGTGGTTATCTATCAAATTTAAATAAGAAAATAGAGAAAAAGGTGACATGAATATCATATATAATTGAGGTACTTGTTACGATATAAGCTGACAAGGGTAACATTATAGGCTTTGTAATGCACATAAAACATTGAAATGACGTGTATAACGTGCATTAAATTAAATGATACCATCTCAAATTTAAAATGGCTGGCTTGGGAATAAACATTGATTTATTCATGAAATAGCAGACAAACATCGAAATGCTTTTTTTTCCTGGCGAGGTATTTATGATAATTTTAAGACGTTTGCACCGAACAAAACAAGTAACGCCACCCTGAAACTCCTATGCATGGCGATTTATTGTTACTTCAATATCAAAGAAACAAAAAGATCCATGTTCTGCAATCGTTTTGGCATAACATGTTAACATGTAAAACTTCCTGCCGTTAGCAGCAGTGCGACCAGCCCGCAATAAACAGAACCCGTGAGTTCGTAAAGTTCACAACTCTATATGTCCAGTGTGTCAGCACCATCAGCATTTCGAACTGCAAAACAAGTTTTGCGCATGGACACCACTAGCTGCTGCATCATCTAACGAGGAATGCGATCGCACTCTTCCAGAAGAGCCTGGCTGCTGGCGGTTGCTGGGCGCTGGATCCCGTCTGCGGACAAGCTGGCCAAGGTAGCCCCAAAGCTTTTTGATGGGATTAAAAGCAGGCCGTGAAGGCTGGCCAGGGCAAATCATTAATTTTCTGTGTCTGCAGAAAATACATAGTCAGTCTAACAGCAATGTGAATGAGCATTGTCATGTTAATAAGACTGGAGTGGGTGGCATCTTGTGAAATAAACAGTGCCATGCTGAAGGATTTCATTCCTGTAATGTGCCGCATAGCGGTTCCCACCAATGAAGATAAGCTGGGTTTTGGCTGTGAATATACACATAAGTGTTCCCGAAGCCTTTTGTGAACTGTCTGGACAGATATTCTGTTGTTGGTTCTGCCAGATGTCTCTCCTGTCGTTCTTATGGTGGCTGGTAAAGATATGTTGCGAAGCCACAGGACTTAGTTTCTACTTGGATAAAAGAGGCTGATCTGGCAGACGTATGCAGATCAACAAGTACATGTAAATTTACCAAACTTGTCCCGCGGATGGTTTAAAGATCGATATGAATAATACCAGTATATTAAGAAAATGAATTAAAAATATTACACTTTTAAGTTGCGTGGTATTTTAAAATTTAAACAGAAATCTCATGTTCTTTCCAATTGTAAACGCTGGCAAATATTCCCGAATTTCCTGTTTTCTATATATTTGTGAAAAGTCCAACAAATTTGAGAAAATATACAGCGTTAAACAGAAGTCTTCTGCCGCACACCATCACTAATGTTCTTCTAAGACGACCTGTGTCTAGTACACAGGCATGTGCATACTGTTTGTCCTTGCGTTCTGCTTTCTGCATTATGTAGGACGAAACGTGATTCATCCATGAATGACACACCACTGATAAATAGAAATCTCATGTTCTTTCCAATTGTAAATGCAGGCAAAATATTCCCGCATTTCCTGTTTTCCATGTCTTTGTGAAAAGTCCAATAAATTTGAGAAAATATACAGCGTTAAACCGAGGCAAGTAACAGAACCACCACCAGATGTGAGATTATTTACAATGTTAATTCGAAAGCCTATTTTGCTGAGTCTCAAATATGGATCTTAAAAATTGTAATTGAACATCGTTGGGAATATCACGTTAATGACCTGTTTACTGTGAACGTCTTCTTCTGGTGATACAAAATTTGATACACAAATCTTTTTAAATCAAAATCTGAGAATGTATTTTGCATTATATTTTTTGTCTTACAATGTCTATCCGATATGTCGGTCTTAGTCTAGCCAGGGAGCTTTAATATTTCAGGTATGCTCCACTAACATATATTTGTCTGTGTTCTAATGTAAATGCTTATCCTTTGGCATATGCCTAGGAACGGGAAGAAGCAGACGAAACCACCAATCAAGAGATATCATGTGACCTATCATGACCATACTATTGGTCAGAATGGGTCAGGTGACAAATGCTTTCACCAGTGCTGACCTCTGCCTCTTGCCTCTTGGCTTATGCCACTAAAACATACTACTAAAACTTGACCTTTCAAAACACGTAAACAGGAAAAGACAACTTCAAGGTCTGCAATTTCTTTTTGTTTCAACCAACCAAACCTCTGTATGTGCTGAATTATACAAATGATCATATGTCAGCTGTATGTTCTGGCAGATTACACATGCGATGCCACCAACCAGACATACAATATACATTTTAATACACTGGCCAAAAATATTTAATCCGCGCAAGTATTCTATCATCACATTTAATAGGCGTGTTTACTTAAAATGCAACATAATCAAAGTAGGTTTGAAAAATGCAAAGCTGTAAATGGGCATCAGTAATTTATAACTTGTACTCTTGAGGAAGACGTCAACTTGACTACTAGGTATTATCTATAACAGGATTTTTGTGTTATGTAATCTACATATATTAAAGATGGTGATGTTGTTTTGAATTATTATTATTATTATTATTATTATTATTATTATTATTATTATTATTATTATTATTATTATTATTATTATTATTATTATTATTATTATTATTATTATTATTATTAATGTCTGTCATTGAAAACTAATAATGGAATAATATTACATTAATACAAGGCCTTCTTAGTTCTAAGAATATTTATCCTTAAAACCCTCAAGTGGCCGTCTGGGTAAGATACATCAGTCATGTCCTGACATGTAGCTCAGATACTTGGAAACTGATATTTCACCCAGCAGGGGACAAAGACTTTATGCCACTCATGGAGTGTAGTTTTAGTACAGAGCATTTGTCACATTTTTCACTCCTCTGCAAAATTGTAAGGAAATGACGTTAGAGTGCAATAGCAATTAACGATGGATTTATTTGTCATTATAATGACTGGAGTCCTACATACTAGATGTCTGTACATGCCTCCTTCTCAATCATTTAGAACCAAAAATTCTTTTACACTCATGGATATACATCCGCATTTCTACATCCGAGTAATATAGAGATGAGTGAAGGCTTGGAATTTTCTGCACCTTTTCTTTCTTTTTTTCTTTCTTTCTTTTATCTATTTGTATTTATTTGTTCACTCATACGTCCATTTATTTATCTATTGTTCTATTTATCTATCTATCTATCTATCTATCTATCTATCTATCTATCTATTTACTTGCTTATTTTTCTCATATCTCGTTGCCTCAGTGTCCAGCATTTGATGGCATCTGTTTGAATTTTCAAAGAACTGCTATAACACTGGAGGGACGATCTGCCAAAAAATTTAGATGGGTTTGCCTTTTTTACTTTTTTTTGGGGCGGGGGGGGGAAGGGGGCTCATTTGGTAGCAAACATTTACCTTTTGGCACACAAGGTGCGGTATTTTGCGATTGAGCGCTTCGACTGATCGGGGGGAATACTGAAGCCATTCTTATATTTGAGCAGCTATCCATGGCTGAGGGGTCTACGCCATTTTACCATTATAAATCAAACGGTCACGAAACCGATATTGACGGATTTCAAGTCTGCAAATCCGGGATGGAAGATAAAATATGCCCAAGGGAGTTCTTAGTCTAACTCTGCCTATCTCTGTCAGCGGGAGTGCTGGGTAGGTCAGAGAAATACAAATAACTGGTGCTTAATAGTGGCGCTTGAAAAAAGTTTGTGACTTTTCAACATGATTTGTTGTACATCTTGTGTATGTACGTCAACTAAATGTGCAAAAAATACTAATAACCTTGGTCCTGAAATAAATATTCCTTGATCACCACCGCTTGTTTCAACCTGCAGAATGAAGTCGTTGTCATTAAAACTGGCGCCCAGTGAACTGATTTTAGTAATATCAAATACGTGCGAGGTAAAGCAGCTGAGAGATAAAACTGCCGCGCGAATCAATGAAAATGATGAACTGGGCAGGTGTGTGAGTTACTTTTAACTGCAGTCCACACCTGTGTGCCTTTAGAAACAAGCTAACGTGACACAGCCAGCAAATTGTTGTTGATCTTTCTGACAAGAAATGATTTACCAAATGTAAGGAACTCGAGACGATGACAAGTTATATCACACAATATGTAACCAGGTTCTAAATTCTGGATTTTGTGATACAAACTGGTATACTGATAGAGTACCCGGGTCTCATTTTCCTCGCATCGCTAATTTTATATATATGCATATATATGCTGCAAAACGTTATCTCTCCCTCTGGGCTTTTGTGCTTTTTAATTTGACCTTGGATGACCTTGAGAGGTCAAACTGAGGTCTTTCCCCCATGTACATTATGGCTATGGTTGATAGCGGACCTGCTGTTACCATGTCAGCTGGGTGAATATGCATGGGAGCACAACACAACAGCTGGGCCTAACGAAGCATTGTTGAACCCTGCTTGCAGTCTCAACCAGAACAGGAATGTGGCCAAGTGTACATCTGGGTTTCCCATTTTGGGCCAGGGGACAGGTGCGAGAGTCGCTGGATCAAGATATTTTCCAGTGCTCCCTCAATTCTATTGTCTTTAGTCACCAATTCTGGGATAATGCCGCATACAGTACTTTGTCCAATTCTGGGGTAATGCCGTATACAGTACCCTGTAGTGGTCAAATATGCAGTTAGCGG
Organism: Hermodice carunculata; assembly: GCA_964020975.1. Taxonomy (NCBI): domain Eukaryota; kingdom Metazoa; phylum Annelida; class Polychaeta; order Eunicida; family Amphinomidae; genus Hermodice; species Hermodice carunculata. The sequence continues at coordinate 87,339,342 of OZ026612.1, forward strand.
TGTTGATCATATATATTATTAATAGGGAAATAGTCAAGTGGGTATATGCTTTTACCATTTTCGACCAGACGATAGATGCCGAAGGTTGCTGCTACACGTGACCCGGCCGTTCCGTGATTAAAACATAAATATGATTTAAATGGTGGGGATAACCTTCTTTATTCGGATCGATGCATATGTATATATATTTTAGTATAGTAACATATTTATCAGATTTTGATGTCTATTGATACCATATATATATATATATATATATATATATATATATATATATATATATATATATATATATATATATATATACCATTTGCAGGGATTCAACACATTATTAAAACCATCAATACATCATCGCCACTATTTTTATTATAATCATTATCATGATTATTTATTATTATTATTATTATTATTATTATTATTATTGTTGTTGTTGTTGTTGTTGTTGTTGATTAAGGGGGAGCAATGTGGGTACGGTGTTAAATGTTTGTTAAATATTAATGTTTTAATTATTTAGTTAACTGTTCACTATGAATATATACCTTTGAATCTCAAGATATCTGATACATTATTTTCAGAGGGAAGGGAATAAAAACCAAATTCTGAAGGAGCATTTATTACCACCCGTGCTTCCAAAGATATGGGGCACTGTTGTGCTCGGTGGGCTGGAAATGTAGCAAAAGACAAAATAAGTACCCACACCCATCCCTTGGTGCATGCAGCGAAAAGTGGTGTATCCTTTTAAATGCTTCTTTTTTAACACAAGAAGCTGCAGGTCACTGGAGGAAAGGGAGAAAAATTGTGTGGCCTTTTCAGATAACCGAAAGGCATTTTATAATTCATGGATTGATGGGCTGATGTATGTAAGATATACTCACTAACTATAAAAGTAAAGAGTTAGGCTCTTATACTTAATAGGGTCTCAGTGTAAAGTTTAATAAGAAGCTCACTGGTTTCTGGTTGGGTGGGTACTGTCGATATTTCAATACACTATGCTACTTCGTGATTTACTTTGTACCCTAGGAGGCAATTGGTTTAGTGTGTATATACATAAATTTCAAAATTTTTGCATCGAACGTGTTAACATTGATTACATGAGGTATAAGTTTAGACATTGACAGTGACCAGTGAGTGGATTAGCAATGGCACATAGAGGGATTGGATTGGGCCTTTTTGCACAACTACACGGAAGATGTGGCACTGTTGCTCCTGTTTGTATAATTGATGTAACGCCGCCCACTCTAACCAATATATGACAATCCTAGCGTTGTCTAAGCATGAATAGGATTCTTCGTATTGTATATAATATACCAGCTATATGTGGCACTTCAAACATAAACTAGGAAAGATGATTTGCTGCATAGCAAATCACTGTGTGTGTCTTCAAAGCATATTGGTATGGCAAAGTACATATATTCCATAAAACAGGAGTAGAAGTTGGAATGGCATCTCTATCTATTATAGCTTTGAAGTTCTTCAAGATTTAAAATTTCTAATGGTGCTATTTAGCAATTTAAATTGCTACAACTTTTATTTTTAATTCATTAGGTGATTAGGTGCCAATGGTCAACAACCCCCTAGTAGAAGTTGGAATGACATCTCTATTATACTGTTGAAGATATTCAAGATTGAAAATTTCAAATGCCCTAATTTGCATAATTTTAAACATCTTCATTTCTCTGTATAAAACAGTCAAACTCCTTGTTTGGAGGTACAATCATGCCAAGTTTCGACTTTCTATGTATAATAGTGTCCGAGAAAAGTGTCGGACAAATTTGCGGGTATAGAAGAAAGAAAGAAAGAAAGAAAGAAAGAAAGAAAGAAAGAAAGAAAGAAAGAAAAACAGTATGTCTGTGTTGGCACACAGACATAAAGAGAAAGAAAGAAAGAAAAAGAAAGAAAGAAAAGTGTGTATTGACAACACACACTTTAATGATAGAATGCATGAGCAGGGATCTTGAGCATTTCCTGGACTGTGTAATTGTACATAAATAATGTGGCCCAAAATGTTTTCTTTAACAGCCACTGAACTGACTGGTGTCCAGAAAGAAAACATTAACTTATGATTAAATTACCAAACAGACATAGCTATTCAATCAATGCAGCCAATGTTTATATGACAAAATTAACTCATTCAGTGATGAACCCAAAGGATATGCTCTTTGCCAATTCTTTCAAATTTGCATTGCTAATACAATGTGTGAAGCAAATAAAAGAGGTCAGAATATCACAAATCATGAGCAGATATTATATTCTATTATGATTGTCAGAAATTTTAAATCAGAACCCCCTCATTTAAAAGATAAGAATACTCAGTATATCCCTTTGATGCAAATTTTACCGACAGTAAATGAAGACTTCTGTCCTGAGTGAGTCCAGGGATGCCGTATTTTCAAAGGGTCATTTTGATGTCACATCTTGTAAAATATATACCAGGATTATGGCTTGTTTGCAGTTTAATTGAGATGTGACACCCCTGTAAAAATGTCCCACAGGTCTTACGATGTTGATAAAGACTCTGGATTATGAGTGAAATCTATTGGGGGTAATAAAATACACATAAACTTAAGGAGTAAAGGGTTGGGTTTATTTTGATGTGGTTACACTTGCCATGACTTTGGAATAAGCTGGCCATTTGGTACCAATCATTCACTGTCACTCGTCATGTGTGTTTGGTGGGGTGGCAGACACATAGCAGGGCCAGCTCCACAGTAAAATGGTGTCCCTGCAGCCGGATTATTTTGTAAAAAATCCAATTATTTGAGGCTACAATCGTGAAAATAAAACCCATATAAATGTCTACAGCAGCACCCATGTGGACCTGTTTACAAACACCACTAATTATAGCAGCATGGTTGAGTGGCAGGGCAAAGAGGTCAGTGATAGGCTGTTTGGCCCACCAGCACTGTGGTCACAACTAATGAGACGGCCCCCAGAGCTCAAGTTAGGTGGAATGGACTGTATATAAGATATTGAAGATTTAAAACTTTAATTAGCCCTCATTTGCATAATTTTGAAAAGCGTGACCTCTCATTATAAAAAGGCCAGACTTTATCTATAGAAGTATAATTGTGCCAAGTTTGGATTTTGTACATGTTATACTTTTCAAATGAAATGTCGGACAAATTTGCCTGTAAAGAAAGAAAGAAAGAAAGAAAGAAAGAAAGAAAGAAAGAAAGAAAGAAGAAAGAAAGAAAGAAAGAAAGAAGGAAAGAAAGAAAGAAAGAAAGAAAGAAAGAAAGAAAGAAAGAAAGAAAGAAAGAAAGAAAGAAAGAAAGAAAGAAAGACAGAATTCCTAGAAAAACAGAAAAGTGTGTGCTGACACACACACTTTAACTATGGCCAGTCAGGTACCATTGCTTCAACTGACGTGAACAAGAAAGAGAGCATAATAAAGAGAAACGCAAATTAAATCTAGGATTGGAAGGAAAACAAGCTTGTGAAATGTATACATATGTTGGAGTTACACTTCATGTTGATGGAATTCTTCCCGACAAGAGCAAATGCGAGTGTATTATCAACACTTGGTTGGATATCAATAGAGAATGAAATTACAATTTAAAAGTTGTGTTACTGTGGGAATGTGCACCACCTTTGAGCAGCATCAAGAGAAAAGAGATTGTAAATCACGGATATAAAAAGGGATGGTTGAGATCATGTGAAATATGCTATAGCTGGGATCACAGGGAAATTTCTACATTAAAGGATACCGTCATGGAAATTCTTAATCTTGGAAGAACCGTTCCTAGTAAAGTAGTGGAAAAATAGAAGTAAAACGGAGAGTGTTTGAACAAAAGGTATAGCATGTAGCTGAGTTTCAGAATTGTGAAATATTAATTTTTTCGGCAGGTAGTCAAAAGTATTGAGCCAAATGCATGGTTCAGACTTGCAGAAAAGTACCCATGCTTCTTGGATATATTATCTGTTATGGTAAAATCGATGTCTTTTGAACATAATGTAAGTGAAAATGCTAGAAGTTTCACTGGGCTTCAGACAAAGTCTACATTGGTTACACTATACTCCGGTAATCACATCAAAAAGCTTAATGAATATTACAATGAAATGTGATAAACAAAAATTCTTAAGACAGAGGTTATTCGAAAAAATAGTGTTTTTCCTTCTTTTCCTGCTTTTGATATGGTAACTAAACTTTTGCTCAGAGTTGGTGATGAAATGGAGAAGTTAGATTTGACACTACAAGAGAAATTAATGGAAATCGGTTCTTTGACAACCACTTATACATATACGGTAGGAACTAAAGAGTGCAACAAGTCGGAAAACCAAAAAATTTAAACTATTAAATAGAATGGTTCAGTTGAGCCACGTGCACGGTTTGTGTATCCATGTACGTGTGATACGGTTCAATGCTTTAAGCTTCAATTATATTTACTCTTTTTAAAACATGAAATAGGGCAACTTAAAAACTGAATACAGTTAATCAAACAGGAGCAACAGTGCCACATCTTCCGTGTAGTTCTGAACAAAAAGGAACCCAATCCAATTTCTAAGATTCATAGCCAATGTATGTATAATGTATGCCATGCTGTTATCCATATGATGTAATTGCACTTTTTCATTTGTACGGAGCCAATAAAGAATATACATTATTTTAGTATCATCATCATCATCATCATCATCATCATCATCATGGGTAGTTCATCGGCTCATTCAGGCATGTCAAATGTACAGTGTGTTTTTAGGCAAACATAAACAAGAACGTTTCAGCCTAAAGTTCTTTTCTGGTACAGTAAAACAAAAGATTGTTTGTTTGGGTTGTAAAGTATTCTTTTCACTCACAGGTTCAGAAGATGGCTGTGTGGTAAACCATGCCCTACTGCTGCGCCGTACTTGAGTGTAATTATGCTCGGTAATATTACAAGTGACAAACAAGTGGCGGCTGAACTTACAACCTTGAGTATTTACTCTCAGAGAAAACCTGGATACTATTTACTCTTCGAAAAAAACAATGAAAATTTGAATTGGCCACATGTAACTGAATTGTAATGTAGTTTTAGAGACTATATCGTCCTATGATAAGGCTAAGTCAATTGGTTGGATGGTCAGCATGTAAAATCCGACTCAACATATGTGTCCAATATATATATTTTTGGGGGCGGGGGAGGGACGTCAATGGTATCAATAAAAGTATAATGATAAGGATTTGAACTGAATGGAAAAGCTAGGCGGTGGGACTTGCTTACATCAAATAACGAAACAGAAAAACTTCCCAGTCGTTAGATTAGATGTTTTTAAATAATAAGTTATCTTAACATCGCTCCCAGACAGTTTTACGAAAATACACTTGTATGATCTTCATTAAGATGCAAATTATTCATTTTGAGTAAAAAGACGCATAACAGCCTGGGGCCATATTGTGCAATTAACAATGAAAACATTTATGTGAAGGTATCAGGATAAAATTAGCAAGGCGAGAAGCATGTGCATAAAATCATGTCAGTGCCAAGTAGTGTAATTACAAGATTAATATGTTACTTATCACACTCTTTGTCTGTGTAGCAGCTTGATTTTGCCTGCAACTATGCATCCTTATTTTCTAATAGCAATGCAAGCTGTGACAACTCCAGAATATAAATATTTATCAATGTCCTGGTAAAAAGAAGCCATTATGACCCCGTCCGTTCACTCAAATGAATATCAAATGCAAACTACCTCATATTCTTCATCTATCAGCTCTTAAATTGCGTTTGAACGGACCAGAATAAAATGGCATACATGGATACATGTTTACAGGAAAAAGTAACAAATGTAGTGCAATAACAGAATGGCTCCACCTTCAGTGTTACAATGTTATTATAGTAACAGTAAAGTATTGTGTACTGCGAAATAATTAGTCTAAAAAGTCTTATATACGTAAAACAATAACAGACGACAGCAGCTCTTGCTATGGATATATGCAATATGTCATCAGAGATATTGAGTAAAAATAATGGGCGATACATAATTACAGTTAACGTGCCAATCTAACTGATGTAATTATATAAGAGGTACTCTTTTCGCTGCGTTTACTGACAACGTAAGCCATTAATTCTGGACACATGTACAATTTTTAGCCTCACATGGGAATTTGAACCAGTAATTGGAAACATTTTTACAACGCTGAGACTAATCAAGTCTCATTTGGCGGAGCCATTGCCCAAGAGGACGCCTGCAGGATAATGCAAAAATATTTCATGTCACTTGACAGAATTATCCTGTTCGAAACACCGTCCAAAAGGACCGCGTTCCAATCGCAGAAGCAAAGGGCGAGAGCCGCACTGCCCGAAAGTGATCGCGTGATATGAAAACCAGATCGGATGTTCTCATGGATATTGTGAAGTATAGGAGACTGTTTTGTGGGACAAAAAGGGTGAAAAAAGTGAATTGCAAAATAGACAGCTGACTGGCAGTGTATGACTGGACCATATTTATCAACATACTGTACAGGGGACCGCGAACATGGCAAACTCAAAAGAGATTAATGCATCTTCGTCACTGTCAAGTTGGGAAGACAATTCATTATGTTCATCGAAATTATATACCTGCCGAGGAGACAGTGGATAGAACGGCGCTGTCTTTCAGAGCGGTCGCTTCAAGACATGCCTACGCTTGTACACAATAGGGACTAAATCTGCTCACCAGGCCATCGATAATTTCTGAGGCAAAGAATAGGAATACTTCAAAGCCATCAATAGGCTAGACAGATAGCAGCAGGCTGTGATCTTCAATGGCTTTGCAATCTATAATGGGGCGACTATGATCGGGTGGGGTGTGCTTTCCATGTCTATGTCAACCTGCACTGATAGTATATGAAAATGAGCATATACCGATATGCCTCCAATAAGATATCACAACCCAGGAGACCTATGTATTTCATTGTATTCTTGAAGTGAGAAACTGTGCCATCATGGAACACAAAATTATTGTATAGAAGTTCAAAAATCCCTAAAGAAGTAAATCTTTGGTGCATTGATATCTGGTTTCTTTTGATAGTTTAAATTTTGACCTGCCCCTTTCATGTGCGTTATCAAACAAACGCACGTGTTTCTATACGTCCATATCTCATCCACATATTAAAATAAGTATGCTTTGCTTCAATAACCAGATGAGGTTTGGGCTTGTTATTCTTTTGGTAAGGTTACTTTAATATTAGAAATCTAAAGCCACGCTGAATTTTCAACAAATCAAGAAAAGGACATAAATATGTATATTAATTACCTTTGCCTGACATTTAGGACGGGTTGAAGATTGTTTCCGCAAAAGTTTGATGTACCTGACCACAGACATGTATGTAGGTATGTATGTATGTATGTATGTATGTATGTATGTATGTATGTATGGACGGACGGATGGATGGATAGATAGATAGATAGATAGATAGATAGATAGATAGATAGATAGATAGATAGATAGATAGATAGATAGATAGATAGATAGATAGATAGATAGATAGATAGATAGATAGATAGAATTTGCTTCATTTGCATATTGACGTCCTTTCCGCGAGAAAAGATCCCGCAACATATTTCAGTAGCATGTAACAAGAATTAAGGCATAAACATAACCCACATTGCGCGCCAATACTTCAATACACGTTATGAAGGCATGAACATATCCTCTTTTGCTCGTCTATACCTTTATACACGTTACGAAGAAAATAAGAACTTGTAAATGTTACAGAGATTCCTCAGAATAGTGCCATGTACAATTACATAGGCAACCCAAGGCAATAAATTTGTTTAAAATGTACCAGGGACTCTTAGCCAATTTATGATACTCCGAGGTTTGCCATCATCAAAGGAGGGAAGAGTGAATCCATATGTCGATGTTTTCATTGCTCGTTCTTCTCTATTAGCGCATAAAATGCAAATAAAGCATTAATATTCAAGCTACGTTCTTTTCACGCTCTTAGTTCTCGCATTTTTAAGGCCACTGTAGATGTGAGACTGATATTGGTAACCACTCACTTGGTCAAACTTTGTTCCATATTCGTCACCAGATACAACAGAACCATTGAACAGCCAATTGCTAAGGGTGCAACTAGGTGCAGTTACAGGCATGAAGTTAACGCAAAAATGTTGATGCACTTCCAAGATTTGGCGTATTTTATAGTAATATGCACTGCTAAAGCTATGTGAGAGACAGAATCTTGGATATGTTTGGTTATGGTAGTGCGTTCGGGAAACTAGCATTGGTATTTTTGTTCGGTTTTTACGTGGTCAGACAAAGAAAAAAAAATACACCCCTACTTATATGTCACCGACATTTTCTCGAATGAATCGGGGTGGAAGATTCTATTTGACTCAGGCAATGCCTAATGTACTGGTAGCATTAGCATTCTGGGCAGGTAACAGCTAATCGACCAATGTGGTTCTACGAGTTTGACCTGTGTATTTGTTTTATATAATTAATACTGAGCAAGACCGACTGCAGAAGCATTTGGCCTAGCACGTATCCTTGTTTTCGGATCAGCAATCAATTTTAATACAGTTAACTGTGGCATTAACGCTCATGCACATTTTCAACATTGGTTTTCTTTGTTCCCCTCAATCTTTCCCTGTCTCTGGGGGAGAGCACAGACAGTTCGGTCGCTTTAAACAGACAATGTCATTACTGTGCACGGCAGGGCCGCTGCAGCACAGAATCTTTAGTGACTCCTTATGAGTCTTTATCCCAGGTCAGTCGGGCCGTTAAGTAAAAAAATATTCATCATGGGGTACCTATAAGGCTTAAATCAATAAAAGTTGCACCCCATTTGCCACTGTAAGCACTGGGTTGCATGAGATGTTTGTCATTTAGACCGTTGATAGGGCTTCCGAGAAACAGTGTAGCCGTCACGGATTTGAACTTTTTCACGACCTTTTCCCGCCAGAGTGCGTGACAACTTCCGCAGGCCTCGGCTTTTGTTTGCAGCTTGCGCCACCGGGTTACACAGGTCTCCCATATCCTGGACTACCAGTCAGCACCCGGCCCCCATCTCATATTTAATTCCATTATGATATTGACTGGTCCTTGATTCATTCCAGTTATTACAAAGCCACAAGGCTTTCTGATGGAACCTAGACTGACCTGAAGTGATTCTCAGCTTGGACTCTGTGTGCAAACCTTCGTTTTGGCATGCAGTATTTACGGCGGAAAAGATCTCCTATAGTTTTTATAGAATGATTATGCGCAACATTTACCAGCTGATGGTAATCTTTTAGCCACGGAATGAACGGCATGAAAAGCCAGGCCTTTCGCAGTAAAACATCTCACGTAGCCTCAGCTGCCTGGCTTAAAACTTATTGTCCCTCAAAATGAGATTGCTCACTCGGACAACATTATGGGGTTTTTTTTCTTTTCCAAAATGGATATAAAGATGAATTCACTGTGTTTCTCTTGTCCTCTTAAGGCATTTCAAGACCGCGTAAAAACATAATTATTTGGTAGAGGAGGCAAACTATGTAGCCTCAAGATTTTAAGTTTAAAACAAAAAACAACTATCTGTTTGTTGTCATCTAAAACCCGCCAAGCGCACCCTGGAAGAAAGACCCGTGCATCACGATTGTCACGACCTACAATTTTTCAGTCATTTGTCAAGACAATTGTTGTCACAGATTATATACCCTAACGGACAGACGTCAACGTCACCATTGCGACGACAAGACGTTGAGTGTTCCGAACCAGGTCTGGTTTGAAAACCTGCAGACGGACGCTTGGGTCATCACTACAAGTGACGATTGTACAGTTTCCGAACAGTTGACATTCAGGGTTCCCTCTCAAGGGTCGTTGTTTGCTGAAGTCTATGACCTACTGTTGTGTGTGGAGTAATGCACACCGAGGCCAAACTCTGCAAGCCCTGCAATGGGTATGGCTATGCATTAAATTTTCATTTTGTGTGATGAATGCTGCAAAATTCTTTTAGTCCTTGTTTTCAATGTAAAACCCTATTTTAGGATTGTGGTTGCAGATCAAATGATAAGGTTGGAGTATCTGCTGAACATGTTTCAGAGAATAAACCCATTTGCTGATATAGCTTTTTCCCCGTTAAAGTAGTGCGAAACTCATGCAGAAATCTCTTTGAGTTTTGAAGATTATAGAATTGTGAGAAGGAGCCTCGAAATGATACGCTACCTTGTCCTCATAATCTCATGAGCTGCATGTTTACATCGACAAACTATTGCCTGTTCCCATGGATTTATTTCTGTTCTGCCGTTCTCTTTTCGTTGCTTTGCTTTGCTTTGGTTGCTTGGCTTTACTTGACTTTTCTTTGCTTTCTGATCAAAAACGTATGCAAATTAACTTTAGATTCGATGTTATGAATAGAAAAATCAGCTACCACAGTACTTTTGTTTTTCCCTGGAAAGTTGAGTTACTAATTTCCGTGGCGGGTTTACAGGGGGTTCATCGTCATCATCATCATCATCATCATCATCATCATCATCATCATCATCATCATCATCATCATCATCATCATCATCATCATCATCATCTCCTGCACAAATGAAAGACCTTAATATTTGAATTACAATTTACTTAATACGTTATTTGATCTTTCAAAGCTGCTTGACATTGTATAAATCGGCCGCAGTGTGGCGAGGACTAAACCACACACAAAAGCTCATCAAAATAATCCTAACTGGAAAAGATAATTTGTTTGACAGCCAATCTGTCCGTATACCTTTAAAATATGAAGTATTTTGAAATGCTCTGAATATTTTGCTTTGTGTCTGTATTACAAACGCAATTTTGATGGAGAGACAAGAAGCAAATTAAGCACAAAATGAAATGTCATTGGAGGTTGCACGTGGAAAATTCCCTGTTCTCTGGACATGATTGTGAACGGCATCCCTGCCAAAAATATTTCTAGTACAGGGAATCTAATAGACCATCAACAGACAATTTCAACAACCTTGCAGTTAAAGTTGAGACGAATGTGTCAAAAATTCAATTAACAAGTTTTATTGATCAAATTACAGATAATACACATGACAACTCTGGTGAACACATTAGTACCAGGAGAGCTTTACTCTCACTAAAATCCGGAAAGCTTAACCCTTTCCCACTCAAACCGGCCAAAACCGGCTGGTGGTCAAATGTCGTCTGCTTCAGTGTTTTCAATTAATTTCAACAGTTATGAAAAACAATTTGACTGAGAAATGTACATGAGACTTATCAAGATCACATGCCCCAGGTCAACAGCTTTTCTTTGCATGGGTTGGGCACTTAGTGCCCAACCCATGGCAAGGAAAGCTGTTGACTCAGTCTTAATTCAAGGGGGAAAGGGTTAAAAAAAACAATGTGCAGACACTGGTTGGGTGCCTTGCCTGCCAGGCTGAAGCAGTACTTGCACTAATGTGATCCACCCAGACTGCTTTGCTGCACCATCTACTTGGCTCTACAAAGAAACTGTACAAACCTGTTGATCTGGTTGTACTTGCTGCATTTGCATCCCCTTCCCCATCTTGTTTCGAGGATGTTCAAGATTTAAATCTTGCGCTGCTGGTAATTAGCGTTACATAACATGCAACAACTTCTGTTCTCTATTCATTAATGCAACAGTCGATAACATGTAAAACTTAGAAACGCATCTCTATATATCAGAGTCTTGAAGATACTCAAGATTTAAATTTGAATTGCTCCTAATAAGTATAAATTAAAATGCAACTACTTGCAATTTGTATTCGTTAGATGCACAATGGTCAATACAATAGATGTAAAACTTGGAACTATATCTCTGTTTATCATAGTCTTGAATGAATTCAAGATTTGAAATTTGAATTGCTCCTAGTTAGCGTTACTTAATACGCAACAACTTCTTTTCTATATTCATTAAATGTGCAAAAGTCGAAAACGTGTAAACCGTAAAAACACAGTTCTGTCTATCAAAGTCATAAAGATATTCAAGGTTCAATTTTGAATTGCTCCTAATTAACATAAATTAAAATGCAGCAGGTTTCAATTTGAAATATTTAGATTCACAATGGTCCATACCATAGATGCAAAACTTGGAATCGCATCTCTGTCTGTCAAAGTCTTAAAGGTTTTCAAGATTTAAATTAAGAATTGCTCCTAATTAGTATAAAGCAGCAACTTTTACAGTGTATTCATAAGATGCACAATGGTCAATAACAAAGAAGTAACACTTCTCTTTCTATATAGTTTGGAAGATATTGAAGATGCAAAACTTCTAAACGCTCCAAATTTGCATTGTTTAAAATGCACTCAACCGTTTTTTTTTTGGTTTAAATTACATGACCCCATATCTTCATGTATAGATCTATAATCTTACAAGGTTTGGTGTTTCCGTATGTTGCTGTGTCCGAGAAATTGTCGGATAAAATTGCCTGTAAAAAAGGTAGAAGAAGAAGAAGAAGAAGAAGAAGAAGAAGAAGAAGAAGAAGAAGAAGAAGAAGAAGAAGAAGAAGAAGACGAAGAAGAAGAAGAAGAAGAAGAAGAAGAAGATGAAGAAGAAGAAGAAGAAGAAGAAGAAGATGAAGAAGAAGAAGAAGAAGAAGAAGAAGAAGAAGAAGAAGAAAAAGAACAACAACAACAACAACAACAACAAAAAGAAGAGGAAGACGATACAGAGGAAACAAAGAAAGAAAGAAGAAAGAAAGAAAGAAAGAAAAAGAAAGAAAGGAAGAAAGAAAGAAAGAAAGCAAGAAAGAAAGAAAGAAAGAATTACAAACTTAACATTCAGCGAATACAATGGATAATAAATGCTCCTGGGCGCATTCAAAATAGTGCAATGTTATGAATAACATAAGCGATGGACAGATCTGGAAGTATACACAAATTAGAAACTCTGCTTAGTGTAATAGTACCATGTGACGCATTATATTCTGTATGGCACTGAATATACAGGAAAATATAAATTACTGAACCATCATTCGCGCCATGTTAATTCATTTAGTCGTCATTTGTTAAGCTCCAGGTTACGTTTCACTGACGAACGATATCCAAATGCTAGTGTTACAAAACCTCTACCCCAGCCAAGGCACAGAAAATTCAGAGAACTCGAAAAGAGGTTTTCCTTCAAAGCAAATCTGTATGTGTGACAACAAAGGAATGTTTTTGCCTTGTACATTAAAAAAGAAATTGGAAAAGCTGCATGACAGAAATTACATGGGGGGATATGTAGCAAGAAAAGGCTCTTGACTTCAAAAAAATCTGCAGGTAAAAAAGAAATGCCAGACAGAAAGGAGGAATTCATGATACAACAGACTTTAAACTGTCAGCAAACAAACAAGATTTGGTCATGCAAGAAACTCTAGCTAATTACAGTACATTTTTGTTGCAACTGTAATTTATTTATGGATGACTGTTGATACTACTGCATGGACCTCTGACAAAATGGTGACCATATGGTAGAATATAAGTGACATGAGTGAATACAACAAATCCTAGTGATGTTCATATACATATACATGTAATTGACTGCTGATAACAGATCTTGGTGTGGTTGCATGTCTGGTCATTCACAAATATGTACATGCAAGTCCGCTAATGTTGCTCGTAATTTGCATTATTTCAACCTGACTGATACAAGCCACACACAGTTCATGTATTCTGGCATTAGTTGTGTATGAGAGCTTAATAAGCTCTGGACAGAATTGATGATGGACAAACCCAGAATGTAAAATCCAAATGGCACATCTGTGCATAATGGTTTCAAGTGTGGCCGTATAAAGTCTTCAAATGTGAACCGATGGTACACAGTAATTAGCCAATGACAGCCAGTCATGTTCACCCGAATCACTCAGTCGCTCACCAGACAAACGCCATTGCTTTAGATTACCTAAAAATGGTTCAACACAAAATGCTATGCAACAATAGGAAAACAGACTGTTGTATACAATCACAGTAATTGTGGGGAAAAAATCTGGTCAAGTCAGCTGAAATACCTTGAATCATTATGTGCATGCCGCTCTGATGATGCCAAAATCTGTACGAAAGACCATCGTGGTAAATGTTTTGGACTGACCTTTCGATATATTGGTGGCCCACTAAGCATCCATAATAAATATTTCAAATAGTGCATTTTATCTTTGTACACAGGTGATTTAGAATGAACGGAAACTACAGAAAATGACTCGAAATGTTCATACTTAGACTGGGCCTGCTCATGGTGTCTATGGTATTGTACGCACTGATTTTGCCTGCAAAGCAGACCAAGTTACGTGTTTATTTATTTATTTATTTATTTATTTATTGGAACATATTTAGACTGGGTAGCCCAATCAACCAGTGGTTGTTCTGCCTTGGGGCCCAGTTACAGTGCCATAGATATCATAAAAAACACAATCATGCAAATATAAACAAATGGAACTCGTAATTGAAGTAAAAGCTGAAGAAAAAAAGTAGATTAAAAAATGTTTCTAAAACATATGTAGTAACCAAGTAGACTAAAATTATAATCAACTACCGAGTAAATAGAAGCACGAACTAAAACTAGCTGACAGAGATAAAAAAAGGCTAAAAACTAAGAATGTGTACAAAACTACTAAAAAGGTAAAAAAGACTAGGTATTAAAATGCATGACTAGGTACTAAAAAGACATCGTTATAACTCATTAACCACAGCGGCGCATGCACCTTCACAATCTCTTTTAAATGTCTGTACTGACTCCGCCACTCGCACCTGACCTGGAAGTTTGTTCCAGGTCACTGGGCCGTTAAAAGTAAGGGACTGTTTAAACTTCTCATTGTGTGGTCGGGGAACCTGTAAATTACCAGCACGTGCGTTACGGGTATTGTGGTCATGAATACTGTTGCTGTAACGGAACTTGTTTGTGAGACACTCTGGGGCTTGACCATTTGAACACTTGTTACTACACTTGGAGTAGACAAAATACGCAGCTTGAGTCTGCTTTGGAGGCAAGCACTGATTTTTACAGCTTCGAATTCCGCCATACATTTTAATTTGATAAACTGGTAAAACAGGGATATTAAAAAATGAAGTTGAAAATATCATTTTTGAAATTTGTGAATGAAAATGAGTCCTTATTATGCAAATACAAGGCGGATTTGAAAAGTTATATAAATGAGGTTGTGAGCAAGTATAATTTGTACTCAGCTATTTATAATGATATATGTATTATGCAAGATACCTCTTAAAGTTGAGAGTAGCACGCATCAAATCAATTTAAGCTACAACTAACTTTTAGTTAGTACCTGTCTAAAGTTAAGAGAGAGATGTTCCTCCATTCTATATTTACGTCTGATGTACGTCTATCTTGATTTAACTGGATTTCGACGTGGCTTGTTTGATGGCTGGTGATTTTGATCATGGTTGACTACTAATTACAAGTCACTTTAAACTGTACGCTGAAACGGGATGGGAAACCCTCGCCGAACGTAGACGGAAGCACAAACTGATACTTATGTACAAAATAATAAATGGATTTACTCCAGCATATTTGCAGAATTTAATACCACAAACAGTTTCAGAACGAACTAGATACAACATCAGATCAAGACATGACATCACTTCCTTCTATGCTCGAACAAACATTTTCTGTAATTCTTTTTTTCCGGCTACTATTCGAGAATGGAACCTTCTTCCATATTCTACTAAAAATTCCGAACATCTGGATGAATTCAAGAAAAAAATTAAATAAATCAAAGCCTAAAAGCAATGAACTATTCAACTTTGGTGACAGGAAAATCGGAATAATCCATGCCAAATTGAGAATGGGCTGCAGCAAATTTGAATAGTGATCTATTCAAGATGGGTTTGGTAGAATCTCCACTCTGTTCCTGTGGAGACTTGTCTGAGGATGCCTTTCATTTTTTCTTCCAGTGTGACAAATATGTCTTGCAAAGAAATGACCTACAGACAAAAATTACACTTTAGCTTCATTCAACATAAAAACAATTCTGTTTGGAACATAAAGAAAAATGAATTCAAAGAGTATGGAAATTTTTAATGCTGTCCACTATTACATAAAAGCAACTGGAAGATTTAATGTTTGACTCCTGTTACCAATTTACGTAATGCTCACAGACAGGCTTACCCTCCCCTTCCTTCTTACCACAGTCCGTAATGTCCTGTTTGTTATCTATTCGTTATCTAGATGTTATCCATTTACTTGTTGTGTGTCTGTTTATGTACAAGAGGCCTTCATATAGGCATCGCCTGTTGGCCAATTGTTTTTGCAATAAAATATGTTTAAACCAATTACAAGGAATTTGGTGCAGTCTCTTTGACATCATTGAAAACTGTTGTACACTTCTATTTTTCATGGTAGTCGTCATTATTTTATGGATGTTGTCTGTTTAAAGTTGGTGGAAGAAGCATGGCTTGATCAATGTTCAGAACTTGTACATAATTGATCATGTTCATGCTTTCTTGTCTTTTTTGGAAAGATTCGAAATTGGGCTGAATTTGGACATCGATCTTGATACGCAATGATAACTGATTATTTGAAAGTGTCCACAAGCTATGTAACTGTAATGAATGCAAATTCATCAGCGAGGGAACATTCTGGAACAGAGATTTATGATTGAGTTTGAGCATGGGCACTGAAAAACCTTTCTTCACATGTAGTTTCATACACACACACGCCTAAAAGGAAAACAGATGAAAAGTATAATCAAAAACTTAATTCCACTAAGCTGTAAAACCCGACAGTTTAAATTATTCCCGAACATAAAGTGAAAGAAAGAACTTATGTTTATGTAGTTTCCTTTGTGACTGATATGACCCTCTCTTACTGGGCTGGGAGGTGTGTGGGGGTGACTTATGCATAATTGCCAGTAAATAATTTCTTAGGTTATTCCTGGCATGATCAGTGAGTTGCCATGAAAACCATTCAACAATGCAGTCACTGTTGAAACTAGTGCCCAGCTTCAAGATGAATTGGAAGTTGGGAACTTTTTTTTTTCAGCGAGCAGTATTCATGTGAACAGTGTTGGCTGGCCTCGACAGTATTGTATTGTGATAATGCATACTTCTGTCTGTCCTGTAACTGTAATGTCTGATCTTTTTGTATGTATGTCCTTGTCGATGTTACGTCAATGTGGTGTCCTGTGGCCCGTCTTTATCTTTTGTACAGCATTTGTATTGTTCTTTTATTTCTTTTTTTCACGAGAGGGATTTATATAGGCAGAGCATGTTTCCCGATCGCTTTTTTGAATAAAAATATGTTTAAACTAAGTTGGGAAGCATCTTGCAGCTCTCTGTTTGGCCTGTATATCTCTGTGCTACTTCAGGCGTACAGAAGCTGTTTGCTGTGTAGATGGTGAAGACAAAGCAGGCATTTGTCTTGTCCCAGCTTACTACAGGGTGTGAAGTACTTTGTAGCTGTGGCATGTATTTTGAACGTCTTCCATTGTTATCAAAATGTGAAAACAAAATTTAGCACTCTCAATGTTCAAGAGTACGGAGGCACCTAATGTCCTTGGACATCTCTAAATGTGACTTCCCATCCACACAGCAGGACATACCACAGCCTATACATCTATGACTGGCCCTTCTCTATTACCAGCCAGCATACAGGCTGTGGGGGTATAGAGGTATTAACGTGTATTTGCTCCTTAAGTTGCATGTTTTGTTTTTCATACTTTTGAAAGGTTTAAGCTCACGTCAACACTTCAAAAAGAGGTATTGACGTTTCCAGATCTTAGCTTGCTCTGCACTTACACAGTTGTTGCCTGGCTACCTTCCCATACTCTGAACTGCAGTTTTGAGCCTCCATGTGTCACCAGCTACCAGGCTAGACCAGTGTGCTGCCTGGCAAGCTTGGTACTCTTGAGGTAAATGTTTCTGCCATTAGGTGTCCCCAGCTACCAGACCTATTTTTGTGGGTTGTGAAGATTCAAGTAGCCCTAATTTGCGTAATTTTCAAAATGTTCACTCATATTTGTGAAAGGCTCGATTTCCTGTTGGATCTATAATTGTACTAAGTATGGAGTTTATAAGTGTAATTGTGTCCGAGAAAATTGTTGGACAAAATTGCTGGCAAAAAAGAAAGAAAGAAAGAAAGAAAGAAAGAAAGAAAGAATGTCTGTGTTGGAACACAGACATAATTAACCATGAATCACTTAGCGCAACCAAACCGAAAACTGCACATCAAACAAGACGTCACCATTAAGAAACATACAGCAGACTATTCTTGAACAGAATTGAAAAAGTCTTAGTATTTTGTCTCATAGAGTAACATTGGTAACATGAAAGCAATTACACAAATATTGGTTTAGACATTCCATGGAAATTTTTACTTAATAGGACGAAAGTCCAAAACTGGCACAGCGCCATCTATTGACTGCACGTGGTTGAAACTCGCACAAAGTATACCCCTTTTTTTCGTTTGCAGAGAATCAGGTACACGATTTTACTGTCTAGAAGTAAAAAATGTAGTCATGATCAGACGGTTGTTCATCCTGCACATCCTGCTGACATGTCATGTTAAACGAAAAAATTTTGGGAATATTTTGCTATTTCGCAAGTGTCACCAAAAAGTATGCATGTGGTTTTGTCTCATTTTAGATTTTACGAAAAAAAAAGAAAAGAAAGAAAGAAAAATCTGCCCGGAACAAAAGAGACAACTATCATAATGTTCACAAATTCCATTCTTTCTTTTCTTTGATAGCCCGTCAAATATATCAGAAATAGGTCAAACACAGTCTAAATTGTAGTGGATGTTTCATCAAAACCGCACTTTATAAACCCTCAACATGACACATGGAAACAGCACAGGGGATCTTTTCGAATCAGTGACAAAATATATTAACCAATATTCCATTGCATTTTTCCATTCATAAAAAGAGAATCTGCCTGATTTACACTTTGGATTCCCATTTTGCATGTGAAGCACAGCGAACATGAAGCCCAACAATTGTGTAACAGATATATGGCCACTGGCATAAGAGCTATGTTTGTATATCAAGACTAGAAAAGAGGTGCACCTCGCTGGATCACTTCATACCAAATGGCACTATTTAATAGAACGCAGTCGAGTCCATACAAGCGACGTTTAAAATGTATGGTACTGCTTGCAGCTAAAAGGAACACAAAACATCTAGCACTGTGTGAACTTGACTATTGTTAGGCAGACACTTTTTGGTGTGGCCAATATCTGTAGGCCGCCGGCAGAACTCTCAAAATGTAATTACAGTACCTGGCAAGTATAAAATAGGTTCCATCACACAGAGAAATCCAGTATACCATTCACATGTGCCTTTTCATACATGTGCCGGCCTATATATGGCCATTTTATGATGATTGGTGTCACTGTGAAGCCAATCGTTCAACTTGGCGCAAGCAACTCGCACCCGGTCTGTTTAGTTGTCAAATTGTGGACATATTGATTGTCTTCGATCGTGATATGCACACAAGTTTATCAGTGACGTAACTGACTGATGGAGCGAATGTTACAGATGAAGCAGTTAGAAGACCTCACATTGACCCTTATATGGCAATAATCAAGCTCCCAGGACTTAACCCTACATCTTTCTGGCCGATGCCTTCTCGACGCAAAGCCCCCATTCCCTCTCAAATTGCGAAAAAAATTGAACGGTATTGTGTTTTGACAGTAAATCAAATAGAATCTAGACGTGGTGAGGATTTATTTAGTATCAAATGTTCTAAAATGTAATTTCTTGAAATCATGGTTATGGATGTTGTTGCAGCTTTTATAGGTATAATAATTGTGGCTCCAATGAGTAATTTTCATCATTTCAATCAATTGTTGAACATTTCACGATGCCAAACAGCAAGGACTATTGCACCAAATTATGGTTTTAAAAAGGCTTTAGTACACCACATTTGTACCCTTATACAACATTTAGGACATACCAATATTTTATGACAAAAATATGTGAAAGTTGTTTAAATGTCGTACACACAGGCCTAGTTTTAACTTCCAATCTGTGTATCTGTTAAAATATACTTGCATGTGTAAACTTTAGATGGGTGCTGTCAGAGTGTCTTCATAAATGCTACGTGAAACGTCTTGGTACCTCGCTGCCCACAGGTTATATATATATATATATATATATATATATATATATATATATATATATATATATATATATATATATATATATATATATATATATATATATATATATATATATATTGCAATCAAAAGATTGAATTACATTACAGAAGGTAAAGGATGCAGTATCACACAAAAATTATATTACAATAATGATCATTTTATTTGTGTCTTTTTGTCCAGAACCACTCCCTAGTAGTCATTACCCTATGCCGCAGTCCGAACTCTTTACTCTCCATAAGCTAACCTGTCACTGTCTAACCTATATGCATATGGAAATACTATTGTCCATACTGCGCACGTCTTCTGTAGAATTTTGACATAGGCCGTATTAGCCCAAATAAATTAATGGGTCTTCAGCGGGTAACTACTCAGCACATGTTTTGGAGCCTATACCCGTACATGTCTCTCTGAGTAGCGGCTCCTTGTCTTAGCTAAATATTCAGCAAAGACAACTCACATAAGAATTAATAAATGTGAAGGTGGCAAATGATGAATTAGCTAATTATGTGAAGTTTTGCGTGAAAATGCAGAGCTTATACAGAGCTTCATTATGAAAGAAGAATAGCTGTCAAACCAAACATAATTACTAAATTTGTAGAATACAAGTTTAGATACGAACAATTTGACTTACCATTGAACCAATATGTGAGTCAAGAGAATGCAATCAAAATATAATTTTATTAACCAGATATCAAGTACAATCAGACGGGCTAGTCATAATACTACAAAATAATCCAAGCACAAAGCTTTAAAAAAGAACGTTCAATATAGCACATGGTAAATCCAACCAAGTTTAAGACGGTCACGAAGTTTCAAACTAACTAAGAAGTGAAATTACCACCAGTCAATCTTCTTGTATCTGCCAATGGATCAAGTCCGTGCATTATAAGAGTGTTTTTAAATTCTTTGGTCCTCATTTGAAGAATCATAAAATATGGGGTATTTCGTAAATTGCATTTAAAACATTTCTGGGTGGCAGAAGATAATGCAGCTGGTAAGTACATGTAGGTTTGATAATCTGGCATCCTGCATGCTGTAAGTATGTAGAGACAGGTGACAGTTTTATCCCTTAATCTCCTAAATTATGTGTGAGGATTCTACATGCAGGGGTGACACAAGTGAACATTGACAATCTTTGGGCAAGAGTGACTGGTACATGTATGCAAGACCCAGGGACAAAGCGACCCGTGTATGCAACATGACAAATATCCTTCACTTGCGTGAGCACTGGGACTTACATTCTCTCTATTTTTTGCTATTTTTTTTCTTTTTAAGTAGTTCAGCCCTCATCGGACTCAGTATGATTGCATTCCGCCGGGAACCAGTTCCGGTAGGTTCGACCATTCGTGTAAGCCAGGCCTTAAAGAGTCAAATCAATGCTACAGTCCTTGAGCCCTACTAAACATATATTCAGTTCGGCGGTTCCCTCTCCACTTTTTTCCCAGATCAAATATTTAGAAACGATACATTAACTGTTGGAACGTGCAACTTCAGGTAGCATATTCCCTGGTGCTTAGCATACAGCTGCCTGGTAGTAGGTAAACATCCCAACTATGTGATGAAATTAACAGTTTTCGACATTATTGACCAAGTGTAAGTGATATGATATCAAATATGTTGACACAAATATCTCTTTTGCGTGCAGGAGATCGAGATTCACATTCTGAATATCATATACTACTTCCAGCTTCAAACATTAATTGAATGAAAGTATAATTACTTGAAAGATAGCCTGAAAGCAAATATACACACCCGATCGCAAATATAACGCCATAATCTCCGTTGTTGCATACCTTCGATGTTGTCATTGATGCATCGCTCTGATAGTAAACCGTCAAACTTAGTTAAAATCAAGGTATAAATCTAAAAAAAGGTCTGTTTGTCAACTTTTGTGATGGGTTCCTTAATTCTGGATGAATGCATCTCGCGTCCGTGGTAAAAAAAATCCACTCAATAGCTATATTTCAGAGCAAATTTCTCAGATAAATGCAGTTTTGAAGATCGAAACCCATGAGCCCAAGGATATCAAGCAATCGGCCGACCTTGTGATATCAAGTAGATCAAATACTCCATAGCTTAGCATAGCATTCGAACCACTTATTGTTCAAACATTTAATATAGCGTCGGGAGCATAGAACCTGAAGTCACTTGAGCTATAGTCTGTAAGTTTTTGCAAAGTGGTTCAATTTTACATGCAACGTGGTTGGATGCCGAAGAATATGATGGCCTCTGACGTGGGTCTGCATGTACCACACAAAGAAATCTCTGCGACGGGAGAAAGCAATGAATGTGATATTAACGAGGGCAAGAGAAACTCATCAAATCAACAATACCACTGAGATTGTGTTCATCTGTGTTTATACTGCATTCTTGGGTCGTCTGTGATGAATGAATAGCACATCCATATTTTCACTGTCTACCCTTGATGAACAGAGAAATTTACGGCTGCTTTTCAGCAAGGTATAATGGAAAGCAACGTCAGAAATGGGTGGCAGGGTAAACATTATTACCTACAGTCGATCTGTTCGTATGGCTTTCAAAGAATCGCAAGGGGCAAATTTCAAAAGTTTCGTGTATGTAGCCTATATCTCACTAATGCATTGTAATGGCATGCCTAGAGATTTCAGTAATAATAAGTTGTAAGAGATCTTATTCAGTTATTTATCCCTTTTCCTCTTGGATCAAAGTTGACTCAACGATTTCCCTTCCCGTGTCTTTGGGCGCTTAACGCCAAGAAGACTTGTCAACTTGGAATAGGCTCTCTTCATGTCTCTTCTAAAAGTATGATCGAGATTGTTTTCCATAATCGACAAAATGAGGTAAAATACATTGACGCAGACGAGCTCGCTTGTTTTGACCGGGTTATGGGGTGGGACTATTGAAAAGTCATCTCACATGGATGCATCGTTGGGCTCGGAACAGGATAAATGATGAAAAATACAGAGTTCAAAAAGGGTTAATCAGTCCATCTGGCCTGCTTTTAGAGAAAAATAAATGGTTTAATGATGCAAGAATTGCGTGCAATAGCAGTTGATAGTCCTCCCAAAAAATTAACCAGCAGGCACGTCCGCAAAATTCAGTTCATCCTCACACCCATTATCGAGTATGTTCAAGTTACTGACGGCCTAGCTGACACATTTTATAAATTAAGGAGAACTTAATAGAGTCGTGAGTGGATTTGTCTGATCTGTTTTGTCGTGTAACATAAAACGTTTTATTATACCCCCAAACAACTTGAGTGGTACATAAAAATATGCAAGTGAACCATAATTATTCTGAGCGCTACCCTGCCAGTCCTTCGAGACATCTTCAACTTAAACTGCCCAAAAACACTCAGAGTGACCATGGGTACTCCTTGCAAAGTTGCTCACTGCAGAAAGGGTATGTTTAAAGGGGCTACCGCACCAACCAGGAGGCACTGAAAAGGCAGGGGGGGGAGGTAAAGAGTAGAATAAACTGAACCATTACAACTTTATTCTCCCTCCCCTCCTTGTCAGTACCGCTAAACCGCCCCAGCAACTAGGCCAGGGTCATTATGCCACGAGGCATACTGAGGTGGGGCAGTAACCCCTTTAAGACGGGTTGTCATGGAGTGTTTAGCATGAATTACTAGATGTAATATATTTTTATTTTATTACTTGATATACCATATCTTTACTTTATAACAAACAACAGAAAAACACACTGTGTTGTTGTTGAATGCCCTGCAAATAGACTCGCCACCAGCTCCCGATTGTTATCTTTAGCAACTGATAAATTTTCATTAACCGCAGTAGTGGCAGCAACTGAACGCACACAACTTTAGCGCGACCAATCAATTAATAGCTATAGTTTTCACTTCAGTTGTACTTCCCCTTCGGTGCTGCCGAACATATTCCGGCATACAAAAAGTCACTACAGAGGTAATTTTGATCATGCCAAAATATACACATCAGACTTTAGCGTTCATTGTGTGGCTTTTTTTTTTTTTTTTTTTTTTTTTTGGTGGCAGAATGTTATGGATAGTCATGGTTTACATTGTCATTTTACAACAAAACGTATTAACCAAAACAGTGCTCAATTCGCCGGCGCTTGGCATTATGGCACACAGGTCAGCAGCCTGTTTGCTTGATTCATTGATACGACACGCAATACTCGGCAGGTCTTTTCCAGGTAGCGAGGCACCAGCCATATTGGGACACATTATACAGGGTTTGGCTGGGGGTTTTGTGCTTTTTTTTTGTTGTTGGTTTTTTTGTTTTTTTTTTTTTTTGTTTTTTGTTTTTTTGTTTTTTTGTTTTGTTTTGTTTTTATGTTTTGTTTTTTGAAATCAATCAGTGTGTATGGTATCTGCAAGGTTTATTTTGCCCTAGTATCACAGCAATTTCCCGGTGCCCTAAAAAGGCTTGAATGGGCCCGTCAAATCAATTGTAACCGTTACAAGCTATTTATATGTGACAATATGTCATCAGTGATGCATGCATATAGTTGGTTACAGAAGGATTATCCCATGGAGTATTGAAAGTTTATATTTGCATATGTATTTATTTTACAATCCTTTTACATATGTGTAAAATTAATTGACATATTCAACATAACAATTCATTTTATTACCACTTATATAAAAATTCGCCAGTACTTTCGGACCTGTATCCACTATCGGGACGACCTTCTCCATCAAGCCTCGTCTTTGACGCAGTGAAGCGCTTGGCACTCAGCCTATTGCTGACCGTTATTTCATTGCCTCAGGGGGACTTCACTGTCTGATACAAAATCCTAATTCTGGGGACTACAACTGGTCACTGTTTGTAGTTGTATTTACATTTTCAGGTAATGCACACTCTGGAAAGGTCCCATTGTATGTTGAACATTATATTCATTCGACAAATACACTAATCACACATATATTTTGGACGCTATCCCTTAAAAATAGCCAATCGACGTTGTTGTCATTGTGAAAATAGTCAGTTCCACACCAAATGGCAATGGTTTGTAACTGAGCATCAGGACGATCTTGCCGAGTAGGGGTGGGAAGAGGGTTATAATTTATGAAACCAAAAGTATATATTTTGCAATTATTTCAGAGCATCAACAATGATATATATGCTGTGGCCTCGATTCACTTTGATATCCAAATCAAGCGTACTTTTGTGAGACTGTCCCGCAATCAATGCATTAATTGCGCAATGTTTAAATATAGTGTTCGAGCATGCCGTAACTGCTTCAGACACATCCGAGTGGGCAGATTAAAGTTTAGATTGTAAGCCATCTTTAAAAAATATGTTAACGACCGTTTGCTCTGGTAATTCGGAGTAAATTTATTTATTTATCGGAAATTTAGATGAATCTTTTAATTCATAAATAATTAAAGCATTTCAGCTACAAACATGTGCAAAGCAAGTTAATATTTTTAAGATTTCTTACTTGTATTTCTGCTATTTTCATGTTGTGGTCCACCATAGAAATAAGCCAAGGCAAGATTCCCTAGGCATTTGGTACTCTAATTTCATGCATCATAGTTTGGTGTGCTTTCAGCAATCATATTGCACCTTCCTGGCATATGTGTGCATAAAATATTATCAATCAACATTCAGTGGGAAACGTTAAAAACATTCAGGCCTAGTGATTATTGTAATGTATTTTTCCTCTTGCTTTTGTAGAGAAGATACACAACTTAACAATTGCAGGATAATTTATCTTTTAATTTTCCCCGAATTAATAAACATTTTATGAGTGCAAAAATTCTCTAAAGCCTTATATGTATGAATACAAAATTTTTCTTCTCTTAATTGATACCATGGCGAAATTTTTTCTAATTTATTTTACTAATTTTTGCTCATTTTCATCAGATTTTTGTACAATATGAGGGAAAAAAGCAAAATCAGTACAATTATGACTAAAATGTTATGATTTCGTCACGGCACGATACTCAAATCTCCCTAGAATGCACCATTTTGCATGCTCGAATTCAAAAAAATCTCGGGGGGGGGGGGAGGAAAGCCCCCAGACCCCCCCCCCCCCAGCATGCTTACGGCCCTGTGGGCCGTGTAGGTCACATTTGGGCCGGTGATAATATATACGGACTTTTTTTGAGCCACTTGGGTCTATGACTGAGTTTGTAGCACTGGCCTGGGTCGATCAGTATTTATTAGGGCATGGCGGCTTAAAAGTACTTTTTTCCATTAATTTTGGAGTTAGTCCTTTTAAGTAGGGTCTGTCATGTCACTGGAACCACACATATATTTTTGTTAGGCCTTGGGTAACTTGGACATTTGTTGAAACATGTTAAAAATGGATGTTCTTACCCCTTTTACCCATTACCTCTTTTGACGTCAGTTTAATTTGTTACCTGGGCATAGCCGGAAGGCACTTGTACAAGTAAAAACGTACAGTTATACTTGCATGTCAAAATATTTCACATATGTGAAAAGCTTTTTCACATATATGTTAAACTATTTCACCTGTGGAAAATTGTCATTTATCTCATGTTTATCAGTTTGGCAAGGGCCGTCAATAGTTTGGCAAGGGCCGTCGGTATTTCAGTCAGAGAAAAGAGTCGCTGTGAGATTTTCACGACATGGTGTTTAATTAACGACCAGGTTGAACAGTCCATGCCTGGCTGTGGCTTTTAAGGAGAGGGACATCTGTCACAATAAGTAAAATTGTAAGAAAATTACCTCGAACAGCTAGTGCAGGAGTCAACACAGGTGCATCCATGGCCAACAATAACACATGGACGAGTAACGAAGTCGCTATTCACATATGTAAAAAAATCCATAAATATATGTGTGTAATTCTTTTACACGTAATAATGCATATAAAAGTATTATCACAACTACGCGTAAAATTGTATGACAGATGTACCATTTTCACCTACCGGGTATGTGTAAATTTATGTAACAAGTGTGAAATATTTTTGTTCAATCGTTAAATGCTGGATTAAATGCTGATACGGATTGTCACAGGGACATGTTTTGTGATTCCAGTTTGAACTGCACATACGCACAGAAACGAAAATGAGCCTTTGAATGAATGACGTCATATTGTCTAAAAGTGTTCAAAATGATATACTGACACAAGCACATTGTGCTTTATTTATTGTATAGTTCAATGAGTATTCAGAATCACAAATTGTTGAAAAGGATACATAAATACAAGAATTGAAATATTGCTTATTCAGTGAGCAGTTCCAACTGTAACTGCAAACAACTGCAATGCGTGATGTCTCCCGTACATCGCTTTTTCCATGTAAATCATCATTTTCCACGTTTATAGACACGATACCCTTGTAATGTGATGGAAAGGTAAAGGCCCTTATAACAATTGATCCCTCATTACATATAAGTGAAAAAATCTAGTCATAATGCCCCATGAATATAATGTAATAAATGGAATGTATAAAAATGAAAAAGCTCACCAGACAATTTTAGGTATGTGTGAAGTATTAAACGTAAAATGGTATAGCCTCACAAGTAGAGGGTCTATAGCACACAGACCATTGCTGAAGCATATCTACCTTAAACATCCCGCTATATTGTCAGTGTGTTGTTTAACGGGGCCTTACTTTGTATATTCCATGCACAAATATATGTGAAGATTGCACTAAAAACATACTTTTCTGAGTTGTCACAATGTCACATGTGTTATTTCGATCGTTAAAAGGACAAAATAGAGACCAAAGAGTATATTTTAAACTTTCCGTAGCAAAATGTATTGCACATTCCTTCAACATTGATACGAATGTCTTGCCTTTCTTACTGGTGAATACTGGTGAATTTTGCTTTAGAACACAGAAATATCGACGGAGTCAGCTACTTTTGTAATTACGCGTGGCGCGGAAGCTCACGAGCAACGTTCTGAAGCGGATAACAAAAATAATATGACCGAGTTCCACACAACATACAATATTATTGTTCAGTATAAAATAATAGATTGATCTGGTTGGCTGCAATGGAACTGTCGTCTTTTGCATTCATTTCATCTGCAGCTGCTTAGCTTCTGATTTAAATACGTTTTTGTTACTCCAGGTAGTGATTATATGTCATGACATTTTGAAAGGTCAAAATGCTAGGTTTTGTAAGTATCCAATACAGTTGCCTTACTCGAGCTAAATACGCGATGACCGCAGCAGTGCATTTTCGGTCAATACGATAAACATAACAGTTCACTAAATATTTATATATGAATTAAAACAAATGGTCTCCCATGTTGCCTCTTTTCACCTTAAAAGTAAAACCTATTTCACGGAAAACTTCGTCATTTTAGCATTTACTTGCAGATAATTCTAAGTGTGACGCTGTGACTAAACCGGACCGCCACATGTAGTAAGCAGATATGACTGGAGCTCAGGAACCATGTCGACTGATAATGTGATCGGTCGTAGAATAGGTTGTGCAGCAGAACAGTCATTGCATGACGACAGCCCAGAAATAATTCATCGACGTTCTTCAGAACACCATAACTGAACCCACGTTACTCGCAATTGGCCTTCAATAATAAATTTTACATAATAAATGTATAAGATGCATCTTTCGAAATAGGAATCTTAACCATGTGCTCAGTGACCCAAAAGCTTTCCTGGGCGCAGCGAGCATACAGTGTGGCCAGAAAAGTTGTGCAATCATCGCCTATACAATTCCTCGTGAAAAATGAGGTAGACAACATTTAATACACTGAAATATTTCCTAAGATTTTAATGGGGAAAAGTCGAGTCCCTCATGGCTAAGAGATGACCTGTAAATGTAATTGCTTTAGGATTTCAACAATGATTTCCTGATCAAGATTATAAAAAAAAACATATTTCCAATACACGAAATATGACAGCAAAGAGAAACCTGCGAATGATCGAGTAATTGCTTTGGACCTTTCAATACCTTTTAATCACTTTTATGTCCCTTATGATGTTAAATGCATAATTTCTCCAGAAACGTTACCTGCAACAAGAAATTTATTCTTAAAAGTTCACAAGACATTTATTTATTGAAAATATATATGTACGACAACATCAAACATATATCAGGCGCCTCGCTTTCAAGACCTCACAAACCGTTGTAAAGCCTCCTCGTCGGCGAGATCTCCACGCATGAAACTTCTCGAGCTCAAGCACTCAGGCCCGGTCGAGACATATCTCGCCGTGAAACGTACCTTGCGGGACCAGAAAAATTAGTAAATGTAGGCCTACGCCTGAAGGCAGGACGATCATTAGACCCATGGCAAGGGTTCATAAAATTATAAAATTCATCAAATATATAGACAGAAGAGTGAGGTCTGGCTCATGACTAGGGAGATGACGTGATAGTTTTCACGGAGCATCAAGCCTTCGAGGAATCTTGAAGTTAGTCTTTCTTAAGACCCTTTGTTAGTTAATTCTTTCTGAAAGAAAATAGCTAATTAATATTATAAAAATAAACGAGGGGCGGTCATAGCGTCGAGCTAGAACAAGGACCATGGTAGAGAAAGTGTCTGAACTGTTTATTAAACCTTTTTTTCTGCAAGACAGTTTGGCTTTGACATGGTCTTGTGACTCTGACCACAGACATAGTAGTGATAATGACTTTCTTGACAATATGTTTTAGTTTAATACATATTTTAGAAACACCATGTCTACTATATAACTATCCATGATTCTAACCAATAACTTTTCTACCTTAGCCCTGGATATTCGAGGTCTAAATGATCACCATAAAAGAAGAAAAATATTTTCTTATTTGGAGTCAAAGAAAGCAGACATAATCTTCTTACAAGAAACGTATTGCACTGAAAGAATCATTCGTTATGTAAATGCTGGATGGAAAGGAGAGATAATACATGCGGTATCAAAGTAGTCGTAGTAGGGGTAGGCCTACTGCAATTTTGTTTTCAGAAATCTTGAATCACAAAGTTCTTAAAATTACATAAAAGTATTGATGGCCGGCGATTATCAGTTTATGTTGAATTGTATGATCAAATTGTAACTCTAGTTTCGGTATATACTCCTAATGATGAAAAAGGTGGAAAATATTTTGTAGTAGAACTATAAGGTGGATTAAGGAGCATACGATGAATGATAACAATATTATGGTAGCTGGTGATTTCAACTGCTGTTTAAAAGATTTAGGATCAACTCCCGAGTACTCACATAGCAGACAGAAGTCGAAAGACCTTTAGAGATATGTTTAAAAAAGTTATCAATTCATGATTGTTGGTCATTATATCCGAAAAAAAACTGGGTTTACTTATTATGATAAAAATCAAGTCCAAAAAGAAGACTAGCTTATGTGTTAGTATCTGATAATTTCTTTTTTTTTCTTGAAAATAATCCTACTACTACTACTACTACTACTACTACTACTACTACTACTACTACTAATAATAATAATAATAATAATAATAATAATAATAATAATAATAATAATAATAATAATAATAATAATAATTGAGAAAACAATGTTTTAAATGGACAGTTAGAAAGTTTATATGATGAAAAGCTAAAGGTATTAAAATACGAGCTCGAGTGAAATGGGTAGAATAAGGTGAAAAGAGCTTAAAATATCTGTTGAGATTAGGGAAGAAACGTCAGTGTTTCAATGTTATTAAAAAGCTTAATGATGGTGATAGAATAGTTTATGAAGATAAAGATATTGTAGATGTCGCCTCAAAGTTTAATGAGAAGCTATACTCAAAGGATGATTGTACTGTTGAAGACATAGATAATTATCTTCAAGTTGTTTCAGTACCTGATACGAAAGATGATAAAGACAAACAATTGTGTGATGAAAAGATATCTGAAAAAGAGGTTGAACACATTATAAAAGAACTGAAAGTTAACAAGTCGCGAGGGTTAGATAGACTTGCTTCAGAACTTTATCAGAAATTCTGGGTTAGTATAAAATATATATTTAAGAAGATGGTTTATCAGACATTTCAAGCAGGTGAGTTGTCAGACTCTGCCACAAAAACAGTGTAAGCTTCAATCTTCAAAGAGGTGATAAAAGGTTTTTAAAAAACTATATCACAATCAGTTTAACAAATTATGATTACAAGATGATTGGCAAAACGGTTACAAAACATTATTCCAAAGATTATAAATACAGATAAATCTGCTTATATTACAAAGAGATACATTGGTTGTAATGCGAGACTTATTCAAGATGTAATGGACTGTTCAAAAATGTTTCATAAGAAAGTATTATTATTATGTTTAGACTTTCAAAAAGCTTTTGATGCTGTTAATTGGAACTCTATGTTTAAAGAGTTAAAAAAATATTATTTGGGGGCAAATTTTATTAGATGGATACAAATCTTATATAAGGATCCAAAACTGGTTGGCTTTCTAAACAAGTAAAATAGAAAAGAGGAACGCGTCAAGGTTGTCCGATTTCAGCTTTGTTGTTTATTTTTGTTGTAGAAATTTTGGCTTTAAAAATTAGGGGAAAAAAACAGAAATATTGTTAGACAACATAAAAGACAAGGAAGTCCATATATCTCAATTTGCTGGCGATTGCACTATTCTATTAAATGACACTGATTATATTCCTGATGTATTAAGCATAATATAGCAGTTTAGTAAGGTATCTGGTCCAAATTAAATGTAAAAAAAACCCAGCAGGTATCGTATTAGGTGCATTGAAAGACAAATACAGTGAAATTGGATTTAATAAATTTACAAATGATGCAATAAAATGTTTAGGTATTTATATCTGACATAATATAGAAGGATTTTATCAGAAGAATTGGATTTTTAAAAAATCAACATAATAGAAATGTTATTAAATGAATGGAAGCACAGAAAATTGACTTTATTAGGCAATATTTTTATTGTTAAAACTCTTGCATTAGCTAAACTTACATACGTTTTCAACATCTTAACAGTACCTCAATAAATTATTAAAAGGCAAAAAATGTGTTTTCAACAATATTTGGAATAAGAGAGATAGAATTAAACGTCATACAGTGATAGGTTCCATTTAAGAAAGTGGACTCATCATGATTTATATTGATTGTAAAATCTAGCTCTTAATTGTGCCTCGATTAACAGACTTTTACATGAAAAAGTTAACTGGAAAAATATCTTTGAAGAACAGATCAATATAACTGGATGCTTTGTAACAGATTTTAAACGATCCAACTTCGACACACAAGGACCTCATATATATATATATATATATATATATATATAAAGCAATTCGATCACACCAGAAAATAAAGAACCTTACATTGCCAGTCGTTAATGACAAGTTTTAACAGCAAAGTATCAAAGAAAAACATAAAGCATGTAGTTTAATCAATTCCAGTGGCTGTGAAAAAAAAAATGTCCCATACAAGGTAAATATTTCACGTTGATTGAACTTTCGAATTTTAATTCAGATACTTGCAGGCATAAACTCAACTTCCATGTTTATGACACGTGGAAATCCATTTCAAAGTGGGTTTTTTTCTTAATCCATGAATAAACTCACCGCGATATTGCTAAAGTATTCATGACAATGTGCACATAGGTGGCAGCTGTCATTAGCTCTGCTACTTGCAATCCCCCTCCCCCAACGCCTTAATAAATGTCTAGTCACATGATTTTTCTCATACAGATTATCTGCCTACGTTATTTTAACACTTTCGACAAGCATCTTATTTCTAGGACCATTTATTGCAAAGAAGCCGACTTAGAACAATTTGTGCTCATTCCAGAGGGGTGCCAAATATCCAGTTTTTCTGAATATGTGTGTCTGCACATAACTGATTTAATTAGACTGATGAATGGGAAAACTTAGAAATATAAAGAAATAAGGAAAAGCTAACAGACATATTACACCAAAATTATACAAATATTTGGGTAATTACGTGTTCGTAAATATGTAGCTATATTTTGTGAAGACCCCCAGCAAACACGCGCGGCCGCTTTTTTAAGCTGTAGCCTACAGATAAAACACATACAAAATTGGTTATATACAATTTATTACCAATGTTATATGTTCGGAAATTATTTCTAGTATACCACAGGATTCCAGTCAGTGCTTTGCCAAAGCATTCAATGCACTCTGTATAATTCGACCCAGTCACATGCGCACGCAAGGCAAATTCGGGTTCATTGCCGACGTTGGTTTGTTACATCAGCAGCCAACGTATTGTGTTTCATCGACAGTGCATTCACAAACAAAGCATAACGTGAAGTCTACCGTTACGGCGTTAGCACGACACGCGCCGAACGCACTGCGTGACTCCCCAAGTGGCAAAGCTGATTTCTGTTAAAAGGGGAGATGGGTCTGTCACTTGAGGCGTTTTTCACATTTAAGTTGATCAATTTTGAATGTTTTTCCCTCGCAACATTACAACGTTGTGGTAAACTGGGATAAAATGGGGTTTGACTACTTCTGGAGGAGACTGGGCGTTCAACTAAGCCCTTCCATAAAGGCTTGACAGGTTTAGTCCATGCCCTCCTTCGTCGGGCATGGACTAAACCTGCCAACCTTCATGGAGCGGGCTCAGTTGAACGTCCAATCTTCCCCAGCAGTTAAACCCCTGAGCCCATATACACTCAAATCCACGAATACGTCAAGCAAAGACAACCAATCCATCACCCATAATTACGAACAACGACGTATCAAAGACGATTGGTTTAAATAAACATAAAAATACCATTTTGTGGTGGACATTGACTTTATATAAGTGTGCGTGACTAACAGGATATAAATCGTATGTTTCACCAAATACACCAATATTTCTAGATTGAATGGGTGGTAATTTTTTAAATTGGGCACCCCTCCTTTTTAGCTATCTCTCGATTACTAGATGGACCTGCAATAACAAGCAAGCACATGTTCAGACGGCGTAGTCTCCCAACAATGTGTTCTATATGATCTATGTATTTGATAATTCATTTTGCCACATCAATATTACAGTTTGATAGCTGACGAATAATTAATGTCCCTTAGCTACTGATTGTCCTGTTTTTCATCAGTTTGCACCAGACCTCACGCATTGAATGGACGCCAGACGACAATAGAATCCTCGTAAAGTACAAAATCTGCACATTATATCAAATTTCACCTAAGTAAAGAAATAAATAAAGAATAAGTGGGATTCATAAACTGATTAAACTTATTTCTGTGCACTTGGAAAACGTCACAAATTATTAAACCTATAATGCCCCGCTGTCACTTTATTGACAATTTTTTCCTGGTAACTGGTTGAAATACGTGGGTAATTCAAAATGTTATCTGCTTATTTTGTTTTGTTGAATTCTTTCCTGGTTAACATAAGATTGAGTCAATGCGCCCAGCGCACACGGAGGAAAGCTATTAGTGTATGTATCATCGACAATTCTCAACGAAAATATTTCATGTTGACGAAAATTGTATGTTAAAAGATAGAGACGAACGGCGATTTACATCCGGGCGTTTTGCGGGGAATTCTCCGGGAAAGAATTAATTGTTTCCTTCCGTTAAAAGATTTGTCCAAAAGTTTTAATCGAACGCCGCGAAGTTAAGATGTCCCCGGCCATTTCTCATGTGCCTTGGGCGCTGAGGCAGGTAAAGCTGCTGACTCAGTCTTACGGGGGATCTCTTACAACATGCCCCAACTTGATACAATCATGCGATACCGCATCTAAATTGCTGGTTCGAAGTTTGATGCATATATTCATAAGTTAGTAAATGTACATGCAGCAGGTTATAATGGACGACTAAGGTGCTGAAATAAATGACACCTGTACAAAATACATAGCCGTAGAGAATCATATCTAAGTCATTATCTACCGCAGGTGCATCGACCATCTGTAACCAAGTCGTTAACCATTAAACCCTCGTGATCAAAGTCAGTAAAAGAGATAGAGAATAACAGTAACAATTCTGTTATCAGCATGAGCGTTTGCACATAGGATAGCACATGGTTCTTGAAAGTGAACAGCAATATAGCAGAAAAGGCCCGATATCCTATTTTACCATCAGACCTTCCATAACCATTTGAAAAAAAAAGGTAAAAAAGGGTGTGAAAACTATCACGATATAATTTGAAAAGCACGCGTAATAAGATTGTCCTATGATGCATAAAAATATACCCCTCAGCTTTTTCTGTCAAAAGGTTGACTGGGGAAGGGCTTTCCGTACTAATGGTTCAAGTTATAAAATCAACTGAACAAACAATATACCTAAATAGTTAGGATTCAAGATTGATTGAACTGGTTGTGTGATACTGGTCCCTCACATCGACGCTTCAGGAGTACCGCGAAAGTGAGTACTTTTCACAGCAAATCTGTGTTATGCATCATGAGTTCTGTCTGTAATTAACAGTGAAGTAAAGTGTGCATTGCAAACAAAATGTGTCTTTATGCCACGACGGATAAACAAAATGCACTCTCGCGAAGGAAAGAAGTGAAGAAAGGCGATGAAGGATACATGCGAGGCAAGCATGTTTTCGTTATGTGCCTTAAGTTACTGAGATAGTCAACGTGCCTTACAGTATAAAATGAAAACAATAACTTGCGTAGAAAACACGGGTAGGCTCCCATTGACATCATCCGTTTGTGCACAGGATTTATCAAGGATGTCAGAATCATAATGCTGTGATGTTATGATTATTTTATAGTCCAATATCTTGGTCTTTCAATACATACAAAGATTACTCGGTTGCGTCTGAAGTACTCTTGATTTTTTTTTTTCATATTTGAAATTGAGAAGTATTCAGCAAATAAATATTATCATTAATATCCTTCCTCCCTAAGTATGGGTTTTGATCATTTACAGAGGATGTGTTGATCGTAAATGTCAAGAGTAAGCTAGTGTGTATTTTTTTCATAAAACTATACAATATTTAAGTTAGTATTTTTGTGCAAAAAATATGTAAGCAAACGTCAGGAGTTTTTGCTTTCTTCTCTTTTTATATCATTATCTTAATCAGTAAATACACAAAAGGGTATCGATATGCATCTACACGTAAACCTACGGAGTGAACATAAAGATGACAAATTGTAAACTTCAGGTGCAAAAACATTTTCATGTCGCTGCAGATTTATTCTATATGCGTATCATATCATGCCCTTCACGTTGTGTTTACTCTGCATTCATTCATAAAAAAAATTGTATCCGTGAGTTTATACGGTTTCTGGCAGTCGATGATCATAAAAAAATGGAGTCTGTTCCTTAATTTTATAACTATTTTGGAGCGGTTCAGTCGACACTGTTCGACAGTGTCATCAAACGCTGTTCGTTGTGTCTGGTTTCAGGAGATGGTTTGAATGAAAGCTATGGAATCAGGGAGGTGCATACACCTCCCTGATGGAATAGATCTTACCTCTAGGATGGAATAGATCTTATCTCTGCACCTTTTCGTCGTCTGGCTTGCAGCTGTCGACATTCAGCACCAAGAATACAAAAACAAAAGACCCAAACTGTTGATTAAAACATTTACAACGTGGAAGTTTACGAAGTGACGAGTCTTTTTTATAACGCTCAAACCGCCTGATCAAGGTTGAGGGACATGAAAGCGTACTGAATGATGGAGGTTGACGAGAACGGTGTCGGTTGATAACAATGACGGAAAAGATCCAACACATGTTGATGTCAAAAAGCACGATTAATCAACCATGATAGGAAAATGATTGCGCTCATGTGCAAAACTATGTACTTATAAATTACCTTCATAATTCATTCGAGAGATAAACATTCCAATAACCTCTTGAAAGAGCTTGGTAAACGCTTCAAACATCATATACACGGGAACTTCGTTTTGAATTAATTGGACAGACTTGTCTGTGAACATTTCATAAGCTCATCTCTTAATTCCAAACTGTGTTTACTTTTGCGGGATGTTGCCGGTGGCTTTGGCAGGGATATCCGCATCCTGTTTGACGGCATATGCAAAAAGCTTTTGAAAGAAATATGGTTTACCCACATGTCCTTGGTAGATGGGGCCTAACACTTTTAAATTACTCCCTTGTATATATCACTGTTTGTACATAAATATATGTGATGCTAATAGCATATCTAACTTGGTTAGAATAGAGTTATTGATATTACCTCTCTAGCATTTATATTGTAGATAAGTATGTAAGTAGGTAGGCAGGTAGGTTTGTAGGTCGATCTTCTATTATGCTGTCAATATGCGACTGTATACAGGTCATTTAATCTTGTAATCTAGTTTTTTTTTTTTTTTTTTTTTTTCTGTGCTTGTGTGAATTACATATATATTTATTTATGCAAAATGTACTCACTGGAAATGTATCCTGTTTGTACAATACCATTGTATCATGTTTGTATTATGACTGATGAGTCAATACTGACTCCTTTTCTGTCAATAAAATTACTACTACTACTATCTTATGTAATTATCACGTATGTTTTCAATATGTACATATATCTTGGACGCATTACAGGGTTACCCTGACCTATGACGTCCCTGGTGTAAATGGGGAGTATGTTTCCGGTAAAATTATCTCTTATCTCTCATGAAACTCCCATGTGAAGTGGCTGGCCTTCAATTTTTTCACCGGTATCTCGTGTTACAAAATGCTGACATCAAATCTTTGAAATATTCTAGAAAGGTCATGTGATTAACAAGGCATAGAACTAAAAATATAGATATATCAGGAGTAAAATGAGGAGAAATGATGTGGAAAACGACAAAACTTTACTATGAGCAGTGTAAGTTTGGTACTACGGTTACATTGCTGACAAGCATAACGTTAATAGGCATGACATGCCATGACATGACGAATCTTTCTTGACTACGCTCTCACAAATATCCTACAATATCTCGAGGCAAAACAGAAAGAATTACGCACACACACACACACACACACACACACACACACACACACACACACACACACACACACACACACACACTCAAAGCTGGTAATACAACATTAGGAAGACAATCATACACATGAACACGCCTATGTATAGTTATAACTTGCAGATTAATAGGGAGTCGTGGGTAAATATATCCAAATGGTCTTCCTCTTAAAGATATAGATTTCTTAACAACGTGTTCGAAAAAATGTATGAATCCAGTATTTTGTTGTGTCATAATGAATAGAAACATTATAGTTGTTATAGGATGTCGAATCAAAAAGACATCTCTTATTTTAAGCAGATTTTCTCTAGAATTTAAAACTTTGTGTATCACATTATATAGTGGTATTCATCCTCACTTTTTTGACAGGAAAACAAAAAGTTTGGTTGGGCGTTTATTTCTCACAGTTTCAGTGTGAAGGTTATGTACACTAACGAGTAATGTTGTTTCATTTCTTCTGGTAGGAAAAGTATTTGTCGCCTCCAAATAATTATCCACTTTTATCTCTTTCTTGAATGATATATACGTTCTCAATTTAGAATCGTCGTTTTGATTAACATTCCATTTTCCCACTGACTTCAAAATTACTTTTCCATAACTGTGTTACAAAGATTAGAAGGAAATTCTGAAACAACTTGTGATTGTCCCAAAGTCCCTGGATGTTCAGAGGCCACAATATGTGATTAAGGTGTGTCTTGGTAATATTTTATGTTCTATTTCCATTTGAATGTGGTTTGGAAAATCACTCACTCAACATTTTCACTCCAAAAAAATCATGACATTCAAACCTAACGAACAAAATCTTTTCATCGCAACTGCATCCTTACAATTGGTAAGTAGTTAAGTTGGAAGTGAATGAAAACCTTGTATGGTAACAAATTGTACAAAAAAAGTAGAAGGAATTGAATTCTTTAGGAAAAACACGTTTGTTCCTCTTTATTGGATCAAAAAAATTCGAAGTTTTGGAATTGTTTCAGTATGCAGGGCATGTTACTGACATTAACTCTGCTTGTCGGAAAAAACATACTACAGACTAGCTGCCCACGTTTAACCCGGAAAGACCTGACATCGTGATATCCGCCTTCAACCTTTTTCTGTTAAAATTTACCAGAAATAGTAAATGTGGCCTTCTTCTTTTCCATCAAGAATTATATGAGCAATTAGGCAACAGCTTCCTTTGCATGGATTTGTCTTTATAGATTTGGCTGTTCCATATTTTGGTTTTTCCTATTCCTTCATTCATACACATTTTGTGATAATGTAGATTTAAATCCGCCACACATACAGCTGGATAGAGTAAAATAGGCAACCTGTACATTTACGCTTATTGCCCAAAAATTGATCTTGATGTTTTTAATCATTTTGGTATTCCTTTGTTTTGCGCAAGATATCCATATTGATATTCCGTGT
Source organism: Hermodice carunculata (assembly GCA_964020975.1). Taxonomy (NCBI): domain Eukaryota; kingdom Metazoa; phylum Annelida; class Polychaeta; order Eunicida; family Amphinomidae; genus Hermodice; species Hermodice carunculata. Next base: position 87,378,472 of record OZ026612.1, read on the forward strand.
TTCATACACTGGCATGACTCATCTTTAAAAGATGTATTCAGCATGCGCAATATGTAGCAAGTCATCATTCGTGCTTTTTATCATCCACATCGTATTTTTTCTATGTATGCTTTAACATTCTTACAACAGAACGAATAAAAATTGGATATTCGACGACCGTTGAGTTAAACAGGGGAAAAGAGAGTTGAGAGCTGAAGAGATGAAAAGTGTACTTAAAGCTTATAATCTTGGATCTGTGTCTGTATGACTTCTATTACTACACCCCCAGCTGCAGTTACAGCAACAGCAAAATCTATACCTATGACCTCTTTATTAATGCCATCTTTGTTTTGGTTTGTGAGACTAGTATAGTCAATATATCATGAAAAAATGCTCCTTCTGGATTAATATTTCCCACTTCACTAACATTCTAGCTTATGTCACCACGTTGTGTCTGGCATCAGAAAAAATACCAACCCATATCAAGACCCATGTTTACTATTAATTTATTTTTTTCAGGCATAAACCCCATTGTAGCCCACTTGCTGGTAAGACCTACCAGCGTGCTTCCCAACTACAACGCAATGTCATCTTCGTGTGATCCCACTTTCTTAATGTGCCCACTGCGGACTGTATGGTTATCGGCATCTTCCTCAACTCTTCTGAAAGTCATACCCACCTTATAACGATATGATTGAACCAAATTTGAGGTAGTGTAAAGAAGCTGTCACAGAATGATTAAGCCATAAAGACGCAGAACAGCTACTACTTTGATATATGAAGTAAAAGGTTCTGTCAAGGGCAAGGCCAGCCACAAAATTAAGTTTACAAGTGTGTGCCACCAAACCTGGCACATAATGACAAAGTGCTGCTCCAATCAGCTTTCAAAAACTAAAACCTATCAAAAAGTAAAATGTCCACTCACTGACTAGTACAGTTACTCGAGGAGACTATGCATAATGTCAGCTAGGCAAGTAGCTAACAATACAACGATGAGGGGTGGTGAGAAGGACAAATTCTTCCTTCCAACCATCTCAAACAAGAATTAATTAGAAAGTATCAGGACCTTTCAAATAGGGATAAAATCAAACCATTAATTTCTTTCATATATCTCTCAGGACTGCCTATCGAAGTCTTTAATGTGAGCAACAAGATCAATTACTAATTCAATGTCTATCAGACAGAGTGAGAATTGAGGAAATCCAAGTATTACTATTGGAGTAATACTCAGTTCTGGTGTCAGGCTAACTGTAATACAAAAGCTTCCGTCACAAGGGGTCAGACATTTAAGGTTCTAGATGCTGACTCCGAAAAAAAAAACTCATCAGTACTGTACAATATGTGTAACACTCCCCGCATTGCCACTGACAAGGGTGGTAAAATATATAGATATTGACACCTTCCACCATACCTAAACTGTAAAAGAAACATAGATAAACAATAAAATGAAATATTTAAAAGTTGTGTGCAAGCTAAAAACGTTACAGGAAGCACGAGTGTGTAACAGCTACACCGCCAAACTTTCTAGCAATGAGTCCTAATTAAATATGCAGAGCACCTTAAAAATGCACTTAAAATTGCACACAAGGAAACCATGTTAATGTTTGGCAACTCACTGATTTTTTATTGCGGCGGCACAAATCAAACATAAAACAAGTAAAACATGAAATCTTGCAATTTTGAATGCATTAGTTTCTTCTTGAAACTATACTTTCACTGGTGGCATAATCCATCAGCTGTCAGCAGGTTATCAATACTTGCTCGACTTGCCTGTCATGCTCCTCGTGTTATTGGCTGACACAAAAATATAATCATTATACAGAAAGTTCATTGTATCAGTATTTTAAAGCTTTGTCGTGTAACGAGTAACATTTAAAATACAATGGGGATAATGTTCAAGCAGGGACCACCTTAGATAGCGGCTGGGCACATATCTGAATTTCGCTACATGATGTTATATTACTTGCTAATGGGTCCAAAAGAGATACAACGATGCAATTTCATAACACACATTCTGCATTTCAAACAGAGTAACCCTGCATCTGCATTCATTGTCGATCCATCTAGATTAACTGTCTTAATCACTACATTAAAAGCAGAAATAATTGTCCGAATCCTCATATATTAACTAGTCAATATTATGAATGTGTCATTTCTTTCCAGCCCGGGAGCCTGAAACCACACTACAGTTATCAATTTTTCTTTTACGAGAAAAAGTAGCTTTTGTGATGCACTTGCGTTTCCTATCAAAATCAGAAGCGTAGATAAATTTGAAAATGTCTCGTCTTTCAGACTTGACATTTCCTTGTCACATTCCTTGCATAAAATGATCCTTAGATGATTGAAATTTAAAAGAAACAGATCATCCAGGCTTGGAACTTTACTTAAAGAGGACTATAATACTGTGCAAAACTTAAGTTGTAGCTATAATTGTTCCCCAGGTATCATGCCTTGCGGAGGATTGGCTCTGCCAAAAATAGTGACTCACGTCATTGTTAGCTCACCTGAATTGTCCGCCCGCAGCGCTAATAGTATGAGCATGTGCCCGTCGTCTGTACGTTGGTTTCTTTGTAAGTCTATGGGGATAGGAATGGTAATTCACATTTTCCATTTTTCTAAACCGTTTCCCAGGCTTACTTTAAACTCAGTGGGGATGTACCTCAGGTACTAGTTGGTTAATACACACATTCCTATTGATTATAATATAAGACAAAATGGTAAGTGCGATGGTAATTCACATTTGCAACTTTCAGAACCGTGCGCCAGATTTATTTCAAACTTAGTGGGGTGTACCTTGGGCGAGTCTCTACTGAGTGTATGCAAATGGCCATGCCCCAGTAATTTGGTTTTATTTTTTTCTTTTGTTAAAATCTTAAAAAATATTTTTCTCCAAAACTACTCGATTAATTGCTTCAAAATTGCAAAGGCACACTTCTGTTCACACAGTCGGTTTATAAAGTTACACAGGCCGACGTGATTTGAAATTACAAAACTCGTGATAACGAGAAAATTGTCGCACTAAACACTTTTAAAACACATAATTTTCAGAAAAAAAATAACGCGTTAAACGCTCGTAATTAGAAGAAAAAATCCGCAGGGACGAGTTTTGAAAACTGTGTGGTCTAATTCGGCTTCCATGTACTTGCAGTGGTTATTACAATTGTTTTGAAAATCCTTTAAATATATATTTTTTTAATCGTAACAATATTTATTTAATGCAACATGGTCGGGAGAACTCAGGGGTGTTCCAAAGCAATTTCCCAGCAATTTCTGTAACGGCTTCCGAGAGAAGTTTCGCAAAAAATAAACCAAAAATATTATAAAACGTGCCAGAGAAGCGTGATCAATTGAGCAAACTCAGTAGAGTGGTGTGGGGGTCTGCCCTTCTTTGAGAATGTCACTGTTTTAGCGGTGGGAAGGTGACTCAGTTTCTACTTGGCTGAGTATGGTTACTATGGTAACAGGCTTCAGTACACTAGGGACCAGAGTCTGCTACTGGTCCAGGCGATAATAATGAACTTCCTGATTGATGTCTCAGTCTAGGGGAGGGTTACATTATAGTTTTCTTTCCGTTACTATAAACGAAATCCTGTTAAAGAAGGGCAGGGCAAGTGTAATAACACGGAACTTGGCAACAGCAGCGCCACCTTGTAAGCAAACATTCCTTTCATGCGGCCAACCAAGATAGCATTTTCTCGCCTCAATTTGACTGAAGAGGTCATTACAAGCGTGCACACTTGTGACCCTAACGAAATGAGGTGGGATAGCAACTCCGTTTTTGAGGAAAGTCCGAGGTAAGGTATATTTCCACCAAGTTCGGAAAAGATTTAACTGGTGGGTTGTCGAAGTTAAATTTACAAAACATACAAATATTGATTTTTAAAAACTTATAAAAATTTCAACATTGCCTGTTGAACAAATAGCGGTTGAATGGTATGTAAAAACACTTCCAATGCTATTTCGAAGCCAGGAATTTTCAGAGAACAAACCTTTACAAGTCTATCTCCAAAAATTTACAAAATCATACAAGAAATATCAATCACTGAAGCATAATCGTTTTAGCAAACCTGGCACAAAACCATCAAACTCACATCCTCACAACGTTGTAGAACATCGAGCCAACAGTTTAGGAATAGTCGACAATGTGATTGTGGACGGGCGAACACACTATAACCCATCCTGTCAGATAAACAGTTGCACAAACAACATACAACAATGGTATCCTTTGGGATAGAGGAAGTATGAGGTGTACAACATGTGTTCTGTTGGCTCTATTGCTTAATCACATTGTACAATTTATCTCAAATGGATTAACTGTTATGATTTACCGCGATTGGGAATTGGTTCAATGGTCGTATCAATTCCCTCTTAACACCTATTAGATTTTACAGGCATGGGGTACAATATTCCTTCGTGTCTTTTTTGGTGTCTAAAGCACTCTACAGATAATTTGGAACGTCGCGCGTTGACTTATGGGAACAAATCATTGTTGAACAAAAGTGCACATTAGCTGTCCTGCATATAATTTTATCTCAAACTGGCCATTTTAAAATCTTTTCAAAGTGGCTTGTTTTTCATGTTGCCTCCCTGCTCTGCAAATTGAACTATCAAACATGATTGGTCTGCAAATATATCATATTTTAATTTCCAGATTTAACAAATACGGTTAACAGTTTTCTTATTTATTATTAAAAAATGTGCAGTTATATAATACGTGAAAAAAGTGCTTGCTTTCAAAATCTGTTGAAGCATTTTGTTTTTTCAGGGGAATGAAGTACAACTATGATTAAAAAAAACAGAGCATAGATGCGTCTTTGAATTAAAGATACAGATGATGGGATTAATATTGAACAACATGGCCATTCCAGAGGTCGTTGGCAACCATTGTAGGTAATCTGCATTTAGTCCTGCCTTTTGCGGGCTAACGATCTTAAACTTACAGTACCTCATCCATGATAAAACCAAATTTCAGAGGAACAGCTGTTATTTGTAGACTTCTACTGTAAGGAATAAAAGTAATAGAAAACTGACATGCTTACAACTATGTCCCCTAAACTCAGCCTAAAATTTTAGTCGAAGCAAAGCTGAGAAATCTTTTGACCTCTTTTTTAACGAGTGTTTGTCTACAAATTTAAAATATTGATAAAAAAAAACACACTTTGGGTCCCTCCAGCTTTTGCCACATGTCCTGCATAAATCTAGAACTTCTTGTGTATTCGGCCTGAAGCTTATTATATATGCTATGTACTTGTCATCCTTTATGTCCTTTACATTGTTGCTTCGAGTATTCATCCACCACAACTGCCTAAGACCAAACGTTTCTAATGTTTATCAACTCGACTGTCAGTAAAGATTGTTATGTCATTATAGGGGTTATCCTCAGTATACCATTGCTGGCTTGATGAAACAATGTCCCCCTAATCTAACAGATATTGTTTTGTTTTAAACCAGGATATTGACGAGAATTATTCTTTTGATAGCCTTTTTAATTGTTTGCTAGTTGTCTGATTTGTGAGCTGTCATTCTCTAAATTGTTTAATGCTTCCACAGTTTACACACTGGCAGGGATCTGTCTTGGAAAATATTATATGGTGTCCTAATAATATCTACCTGAGTTGAGTGCCGACATAAACAATTGACTGAAAGCAATATCTATGGAAATTGATCTCTTTGGAGACATCATTTAAGAAATGGCATCTGCCGAACATCATTTCCCAATGCTTCGAATGCCCCTTCTACAGAAGGCAACCTGCTGAGTGTTTTAGACGTGGCGATAGAATATTGACAAATTATTTCTGCTATGAACTCGTCTTGCTACTTGCCTTATCCATTCGTCATCAATTGGTATGTAAACTTCCTGTCTGTCGTACAAAAAATCCCCATGAATACATTTTTTGCATCACAGCATAAGAAAATACAAGGAGACGTCTCCCAACTTAAACAGACACGTTTCTATTCATATCAATTATGGAACTCGACCGGTTGGCATAAGAATAACCATACACTTCGCGCCATATTAATAAGAAAAGTTTAAATAGGCATCAGACGTAGAAGACGACCATAAGAATTAATTTCATGGTTATGATGAAAGGACGGCAAGATATTAATCTTTTTGTACAAAGTATTTAGAGCAGGTTCTGTCAATAGACCGGTCAAAGCACCGTTCAATGTGGCGAACTCTCCTACATAATGTTTTCATGGATGTCTACTCTTCTTGTACCAATCAGTTTTCAATGTTTAAACCAAGGCTTTCGTGTAAGATAGGCTTAATAAATAATTCAGCTATCCCACTCCATATCGCATTTCGGCCCGTGAATCCCCATAACATGGTCTGTTTAATTGGTTTAGCTGCACTGTTTAGTTTCTTTCACGCCTGAATAAAAAATGTATGGAGACCACCCTCCAGGGGAGCTTGGCATTGACAGCAATTGTACAACTTCAGTCAGCGGCCAACTTTGCATAGAGAAAAGTGGTTGACGTTGGGGTGCATTGATGAGAAGACCCTTGGTTTACATGTTTTTAAATATCAAAAAGACGATGCATAATAAATCATCAGAGTATTGACTAAATTAACACCACACATGTATGTCGTGCTTGAAAAGACCCCAATCAACTTTTCTTGAATATATGGAACATGTTCATAAAGCTGGTCGAAAAATATGACGGAGACTTGCAGTCACCGTTACCACGACCTTTATGTAAAAACGGCAAAAAAAACAATTTTGCAAATAGACGAGCCAATTGCACTTGCAAGAGCCCACTTTCACCTCAGTTGAAGATCAGCTGAGCTGTGTCCGTCCCCTTTTACTGAGATGCGAACACTTTTTAGGCTTAATGTTTGCACAAAAGTATTTTTAGGGAAAACTGTTTACACATTTAAAAGTTACCACTGCATCTTGCCAAAAGTGATCCAAGGTCAATTTGTCCCAATAGGAGACATTCATATTAAACTGCGATCCTGGTCACTTCTTGTGTTGCCGGGGCAACAGACTGATGCTTCCACCATGATCAGGGCAGATTTGTACATAAATATCAATAAATAACACATTTACAACAAAAAGAGAGCCCATTTCTAATCAATTTAGGCATCCTTTATGTTTCAAATATATGTTAATACATTTTCTTAAGATTATTGTGTGTTTGTGTTGTTCATTTTGTTGAGCAAGTACTTTTGACCATGCTAAATACATGGATCTGCCCTGACGCAGGTGACTCCCTCTTTTGCTCAATAGGTATTAGAGTAGGACTGCATTTAGATATGAATACATCCTATTGAAATGTTTGCTTTTCGTTCAATTTTGCCACCTTGATATGTAAATAAGCACAACGCAGTATTTTCATTCAAAACGTTAATGTGTTACACCTTTCATGTCTGTATATAACCCAACGTCAATGCGCCATGGTCTATATATTTCAAACCCAGTGTCAACCCAGAAGTTTTATATCTCTATGCAGGACCCATCTGCTTCTCACAGCTATCCACAAAAAGCAAAACATTTTTACACGTAACATATTTACGGGTCTTCTGTCATCTCTGATACATGACCTTACAAGTTAAAGGACAGCGCGAACTTGATCCACCTTGTGCACATGTGCGGCGAGTGAAACTGTTACCCAGGCATGCTGACCTATGGGCGTTCCTCTCACACTTCAATTCACGAAGAGATTCAGCAGAAATGAGGGCCCTCATTATTGAACAAGTTTTCCAACAATAATTAATCGCAAACATACAGGACATTATCAACATGTGTGCCTAAATGAATAAAACATAAAATTCTAAGAGCCGACTCTGTGGTACTAACAAAGAGAACTTTTCATCGATCTGTGTTTTGTGACCTTTTAGATAAAATAGAAAGCCTTTTAGCAGGTACGTGCCGTTTCAGCAACATTATATACGATTATAGCCATATGCATTCATATGATGGGCCTTATGCGTATCCCATCTTACAAAAAACATAAATATTAATTAAAAGCACGAAGTGCTAACTCTGTTGCACAAAAAACAGTCGAATATATAGAGTGTTTCAATATGATATTGGCAAGAGGAAAATTGTTGCCTCTGGGTATCCATCTGTATTTTCTAGAAAGTAATCAGCATTTGGTGACAATATACCATTGCCACTCTTTTACCACGCGTATCAGACTGATTAAATATCCATTAACGGAATGGCTCGCCAACTGGGCTTGTGTGCGTGTGTGTGTGTGTGTGTGTGTGTGTGCAAGTGTGGTTGCACTTTTGTTTTAAAGACTGATCATGAATTGACAGAGAACCGTGGAACAATCGATAACTTACATGATGTTGTGCATAGATGGTAACGTCTGTACATCAGATAAAATAACATTTCCTTGTCATTTAAGCATGCGCCACAGTGCATGAAAATCTCATTGCTTGATCTTGCTAAAATTAAAAGGCTTAATTATAGGCTTAATTCCATCTAAAAGGTGTCAGTGTATAATTAGTGATAGGGCTTAACTCACAAAAACATAACAACTGACATTGCCAGTAACATGTTTAAAATGCTCGGACTTCTTCAGAATGGTATTTATGTTTCTGAAATTGTTCTAATGCGTTCCTGATAGGTTAACATGTTCAGGTGACTCACAGGATTGTTCTGTGTAATGGCTTTTAGTCAGCCCGTCCAAAGACGTTGCAAGCACGTGAAAGTCTTGTTTTTGCAGGCCAAGCTGGGGCACGGAATTTCCTGACATTGTGTATCGGCCAAGTACAAGCCGTGGTGTTTGCTTGTGCATTACTCAGACGCGATTTTTGAGAACAAAATGTTGCATAGAGCAGATCTGTATAGCTTCATTTGTGTAATTTCACAAATTATTGCGCTTCATTTTATTTGCGAGTTGATTTAATCCTACACACAACTCAGATAATTTGACAGGAGTGAGAACTGTATATATCTTTGTATGGCAAACCACTCGGCGAAAGACTTTTCTTCCATGGAGTCTTACGGTACAATATCAAAGTAAAGCTTAAGCCTCTGAATATTGATGGTCCCGAGACCAACAAAATAACCAGCATGAAATCCACTACGTTCACCTTTAGACAAACACGCATCTCTTGTAGTCTGACACCACTTTGATTATCTGAAAGGGTGCTGCAAATAACAGCACCATCCTACAAAAAGGATATAAAAATATTGCGTTCTGGTAAACATGGCCTTGATAAAATTCTTTGTCATTACATGTTCAACAAAATTGGTAGAATGACACTGCCGGTTCCTGGACTTAGTATTAGTGTTCCAGTGCAGAGTGACACGCCTGGGCTGTTTGTTTGATTCAGTGTATCACAATGAACATACATCAACAGCATCAGATATGTGTGCTCTTCAGATATGTTGAGCAAACCAGTTAAGCACTTACACACAAATTGGTAGGGGGTTGCCTGTATTGCCGTCCTTTATTGTAATATAAAAGTTTCATCACTATTTTATATATATGATGTTATATATTTACATTGAAGCCAAAATACACATATATGTACATTTTTATAGCATAGCTATTACATCAGAAACATAATTGCCAGATATGGAACACGTATCTGGCATGGAAATTGTCACTTTGCGGTAAATATAATCTTACAATGCAAGAGTGATGACGTACCAACCCCTCAATGGTGATTTTAATATTAACAATGAGTCAGTGTATGGTTTGTGACAGCAACAGAATTAAGACGCAATTGTAACAATGGCTATTCCAGACTAAATAGAAGTACAATTAACGAATCAATTTGGACATTGAAATTTAAGCGGATAAACAGAATTATATTGTGGTTCACAGAACCAGTGAGGTGCAATGAGAGGACGCAGTGCCATGTTGAAATATGGGAATAATATTCGTCCAAGATGGCTGCCCCAGTGTGAGGGAACTTTTCATCATAAATGCTCGGAACCATGTACCGCTGAAAATTGTCATATTTGTAGTCACTGATAAGAAAAATTTTGTGTGACCATGTCTTGAAAACGTTAGTTCATTTATATGTATGCCATAGTGTCCTCTTCGCCTGCTGGTCATCGAAGTCGTGGTGCAAGTATGTCAAGTTAAGCATAGGTGGCACCAGTGATGGCGGATTTGCAAATCCTTTAGTAGTGTATTCCTTACAACGTTTTACTATAATTTATCCAGTTTAATTTCAGAAGTTAACCATTCTTTCACAACTTCCTCAGCTCTATTCACAAAGGAATGACAAATGAGGTCAGATCTACACAGGTATTTCACTTTATTCCAAGGCGTCAAAATCAAACGACCGACTTAACTACATTTGTGGATATTTAAGAGTCTGTCAGTTTGCACTTTCTTCGAAGCTTCAATATATATATATATATATATATATGTCACATCTTACAGTTGAGTATTGTAGGATTTCTACAACTACAAAATTTTTTGTTAAAACTTACCGTTGAAGATCTCTAATCGTTTGAAAAATGGATCATGCATTACTTGTCACAGGCTACACTGTAAAACTGAACATCAAATAGGCGTGGGGCAAAATTTGTTAGAGGATACTCTGCTTCATAACGCTTCTTTTCTCAATGGGTTTCCAGGAAAGCTACGCGTTCATTAGGGTTGAAATTTACTTCTAATGAAAATCTGTTGTTTACATTGTCTAAATATGTAAAAAAAAAAGTTCAATTTGGTTTCTCTCGACAGTTTCTGAGTAAAACCTGTCGACTCAATAGACACTTTTACGTTTTTTCTATACCTCATATATTGTTCTTCAATGTTGCTCTTTCGAGAAAAAAAAGTTAAATGAAGATGCTGCAATAGACACTTTTACGTCTTCTGTACCTCATATATTGTTCAATATTGCTCTTTCAAGAAAATAAAATGAATCAAAATGCTATAGAGAAGGACAATATCAGTATATTGTATTGTTTAGTCTTGTGTGTCAGGTGTATACTGTGTGTGGTTTGCTCGTCTGAAGAGCCTCCAGATTAGTCTATGTGCTACCTAGGCAACTCCATTTAAATATATATGTTTAAATCAATAACATGTTCCTGCTCAACAACCTTCCTTGGTGCCTTCCAGGAGCTTAATTGCCGTTACGTAACATACCCTACACGGATTACTTTAGTACGTGACATGTCTACTATTTTAAACGTACCATAGGCAACAAGAATGCGTCCAAGAAAGTTGTTGACCCAATCTTACACACGTACAAGTAAGAGTCCATCAAGTATTGGGGCTCACGATTAATGACCAATGTTTCTCATCTTTTATCATCAAAGGCAGGTCATTATTGAAAATGGTAATTTAGTAACGCTTTCGGCAACGACGGATTTATTTTACTGTTCAACACATCCGTTATACAGGTCATAACAGGTAAAATGGCAGTGACCACCATTCCCTGCTGCTTTGTTATCGTCATCTATGTGTGTTTGAGAAGACAACAATCAATTTAAGTCCAGCTTACCTCACGCACGCCCAACAGCTATGGCTATCATGCAAGAAATTTCCTGCAGGAAAACAGGTTGGTCTTAATTGAACATGGGGCAAGATACCTTATGATTCCGATTCGTGATGGAGTTATACTCTATTAGTTCTTGTACAAAAACTTGATCACAAATACCCTTTTCAGTACATAATTGTTAACACTTACTTCCGGGTCCACTGGCAAATTCACGCGCTTTTTGGTGAAGCTGGGTGGTTTTCGTCTTATCTTTACAAAGGGTACTGAGGTCTCCGGTAATTCCGTGCATGGAAGATAAAACAATTTGTTAGATTTTGACTAAGTATGATTGTGGAGGAGATCTATGCGGACAATACATCATTGGTAAGATGAATATCTGTACGAGTGTGTTGCGGGGGCCAGCGTGTTCAGCTTCAACACCACGACAAGGAAGGAGTCGAGGATGTTCTCTTATCTTCTTCTGTTTTAAAATGTGTGTTAATTCTTTCAGTATAGCAACTGCGACATTAGTCGAACGAGTCATGTTCCTCGTAAGAAGACATTTCAACCAAGCAGAAGCATGTCTGCAGTTACATAGAACTTAATAGTCCAGGTCAACAACTTTCCTCGGCGCACTTTCGCCTAAAGCTATTGACTCAGTTCAAAATATGCATGGCACTGAAAAAGTTGGCAGATCACGTTCTACGCGTTCACTCTTCGTGCAGAGAACCTTGCCTCTTTGAACATAAAGTTCAGAAATTGACATTTAATGTAGATCAAAGATGACAGTAACGTAATACGTTACCGTCATCTTTGGACTAATTCTAACCTGAACTTTGCTCATATCGTAGAGGGAAACGATAGTCAGGTACATCTACTGCAAATAAATTTTGCTGGAAAAAAAAAAAGTTTGTTTTAAACTAGTTGTAATAAAAACATTTACCAACCCAAACGACATGAGGTGGAAATTGTAATCGACAAATGATAATTACAAAGTACAAATTTACCACGAGCTCGTTTGAATTAGTCATAATTGTCTTATATGAGTGCCAAATGTGCTTTATTCATTGTAACATCGTGCAAAGCATCTGTGTGTCAAATCGTTTCAACATCTCTGGTCACTTCGATTGGTCAAAAATACATTGGGACAATTTCCATAGGTTTTACTATGCGATTATGTCCTCCCGAAAAAAAATGTAGACACAAGCTTTACATGTGATAGTCGTAATTTACAGCTTTTGTATTGTCGGCTGTGACAGAAATCGACAGACCTCGAAAAAAAAAACACTTTAATCGACAAAGAAAGTAACAGAATATCCTAGGCGGGTGTTGTCAAGGTCATCCCATCGTCAACAAATTAGGTATGACGACACATGCACGCAAGCATTTGCGGCACTCGGCAACATTGTCTGGTGGAATCTACATGTGAACTATATACATGTATTCAGATCACATCTGCAAAAAACTTCAAGCCAGCTGCTGGCAATTAAGACTCTTTGAAGCCTTGGGAAAATTCGCCAGTGGTGAACGTCAATGTTAATATCATCATTGGTTAGTGTCAAAAAATCCATTGATCAATAAAGGTTACGAGGTCGAAGTCTTTCAATTTGACATTAATCAGATTTCCCAAGATATTATAAGATTGCGTATGAGCAATTTTTTTACGAAAATAAATGCTTAACTATGTTAATCAAAACAGGAATTTAAATTTCAACACTCCTTTTGAATGATTTCCGAGCGATATTTCCTTCAGTCATTAACCACCGTAACAAATTATGTGAGCGAGGAAAAGTGGCAGCGTCAATTAATAGACTCTGATTAAAAGAAAGCCCTGGCGTAATTTGACTTTAACACTGAGCAAGCAAAAAGTGTCCCTAGGCCAAATTGGTGATATTTAGGCACGCTGCATTACGTATCCCTTCATCAAATTCAGTTTTGATAAATCGCACATTGTCATCTCTTGCAAAATCTTAGGCAGTAGTTTGACGTGACACGAGTTACAAGTGAAATATACTTATAATAGCCAGGACGTTTTAATTCAATTTGCTACGAACTGTTTGATGAAGTCATACGACTCGACGGCTAAACAGTGATCCATCATGAAGGATTGGGGCGAGGCAATCACAAATGAATCTGAGTTTTCGCTGGCGGCATACCCGTGCCATTAAGAGCTAATTTGCCAAATTTGCCACTCTTGCAATTCTTTGTGAAGGTTTAGTAGCTAGCTACGTTATCAGCATTTCACAAGACATTAACAACAAGCTGACAGATTTCAAAAGTTTTCATCTTTTGCTGGCGACCAATAAAGCGTTTCCTGCATGTCTGGCTACCTGACCCTTTCGCATTCATAATATGGGCCGAGACTGCAATTTGCATCGACTCATTGAGGAAAGGTTTTGTCGTACCGTTTATCATCTTTGCAAAGTTTCCACTATGCGTGTCATTTGGGCAAAACAATCCTTATTTGCAAGGAAAGTACATAAACTAAATTCATACAAACACACAGAGACGACATGTTCAACATCTGGGTACTTTGATCGCTCTGCCGGAAAAGTTAATGAGATTTTGGAAGTGATCGGGACGTGGATGCCTTTATGGCCACAGATGCTGCGCATGCAGTGTTTCTCATCATGTAGCGTCCAGATATATTGTCTTCCTATTCTCTGTCCCATCGTGGCCCTGTGTTGCGGCTTCCCGTAATTGCATGGTTACCAAATGGGACAAGCCTGCAACATTAACCATTTTCCAACTAATCACTACAAACCTCGTACTCATCTGATTTATTTTGATGGTTTTAGATTGAAAATTCTGCCCAGTAGCCCTTTAATCCAAATAGAAGTATGTCTATCTTGCATGAAACAAAACAAACAGGTTAGGTCAACGACTATATTCGCTGCACTATGGGCGCAATCGCACCAAACAAAGCGGTTGAATCAGTCTCCTTGACACTGAAAGGGTTAACCTACTTTTATTCCGTTGCGAAATGCAGGAGGGTGGTCATAAATTGAGTCTGACCTTGGCTTCTAGTCCAAATATGATCATAAATTTAGTCTTAGTTTGACTTCTGCTTCGAATAAATTTTCTTTCCGTGTCTACTTGATGTATGCTTTCATTCATATCTTCGGTAATATGTTATACCCTTGTCAAGCAGTTACATGAAATACGTCATTAGAAAAATATTGGCTACAGACAAACCAGCGGTTGAACATTGTTGTGACGCAATGTAACTTCATGAAAAAATTATCTTTCACGAAAGGTTTCGCAACTTGGCCCCACTTGATAGTGGTGTATTACTTTGAACAAACGATTTTTATTTTTTTAGCATTCACCGTCGATATCAAAATAATACGAAACCTAACGTACAACCTAAAAAGTGTCCACGGATAATGAAACACAAACATTTTGTGAATAGTAAGAATTCCGATTCAATTTTCTTGGTCGACAGGAACGGGAAAATGCTAGAAAGGAACGGAGCATAGAGATGAGTTCAGCACAGTGTATACATATTACAAGCATGTTTTTCTTTGTTCCTTGAACAATTGCACTGCTTTTACCAGGAAAATGCGTCCAAACTGTAAAGGAAGAAAGTAAAATCACCGCCACCCATTTTGTTACCTAAATAGCTTATCCATGCACGAACATTATACGTCTGCTGGTATATTGGCATAAATACGTAGGAAGTATATATTTTTGAAAAGAATATAGCTCACAAATACTGAAAGTTTAAACTGAGACAACAACGGTAATTATTTGCTGTATAAACCACCAATTCTTTTATCCCGAATAAACTATAAAATATCCACAAACATGTTATAATATATTCATAGGGGGTCACCTATTGTTCACAATGCATTCCGACATTCTGACCTCTGGCTGAGCTTCCCTCTTATATCTGCGTTTGTTCTGCAGTCATTTGAGACAAGTTCAAAGTTGAAGCTACTTTTAATTGACTCTGTAATATTTTTTCCTTTGAATCAAAAACGATCAACGAAAGAGAAGACAATTACGTAATGCAGGACTATAGCTGCATGTATGACTATCAATAATAATTCACAAATATTGTGTGATCTGGTTGGAGCAGGGAATATTGTTTTTTCAGTTACGTGAGCACATATCACAACCAAACACGAAAGAACCAATTGCTTATACACGAAATACAAGTTTAGCAGCATAAATTTCTATGTAATTTGCGGACCATTGGCTTTTCAAATATGTATATTTTCAAGTGTGCATGTTAGCATCAACGCTGTTTATTTTATGAGGCGAAATAACGACACCTGGTAATTCTCAAGGGGCATGGATAAACCACCTATAAAACCCATTCAGTAATAATTATTTATGAGTGGATATAATGTATTATTGGACGATTGATAACAAGTTTATGATGTTCCAGCGGAAATACTTCAATAAACATTTCATTGGGACAATACCAATATAAACAATGATGTCCGTAAAAGATGCGTGGGAATACTTCAAATGATGAGACCGCCAGACCTCAGATGAGTCATGAAGAACATTGTTGCATCGGATAACCAAATAAGATAAAATAACATAATTTAGTTTATACATGGTTACATAGCTAGCCAAGACTAATTGACAGTATAGCCTTTTTCCTAAATAAGCATGATGGTATACGAAAAGTGGGTACAATAAAAAATTGGAAATTATGGGGAGGAAAAATTTAAAATGGATACAATGATGATATTTCAAATGTATTTTTGCACAATTTGAAACAAAAGAGTAAACAATATTCACAGTTAAGTTTCCAAGATCTTATTTCACTGACGGCGCCAGGTGAAATGATTCAGAGGAAAGATTCCAATGAGACGACCCGTCTACCGGAAGCTATATCATGGTAAATCGACATGTTGGTTGCTGAGAAGGCACTTTGTGATGGAATAAGGACGTTGACTGGGGTCTTTCCTGGTATAAAAAAAAGTTGACGGATATAAGGCACAGATTTGCCATGTAGGACTTTGATCGCGACAGCACAATGACTCGGCAGTACTTACACCAGACAACTGAATCAAGATAATACTGGGTGAACATTTCCTACACCAGATAACGGCAAAATACCACCGAGTCGAGACCTCGACTTCTGCATCATGTTCCGTAGTTTGACCATGATAACATGCTGTAGGAAATTTGCACTGGCGGCTTATTTCAGGCATTATCTTGTAATTGTTGAAATAAATACCGTCAAAGAAAACCATCTCGATGAGGACAAAACTGACATTGACGCGGAGAACAGAAAAGAGAAAGCACATAGATCCATGTACTTTAATACATTACAATATGGGAATGAAGATACTAGTTATATGGACCGGTATAAATACCGTAATATTCATTATAACATGAATCAGATATCCATTGATTTAGACGTGGACGTATATCACCCTGACCTGTGTCAGTTAAACCCTTCATAACTAATCATGACACCAGTCGCGCTCGGCTGAATTATCCATTTCCGAATTCCGATTCCTCGTGAAAAGAACTTTCCCTCGTTCGTGTATTGGCAGGCCTGTGGTTTCAAACACGGGAAAATTATATAGATCAGTAGCTGTTTCGGGTACGCAGAGGAAAGCTGGCGACTATGTCTCCAACTCGGCACTGAATGCATCGAAATGAAAATCTTTAAAAAGTTAAAAACCACGTAAATCGTTGAACATTATTCAAACCCCACGTTGTGCAACACATTCAAAAGAAAACGGTTCGACAAAATATCTTCCGAATAATTTTACTTCATTTTCAAGCAAAGGTCATGATTTTCAAACATCTAGCCTAATCACTGCTGCCATGACGCACCCGCCCGACAGCCGGTGAAGCCAAGATGATGGGGTTCAATATTGGGAGGTCATTAGACTAATCTATCAATGACTTTGTCACTTGCAATAATTGCTCCAAGGCGTGTTTGCTACAAATTCTTCTACTACACAGCATGTGTGGCGTCCTTGAACCTATATGGCAGTAGACGCATCTATTTTTGGTCATTTGTTTTTGGCCACAGAAGACTGCACCTCTAGCCTATAGAGTGTGTTTACAGTGTATTCCTCATATACATATTTCAGTTTTCGAGGCTTATGTCGATGTCTTCTGTTTTGTTGGGTAGAAAGACAAGGATTGCCTTTTAGCTACCCTTTCTTCCTACATTATGCGAGTTATTTTGTATTTGTTTTGTGAAGAATCAAGATTGATTGACGGATTATGGCGCTTTCGTTCAGGCGGTTGAAGAACGAAGACAGTTGTTGGTTTCTGACACAGTACATGCTCCAGATCCACCTGACAGCTCTCAGATTAATTGTATCTGCAGCAAATGATCTATTTATTGTTCAGATGTTGGACAGGCTCCGAGACTTGTTCTGACCCGCTAAAGACCGTTTAATTTATTTGGGCTAATGCTGCCTATGTCAAAATTCTACAGAACAACGTGTGCAATATGGACAATAGTTGGCCTACTTCCATATTTATATAGGTGAGACAGTGACAGGTTAGCTTATGGAGTGTAAAGAGTTCGAACTGCGGAATAGATTAACGATGACTAGGGTGTGGTTCTGGGCTAAAAGACACAAATATAGTAGGCTTAACTACATTAAATGATTTCACACACCCCTATATTTTATAACAGGCCGGGACATTATAAAACACACCAACAAATCAAATATCAAATGTGTAATATTGCTGATCAGCTCTGGGGGCCGAGGTTGAATCAGCATGTCCAACAATCTTAACAATAAATAGATGCAAGATTCGTGTACCTTTGGCTTTCAATTCCACGCATGCAATGAATTCATTGCATGCCTGGCTCATGTGATCGTTGTTAAAATGAGGTGCGGGGAATGCGTTAGGCCTATACTTTGACGCTTGGATTAAAGGACCGAGCCAGCAGCTTTCCTTGGCACATGTTGCGCTCAATCTTAAGCCAATGGAAGCTGTTCTGATAAGTCTCCGCTAAATTCTCATCATGTTTGTGTGCAAACAAAGATATTTTGTTTTCTCAATTATTTCTTTCCGCCTAAATTTTGTCCGGTAATTGTCTTGGAGACTGGTACAGCTAAAATGTAAAATTTTGCAAGTTCATTATAATTGAAATTGCTCCTATGATTTGGAATAATTAAAAATTTACAAAAATATGCAATTTACAGCCAAATGAATTTCAAATTTTCCATACTTCCAGAACTATTCCATATAGAAGTGTCAATCCGAATGTCTGTGCTACAGGGGTATCCAATGAAAAGAGAATGAAAGCTATAGCCATTTCATTTAGGCTAATTAGGCAAACTCAGGAAAGCTAAAATTTGAAAGTTTTCAAAAGCACGATAGATAGAGAAGTAAATCGAAATTCAATTTGCATCTCTGTGCCTCAGAAGAATCAAATGAAATGAAAATAAAAGTCGTAGCCTAACATTTTAATTCATGCCGATTAGGCACACTTGGAAACCTTATATAGCAGTATCTTCAAAAATATTGTAGCTAGAAGTGTCAATTCAACTTCAGTTCACAAGTTTGTGCCATAGACTCAACCACTAACCTAAAATGAAAGTTGTAAATTTAAATTTATGCTCTTTAGGGAATTTTCGAATATTAAATATTAAATATTTTCGAGATATTCCTGACAGAGGTGTCAATCAAACTTCATTTCATCAGTTTGTGACATAAGTGCATCCAATGAGATGAAAAGAAAAGTTGTAAAATCTTAAATTATGCTAATTAGGCACACATGGAAGACCTAAATGCTTGATCATTTTACAGCTACTTGAGCTGGAGAGGCCAGTCAAATTTCAATAAGAGGTATTCATATGTACAGTTATAGGCCTAGACCTACCGGTGCTATCCCTTATTCTGCTAGAAATAACTTGACAGGAAGAAGGGCAGAGTCATGTATTCAGCTGTGTATTTCTTTAATGAAAGAAGCAATCTGACTAAACAAAATTGGAAGTTATTTACTTGGTTTCATAACAAATGGGATCCTTTGCACATTTACAAATTTTCATTTGTAAGCCAGAAAATGTTATTTCTACATCTTTAAGGAATGAAATTGCTGCCAATGCCCTCATCATGGTGGAAGCATAGTCTTGTTGCCCAGCAACATGGGGTCAACAGCAGGTGAGCAGTGAATAAATGACTGATTCCGATTCAAAGGATTGTGTTCAAGGTACATAATCATTACCATTATAAAACAAGAGTGTTAATATTTCAATTTTCAAGGACCACAGACAGATTTGCTCTCAAAAACTCCTATTTTTCCAGTCAAGTTTTTACTTTATATTAAATATGACGTTTTCTGCAATTTTGAGCAAAGAAAGCATATAGCACATTCCATGGGTTACTCTCTCTCTCTCTCTCTCTCTCTCTCTCTCTCTCTCTCTCTCTCTCTCTCTCTCTCTCTCTCTCTCTCTGCTCTCTCTCTCTCTCTCTCTCTCTCTTCCTCTCTCTCTCTCCTCTCTCTCTCTCTCTCTCTCTCTCTCTCTCTCTCTCTCTCTCTCTCTCTCTCTCTCTCTCTCGTGCGCGCGCGCGCGCCCCAGCTCGCCAACGAAAAACAGTAAGGCCTGACAGGTTCTATGTCAAAGGGTTTGCGGGTGTTCTGCCAGTAGACGGCCTACACTATGTACAGTGTCTGCTTGGAGCTCGTGTTTCCTACTCCCAACAGTATTTATGTGCGTAGTTCAGCAATTGATGCGACAGGATAGACCTTCTGATTTTCCAGTGTGGAAGGAACAGAACGACATGAAAACTGCAGGGTCAAAGACGGCTCTTTGTTCTTGTTTTCGTATTTCTTGTACAGTATTAAAATTAATCATACTTTTAGACACAGAGATGCTTTCAACACTAACAAGTACGTATATCTTTAATGAATTTGTACATACTATTATTTATTATCATCATTATTATGCAAAACATCATAGGAAAGTACAAGGGTGCATGTGTAGCATCGCCACGCTCTACTCATAATGATTAAAGTCACTCGAGTTTCCATGGTGTTTTACGGCATCCCTGGCTGAATGCCTCACGGAATTGACATTTGCAGCTTGTATAGGCCTAGTGAACTTCACTGAATCAAATGTGCATACCAATATCCAGCTTAATTTCGTTTATTTGTTATTGAATTGCTTTTAACGCTGCGGCCTCAACGTACGATTTATCTGATTTTCCACGATTGTTGTCGTATTTTGTCGGACATATTATGTTGGAGTTACTCTACAACGGCCGTGTTGCGGACTCGCTGTCTGATGCATCAGTGATGGGATGTAAATGTAGGTTCACACTTAAAGGCCAGGCTATCCTCAGTAACGGCAGAGATGCCAACTGTCTCTCGTCATCAGGGACAATCCCTGAAATTAGCTGAAAATCTGACAAATTTACGGTGTGTGTCCCAAATCAAAATTGAGTATTTACTGGTATATTCTTTGTTAACTGTTTTGTGTCCCTGATGTCTTGGCTACTTGTTTCTCAAATGACACTTTGATAGTTGGCATCCCTTGACGGGCTCACAAATATTGACCTCGCTTGACCCAAGTCTTAAATGTGAAGGTGTTTGGTGACAAGTATATTATTTGTCACTAGGAATCCTTAGCTAAAGTCTAAAGATGATCCGTTGAAGATGTAGCCATGATATCGATGGATACGATGTCACGAAAGCAACTCAACCATATAATAATTTACTCCAAAATTAGAGGCGAGTCCAGGGTCCTGGGCGAGTCAATGTTAGAAGTAGGACCATACTAAACTGGGTTGTGTTTACATCCATAATTCTTGATGCGTTTCATGAAGCTGGCTTTTCGGGCTTTTTGGCATTTATGGACAAGTTTGTTGGGGGAAGTTCCTTATGTTTTAATTTGAAAGAATGTTTGGCACCGAAGCCAGTCTATTTTAAGAGTTTCCACATTGCCATGCATAAGCTGACAAATAAGCCTATTCACAGGCGCCAAGATGACACAGATCTGAAGAAGGCAAAGTGATTCGGTTCTTCCCGTGCCAAATAACCGCACACTGACATGTCATCGTCATTGTCATATATGCAAATTGCAATATGCATGGGCAACTAATTAGGTCCACCAATGTAGTTGAGCAGTATGAGCTGAAGCGTTCAGTGTGGGAAAAATACATGTGCATTCAAACATCCCAAAAGTGAACAATGGGTGTTGTAGAATAGTTCTGTTTATATCATAATTTATTTTGTAACGTAATGTGAGAAGTTGTGCACAAACAGTTGACAGAAGACCTGTGCCTGTGCCACTGTGGATAGCATTCAAGCATGGCGATGGACTACTTCACTGTCTTCAGTTTCGCCGTGGTGGATCTGTGCCGCTGGAAGAGAGACTGTGTGGCTTCTGCCTTCATGAAATGAATAGGTGCATTTTTGTACAACTGTCAGTTTAAATCGAAGTCACAACAGCAAGCGTAAGTGAGGGCAGACGGGAGTCTGGCCACTGGTAGGCCTATGCTACTGCTGTGAGGCTACTGTCAAGGGCGCGCGCGCGCACGCGAGAGAGAGAGAGAGAGAGAGAGAGAGAGAGAGAGAGAGAGAGAGAGAGAGAGAGAGAGGTAACAGTAGATTCCTTGGTGTTTTAATGCATTAATGTGTTAGTAATTTCTGGGAGCAGGGAGCACAACAGGAAGCAAGGACACCCCACCCCACTCCCACGCCCAACCCCTTCACAGCCCCAACTTTGAGCTGTTGAAGAAATCAGAATTAGCGCCTGCAACCAACTGCCTGCGGTACACCGTTATAGGCGTTAATTTCCCAATCCGAACCTGGTCATGTTGGAGCGTAATACTATGCAGTATGCTTCGTAGTTTTATGAACATAGTGTTCCATATCTCCCGGAAGCAACAGCTTGGTTTACCAAAGTGGAGTCTTTTCATTTTTATCACCAATAGGAGAGGTCACAATTACCAATTATCTGTGTTTAGTGTGTATTCAGCTCAATACACAATCGGGCACACAGAATTTCTGAGGGCTAGAGCCTAGAGTGTGTGTTTCCATTGGATTGCACGTTAAATTAACCTCAAAAGAAAAGGCTACTTTTAAACCTGCAAGAATATAACTTATGTGAACATCATCAGCTATGTAAGCCTACATAATTTTACCAAACAAGTTTTGCTGTTCATGCAACGGGTGGTTTAAAGTTATTAAGCCGTCAATTGCAATGAAAAGTAATGGGAATACACAACTCTAGGCCTTAATGACTGAAATGCCCTCTTAGGAGAGCAGTAGTTCTTAGCTTCTGTTCTTGCTCTCCCCGATTGTCATACCCATATTCCAGTCCACTCTCCGAATTGTTGATTGTACCATAATGCTGCAACGTAAAGCAACAAAACGAAATGTATGTGATGTAGCGTACAACGATGTGGCATGCATACGACAGGAACTCGCTGACAAGGTATTTGGACAACACATGCAAGGAAAAAGTGTGATATGTCTGTGTGATATAAATGCACCAAAAAGTTATTTATAATCACTCTTTGGAATAAATGTGGGTTGAACAAAACCAATTAAGGTAGGCCATTTCGGAGATCACATTTTCAGGGTGTGTCTGCATGGAGTCTTTGAATCGAATATGTTGTCAAAAGTGCTGCTTATCAAAGCGTGGACAAATATTTATCACGGGTTATAATATCGATTTACATTATGTGAGTAACTCCCTCCGCGTTGCATCAATCATTAACAATTCATTGCTGACGATAGCGAACGATATAGAATGTATCTGGGAGTGTACATTAAAGCTTGCATGAAGCCAAGCTCTCGTTTGGTCGCATTATTCATATTTGGAGACAATAAATCTGAACTCTTCGTATTTTGGTATAGGGCCTATGACCTCCTAGACTGTTATAAACTTACTTTACTTCATGGAAGTTCTCAAGTCAATGACGACACATTAAAGCTTGCACGAAGCCAACCTCTCGTTTGGTCGCATTATTCATATTTGGAGACAATAAATCTGAACTCTTCGTATTTTGGTATAGGGCCTATGACCTCCTAGACTGTTATAAACTTACTTTATTTCATGGAAGTTCTCAAGTCAATGACGATAAATATACGCCTAGATCTACTGTATAATAGGCTCATAGTCTTTCATGTAAATGCCGGATATCGCAACTAATTTCGGAAGTTTCCACATAATTTATCTTCCGTGCGATCAGTGATGTTTTGAACAAGAGGAACAGAATGTGTATAAGCCTTTGCTATCTATCGCTCCTGGTAAATTACTATTGCTAATATTGGGAATCAGGATTTTGTGCTGCAAAAATATTAAGTCTAATTCCGATGAAAATATTTGTTAGGATCAGAAAATTGCGTTTTTATGTGTATTTTTTACAGTAGGCCTACATTGTATTTCCAGTTGTTTGTCACATTAATTAAAGTCTGGCGGTATAATTAACGCCGTGCCCTTCTTAGCGGATTTGTATTTCCTGCTCCCATTAGGCCTATTTCATAAATTTTATGGATACGTTCACTTTTTAGGTATGATTATTCTTATCAGTTACGATTGGACTGGGGAAAACACGTCAAATATCACGCCTCCTTACGATCAGTCATCAAAATATATATTTATGAGCAGATAAGTCTGTGTGCCCGATATATATCATGATACGTAATATGTAAAACGTAGCTGAACCTGATCAACACCGCGTGATCCAACTTCACTAAACGTTGCAATGGACGGAACGGACGACTAATCAGCCACCCTTCGGCTGAAAGTGAAACGCACCACCAGCTGCATCGCGCGGAAGTCGGTTTTATTAGCCCCATTTATTGCGTCAAACATTGCTGACTGGAACTTTACAATTTGCGATATTTTATTACATCTTTTTTTTCAGCCTTATGGGATGGTTTTATTACGAAAGTAATTTAGTTTGAAATGCGCATATATACATTCAAAATGAAACGAATATTCGGACTGTATGAGTCCGTAAGCAATATAAGTGACAGGCTCATGTTTTTCACTATTGACTTTCCACTTCCTCATTTTATGTATCTATTCATTATGTGAAGACCGTAAATAGTTCATGGCAACGTACACTTGAGAGACAACGTCAAATTTCACAAGCCATCTATCAATTTTATGTTTGCTATAACATTACGGGTCAGGGAAACTGCAAATGCAGGTTACATTTGCGACTCTTATTTGGTCTCTTCAATTTCACATTCAATCTCAATTTTTAACGACAAGACTGGCGTCAGATGATGACGTCACATTGTAATTTGGTGACACTGGCGGGTTCCCATAAACTCATTTGACATGACGTGGGTTTGATGTGGGATATGCAGGAAAAATAATTTACTGAAGATATTAAAAGATATTTCAGATATTAACAGTTCATAGAGGCACAGTGCGGGGGAGACGGTGAGAACATGGGTAAAACGAAATTATGTGTGACAAAGACGCTACTAATGTACTATACATAGCCTAGTACAGGGTGGCTCTGGTTGATACGCGGCAACTTGGAGTGTAAAATTAAACTTAGGCAACAGAAACAGGGTGTCCATAAAACATACGTATATTGTCACCTTGCGTTTTGTTGTCCTTTCAATTCAGAGGCAAATCTGACACTGAAATTTACTTATGGGCATACGTACCTTAGTATGAAAAAGAAACATGCATTTTATCTTTTACATGACCACAGAATTTTTATGTAATTTTAAAGTAGCTACACGTAAGTATAGAGCCGTGCCCAATTATCGGAAACGCCCAATACTCGGAAATCGGCGATAATTTTGCCATTCATTGACAAGATGTGTGAAAAAATATTAAGCACAGAGAGACTGATGCGTGATCGAAGACAAGTTGACCATTTTTGAAGTTTGCATATTTTTAGACATAATGTCAGCTTTACGATAGAAAATAGGCCTATCCATTATAGTCGGCAAGTGTTATTCAACACCCATGCAACGAAGATTGCAAAATAAAATCTAATCTGTGTATTAAAATACAGAGATTCTCACCTGAAAGGCTGCAGTATAATTCCGAGCTAGCAGCTAGGCGAACAAAAATAACGTGGAGCAAAATACGTTCCCGTGTCCGACATTTGGACCCACCTAACTTTATGCTCATGGAGACATGGCAGGATTTTCTCGATCATCTCATACAAAATGTGTGCGCGTCCGCAATTCAAAGAGTGTGATTTGACAAGGAACATACGCCAACAATCCACAGTGTTTGTTTCGTTTTTGTTTTCACTGGCACTGCAAAACAACATCAGTAAATGTAATTTAATTTGAACCTGTACATCTGATTCTTCTCTTTCCCTAGACGTTTCTTGCTGTAGGCCTATCCATCCATGCTGAAAGGAGAACATAGGCCTATTTTCTGTGCGTTTTTTCCGTCGATGAATGCGTCCTACAACCATCACAGACTTTAGGCCTATTCGTACTGTGCACACTGTCTGAAAGACAAAAAGAGGTAGGCCTAATACACATTGGCTACAGATGTCTGTCAACGATACTATACAATTATGGACTTTTGCTGAGATCACTGGTTAGTTTTATGGACCTGAAAGAAGAATACTGACCTCGGCCGAAGGCCGAGGTCAGTATTCTTCTTTCAGGTCCATAAAACTAACCAGTGAATGAAGCAAAAGTCCATAATTGTTTTGTTTTATGAGTTACATCGAAAGGAAGCAAACATCTAATACTGCTTTATTTCAGAAATTACATTATAAAGTAAAAAAAGACAACGTCCAGTTTTAATAATTTTGCACATGGCAAAGCTGAAAATAGTTTAATGAATTGAGATGGAGTGCCTAAGTCAGCGGAATCGTAATAGTGATTTGTGGGCGTGGGCAAGTCATTGGAATCGTAATGTCTAGTTCCAAGTTTATCGCCAGATGGCATGACTTGGCCACGCCCACAAATCACTATTACGATTCCGCTGACTTGGGCACTCCATCTCAAGTCATTAAACTATTTTCAGCTTTGCCACGTGCACCGTCGTAACCAATAAGATTACGGTAATCTTGAAAGAGTCACCAACTCATAAAATAATATAGGATATAGTTCCCATGACCAGTCGATGCGTTGGGGCATGTGCAACAACCTGAAAGATTGGGCCTGGCTTGGACCACCAACAGGAGGCATCCCAAAATTGTCAATCTTCATTTTAGTTTTCCACTGTATCAGGCCACATTGTGGTCATCACCTTTGATGACAGGCTAGAATCAGTGACAACCATTTGACACCAGATTTATGGGTTTGGGGCGGACCGATCGCTTGCTAAGACAGTGTTTGGCAGGCCTGGCCCTATGCCTCGTGAAGTGGCTTGGCTGAGATGCAATTAAAGTTATTTTTACCCAAGTCGTACTACCCCAATAGATGTAGTCATGATTTCAAATGATGGCATATGTCACAAAACAGTCCGCAATAAAGGTTGGCCTAATATTGGCCCAAAGTTGACAAGGATGGCCCACCATCGGGCCAATACTGGGCCAACTTTGATTGCTAGCTGGGAACTTCAAGGGCAAAAACAGCATGGACGTATGGATCACACAAAACTTGACAATGTGGAAATTCTTACTACTTATTTAACTTCTCAAAAAATAAGTTACAGTATATGGGTTTACAACCCACCGAGAGCTCAGCAAGGTAAATATATTTTGCAGTCATCCTGGGGGTACGGGAGGGAGGGAGCACATACTCAACACCAGGGTGTGTGTGCCTCGGACATTTTTATACAATACCCTGTCTTAATTCTACACCAGATGTAAAAACCTACCCTTTCTTAATCCTGTAATGTGTTGAAAGAAGTGCTACATTGGTGCATTTTGGAGAGCAACATTTTAATTTTAAACAAGTTTTAGCATATTCTTACTTCCCACAAAAATTCTCCCCAAAGAACTTACTAATTATATCCTGTATCTCCAGCCTATATCCAAGATCTGTACATTTGTTTGAAAAATGAATAAGATATTCAGTTCACTCAAGTAATTGTTACCCCTGTCCTAATCCGGCTGTGTACATTTTGGGGGGCTTTTTCTAATCCTGGGAGTAATGAAAACATGGCCTTTCCCGTGGCACATACTCAGTACAACCGTACATGGGAGTACTCCCCGCCCCGGGGGTACCTTCTGATCGGGGGATACTTTTTATCAATCATGGTTTGATCTCAATCCTCCTACACTATATGTAGCTATACTTTTGTATTCAAACTTCCCAGAGGTTCTATAAAGATCGGATGCAGGATCAGAACGGACCAATTTTGTTATTGATAAAATGGAGTATGGCCTATTTAATACGTTATGTAAGTAACTTAGGCCTTTAGGGCAGTAGGTGTTGAAAATGTCGATCGGTTCATATCACACTCGGACAATTGCAAACAAGTGGATTCACTTGATGGTATTCAATCGCAGCCTCTAACTGTCAAATGTGGGGTGACCGAGGGTAACCTGCCGATCTGCGTCTGGTGTAAGCTACTATTGTACGCAGATGATGGTGCACTTATTGTATCAGGGATATATCTATATGCGGCAGCTCAAAGTCTCAGCATGGAACTCAATATCTGCAGCCAGTGGTTGATAGTTAATAGACTGTCTCTCCATTTAGGTATTACTGAAGCAATGCTGCTGGGCTCGACGCAAGAGTTAAAAGAAAGCTCAGGATTTGAAAGTGACATACAATGATACTGACATAAAGCAAACAGAAACTGTCACATATCTTGGTGCTACACTAGACAACGACTTATCCGGAAAGTCCATGGTCAACAACATCGGAAGACCAAATGCAAGATTGAATTTTTTGTACAGAAATGCATCTTCGCTCAGTCAAAAAAAAAAAACAAAAACAAAAACAAAAAAAAACAAAAACATGTGCTACAGCACTAACCCAATGTCATTTGGATTCTTCTTGGTATTCTGGCCTCACCCAAACATTGAAAAAAAGGGTACAAATTATTCAAAATAAAATGGCAAAGTTGGTTTTGAAGAAGGACTCCGATCCGGGGTTACATTGGTCATATGGATTTGGACATCATAGGTACACTCAATGTCTCTTACCGAGTAAGACAGCTGAAGATGAATCATGTCTTTAAATTTTTCCTAATTCTGCTCCAGCTTGCGTGCACCTAAATTTCAAAACATTGAACTATCAGCACGGTTACAACACAAGAAGGCAAAATTGCAACTTTTTTTTACACCAACCGCGTCTGGTTCAACTCCCAATTCTTTCTTTTTACAGCCATACAGGAATGGAACGATCTACTTTCTCACATCAAATCCATTAACAATTTACGGTTTTTTAAAAAAAGAAGTTAAAGAGTGTATGTCATGCAAAGCAAAACAGGTTTAGAACGTAGATTCTTTTTTCAGATTATCTTGTAATTCGTTTTATCATACAGCCATCATATGAGGGATCATAATATGAGTATTTAAAATTTATGTTTACACTGTATTGAGATTTTTTTAATTATTCATTCAGCAATTTTTACCCTGGAACCAATGGAAATAAGCCCAGTAATCAGCTTTCGTGGGCTATCCTGGTGCTAGTCCGCATTATTTTTATTTACACACCATCATGTCATCGGTTCATATATTTATTAGCATTTTTAGCCTAGAACTTAGGCCTATATAATGTGCGCCAACTTGCAAATTTTTATATCACAAGTGCTTTTGGCTGTGCCCTGGTAACATATTCAACTGACGTTACAAAGGAGGAAATGTGTATATGTACTGTCACGTTTCGACAAATGTCCAAGTTACTCAAGGCCTAACACACACATACATAGGCCTACATACATGCATATATATATATAAATATATATATATATATATATATATATATATATATATATATATATAAATATATATATATATGGTCCCGATAACCCGACCGACCCCCACTGAAAAAGCAAGAGTCCTGGCCGTAAGGAATTTTTATGAAACATAAGATATACAAACATACAAACAAAAAAAACAAACAAAAACTTTCAAGCTGCCCTTCCCTAATGAGCAAAATTGATCGACCCTGGCTGAGAGAGGCTATCGAGAAAGTGGCTGACGTGTGCCGTTATTCTGCAGTATAGTAAACCCGAACAACGCATTTTATTTCGACTTGTTTGGAGGGTTAACTTGGGTGGGGGAAACAGCATAGCAAGACAAAGTTCAATAAGGCATAGCCCCGGTGTTCGTTCACACAGCATAGGCCATAGCCTCATTATGTCAACATTTCGGGACCTCGTAATCTTTTTCGGTAATCGTTATTGTAATATCGCGCTGGGTCCCAGGTGTCCGTTCTATGAGTTAGCGGGGCAAATGGCATTTACAGTAGGCCTACTTTTAAAACATGCCTTACTATCTCAACTTTAATCTGCCCGCTCGGTTGTGTCCAAAGCAGTTATCATCGTTAGTTACAAATCCAAATGCGACACGCAGTGAAAGCCATTTTGAACATTGCGCAATGCCGCACAAAAATACATTTGATTTGGATATCAAAGTGAATCGCGGCCACAGCATATATCATATTATTGATGCTCTGAAACATTTGCAAAATATATATACTTTTGGTTACATGTATTATAACCCCCTCTCCCAGATCGTCCCATTGCTATCCTCATTTGCAAACCGATGGGTGCGGACTCCGCAATTTTCAAAATGGCAGCCAAGTGCCGATGAGCCGATTGGATATTTTGAAGAGGTAGTATCCAAAATATGTGTGCGATTAGGGTTAAGGGAAGGTTAATTTGTGGAATAAATGCAGTGTACAATATATAATGACACTTTTCCAGAATAAGCATTACCTGAAAATGTAAAAACACCGTAATACAGATATCAGTTGTAGCCAGCAGTGGGGCCCAGAGTAAGAATTTTGTATCAGATAAAGAATCGCCCTGAGGCACCAGCACTAGGTTGCACCCCTAAAATTGGCCACAGAGGGCAGCACGAAGGTATAATGTCTATTGACAAGCACTGTAGGATTTGGCTTGACCAGAGTGGTGGAATTTGTGGCAGGCTCAAATCTGTTACATATAATTTTAGTTCAGATTTTGCCATCACAAAATAGAGTGATTTGAATAATTAATTTTGTATGACTTGCACTGAATGAAACCAATCAATCAATTAATGTAGGGGAATTTTTTGAATGCCTGCATGCTGTCAAAATAAAATCTGACTTATCATTATGTATCATATCATTTCTGTACTTATCATCTACTTTGTACGACTTGCACTGAATAAAATCAATCAATCAATTAATGTAGGGGAATTTTTTGAATGCCTTCATGCCGCCATGTGGGATCATGACGGCATATATACATTCTCTCCTATTGGCTACTGGTAACTCCATCCTGAGGTGCTCCAATCAGGATGTAGGCCTATCGTGTGGCTGACTGAATGCAGTTCGCCGTCTCTGACCGGACCCGGCAAAGTTCTCTGAATAGTTATTTTGTCGTAAAATAATGCCCTGGAAGGGACAGAACGAAAAAAAAAGTCATTTTGCAGTCCATGAGAAAACCTTTGCATTCCCACGCAGAACGCAAAAAGAAGCTGTATTTTTATATCACCACCAGCTTCATGTGTAACTGAGATCTTGCTTCCATTTTAGAAAAAAAATCAAAATATCAACCAGTTATATAGGACTGGCGAATTCGAAAACAGTACATTCACAAGCACACAAACAGGAAAATGTAGCTCCGGTACTAATATTTGCCATGTTAGTTGACCATTCAGTGACTGATTGGTTTATATGACCATTAATTGCAACTTCCCTAACGGGTGTCTTTCCAAGATCCCTCCTATATATTGCTGGCCAAAGTTTTCTACAATTGACCTTGAACACATTGTGAAGGTTACAACCAATCATCAAACTTGTGGAGGTCCACCCAACAAACGTTTGTGCCCCCTAATTCCCAGAAATCAAGCCACTTTTTAAAAAATATATCAGCACATGTACATGCCAGGTAATTGAAGGTAGACATTACAAAGTTTCTTGACCCATACTCACGGAACTTATCGGGGTCTTGAAACTATTTTCGGAAGGTTAAATCACTTGTAGCCAGAGAATATATATTCGTACAATTTCAAATAATTCTAAAAAGACTGTCTGGTGCAGAAGTGTAAAAGCGCCATCTGGTTGTCAAAATGACACCTACATAACTTTTGAGAAGTTGAACACATAAAAGTTTATGGACATCTCAACATAGAATACACTATTAAAAATGCATTTCTATGATACACTGATCCAATATCTCAATTGCTAAAAAGATGGAAAACATTATGACTTGATGAAAGGGTCGGTCGGGGGGGGGGGGGGAATCCCATAAGTACAGCTTGCTGCTAAATCACCCAGTCTCATCATGACCCACGGCCGGCTCTGGCCTGTTGACTGTTGACGCCCATAATCAATCAATGATGAGCTCCCTTCTTTATGAAACACATCTTAGCTTCCTTGCACCATTAACTCTCCTCAAGAAATTAGAACCATCTGTCCTCATGCAATAGGGGAAAGTAGCATGCGTAGATGTTACGTTATTAACCCACAGATGTTGCACTATATACACAGGAAGACAACAATATTTCTCTAAAGGTAAAGTAACTGGCACAAATCCCACAAGTCACCCTGACCCAACGGACGACGACGACGCAAGCCATAGGATTGTGCCAGCCCTGCCGACTTGTCTGCTGACTGACAAGTCAGCAGAGGTGAAAAAGAAAAGGCAAAAATTCAAGACCATTGAACAGTTGACATATACAAAGTCTCATTCGACCAATTTTATGGTGGTATGAGCACAATATGATTACGTTTGCCAAAGAAAACAAATTGACTTAACTAATAGCAAAGCTTCGTGTCTATGCATAAAGGTACTTCTTTTGGCGAAAATTACCACACTAATGCATATTCCATGCCATCCGCTGACTATTTTCCTTGAATAGGTTTCAAATAAATATGGGAAAATACACATACAACTAGGCTGGTAACATGCCTGAAATCAGTGCATCTGAAATTCATTAATATATTCTTCCCTATGTTAATGTGTTAGTCTGGAGACAATTGCACTGCAAGGAGTTCACGAAGAACACACTCCCTTTCCGGTAAAAACCGTTCGATAAATTCACATCAACGGTTGTTTGCTCTTCTGTTGAAACGTATCTCAAATTTTTGCATTACAGAGAATGGTTTGAATGTTTTGGTATAGTTTCATTAAACTCATTTGGAGTAAAGCACAACCTAGGCAAGATGTCCAGGCGCCAAACCGCGCCGCAGGAAGTTACCGCTGAATCCACGCATGTCTTCAAGGTATACATCAAGCGTATCACATCCCTGGTCATCATGATGGCTTCTGTTACCTCTCTCTGGTTGTCACATTTTCGTGTCATTCAGCATATTGTACATGTATTAATAACGGGGCTGTCCAACTGGAACATGGCAGCAAAACTTTGCTACAAAGCTTTTTCAAAATTGCTATAGATTTTCTCCAAAATAAGTGTTTGTATACAGAAGAGATAAAAATGCTATAAGGAAAGATTTTGCAACAAAGATTTTCAGCTGGACCGGCTTGGCTAAAAAGAAATTATAGCAACGTCCACTCAAGCCAAATAACAGTCCAAAATATGGCGAGGTACATTGCACAGCATCATCGATTTCAACAATTTCTGGAAGAAGACGTCCTTTGATCATATATTTTTCTGCCCAGCCCTTTATTGCAAAGAAATATGACACAGCAGATAAGTTAGATGGAAAGTCTTCCGTAAAGGAAAAGATATAATAATTCTGACCAAAACAAAAATGCTTTTCTATGAGTGATCAGGCATCATGAATGCCAAGCATTTCGCACGAAACGCTTGGCATTCATGATGCATGTACGATGGGAAGATCCGTATTTAAGGAGAGGACGATTGCAGCATACTTGGATAAGAGTACACCGGCAGTTTTGCGACACCAATCCTTGGTAAGACAGGAAGCTGTATCCCTCCTATATATACAGGTCTTGATAGTCTGTGACCCCATCGTTTCTAAGTTTAACTTATACATCCGGGCCTTAAATGTGTTTGCCTGCTCCTGCATCCATCTGGTAATATACTTTCCTAAGCACGAACTGTCTCATAGACTGACTGCTTAAATTCGGCGGAACACCCAAATGAAGCGACTGTGGAATTAGATATTTGGAGCACTGTGCACTTTTTACAAATTCAAATGTATACAAAGTTTCTTATTCATGCATTTTATGAATCATTCAATCAACATCTTCCTGGCTCATTTGGAGACATATGGAAAGGTCAAAAGTTACGATTAATGAATTCCATTTCCGGACAACTGGAGAAATGGTTGAACTGGAGCTTTCAGAATTTGCACGGCGATGGTCCTCCTCCAACGTTTGGTTGCCACTGCAGACGCACGGCACTTGACCAGACCCAGTTCTAAAGATCACTGGGTACATTTTGTGAAATTGTGTTTCTGGATGGTAACTCGATACCCGTTTGAGCTATGGATTTATTATTGCCATAGATGAATAAACTACTTGATCCCTCCTTGGCTAGAGCACATGATGCTGCCCCGTGTCAGAACCATGTTCATGCTGTGACCTTTGTCCAAAATTCACTGAAGAGTTGTGAAGTTGGTTTCGGGATGATAACTCATGAACTATTTCAGTTATATAGTTCATTTATTTGTGTGATATATATTGTACATCATATGTACATGCAAGCACACCTCGAAGGTAATAAATTGATAATGTAACTGTTCGCAACTGACTATACAAGAGATACATATAAATTATTCAGCTGTTTACATACCAAAGTAAAAATTGTAATACAGGTTTTTGAATTATTCAGGCTAATACAATACGGCTAGGTAGGCTCTTCCATATACATATTATCCTATTGCTAAAGAAATACTTCCTGATGTTGTATTTACATCTTTTGACCTCCACTGTATAAGGATGTCCCCTTAACCCTGGGTAATTTCTAAGTTGAAAAAAAACCATCATA
The DNA here is from genome assembly GCA_964020975.1 of Hermodice carunculata. Classification (NCBI taxonomy): domain Eukaryota; kingdom Metazoa; phylum Annelida; class Polychaeta; order Eunicida; family Amphinomidae; genus Hermodice; species Hermodice carunculata. The sequence goes on from OZ026612.1 coordinate 87,412,760, forward strand.
ATCAGTGGCTTCCAGTCCATTTATTATCTCGTATACATCAATGAGACACCCCCCCCCCATCCCGTCTTTCTTCCAAGGTGGTAATCTTAAGTTCCTTCGGTCTCTCGCTGTATGGTAAGTTTGCAATTTCAGGGAGCAGTTTTGTGGCCGTCCTTTGTACCTTTTCCAAAGTAGTCTTGTTTTTTTTGTTTTTTTTGCCCATGCCTGCACACAATACTCTAACTGTGGTCTTACCTTCACTTTATACTACATCAGTAGAGACCCATATCTTTTACACGGATTGCGAAGCAGGCCGAGCCTATATTGATCACTCTTCATGGCACAGATTTTCATAATAATAAGAATGATTCTTTCGAAAAATATGAAAAGGTTCTTATAATGCCCAAAACACTGTTAGCTTTTGCAGCTATTTTTACCGATACGGCTATAGAGAAAGTTAAAAGTATCTGATATTAAAATTCCTAGGTGTTTCTCTTCTCTTACTGTACCCTGTTGAGGTGCCACGTGAATATTCCAAACGGTAGTGATCCGCCACGTGTGCTATAGGGGTTATATGCGAGTCCCTTGACCAAATTCTGAGGTTGCAAGAAACTTTTGTAACTTTGAAAGAGACCGTCTGGTTTGTGACGCACAAAATCAACCATTTACTTTGCAGTGATTCATAATACATGCAGGCAAAGGGTTGGGGCGTACACAGATTGCTTTTGCTTTAAATGTTTGTCATACTTGTACTAACATTTTCTGGCTGTAACCAAAACTCACTTCAAAACTCCGAAATACTGCAACAATTTAGTTGGAGAATATATTCGAGATATTAACACGGTCCACCGACTACAAGGTTACCTAAAAATTAACCTGTCCGTCTGTTAAAGGTGCTACAATTTTTGTGAAGCCTGAGCATAGGATTTGTTTATCAAGCAAAGTGACAATCGCAAAATCCGACAACAAACTTTTCAAACACCGGTGTCATGTTAAATTACTTGTCAGCTGCCCACTGCAGTCAGTAACAGTACAATTTTTATGACAAGGGGTATGGATGGCACATTGCGTGGTCACCCTTCGTTTTAGTATTAGCCAACAAAGCATATGCAATTTTTATGACAAGGGGTATGGATGGCACATTGCGTGGTCCCCTTCGTTTTAGCATTAGCCAACAAAGCATATGCAGTAGATAGTTATTTTGAAGACACTTAATAGCAGAAATGTTAAACAGAGGGGAAGGAGTGCCCATGGTTCCAGTATCAATGCACCGGATGATAAATTACCCCCCCCCCCACACACACACACACACCCTTTCCGTCTTCCTCGACACCACACGCCCGTAAGTTTTTACCCATTCAAAGTCATTCCCTTGCGATAGTGATACTTAGCCTGGATTTTAAATAGAGAAATGTTGTGTCCTCTGGTTATGAGTTTACTCCTGACCAGTACCAATGATCAAGACGGGAAATGGGTGTGAAGCCCTTAGAGTGGACACATTAGTCCGGACAGCCCTTACACTACTGCTGAAAAGAATAGTAAGGCTGTCCCGTCTACAGCCACTGAAGCCACACGATATATCCAATGCATGAAATAACTATCTCGTTCTGCAATTGAAACACAGTAGAAAGCACGGAGAACAAAACCCTTATTACGAAATCCGGACTTTCCAAAATTTGCCAGAATCGGCTCTGAGCAGATCCCTCTACTACTTTTGATCAGCAAATTAAGCAATTGGTTATGAAATATGTACAAGACTTTGTCGTTTAAAATAGAATCATTCTTTTGCATCATGCGTTATATTAATACACACTATGGACTATATATAGCAGCAATCTTCCATAGAACAGTTTCCTCTTGGAATGATATAAGGTAACTTCCTTCTGGAGCAGTTTTACAATTTGACAGGAACAAATATGATAAAACGGTCCCTCAAGAGCACTCTATATTACTATGCTCTTAAATATCAGAGTCAATTCGCATGGTATTAGCTATTTGTTACTACGACAGCCTATAAATTCATAAACCTATATTGTATGCTAACCTTATTAAGCACTGTGCTTAAAATCTAAAGGATTCTGAAAATCTCTGGGGTACAGCATAATCAATAAGGAAGTCAAAGCCTCTTATTCCTGCCTGATGCGTGGGCGGTAGAGGGCAGCAGCAGCAGAGATGGCATTTGCTTCGTCAAAATACTTGCACTCGTAGCATATTTCTCAAATCATAAAAAGTATATTGAAGCTATTTTAGGCTCAGGATGTTGGTTTGTCCATTTCCTAACACAAAAACCTTTGTGGGTTAACTCAAGGTGGTGTCAACTCCCCAGGCCCCTTGTGTGGTCGTGCTGGATTAAAATATTGAATATTTATGAGAATTTTGTGTTATCAGTACTCATCATGTATAATTTATTACCATGGCTGGTGGTACAGCCTATATGGGTTTCCGCCCTCAGGACAGTTGCTCAACTGTGTTATTTCTATGTATCCTTCATAAACATAAACTTGTTAATCAGGCTCGTAGCGAGGGCGGGGGGGGGGGGGAGGGGGAGGATGTCGATCAACACCCCCATCAGGGCCAAAAAGGTCAATTAAAACGCCATCAACAAATGAAACAAATCAAAAACAAAAAAACAACACCACAAAGGAAGGAGGAGGGCATTTCTTTAATATATGTTTACAATAAATATTCTCTGCATAAGGTCCGCACAATATTTCGTTCAACCAAGAGTACTCTACTTATTCCGATACTTTGAAAAACGAAAAATTTTTTTTTTACAATTTTCACATTTTTTCAATGTCAATACCTGTTTAAGGTCCATATTTGCATAACACTCTTGGAATGAACACTATTGATGAAAATACCCACCAATGAAGGAAAAATGTTGAACCTTTTAACTTGTTTTCAAATGTTTTTCTTGGACTTTTATTTCATTTATTGCCGTTTTGTTAATACATCAAACCCAGCGTCAGAAATGCTCCTTGAGACAGAACTGAATGAGTACCTTGGTCTTATTGATGGAATGAAAAAGAGCTGTTTTACAATCAAAATTCGTTATGTCAAAACTTGGTCCTTTGATAATGGACCTCTAAGTTTTATGTCGAAACTTGGTTAAGCAATACTGCACCCTCTCAACCTTAATTTACCCAATATTGGACCTTTTCAAAAAGTTTACAGCTACTTCTGGTCCACATTCAATAGCGTCACTTTACTGAAATAGCATTATTTGTATGTAAGTCTAATTGGAAGACTGCCTTAAAGAAACCATTTTAATTGAAAATCAACAAATATAATGAATAAAGTAAAATAAAAAAGAAGAAACAAAGAACGAAGAAAGAAGTGAAAAACTAAAAGCCGATCAGTGGTCGAAAACCCCTCGGCCGGGATGGATGGACGCGTAGGTGACAATATCCCTTTGGTAGGTCAAGGTTACTTCTGTTTGAACTTATGACAAAGCTTCGGGGCAAATGCAATGAGCAGAGATATGATAGCAAGGCCATTTTTCTTCAATGTAGCAATATGACCTAAATGTGCCCCAGTTTTCACTAGGTGTCTGAGGCCTCCTCGGACCAACTGTCATAAAATATTGGTGCAGCTACAATGAATAATTAAATATTTGATGATATCATGATACATTAATTTTTTCTTCAATGCAGCAGTGACCTAAATATGTGACCCAGTAACCTACTTTTGATAGGCTTCTCAGGCATCCTTAGAACCAACTGTCATAAATAATTGATGAAGCTACATTCAATATTTATAATATTTTTTAATGGAGTGCAAATGAAGGCTAATTAAAGTTTTTAATCTTAAATATCTTTTATACTATAGTAGATGTGGTTCCGTTGTGTAGGAGTTGGATCATAGCAAGGTTAAGGTCATCTCAAATGTCAAGGTCATGTCAAGATCAAAGGTCATTTCAGGGTCAAAGGTCAATTTAAAGCCAAAATGTCATTTTTTAGGGTCAAGGTTCACTTCAAGTAGAGGTCATTTCAAGGTCAAAGGCCACTTTCCATCGTGGCTTTCTTCTAGCCATAACTTGGTCAATTTTTATCCAATTTTGCTCATGTTGGGCTCAAATTGCAGCTATTGTAACACTGCACATTTTTGAAACTAGAAGTGACCTGTAAAGGTCAAGGTCACTTGGACCTTTGAAGGTTTCATCAAGTCATAACTTGGCCAATTTCCATCCAATTCTACTCATGTTGGATTCAAATTGTAGGTATTGCAACACTGCACATTTTTGTAAGAACATGTTACCTCAAAAGGGCAAATGTCAAGGTCATCTGGCCCTTTGAAAGTTTCATCTTGCCATAACTGGGTCATTTTCATCCGATTTGGTACATGTTGGGCTTAGATGGTGGGTATTGTAACACTGTGCAATTTACATGTGACATGTAAAAGTCAGAGGTCAAGGTCATTGGGACTTTGAAATTTTCATTGAGCCATAAGCTTAATGTAATGTGAAGTACCAAAGGATAAAAGTTGTAGCATTTAATATTTACAAATTTTGAAGGAACACAGACAGATTTGCCTTGAAGCAAATCTTTCTTTCTTTCTTTCCTTCTTTCTTCTTTACCAGCAAATTTGTCCGACACTTTTCGCGGACACCATTATACATAGAAACTTCAAACTTGGCATGATTGTACCTCCATACAAGGAGTTTGACCGAGAAATGAAGATGTTTAAAATCATGCAAATTAGGGGCATTTGAAATTTGAAATTTTGAATATCTTCAAAAGTATAATAGATAGAAATGTCATTCTAACTTCTACTAGGGGGTTATTGACCAGTGTGCATCTAATGAATCTAAAACAAAAGTTGTAGCAATTTAAATTATGCTAATTAGCAGCATTGGAAGTTTTAAAACTTGAATATCTTCAAAACTATTACAGCTATTTCAACTTCTATCACTGGGTTGTTGACCATTATCCACCTAGTGAATTAAAAATAAAAGTTGAAGCAATTTAACTTATGCTAAATAGCATCATTATAAATTTTAAATCTTGAATAACTTCAAAGCTATAATAGATAGAGATGCCATTCCAAGTTCTACTCCTGCGTTATAGAATAGTTCTACATTGCCATACCAATATGCTTTGAAGACACAGACACTGATTTGCTATGCAGCAAATCATCTTTCCTAGTCTGTACTGTTTTCACTGAATTGCTCCCGACACTTGTGCCAAAAAAGCGGCCCATACAGTTTCTTTATTTGTGTTTCTTTTGGAATTTCAAGGCTGAATCTAACAAACCCACAATGTACAGTGCCATAAACTTTGAAGCACTGTCGCATTACCGCAAAATAAAACAAGAGGCCTTAGGGCCTAATGCTCTGCTGACTACCATCACCAAAAAATCATTTTCTGAAATGTATTCAATCCATGAACTTGCATAATAAATCAAGGTTAAGCTTATCAAACTTCCACGATACACATTTGTGGTACATTTGGCATCATTCACCTTATTTTCAAGATATTGAATTTAATGTCCTTTTCTTACGTGCTTAATGACCTAAAATATGTAAAGGTCATACAATCATTGAGCCATGGTGACCAATTATGTAGGTCACAGGATAGAGTTTCATATACAATGTACTCAAGTGCAATTTTGAGCAAGAGGCTCAATTTTCCTTGCCACTGATGTCCAAACTACAACCTACCATTACAAAATCACCTCTTCCAACTTAACAGGTCTGGTGACCTTACAAAAACAAGGCAAGGTTACTGATATTTCATGATATATTAGCATTGGACATGATCTATATTCTATAAATTTGGCTTAATTATTTAATTCAATTATTTTCGAGATATGGATTTTTGATGATCTGCCAAAAATTAATTATGCTAGAGTCACAATATTTTCACATTTTGACCCCCTATATTGCACAATATTGCAGGTCGCACCACCTATATCAAATGGGACCTAGATTTTCATACACCCTATCTATAAATCCTGGAATTAAATTGTGTTAACTTGAAAACTGTGGACGATATCACGCTAATGAGCAAAACTTTAAGTACAGACCTCTCTAGTATGCTACACTTATGTAGAAAAACCATGACCCATATTCATATATTTTAAACCCAACAATGACAGCAAAGAGATTTCAGAGTTACCAACGCATCACTATTCATCTTTCAATACCAATGTGAAGAAACAAATTTCACTCCTGACTTGAGACATGCAGTCACCCATAAAAGGCAACTGGTGGTTGTAAACCAGTCCTCTCAATCTTTGAAATAGACGGACAGACATGAGCGGTCACATTAGCTCTGTGACCTTAGGTCAGCATAGCTAGCAAGCACAGATTAAAATTCTAGAGGATGCCTTTTCATCCACATATGTGGCCAATAATTATCTATAACTGTTCACAGCTTGATAAAACTATGGTGATGTTATCTCCACATTTGTATATTCATGTTCTATTAAACTGGAATTTGTGATAAAAAAGTTGTTTATACAATAATCTAAACCAAACGGGACTATTTAACCTTGTTTTATAATCTACTGAACATTGCCATTTCAAGGAAATAAAGAACGCTGCTACCACTAGGTGGCTAATTTATGTTAATTATAAGCATCGGGCAAGCCAGTGTACATAATTTCTTGTCAGCTGGAGAAGTCGGTTACACCTCGACCAATGGTGCCCTGGCCAGCAGGCCCCACTCATAAACAGAGATGAAAGAAAAGTTTATTTTCACAGGATCATTAAAGAATGACACCACAGCTGAAGAGCCCACCCAGGAAGCAAAAAATTGGCCCACTTTTTATGCCCACTTCTTATTTCCTTTAAACAATATATACTTTGCTTATACTGATTTGAATACATGTACTTTACAATCCATGCAGCCTGATAGGTGATAGTGTACTTAGCTCACTGGGGCATACCTTGACTCCTTTCAGAAATATAGGTTGATCAAATGGAAACCAACATTTTTTGTTGATGATATTTTCACTGTTAAATAAAAACATAGCTGCTATTAATTAATATTCTGTATTAACATGAAAATTTGCAGTGTATGCAGTTTTGTTTTCTTGATTTGGCAGCACAAGCAACCTTTCATATATATAGCATAACATTCAGTTTCGAACAAAAATGTTTATATGTATATATCTATCATGTCCTAATATTTTGAAATCTTTTTCAGCATCAGAGTGTGAAGCAACTTTTAATGCTATGAATGTCTTGTTGCTTCATTCCAGATAGCATACTCGCCGGACAGCTGTTTATACAGTTTTTAGACTTGTCTGTTTTGCTACTTAACTTTATCTTTTGGCATCTTTCTGTTTTAATATTCACTATCAGACATTTTAGGCTTACATGTTTTCTGTAAGGTAAACCCCCCGGGGCTACAGGTAGCAAGAAGCGGCCTACGACAGTTGCATGTTTGCCTAATTGTACTTAAAATCCTGTTAAGAAAAATTGTTTTGATAGCATGTTTTTGGCATAAATGCTAATGACTTCCATTCTTTTCTGACATGCCTAAATGCACATTTACTCACTATTAAAAAATTACTCAAAATTGACAGTATTTTCTCAAGTGTCACAAACCTGACACATTAAGTTGACACATTGACTCAGGGTTGGCAGTTAAATAGAGCTTAATTGTTTGAGGAGTAGGTGTCATCATGGACTTTGTTTTACATCTCTGGTACAGGATGTACATTGTTGCAGTCCTTGTTAGGATTTTCCTTGGTTTGTACATGTGGTCTAGCTGCAACTGTTTATTTTACAATCACTGGGACTGAATATAATGCCCCAGCTTGTTTCCACTTCAGTTAAACATTGGCAGATGGTTTAACTAGGAAAAGCTGTCCAGCTAGAAAGGGTACATTTGGGTTCAGGGGTAAGTCAAATTGTTCTTATCTGAACCTGTACTATGAAAATTTGGTAATTATGGTTTGTTAGACAGGTATTCTTCTTTGATATGAAGCTCTGCATTTACAAGCAAAACTTCACATATTTAGCTAATTCATCAATTGCCACGTTCATATTTTTTCATTATTATGTGGGTTGTCTTTGCTGAATATTTAGCTTAGGCAAGGAGCCGCTACTCAGAGAGACGTGTACGGGTAAAAGGCTCCGAAACATGTTGAGTAGTTACCCGCTGAAGACCCTTTAATTTATTTGGGCTGATACAGCCTATGTCAAAATTTTACAGAGGAACGTGTGCAATATAGACAATAGTAATTCCATATATATACAGGTTAGACAGGGACAGGTTAGCTTATGGAGAGTAAAGAGTTCGAACTGCGGAATAGGATATTGACTACTAGGAAGTGGTTCTGGGCAAAAAGACACAAATACAATACATATGATAATATTGTAAAGCTTACTATATGTGGGAGTATATGAGGATCTGTACAAGTTTGAATGAGAAATAAACTGACATATAAGGGGGCAATATTTCATGCAATTTATGATGTAGCATGTACTTGCAAAATATATGTCGATGACCTGACATGTACAATATATATATATATATATATATATATATATATATATAAATATTTGTTATATGCAGAGACTTTATTTGTTATATGCAGAGACTTTTTGGCCAGTATTATGAACACATGTAAATGTATATATATATATATATATATATATATATATATATATAAATATTTGTTATATACAGAGACTTTTTGGCCAGTATTATGAACACATGTAAATGTATATATATATATATATATATATATATAAATATTTGTTATATACAGAGACTTTTTGGCCAGTATTATGAACACATGTAAATATTAAATGCTGTGTTTATATGCAGGACATGATGAAGCACTCATGTGGGCACATGCTTCATTGCATTTGTAACTTAAGAGTATGGTAAGTCAGTATAGAGAAATGATCCAAAATTTTGGATTGGAGATACCACTTAATCAAAGTCTGGTTACGAGCCTGTAAATCCATGTAAGAAAGGTGCAGTGTCATTTCATTTTACCTATTATTGCCATATTGTAAAGTCAAGAAAATCTTCAGGAGGCTTTTCATTCGTCTTACCCTACTTTAAACATAATACTTGTAAAATATCAGTTGACTGTAAACAAACACCCAAAAATTAATTTTTATTTGTAATTAAATACAATTTACCAACTAGGTCTTTTAATCAAGGAAGGAATTACGCATGGAGCTTTACAACACATCCCATGTGATCACATTTCAAATTCCTATTTCACATCCAATCCTGTGGAGCCAGTGAGTCGGCTAAACTCAGTCACTGGGATTTCAGCAGTGATCCATTGCAACCTCAGGCACAATGTCAGGTTTTAATTAAATCCTTTACAAAAGTCTGCTAGTGACGGTTTCATTCAATAGCTAGAGACAAAACAACCCATTTCCAGCAATCACCAGATCACATGACTGAGTGATATTTTAACATGTACATGTACCACCACCGCAAGACAGATATGTTTCCCAGATCAACTCTTTCAACACATTGCAGAGTGAGGAAACAGCTGTTACTCGCTGTTGCTTAACCACGGTTATCATGAAGCATATAGCCTTCTAATCCCAGGGTACTACATTCCATACAAGCAAAATGGTTTTCCTTATCCACAGGAAATCAGGATATGGCAATAGCATGCAAGCAAGATGATCTTCCTCATCCACAGGAAATCAGTATAAAGCCACAGCTTACAACATCAATTTGCTCCAACAGATCAAAGGAATACTCTTAGTCTGACTCTAATCAGTGACATATTTTACACAAAAACATTAAGTTTCCACAAGGATTTGAATTTGTCAATGGTACAGGCTTATGGATCAAAACGAGCTCCATGAGGCATCTACACATCGACCATTGACTCAAATGATCACCAAGCAAACATCATTCCATACGAATGTCTATATAAATGAAAAGATTACATATCACCACCTGTCCATCAGAACGTCAAGACAACAAATCACAAAATGGTCATCTATTATTCAATCTCTCCACTTTATGTGCTTTCCAGGGTGAACCAAACACAAAAGAAATCCCTCAGAAGAAGGCCAGCCTGGCCACAGTTTATCCACCTGTTTCCATTCTATCAAGAAAAGTTGTAAAGTTTGCAGTCACACTATTTCACTGTAAAGAAGCAAACTTTCTTTTTAATACCAGCACTTGCAGGCCCTACCTAAACACTGGCATGAAGCCTCAAAATTATCACATTACCAACAACCTAAGAGCATCTTTGTTCGACTTTTTTTTTGGTGAGGAGGGCTGTTGTTTTTGTAAACAAATGGAAGAGGACTTCCACTTGAGGGATCTAGATCCAGTGTGTGCTGGTGTAGAGTCTGCACTTCTACACTGTTAGGCTCTATCAACCCTACATTGAACATGGCCACAATAATCAACACCACTTGCTCTGTCTATCTTGAGAAAATTCAGCTTAAGGAAAGTTAATTGCTTAACACTTTCCCATGCAAGTCACCCAGATGTGTCTGGATTTAAATTGTTTACTTTCCTGCTTTCACCTAAATTTCACGCCAGCACAATATTTTTTTTTTCAAAAATTGGACCAGAAGATCAGACTTATCATGAAGAAACACCACAGGTCAACAGCTTTCCTTGGCATGGGATAGGTGCAATGTGCAGAGAAAATATGACCTTAGCATCTGTATCTCCAAGAGAAGGCAATACAGCACACAGCTAGGTTAGTGTTAACCTAACACAGAAAGCTAAGTTAACATAGCCTAGATCCTATGATAGTTCACATAGTGCAAGTGTGAGTAATTGTTCAATGACTTGCAAACCCCTCTCATTCTATGCAGCCAGGTTGTGTGTTGCTTTGCCACAATTGAAGTATTACATGTAAGTGGCAAGCTGCCTCCAGGAAGGATAGTAGGAAATGAGCTGTCTTCTGACAGAGCTGGGTTAAAGTAATCACAATGGGTGTACTGTGGGATCTCAACCCCATATACACCAAGTTCCAAGTGCAAGAGTCCCATGCTTGAAAATGCTTTTGGAGATTGCTGTCTAGCCTCCTGGTCTCAGAGGTCTCCCCCTCATGAAGGCAGTCTCAACCTTGGCAGTGGTTCTTATATCTGCATTATCTGGCTTCCCAAGAATCCAAGCAAAATGACACCATGGGAGCTCAGCGTCAAAAACCTGGAAATGGGAACCCAAGTGGCTGGCCTGGATCCTGGCCAGAACCATGCTACATGGCACAAGGTGCAGGAACACCATCTGCAGTCTTATCTGACCAGGAATAATAGTGATACAGGAAGACATTAACCCATTTTCTGTTGTTGAGAACTTTATGAGACCAGATTTGATACGCTGAAATGAATTATTATTCAGCTTGGGTAGAGAGCCTTGAAAACCGAGCAAACCTACAGTCAGCTGTATAAAAGGAATTTCTAGAAATTCCTTTATTTGTAAATGAATACTTACCTCTATACCACTGCTGCATTATATTGCATATCATAATGCATAAACCAATTAAAAACTCAGTGAAAACGAGTTACTGTTCCACTTGGTGATGCCTAACTGTGTTGCCTTTTATAGGCTACTTTGTAGTGCGCATGTGCACCACCTCCACCTTCAACTTTCCCTTTTGATTGCCCCAAAGGGAGTCTGGATAAAGTGGGGAAGTTGGGGGGGGGGGGGGGAGTATGAGTGGTGTAGAGGTACATATTCATTAACAAATAATGGAATTTTTAAATAGAAATTCCTTTAATTTGTGTCAGAATACAACCTCTAAACCACTACAGCAATTTGCCATCTGATGGGTGGCAGACCAGATGACCAAGGCACACATAGACGCCAAGGCAGTAAAGCATAAAAACACACCAGGTAAAGACAACCTAACCATCCACGGTGTCCTCACCCAATGTGACTCAAGCTACCTACTTTAAAATGTCTGAGACAGCTTCTAGGCAAAATAATGAAAACAGTTCTCATCACAGTGGACTGCTATCACAGTGGCCTTCCTCCTCACTGTTTCTTGGACATTGCTAGAGTAGGGATGGACTTGAATTTCACCAGGTCTGTCTCATACCAGAACATGTCCTGCAGGTAAAAGTCCAAAAACATGTGTTGGGACCTTCACCCCCAGGACTCCATGATGTCACCAAGAGACACCTCCCAGCATGCATCGCAGGATGTTGAGACAGCCTCATGAGCCCTGACACAGATAGTTCCTCAACCTTGTCAGCTGTTATGTAAGCGAACTAAATAGTTTCTGCAATATAATGGGAAATCATGTTTTGCTGACTTTCTCTCACTTGGTTTCTATCATTTGTATAAAAAGTTGCATTCTGCCTGCTCGGCGAGACTTTGACACTGCGAGGTAAAACTTGAGGACACCAAATTGGACATTGTCTTCATTCCCCATCAGACTTCCACAAACTGGTCAAACACTTTCATGGTAAAACCCAAGAAGTGAGATGCAGGAAGCCCAGGCTCGTAATTCTTGGCCACATGATCTGGGTGAGGGCAAAGAGTTACCTCAGTCTTCTGCACATTACATGCCAGGCAGGTGAAATCTAAGGCATGAATTTCACCTCAATGGGCCCCGGAAGCTATAGCCAACACAAACACTTCCTGGTGAGGTCAGCAAAGGAAGCCTTTTCCAGGTTTTCGAAGGGTGACCTCATAAGTCTTGATTACATTATTGGCAACGACCATTGAGGGTGTATATTCTGCTTGATGGGTCTTTGGATGTAAAAATGTTAATCATTCTGGTAAGCGATTGGTTTCTACTGATTTCAACTCCATATAGGCCTTGGGTAGATACAATTGCTAATCTGTACCCTTTGACAGTGGGGACTGTAAGAGAGCCTGATTCGAAGAGTGACGTCAGAAAATCTGCTACCACTGCAACTGAACACTTCCATGGGTCGATTTGTCGATGGTTGTACCACTTCTCACAACATTGTCAGCAGGCATCATAGACCTGCACAGAAGTGAAGCAAAGTTTGCTTCTGGCAACTCCCCCTGCCACCTTTGCTGAGAATCTGGAAGCTGTAACGCGGTCCATGACAGCTTCCAGGCATGTAGTTTTAACATCTGTGGAGCTACATTGTACGTGAAACATAATGGTTCTTGGCTGTCTTAGTAGAGTGTCCCACAGCAGAAGAGCCAGTGGAAGTTCCAGGGACAGGGTTAGAGGTCCACTGTCCACTGCCTCTTTGGCCACCATAGGGCCATCAAAATCAACTCCACTTGTTCCTGTCACACTTTCTGTAGCACATTTTGTAAGAGTGGAGTTGATTGAAAGGTGTACGCTTGCATCCCATTCCAACTAATGCTGAAGGTGCCATCGCCCGACTTGAGGATCTGGATACAGAGACACAAAGACTGAAAACTTGTTGTTGTCCCGAGGTGGTGAACAGGTCTATGTGAGGCCTTACCCATCTTGTCCACAGAGCTGATGCTTACTCTGGATAAAGCAACCACTTGGTGCTGATGATTATGTCTTTTCAGAACAATTGATCCACCTTAATATTGAAGATCCAGGCTATGTGTAGACATTTTAGCCGTATTCCATGTCTGTGACACCAACAGCATGATCCTGGCGGCTGGTCTGCACAGCTGTGGAGACCTGGTCACCGCTTGTTTGTTGACATCAGTGACTGTCATTCAGTTGTCCCATAGAACTAGTACATGTTTGTGTCTTGAGAGGGGAAGCCATATTTGCCAGGTGAGACGGATGGCCTCCATCTCCTCCCAATTGATGCTGTAGTCCTGACACTGCAATCGCCAGGTGTGGGATACTGCCTGTGAGTGTATATGGGCTCCCCATCCTGACTTTGATGCATCTGTAAAGATCACCACGTGGTCTTCTCAGGATCCAGCCACCACCTAAGTTGCAGCTTGTTGGCCTTTGACACTGGCACCAGGTAGTCCAATGGAAGGCATGAGACAGACTACTTGTTACGGAAACTCAACTGTAGTTGACGGCGATGTCCAATCCCCAATGGCACCTGAGTTCCCATTGATGTCAGTGACCCAAGCAGGCTGAGCCATGTTGAAGCTCGAAGAGCTCTGCTCTTGAGGCACAACCTTATCATCCAATTGAGGCACTGGAACCAGTTAACTGATGGGCAGCATTGGAGTTGGGTTGTGGAAAAGTAAATCCTCAAAAAGGTGAATTCTTGGGATGGATCAAGGCTCGACTTTGGGTAGTTTACCAACAGGCCTAAATCCATGTAGATCAGAAGTACTACTGCCATCTCTTGGCATGGTTGACTCCATGATGAAGATCGTATCATTCAATTTTCCAGGTAGATGTACACAGCTACTCCATGGTGGTGTGAATAACCTGCCAGGATGCTCATTCCATGGGTGAAGACTCTGGAGGTCTAAGATGGACCAAATGGTAGGTCTCGAAACTGATATGTCTATCACAAAACTTAAGATACTTTGTCAGGAATGATATCTGAATGTGGAAAAACATGTCCTTCAGGTCCACTCAAGTGGTCCAATCCTTGGCTTGAAGGGCTGTTGAGGAGGAGGCTTGAATCTCCATCTTAAACTTCTCCTTCAGGAGAAATGCATTCAGTAGCTTCAAGTCGATGATTGGACAATATCCATCATTCCTTTTGGGCACTAAAAACAAGCAGCTGTAGAGTCTGGGAGAAGACTGTTTCTCTACTGGTTCTATGGCCTCCTTTGCAAGAAGTTCTTGTATCCCTTACACTAGGCTTTGCTTGGAAGCTGGACAGCGGTCTGACAGATCCACTTACTGCTGTGACAAGGCCAGTGGTTCCATATCCGGGTCCAACTGCACACAGTACCCTTGACTTACCACACTGAGAACCCCTGAGTCCAACATGTACTTGTTCCAGTGGTGGGCGAAGTGTAGTAGCTTCACTCCACTATGTTGGATGGATCGGATCCCATTGGCATTGAGTGTGGTTGTGACACTGACTGGTGTCCAGATGACTGGCACTGTCTCTTTTTGGATGGATCGGATCCCATTGGCATTGAGTGTGAAGCTGAGGCACTGGAACCGGTTAGCTGATGGGCAGCATTGGAGTTGGGTTGTGGAAAAGTAAATCCTCAAAAAGGTGAATTCTTGGGATTGATCAAGGCTCGACTTTGGGTAGTTTACCAACAGGCTGGAAGCTGGACAGCGGTCTGACAGATCCACTTACTGCTGTGACAAGGCCAGTGGTTCCATATCCGGGTCCAACTGCACACAGTACCCTTGACTTACCACACTGAGAACCCCTGAGTCCAACATGTACTTGTTCCAGTGGTGGGCGAAGTGTAGTAACTTCACTCCACTATGTTGGATGGATCGGATCCCATTGGCATTGAGTGTGGTTGTGACACTGACTGGTGTCCAGATGACTGGCACTGTCTCTTAGGGCCGCTTCCTGGTTTGGTCCTTGGATTTAGGGTTGCTCTAGGACTGCTGTGCTGGCTTTTCGCGTCCTTGGTGAGGGGTGTTCTGATTCTGCTCTCTAGCAGGCTGGATGCACAAGGCTTGGATGTCTTGTGCTTCAGGGGGTAGGCAGCCTTGTCAATGAAGTGGTCACGCTTCTCCTCCTGGTCCTTATGCAGGCGGATTAGTTCTTGTAAGGAGTCATCTGGCAAGAACTGGTATTGGCCACTGAACGGAGCTGCGTAGAACTTTGCTTTAATATGACCGCTGAAGGTTACATCGTCCATCAAACCCTACCTGTGGAGCAGCAACATATTTGCGTCATTGCAGATGGCCCAGGCCACAATATGCCGAGTATCTTTCGCCCAGGGAGTCCTCTATCTGCTGGACATTTGAAGAAGACCCTTTATGTTGGTAGATAAGTTGTCTACTTTGAGGATCTCATCCAATATGCATCTCCATGTGGCAGCCATTGCATCAGAGTCAGAGCCAAGAAAAATGAGTGCTTGGGCCTCCTTCTACATGCTAATAGTGGTGTCTTCTTTGATTGTCAAGTTCAAGGCCAGCTTTTCTTTGGGTGATTGACCAGTGGTGGCTTGACAATGAATAAGTCCTGAGTTCTGGGTTGATGCGGCAGGCGTAAGTCGGGAACACTTTCACTGGTGGTATGAAGTGCTTGGGCATGCGCTAGGCAGATCTTCGTCATCATCACTCTGTGGTTTGCTGTGATGCTAAAAATGCAGAGCACAATCCAGTGGAAACAAGTGTCTTGACTGAGGTCTGTCTGGAGACAAACCTGATCTCAGCGGTAAATCTCGGTTGGTTGTCCCACTCCTGATCCAAGTGCTCCACCACTGTGTCTAAATCCTTGTGGATGGGCGAAGGGTGTGTGCCTAGGTCCAGGAGAGTAGAAAGCTCAACTAGCAGGTCATGAGTAGTTTCTGCCAGAATGATAGTGACAGTGCTTGACTGTCTGGGGGTACTGCGCCGAGCACTGATGGCGTGGTCTTCTGTGTAAAGACTTGGATATCCACCAGAGAGAGATGAGGGGGGCTACGGCTTGAAGAGTGACCCTCTTGTGGTAGACAGTAGCCTGGTCTGCGGAGATCTTGTGTGAAATTTATGACACCTTCTACAGGAACAGGACTTGGTTTTACGACCCGAAGGTGGCCTCTTTGCAAATGTATCCTGTCTGCTGGGAGAAGAATACTCCAGCCTATCAAATACTGATTTTCAAGACTGGGAAAGTGACACTTTCTTGGGTGGTTAATCTCTGTAGGGAGATGCATGACACTGTCTCGAGTAAGAAGTAGGACAATCTGGATCTGGACCTATCGTCCCTCCTACTTCTTGTGGCACTTTGATGAAGGTGAATGGCGTAGCGCCTTATCAACTTTCAGTGACAGTTCCTTGAGTTGTGCTGAGATGTTAACCCTCTCTGTCACTCAACAGGATGGTAGACTCTCTTGAGGCAGCACTTGCTGGAACTTGCGAACGTGTACTGACTCCCATGGTGGTCACTGCACTGGTAGGTAACGGTACATGCTTCTTTTTCTTGGGTTTACCCAGCTCTGTGTCAGCCTACTGTCTACTGTGACTGGCACAAGCTGGTAGGGTTGGGTGGTGATGCCATTTGCCACTGGCCGTGCAGGTATATGACTGAGGACCGGCACTGGGCGGGGCTCCTCAGGGGCATGCTTGCAGGCATCACCCTCTGACCATGCAGAATGGTCAGAGTGGATTGTGCACCAGTAACCATCAGAACAGACAGGCTGTGCTCTTGAATGGGATGGGCTGGCTTGGTCAGTGGTCCACTGGATTTCATGGTCGGTAACTCATCTTATCTGGACACATCAAGAAAAGACTTCGATTTCTTGGTTTTCTTAGGCTGTAGTGATTTGAAGGTGGAGCCTCCACTGCTTTCGGTGGACATGGAAGCAAGCGTTGCTCCCCTGTGTCCCTGACCATTTTGCTCCCTTTCCTCTTCTCCTTTTTAGTGACTGCATGATCATGGCTCTTCCTCATCTCTTTGGTCCATTTCTTGCAGATAGGACATGGGTTGTTTCTAGAGAACACAAGGTTCATCTTTTTCAGGCAGCGACAACAGCCTGGATGGTCATCCCATTCAGCCATAAGAATATATCCTGCTGCATCTCTCTTGACATTTTGAGGTGACTCCACCTTGGAAGCAAGGATGAGCAACACCTGCCTTGAATAAGTTAGGAGAGTTACTTCTCACCTTGGAATACCCAATCCATAACAAAATCCAAAGGACAAGAAGTGCTAAAAGTAATTTCAGCTCAGGATGTCTGAACTAATGCCAATGAATTAGCTTCAGAATTCCAAAATAGGTTGTAAAAATGTACAAATGGCAATGGACTGGGCCAGTGGGCATACTACATGCTAACAGGCTGATTCAAGTTTTCTACTGGCTTTACCCAAATGCCAACTAGTCTGTATGAGTACTGCAGGTAATCAATGTGCTTGTCCCATTACACCGTGTAGTCCCCTCTACGAGAATTGCAGGTAATCAATGTGCTTGTCCCTGAACACCCTGTAGTCACCTCTCTAAGTATAGTTGATATCAATGTCCTTGTCCCTTGACACCCAGTAGTCACCTCCATATGAGTATTGCAGGTAATCAATGTGCTTGTCCCTTGACACCCTGCAGTCACCTCTATATGAGTATTGCAGGTAATCAATGTGCTTGTCCCTTGACACCCTGTAGGTAACTCGATATCAGTATTACAGGTAATCAAAGTGCTGGTCTCTTACACCCTGTAGGCAACTTGATATGAGTATTGCAGGTAATCAATGTCCTTGTCCCTTGACACCCTGTAGTCACCTCTATATGAGTATTGCAGGTAATCAATGTGCTTGTCCCTTGACACCCTGCAGTCACCTCTATATGAGTATTGCAGGTAATCAATGTGCTTGTCCCTTGACACCCTGTAGGCACCTCACCTCTCTAAAGTGTAGTTGGTAATCAAGGTGCTTGCCCTTGACATCCTGTGGCCACCCCTCTATGAGGCAGCTGGCCATTGGGTTTGTACAAGCAAATGGCAGTGGTACCTCCACACCTCCCAGTGAAGCTCTTGATGGTAGCCTGGTGATATACCCACTTGACTTTTCATAAAAATCTCGCTCAAAACCAGAAATAAAATCAAAAAAGGGTGCTTTCAGATAATAGAGAACATATACATGATGAAACAAGATCATACTGAAGTTCAGAACAAATAAACTGTAGGAAATGATACATTTTATTTTCAACAAACATTTGCCTTCACCATTCAAATGCTGATGCATGTATGGGTCCTTTGCCAAGTTACAATTGGCTGCTGATAATCATATTCACATATTTTTAGTCTCAAACTGAGTTTTTAATCCTTTTTCATTCTTGGCTAGGTGGCAGGTCAGACAGATCATACAGCTTATGAAGGAAAGGCCTACCATGGAAGCAAGTATGTCTCTTGGGAATATCTTTCTCTAACTGGTATATAATATCCTGCACATCCTCCAGCGGCAGCTGGTGAGGTAACTGTCTTGCCATTCGCACGGCTTCACTCTGAAACAACAGATTATTGTCAGCAATTTGCATCACACTGTAAATATACTTTAAGGTTTACAAGATTCACAAGCCCAGATGATCACGTTGCCAATGGTTTATGCTGCACGTATAACAAGGCCAAATGTCTGACGCATATGTAACATTGAAAGCAGTATAGTCTAATGAATATGGACACTCACCATTTCATCTGCTTCTATCAATATTTTCTCAAAATAAATCTAGGACATGTCTTTTTGACATTTATGTCTTGTGTGACTTGTTATTTCTTATTTTTGATGTCAGGCCCCTTGGTTTATGTGTTGTTGAACTCCTGTTTGCCCCAGTCACTTGGACCCCAGCCATGTTTACTGAAAATGTAATCTGACCAGTAGGGGAGTTAACTGTGACACTGTAAGATAGATTTATGGCATTTTTACATATTGCAATCTGCAATAAAAGATAGGCTTGTATGGATAAAAATAACCATAGGTAACACAGATGGTGTACTCTCTGGAGGGCTGAATGTGCCATGATTTTTTTTAAACTAAAACAGCAATATCACATTCAAGGAACTTGTGATCTCTTTGTCCATTTAAGCGGTATTAGTTCTGTCCCAATCAACTCGACTAGTGCAACAGGTTAGATGCCAAATGTGAGCCACACAAATTTCCATCAAAGTGCCGATCCCATGGGAATATTTTGAATCAGACCTGGAGACAAGCCCACGACAATGGTGCTAACATCAAACCGCTAAATTTCCATAGCACGATTGAAAGGCTCCGCACTCAAGCCATGTTGTGGCAAGGTGACAAATGAATAGTCTTCTGACCCATGGCGACTTAAAATACAGACAGAAAAACAATACCTTCCAGCACTTTATGTGTCAAGGGTATTGAAGATTACACTTATCTTTCATGCTTTGAACTTTGCAAACCATCTTTTGTGTGGGGGACAAGAAAAGCAAATGCCATCAAAACTACATTGCTGAAATGATTTATGGCTTTCTGGGTGCCGAATCATTGTGTGTGGAATTGATATATATTCCGGTTCATATCTATACATGTACATTAATCAAACTGTATGCTTCCATTAATTTAGCAGTGCATAATGCATAACTCATTGATCAGAATTCTCTTTGAATTTGGTTTTTTGACCCTTGAAAGTATCAACAATACACCGTACAGAACTTTGACAATTAGTCATAACATCAATTTTCTGACAGGCGCAAGGTAGGCGTAAATGGTACAGTGTCAGCTACTTTGACCCTGCTGTAATAACATATGGTGCTACTCTAATACACAAAATACATTGCTTAAGCTATACAAGTCTCCGTGGAAATGGATTGAGAAGTCATCAAAAACAACAGAAAGCACATTCAATAAACAGCAGGAATAGTGTTAGACATTTTTCTTTGGCACAATGTCCTACTTGTAAAAGCAACACTTCATCCTTTCCTGACATGCTAGCTTCTTTGCACTGTTTACATGAAATGTTCTTTATGAACATATTCAGAGAAGTTTGCTTGTGGATTTTTCTTATTTTAAGGGGTTAGGGGTGGGCAGAAAAAAAGGTAAATTTTTTGAGGTGGCCGAGGGGTTTGACCCCCTTGGCAATCAAGAAACCCAGTATGCTGGGTCACAGCAAATGTATTTTTAAATACCCATATATATGCAATTAAGCCACAGCTTATATTTTCTATGCTCTACACATTGAAAATACATGTACAGTGTTCCCTCCTGTATGTGGCAACCCCTTTAGCCACGAAAAAGGTACCCACATACAGAAGGTGACCTGTCACTGCAGGTAAATTTATAAAGAAACTGCCATCTATGTCCACACCTAGTGGCCACAAAAAGCAATGTGGCTGTGCACATCAGTGGTTGCATACAGCAGGCACCACTGTATGTCACAGTACAGTTTATTCTATTTCAAAACAGTGAAACCTTGTTATAATGACACTATTTGTTCCCTACAAAATAAGTCAGATATCTGAATGTCAGATAAATGAATCAAATTGTTAAGAATTTGACTTTAAGCCCCTCAAAATTGATGTTGTTAGAGTGAATCTATCAGATGTGCGAGTGTCACTATAATAAGGTTTCACTGTATGTGAATTCTTGAGTCTGATGTGATGAGTGCCCTGCATAAATCTTAAAGTATGAAAAAAGTATGGATCTTCATACAACTTTGTACATGTAAATGGTACCATACTCAAGTACATGGATTCCAAATTTTGTGGAATGTCAAGTTCAGTATGTGTATAAGAAAATGTTTTTTTTTCCCAGTTTATCTGTGTTTCTTTGACATAAAGACTGGGGAAGTTGCCTGTGTGGCTGTGGTAAAAAAAAAAAAAAAAGTTTGAAGTTTTATTCTGTAAATTGTCGGGAACTGTTGGGGAACCTGTGAGGGTCTGTGAACATTACACAGCCATTGCCACATGCTCACATGCTCACAATCACATGCATTGTGATTGCAAAGCAAGTGATTAATGAAGATAATGGAGTTGGTTGCCACATACTGCATGGACTCAACTCAAGTGGATTTGAATTTTCTGGGTTTTGATTGAGGTTCCACTGGCTTCTGATTGAACAGACAAACAGTTTCAGTATTTTGAAAAATAAATAAAAAATGAGTAAAAAATGACTTATCAATGCATACAGCGAGATTACCAAAGGCAGTAATTCATCAATTGGAATGATCATGGTACATGCACCTACCTACACAACAGTGCAGTTTGGGAACCTATGTTTGCAATTTATTCAGGAAGATATCCAAAGTACCAATGTACACTGTACATAGTCAAGGTACCCACAGCAAAGTATCATTGTGCACAGATGCAAAACAACATTGTACAACAACATATTCAAAGCATTTATTTGTGCACTCATGGTACCCAAGGCACAGTCAAGGTACTCAAAGCTCCAATGTGCACTCAAGGTACCCAATGCACAGCCAAGGCACCCCTGGCATGAGTTCATCAACATATATGGGCATATATTTAAGAACCCCAGCCTTGTAGAACTAGAAGTAATTTGCCTGATTAGATATTGTAATCCTTATCTATCAACATATTTGGGTACGTATTTGGGGATCCCAGCCTTGTACAGGTAATTTGCCTCATGGGAAACTGCACTCTTTATTTCATTGTGACCATAAATTTGTTTGTACTATATCCATGTTAACCACTTCCTTCCCATTTCTGTCACACACATTTCTGAGACAACAGGCAAGTGGTTAACTTTAACGTACGGTGCATCTGGCTCTGTCAACAAATGTCTGGTATGATAATCATCAATTTTTTTTTTTTTAGGATGATTTACAAAATTGTTAGCTGATGACATTTCAGACAAGTTATCAGCAGCAACAAGGTGCATACCTGCACAGTCGGCACATTGGGCAGCTGCTGTGTGCCACACTTGCATTATCAGGAATGAGCACTGAGTGAAAGCATTAGCTCCACTGGCCCCACAGGGCTGCCCCTACGAGCCTGTGAAACCAGCATGAAACTCATCTAAAAGCTTATGCTAGTCTTACAAACTCTGGCTTCTGTGGAGCCAAGCATGTTATTGATGTGTTGTGTCCCCAGTGCATTGTCATCAATCATCCCACGTCTGATCTGCTTCACAACAATGCCACTGCATTTGGACTGTCAATTTGACTGTATCAGTCCGATGACAAATCACTGACCTGTTCCTACCTGTGCACACATGGTAAGTTTCAATGTCAAATTAAAGGTGAGACAACCTGTTTTGCTCCTGCTGAATAGATTGTAACATTATACCTGTACTGATCCATACACAGTATACTACCCTAGACAGCAGCTGTTTAGCATGCATTACAGTTACCCCTCTATTAAACACAACTGCTACTGTAAAACATGTCTTTTAACACTGACAGACATAATGTAAACATATCATCAGGCAAATTTTCCTCACAAAACATTACCAGGGAATGCATAGTGACATAAAGGCATAAAGGTCTTCTGCTTCTTGCTACGATTTACTTCTTGTTTGTTTTGTTACGCGTACATGTATATCAATTTTTTGCCCACACTCAACAGCTTTGGTTGGTGCCTTCTGGGTGCAATGTAACTGGTCTCTGCTGAAGAAAGTTTTTGACTCAGTCCCCGGATTCTGATCATCACCCATTCTGTCACATAACTATTATTACACACATGTACATGTACAGCAACTTTCTATGGCTAGAAATATTATCTTGAAGATCAATGATAACCCACCCACCCACCCCCGAAGTTAGATTGAGTCAACATCTTTCCCTGACATGGTCTGTGTGCCATGGATAGATCTAGATGGTCATAACATAAGATGAAAAGGGGAAATTTATCAAAGGTCAGTTTGCAGTCCTGATTTTCTATATCGATGCAAAATTGTTAAACTGGACCTTGCATACGATTATTTCGGGTACCACTACAGATCTTAACTCCGATTATCCAAACTCATTCATTTCTTTCTAGCTTGATGAAAGAAACAGCAGACGACATTTTAGACATACATGCAAGTTGCTTAAAGAAGTTTAAGTGAGAAACAAACAGGCCTCACCTCTAAGTAATGCTGGACCTTGGTGGGTCTACACTGACCTGGGGACAGTGTTCCTGTTGCTGATACCATACTCAGAATCTGTTTCAGGTCTGCCACACCGAAGAAGTTCATGCAGCTGGTCATGCCACAGATTTCCATGGTAACAGAATCACAAGTTGAATCTGCGTAACAATAGGATTCAAATAGGAGAGGTCACAAGTAGCAATTTTATGACGTGTTTTTGGCTGAATACACAACTCAATACACAAAATTCTTGTGAGCGAGAGGTGTGCATTCCCATAATATTCTATGCTAAAGTAACATTCGATACATTGAACATTTTGCAGCAAAAGTTATCAAATTTACAAGAGTATTTTAATTGTATACAACCATTTACCACAAGAAATAATTTTGGTGTTCCTGGGTGCATCAGTTTTAAAGTTACATGTACATGGGTGCAAATTACAATGGATACTGATGGAAATACACATACCTAGCCTGCCAGCCTACATAGCCCTCTAATGAGAACACACATGAACCAGTTGATCTTGACCTTACCTATGCTTACATCCACTTCAACCCTTTCAGTGCTAAAGTGGGATACAGAATCAACAGCTTTTCTCAGCATGCTTTGGGTATAATGTGCCAAAAGCATACTGAGGAAAGCTGTTGACCTGAGCAATTTGTTTGATTTCTTTGGAAATATAGACATGCTGGTATATTGTACTTGAATGAAAGTCCTTTTTCCTAAAAAAATTTGAATCAGGAATCATTATAAAAGAGAGGGAAACAACTTTTGTTGTGATTGGCATTGAAAGAGCAATTTTCCATCATGCTAATGCATTGTTGTTTGGCTTAACGGTGATAAAGTATGATCACAGCTTAGCAAGATTATATTTAAGCTTGCATTAATGGTACAGCTGCTCAGTTTTGATTGTGATGAACAAAAATGTTTGTGGATTTAGACCAAGTATACTGAAGCTCAGTCTTAGATCTATCTCACGTTCTTTCCCTATATACATGCAAACATGTCATATCTCATAACAAGTGGTAAATCTCCAGTCTTCAATCTCAATTCAGTCTTGGAAAAGACAGCCAAGCCATAAATTTCAATTACAACAGCAAACTTCAGTTTAACAATTAAAAAAAAAAATTACTCTCTGTTAGCTTTCTGTTGCCACCTATGAACGCAGCACAAGCTCAAGGTACTGGGGAATGGCATGTAATACATGTACATTCTGCTCCACATTAGCTTAGCAATGTCTTGACATCTCATGTCTTGACAATTCATTAAAGAGTAAAATTGCTCTGGTAACCTTCAAATTAGGTCAAGGTCACTGTCCTTCCAACTTGTTGAAGACCGTTACAAGGGTGATTATCTGTAAATGTTTTATGGTCCTAGCAATTCTGGTTCTCCCGATATTACATGCAAGAAATTCATCGAGAATTGACCTAGGTGACCTCTAAATGGGGTGAAATAATGGGTCATGGTCATTGTCCTTCTAACTTGACATAAACTTCAAAAAGGGTGATCAACCAAAAAAGTTTCATGATCCCAGCCTATCTGGTTGTTCTGAAATCTTGCACAAGAGGTAGGGACACACTGATGAACGGATCCACATACTGACGCAGGAGATAGCAATACCCCCCCACCCCACCCCCGGACCTATATGGGCCAAAGGGTATAAAATTTAACCACTCCCTGGTGAAACTTACTATGGTCTACGGATCCCCAGAAGTGTCCCTACTCAATTTTGAAGCAATTGGCCAAGTGATCTCAGAGAACATTTTTCAAGAATTTGCCAAACTATGAACAAAAAAAAAAAAAATCATACAGAATCCAAAAATCATTGGAGCATGATCAAGTGAACAAAATATGGTACAGACCAACCCAACATAGATCCTCATTAAGTTGAAGAGGATCCGGCCAACAGTTTTGGAGAAAAGGTCAAAAATGTGCAGTGTGAACAGACAGCAACAATGACAAAGATGATGGACAGATGACAGACAAAAGACCATCCTATTAGGATTTATAAATATACAGAATAAGTTGAAGGTAAGGTGCAGATTCTTGACAAAAGATTATTGATTTTTTTTTCTTTTCCTTCCTTTTTTTTTTTTTTTTTGACACTGCCCTCCCAGCAACATATTTAGCTCATATCTCATCCATCACAAAGGATGATGGTGCATCAGGTACGACTGACACTGATTTTCATTGAGCATAGGAAATGGCAAGCACACATATGTACCCTTGACATTGATGCCAAATGGGTCTCCTGACTTGCCAATCTTGCAGCAAACAAGATACATGGTAAACAAAGCACCCCCTAATGGCCAGGTTATGGGAACATTTCAATTACGTCAAATGCAAAGATGTTGCACCACCTCTGGGAAGACATTTCAATCTCCAGGACCACTCGTGTATTAGTATAACTGTACAAATCTTGAGCATATTTGCATTCATCATCCAGTTCTGTCTGGTACAGAGTCATTCCATTTAGGCAGAAACAAAAAGACTGCAACAGTCCTATGCTCAGCTGACTTAAATGCAATGACTAAGTGGTCCCATGACTTTTGGAATAATATCAAGATGTTTGGAATATCATATTAACTTGTAGTACCATTCTGGAGTCATTTTCAAATGAAAAGTGATAGAACCCACTATTACCACAATGCATGCGAATATGCCAGTTTGACCTTTCAAGGTCACACAATGCCAATATTAACAACATTAAAAGAAACCCATTGGAACTTTCCAGCAAGTGTTAAATACACTTAGTCTAGTAAAATCTTTTGGCAGCACATGCTGTATCTGGGAAACAGACAGCGGCAGAGAACATTGATCAACAGCACACAGCATTAATCAGTGGTACTGCTGCTAAAATCAAATCATCATTGAGCTCAGGGGAACATGGCCGCAGTGAGTGTTAAAGTGAGTGGCAGATAGCATCAGCCAGCAGCAGGGAGTCTGTCATCCCTGTGTGCTGCTGTATGCCACCTACTAATGCTCTGTGCTGCCACCTGCTGGGCTGTCTTACTAACTGCATTGCAAAATATGAATTCAGGTGAATGGGAAGGTAAGGGACCAATGTCCACGTGTTCAGTAAATGTACATATGCCTCTTTCTTTTTATCATATATATATATATATATATATATATATATATATATATATATATATATGATCCCTTTATTCTCCCTTTTTATCAAATAATTTTTTATTCCATTCATTGATGCCTATCATTTGTTCTACTTTTCCTCTCAGGACTCTTGCATTTAAACAGCGTCAAACTAGAGGCAAACAACTGTAATTACAAAGTAGGGATAAATTGAGTACTAGCTGCATACATCAGTCATAGTGCATGTGATGTGTGTAAATTGGTCCCTGCTGTACATGTATGTGGTCACTGGCCTAAGCAGCCACCTGCCAAAAAGGGACCCCCCCCCCAAAAAAAAATCAAAATTCAAAAATGACTGCAGTACAGACCAATCTAAGGTAGATGCCCACCAAGCTTGAAAGCGATCCAGCTAACTGATTTGGGAAAAGCTGACAATGTGAACTCTGAATGGACAACTGAGCCTCCATGTATCTATCACTTACAGTAAACTAACAATGAATGTATTTTTACAGACACCACGTAGATGCTGTGATGTTACCATCAGTTACACTATTAAAGTATCTTCAAAGACACTTGTAGCACTTTGGCATTGCTGCATATGCATCACCCAGTTTGGACATACTCTCCAATCATATGACTGGATGCCATGTACAAGCCACCAAAACTTCTTTTCGGAAAGAAAGATACCAAATTCATATTTATGCTCTGTTGACATTCTGTTATGCCAGCTACCATTGTCATGACATTCTGTTATGTTCGTTACCATTGTTATGACATGTTCTGACATTCTGTTATGTTAGTTACTTTGTTCTGATGTATTATGACATTCTCTTATGTAAGTTACCATTGTAATGATGTGTTATGACATTGCGATTTGTTAGTTACCATTGTTATGATGTGTTATGACATTCCGATTTGTTAGTTACCATTGTTATGATGTGTTATGACATTCCATTATGCTAGTTACCATTGTTATGATGTGTTATGACATTCCATTATGCTAGTTTCCATTGTTATGATGTGTTATGACATTCCATTATATTAGTTACCACTGTTATGTGTTATGAAATTCTGTTATGTTAGTTAACATTGTTATGATGGGTTATGAAATTCCGTTATGTTAGTTACCATTGTGATGATCATTCCATTATGTTAGCTACCATTGTTATGATGTGCTTGATAAGCGGCACAGACAACACCTGAATCCAATACCTGAAAGGATCATTAACAGGTCGAGCACTTCCTGACACCACCATGAAGGCGCTTCAGTGTTTCTCAGCATCTTTCGCACAGAAAGACCGAGAACTGCTCTCACATGGCCAGGCACACAGGAAGTAGAAAGGTTTTCATGAACTAGAAGGGTTCTCAGTGTTTCGTGGCAGATATGCTGATAAACATCAAGGGCAGATTGGGACTCTCAGCATTTCTCATAAATTTTTGCTGATAAATGCCAAGACCCCTTTAACAAATGGTGAGAAAATGACCCTTTCTCAGCTACCTTTAGGGTTTCCAAATGCCAGGATATGGTACTTTAACAGAGTATCACATTACAATAGATAATCATGAAATGACATGTCACTCATCCCAAGCACATCATATGTTATCTGCATGTATTTATAATAGCATTCATGGCAGTGGCCAGAATATTAAAACATCCCACCATGTGACATCATTCTACTGGAATCCAACCTGCATTTTGTGTTAAAAATGGCTACATAAGGCAATTCGTGCATTTAGCCTGATGTAAATGCAATGCAGGTCTGGTGCAATGCAGATGCAACACAGCAAAAATATGCATATGGAAACAAGACTTAAGTCTTTTTTTTCTGTGATTTAGATTTACAAGTAAGTTGACATAGCTGGTTTCCTAAATTTACCTGTTGATTGTCTTATGGTAAAAAAAAAGTGCATAAAAAATACTAGAATTCATCAGCCATAATGGTGGCCGGCAGAGTCTGGAACATTTACAGCAGCACAATATTTTATATACATTTTGTCAAAGAGGTGTTGTTCGACATCTAAAACAAATTACCAAACAAGAGGACTGTGACAGTCCTGTGCTCAGATGACATGCACATATACCCTTGCGATTTTTTAAGATTTGCCCCCAAAAAGAACAAAGAAATTCATAAAAAATAAAAAAATCAATGGAACGTGTCCATTTGAACAAATCTGCAAGAGACCCACCAAAGGTACATTGCCACCATGTTTTAAGTCAATCTTACTGAAGGTTTTGAAGAAGTCAAAACTATGAATTAGCATTAGACTGACCACTGACTTACATAGTAATCAATAGAAAAGGTGCAGTAGCAAAAAGTACCCGAATTAAAAAAAATCGTGAAAAATCAGGAATCTGCAGCATTACCACCTGTTGGACCATTTTGTTTGACCCTTCCACAAAAAAGATATCCACCACGTTTCAGCTTAATCTGAAAGTGTGAAGGTTCTGGAGAAGTCAAAAATAGCAATAACACATAAAAGTTAATCATTAAAAAAAAAAAGTTAAATCGCAGCATTACCTGGTGAACAAATTCAGAACTAGGAGTCCCTAGGAGTGTTTCTGTGTGATATCAAAGCAATTGGGTGAACGCTTTCAGAGAAGATTTTTTTAATATTTGCCCCCGCCCCCCCCCCCCAAAAAAAAATCATAAAAAAGTTAAAAATCACTGGAGCATGACTATTTGAACAAACTTGGTAGAGACTTACCCAAGGTACATTGCCACCAAGTTTGAAGTGAATCTGGCTGGCGTTTTTGGAGAAGTCGAATATTTACGACGGGCCATAAGATAAGCTCAGCTACTGACAAGTCAGCTGAGCTAAAAATAGATATTAGTTGGTTGCCTGAAACATTGCAATATCACATTGGTGCCAAGATCATGACAATCTTGGGATACATTATACTTAGCAATAACAAGCTCTTGGTAAAGAACACTAATTTCAATAAGCTGTTAGAAATACAGGATGATAATCGTAAAATTAACAAGCCTTT
Organism: Hermodice carunculata; assembly: GCA_964020975.1. NCBI lineage: Eukaryota > Metazoa > Annelida > Polychaeta > Eunicida > Amphinomidae > Hermodice > Hermodice carunculata. The sequence goes on from OZ026612.1 coordinate 87,442,258, forward strand.
GGTAGGGATAAATCATTCATTTAGGAATAGGGTGGTCCCTGTCTTGAGAGACCACTCCAAAGAGAGACCACCTGTCTTCCACCTTTTCAAGATAATTTGATTACCATTTTTCATTTTATATACCTCCTATGAAAGACCACTTGTCTGGAGTGGTTGTTAAAGACAGGTTTCCTTGTAGTTTAAAAGTTATATGCACTTTTCCTGCTGTAATGCTTGCAAAATACAAATAAATGTAAAGCACAAGGGGCATAAGATGGTACATATGCACACATACATGCAGGCATGATGCTCTCATATATATTTGACTTGCTGCATCTGGTCACAGATATTTGAAAGATAAGAGGACAATAGCTAGGTCTTTGCTATCATTACACTACACACCACCAAGCATAACAGCATGGCACACTTCCAATTTTCATTCCCTTTGTTGCGTGTTAAAATAGGTGAAACAAATTACATTCAATGTCCAAACGGTACATTTTATCATTTAAAAAGCAAAAGTTGCTGCCCTCAGGCCAACAAACATCTGTGTAATATTTTTTTTTTTGGCGGGGGGAGGGGTAGGGGTGGGGAACGCAACTGTTCAAAGGTACGACAGCCAAACAACTGATCACTGGGCACATCATGTCATCTTTCAATTGTTGGGAACATCTAAGACAGACAACACTGATGATTCCATTTTTGCTATGATAAATATCTTGTCCAGGACTTTGTATATGACTCTGCAACATGCAACAGAGGCCCGGGAGACCACAGTCAATGCCCCCACAGGCCAAGGCTTCTTCTCTCTGCTAATTTGGTGCACACACCACGCAACAAAACAGGTTGTGAATGATAAAGCATCACACCATGGAGACTGCTCCATCATGACATTGTTCCATTTCATTTCAAAAAAAAAAAAAAAAAAATCAGACTTGACTCTCTACTCCTCAGTGCTTTGAAAACTACTTAGCAAAGAATCAAAACATATGTGCCACTGTATCAAAACTCTCCTTTGTAATCTCGAAGCAGCATCCTGACTGAAAAAATCATCTGCACTGGCACAGACGCAATATTTCATCTTGAGGAACCCTATTTTTGACTAGTAGAAATGGAATAAAATACTGAAAACACAGTATACATAAGGTACATTTGTTGTTAAAATTTCATTTGTATGTTTATGTTTATGTTCATGTAAACCACTTTTTCAGATCTGCGTTTCAACTGACAAAATGATCAATATCGATGTTGTAACCATTTGGGGAAGGTAAGTGACTAGTCGACATAAAATGGCTGGGAGCAACTGATAGTCATAGTCAGCCATAGATTTCTATGGTCTTAAAAATACACTCAAGGTCACCCAGCCTCCATCAGCATATTGCAACACATTCTACATTATTTATGGTACATGAATAAAATCCATCACGATCTGTATTATTTCCACAAAGTTTTACTACACAAGACACAACAAAAGCAGTTCTGATGGACCAGGTTTTATTCCAGATGGGGAGAGATAAGGACTTACATAAACCTGGCATATGGAACGAGATTCATTCCATATCCCTGCATAAACACAGAGTATGTACACATCACTCGGTAGGTTATGGTCCAATGATTTTATATCTATAGGCACAGTCTCTCATTATAAACATACAAATGTAAAAAAAAAAAGGGGGGGAAATGCTCTGGTCAATATACAGTGAAACATCTGTTCTGATTTAATCAATCGCTTTTCATTTTCAATTACATATATATATGTATATATGTATGTATATATATATATATATATATATATATATATATATATATATATATATATATATATATATATATATATATATATATATATATATATATATATATATATATATATATATACACATACATGCATGCATTTTTGGCTCAGCCTCACTGGCAACATACTGCAAACACCCTGTTTGGAATAATAATAATAATAATAATAATAATAATAATAATAATAATAATAATAATAATAATAATAATAATAATGATAATAATAATAATGATAATAATAATACCGTTCAAAGAACGCAGTACCCTTTGGCCGCCTTCAATCTCTTTTGCTGTAAGTGAATAGGACATATGCAATTTGCAAGTCCTGTCTCAAAAGCTTCTGAAAATATAATGGTAAACAAAATTTCAATGAATAGGTCACTGTGACCCAGATAAGCTTTAGATTGCTATATGCAGGCTTTCATTAGTTACAGTGGTAACGTTGCTCAGCACATGTGACCATTGTGTGACCTTTAGAATTAGGTCAAAGTCAACTGTGCTTGCACACAAAGTAGGCCATATAGGAGTGTAATATCATGTGCAATTTGAAAGACCTGTCTCAAAAATTTCTGAAGTTATGGTGGTAAAACCATGGGACGGATGGACAGACAGACGGAGAGCGCAGGGTACAACAATACCCGTGGGCCTCACGTGTGTGATGTTTCATAAAACTGACTTTAAAACTTTCTTACTTACACAAATACTACTATTGTACACTTGACCTTTGACCTCAAAAAACATTAGGTCAAATATAGAGGTATAACCTTGACTTTCAATAGCCTTCTAGATCACCCTATTTTGCTCCTTTTGTTTTAAGATTTAGATTTTTAGATGAACAATGTCACTCAGCAAACTTGTGACCCATCTGTGACCTTATAAATTAGGTGAAGGTCAATTATGCTTGCACACAAAGCAAGTCTTATAGTGGTGTACTATCATATGCGATTTGAAAGTCGTCTCAAAAGCTTCTGAAGTTATAGTGGTAAACAAAATTTCAATGAATAGGTCACTGTGACCCAGATACTTGACCTAGTGACCCACTTTTGATTCATGACACATTTTTGGTTATGATACATGTGTGTATAAAATTTCATGTAACTGACTTAAATACTTCCTTACTTATACCAATATCACCATTATGCACTTGACCTTTGACCTCAAAAAGTAGGTCAAATATTGAGCTATGACCTTAATTTTCAATAGGCTTCTAGATCACTCTATGAAGCTTCTTGTGTGTAAGCTTTAGATTGCTACATGCAGGCTTTTAATAGTTACAGTGGTAATGTCGCTCAGCACATGTGACCATTGTGTGACCTTGAGAACTACGTCAAGGTCAATTATGCTTGCACACAAAGTAGGCCATATAGGAGTGTACTATCGTGTGCAATTTGAAAGTCCTGTCTAAAAACCTTCTGATGTTATAGTGGTAAAAAAAATTTCAATGAGTAGGTCACTGTGACCCAGATAATTGACCTAGTAACCTAATTTTGATCCATGACACATTTTTTGGTTGTGATACACGTGTGTATAATATTTCATGTAACTGAGTTAAAAACTTCTATACTTATACCAATACCGCCATTGTGCACTTGACCTTTGACCTTAATATCATGTGCAATTCAAAAGTCCTGTCTAAAAATTTTTGAAGTTATGGTGGTAAAACCATGGGAGGGACAGACAGACGGACAGTGCAGGGTAGGACAATACCCGTTGGCCTCATAAGGCTGAATGGTGGTAATAGCAATAATAATAATAATAATAATAATAATAATAATAATAATAATAATAATAATAATAATAATAATAATAATAATAATAATAATAATAATAATAATAATAATAATAATAATATTAATGATGATGATGATGATGATAATTAAAGATGATGAGCTGTGTCATTGTAAATATAATCAATGATTTTCAATGGCCATCTATTTGAAATACTACATATATACAGAAATACATGTTAATTCAGCTAAAATCAATACATTATACTAAAAACAAATTAACGGAGTCACCACTGATTTTATAAAATTTGGGATATCACCACTGATTAAATAAAAGGCATGATACACTCACTCTTTAATGTAATTCAGCTTGTCTGTGGCAAAATGTTCATTTTGATGCCATTTTTATTTTTAAAATTTTTTGTATCATGCTTTCAATGCATCTAATATTGGTGACTGTTTTTTATGACTATCCAGTCTGTTCCACACTATGGCCCCTCTATAACTAAACATCCTCTATGACCAGTAGAAAGTTCAAATGCTGAGAAGTACATACCATGTTTATTGGCAGCCAAGCCAGTGTTTAAAAAAAAAAAAAGCACAGTTCTTGGTTATTAAATGGGGGTTTTTTTGGTTTTTTTTTTTTAAATCATGACCCAAATGTGACAAATCAGTGATTGATTGGTTTTGGGCTTTTTTTTCAGTCACATTACAGTCCACATGATCTCTGTCTAATAATAATAATATTTCGAAGTGCATAAAACATGTAAATGCAGCACATGTCAGATGTGTATTTATTCGAATTTTGATCACTTACACCAAGATGAAAATGTTTCCCTTCAACTACTCCATGCCACTGCTGTAAGCCCTCCTTTGAGGGACAACTCAAGTGAACAGAAAACCTGCCTTTTAATAAGGGTGTGGTGTGCTCTAGCACTCTCATTCATAAATGTTTAATTTCTGTCTATGGTTACCATCTAATACCATAATTAAAGGTATATATTTTCTGAAAGAAAACATTACAAGTTTGATTCTGTTACTGAATATAAAATGTTAGTAATAGTATTGATACAATTAAATTTTAATCAAAATCTGTTAATTAAGCATAAAATTTAAAATAGCATTAAAAAACTAAAAATCAGATGTAGTTTGTATCATCAAATTTAAAAACATATATTATATTAATGCTTTACAAAACACTATTTTAAATTTTTTAATAAGGGCTTTTATTGCTGTTCTTTCTAAGTTTTATAAAAATTAACTTTAATATAAACACCCTGTAAACTTTGAACTAAAGCCCTTATAAAAAATTTAAAATAGCATTTTGTTGCTAGAAGTGTACTGTTTCATTTCCCATAAGAAAAAAATGTTTCACATTTTTGGGTATTTGCACCATTTCTTAAAATTGTTTTTCTGTATATGATCTGAAATAAGAAGTCTAGTGTATTTAACGACATGTTTGCAGCAAAGTTGTATTTTCTGTGCAAAGTGCTGTAAAAGTGTACCACATCACTAAGACTGAATTTGTCAGGTTTCTAGTGCTGTCTTTTCCAGGTAACTTGATCTCCACTAAGTGACTATCTTCTTTATGTGACCACTTAGTCTCTTGGACCTGCCCTGAGGGTGGTCTCTCAAAGCATGGGCCACAATACTCACCAGTAATAGCATGCATGCCTGTACAGTACTCCCTCGAGCTCTCTTGCTCCAACGAGGCCATCTGCCTTTAAGACTACATGAATCAGATCCCTTGTTCGATCTTTCCTATGTTATTTGACCTATACTGAGAGGCCATCTGCTATATGTGACCACTTTTGGAACTGTCCTAGGGGTGATCTCTCAAAGGAAAGACTTCTGTACCTTGTACCAGTGGCTGCCCGCAGCATGTCTACACCAGTGCTTACCATATGTACTGAGGTGGTAAAGTGTTGCCCCTCCAATACACCCACCCTGTGGCACTATCACAGTGGCCACATCAGTGAGGTGACCTTTCTTGGAGGGGCATATAATTATCCTATGACACAGCAGTATGTTTACCACAAGCTGAGGGACAACTGGGAATTTCAGGCGGTATGATTCATCTTGCTGGGCAGTGTGTGACGCAGCAGTCTGCATGGTCTGGTGTTCATTCTGCTTACTTCTTGTAGATGCACACCAGACAAACTTTCTCAAGTTTCAACCATGCCAATTCTCGCACTTCTAGTAAAAATCGGGTCATATGATTGTTCAGTAGCCCTGATCCATTCCATCTGGCTTCAAAAGCAGCCTTGATGACACCGACATTTTTTCAGTCTGGCGCCCCCTCAAGTGAATGACCCCAGAGCACTTGCATGATTACCCATTATGGGTGTGAATCTTACCTTTCCCATTTTAAATAGAAACATATGCCTGGAGTATAGGTTCCCAGTAGATAGATTTTGCATATCCTTGAACTCTTTTCCATGATGGAGCTTGAATAGTGCAGATATAATGAATTTTATCAGCAAATTGAATGTCAAAGCGGAGACAATGTCCGCCATTTTTATGTGAAGTTGTTAGGCCAAGTTGCTGAGCAACAAGAGGCCCATAGGCATGGGCCTAATGCTCTGACATATAATCTGACGACCATCACCAAAATTCATCACCTGGAATGCATTTCCTCTATGACCCTCAGAAATTAGTCAAGGTCATCCATATAATGCAACATCAAACTTACATATAAACACACATTTGCTTTCCCTGGGACCTGCCGACAGTAGGTCAAGGCCACCCATATTATGCAATACTGAACCTGCATGAGATGCATTTGTGGTATATTTTGTATTGTTAGCCTCCTAATTTCCCAACAAATCAAATTTAGTGTCCTTTGTTACACCCTTAATGACCTTGAAAAATACATCAAGGTCATCCAAAAATTTACAAAATAAACCTGATCCTTGGCCTAATGCATATTTAATGTAAGTAAGTTAAGTTCCATCTCAATTTATATCAAAATAATGGATTTAAGGATTCAATGAATCAAAACTGGTTCACAAAGACATGAACAAATCATTTCATGAATAATAGATTTAAACAAAAGGTGCTATAAATTACACATTTTTGGAACGCTGACAAACCTGTGACGTTTTCTGACACAGTCATAAGCGTCCTTTGCCCCATGTTTATACAGCAATTATAGAAATGCATCATTCTGTAGGCCACAGACTACAGTTATAAATCCTTCTATTTTTCATATTAGCATTTTTCAGTCTAAAAAATCAGCATTTTGGTATTTTGAAATTCCGTGAACGGCATTTAACAGATGAAAATGTCAGAAAAATATGGACGGATTTTTGTCATACAATTCCCAGCTCGTTAATTTGTGATAATTGAAATACGAAACAACACCTGGATGTCAGCTTTATACAGGTGTATGAACTGTGCTCTTGCCAGGGTCACATCATTGTCCTTCCCCACCATAAAGTTCCCACCTGGCCTGGAAGACAGTGCACCTATACGACCTCCAATGAAGCAACTCTGCGATGCAGCAAACCTGACTTAGCTAACTTTATTCAAACAGAAGCTACAGCATGCTGAAAACACAGTATTTTCACAATTACGGACTATCTCCGTTGGGATGCGCAACCAGCCAATCACAACTGTAGTCTGTAACCTAATAGACTTATCAAAATTTTTAAAACTTGTTTAACTGAAGCCACAACTTATTTTCTGCAAAGGATTTGCATTAACTTTACCAAACTTCAATATTAAAGAAAATATCAACTTTTTTGCGAGCAACCTTTAAATCTGAAAAATCAGTTTTTATGACAAATAAAATAATTAATTTAAATTTTGAGGAAAATTATATAATTGCATCCAATCAATTCTTTTCTGTCCAATATGAATACGATACACAATGGGCTATGATGCAAACCCATAATCACTTGCCTGCATGTCCTGCCCTTACAATGAGAGATCAAATTACAATGCCCCACCCCTTAATTTTAACCCCAAATTTGAATATATTGCTAAAATTTTATGAATCTTTAGGTGAAATTGGTGATTTTGTTACTATTTATGGATAGATTCGTAACATTTGTCTACAAAAAATATGACATCTATCACTGCTGAGGCATTAATGGCGGATGGGGGGAGTATCATTTACACCGAGTCAGCATCTAATACCAGTCATTATGGCAGTATTTTCCTGATATAATCTGAATTATGGCAGACAATGGAACAGTTTCAGTGTTTAAACATTGTTAGCCCATCAAAGTGCACAGTTTAAGACCAGTAGGTCACAGATTAGAGTAGGAGTATTCAGCAAATTATGTTTTTTGGTACTAAAATTATGGAATTTTAACGCGCCCTTTGTTTGAACATTAGGAGGGCAGTTGGGTGATCCAGCTTCCACAAACCAATAGTGCTATGCCTTTTTTTCTGCAGTAGACTGTATAAGTTGTGGTTTATTGACATGGTTTCTGGTGTATGTGCACATATTAGAAAGAAAATGACAAAAGTTTGTACAGTTACTCCAATATCATAAAAGCATATTTGTATTCATAAGTGCTCTGATTTTAAATTTGATAAGCATCCAATTATCAATCCAATTATCAGGTGCAAGTGTTTTCAGGCAAGTGTTTAATGGAAGCTAACTTTTTTTCCCCTTGTTTCACTTTCTGAAACTCTTATAATTATATGTGGTTGTATGTCGAAGTTCAAATGTTTTGCCACCTATGTACACTACCTTGGTAAAAGTTATAAAATCTGCAGTTCATAAGTGCTGTCATCCATATTCATGGATATAAATTGATTCATTTATGTGAAAATAATATGCTGATGAACTCAACATCTCAACAAAGTCAGCATGCCTGATTTTAAATGATTTACCCCAGTCAAATGACACACATATATGACAAGCTTTTGTCTACCAAAAAATTAAAAATAAAAATAAAAATAAAAGGGGGTGGGGGTGGGGGAGAAACAAAAACAAAACCAAAAAAACAAAGAAATTTACATTTTACCTAAGATTTGTACAGCTCTACTGACAGACAATGCGCATTTTTTTCTGGTATGCCGAAAATCACTTTGACATGATTTTGTATAAACAGCTCTGCATATGAATGGAGGCTGTAGGCCTACAATGACAATGCCACAAAATTAAAAGTTTGAAACAGAGGGTCACTAAGTTTCATATCAATGGGATTAGCATAATTTATTCAGGTCATATTAACATTGTTAATTTCTCATACACACATATGATTACCTGTGTGGTCCCTGTGAGGTATCGCTAAATACAAAGGGCTATGGAAGCTATCTATCTACCAAGCAGTCAGCAAAGGAGGCATAGCCTGTGCACTTGTTAAATGTCTTGCAGCGAATCCTGTTATTATTAATGCAGTGTGGTTCCACTGATAGGTGCAAAATGTCTATGCACAATGATTTGCGACATAAATGTGATACTTAATGAATTTTTAGAAAATTGAGACTGTTAAACTTGATATTCACAGCCAATCTGTGGGCGTAAAACTTCTTTTCTCCTTTCATAAGCTGGCCTGAGGTGCACAATACCATAGCCCGAACCATTTGCCTTGTGATCTACAGTCCCAGGACCATATCATGCATGCTCCATCCATGTAAAAGTTGTTAGGATCACTCAAAATTGTCCAGGCAGATGTCAAAAAGTGCTGACTTCCCATTTTTAACTTGCTTGATGGACGATAATAGAATAACAACATGACCATGTGAGTCCCAATGCATACAGAGTTAGCCCTAATAGGCCACAGACTACAGTTATAAATCCTTCTATTTTTCATATTAGCATTTTTCAGTCTAAAAAATCAGCATTTTGGTATTTTGAAATTCCGTGAACGGCATTTAACAGATGAAAATGTCAGAAAAATATGGACGGATTTTTGTCATACAATTCCCAGCTCGTTTATTTGTGATAATTGAAATACGAAACAACACCTGGATGTCAGCTTTATACAGGTGTATGAACTGTGCTCTTGCCAGGGTCACATCATTGTCCTTCCCCACCATAAAGTTCCCACCTGGCCTGGAAGACCGTGCACCTATATGACCTCCAATGAAGCAACTCTGCGATGCAGCAAACCTGACTTAGCTAACTTTATTCAAACAGAAGCTACAGCATGCTGAAAACACAGTATTTTCACAATTACAGACTATCTCCGTTGGGATGCGCAATCAGCCAATCACAACTGTAGTCTGTAACCTGTATACGCCCTGCACAAAAAGAATCTCTTACAGATCACTACTGAACTTCAAAAACACCTGGATAACCTGCCCTATGTATAGACCCTGTACACTTGAAGACCTGTCCAACATATATATATATATACATATATATATATATATATATATATATATATATATATATATATATATATATATATATATATATATATATATATATATATACACACATATATATATAAACATATATATATATGAATATATATATATATGTATGTGTATATATATATATATATATATATATATATATATATATATATATATATATATATATATATATATATATATATATATATATATATATATATATATATATATATATATATATATATATATTAACATGCATATACTCTTGCCAGCTATCATGTAATTTGAAATCAGTCCAGTCACTACCTACAGACTGGAGACCCCCACTTTACACACACACAGGTATGGGTCATGTGACCTTAAAATGAGGTCAAAGTCACCAAAATGTACTCAGGTCAGGAATTAGAGTCCAAGGTACCAATTGTGGTAAATTTGAGTTCGATGTGGCCTGTGAATCAAAAGATTATTGGTTGCAAGGATTTTGTTTTGGATCATGGATGGTTAGAAGGAGTCGCACAAACTGAAAACAATACGTCCCCCATACTTCATTTGTTAGGGGTATGAAAATTTTAAAAATTGGGAAATTACAGCCACCATCTAGTCAGCACCTTCTGTGGAAACTAAGTTAAGTTGCACTCCCATCAAGTTTAAGGAGAAACCTGCAAACGGTTTGGGAGAAGTTGAAAATTACAAAATTATGCAAAAGTCCACAAAATTAGAAACAAGAGGGCTGTGTGAACAGCCCCTGCCTCAGCTGATCTTGACATTCATCACACTTGCAGCTCTATGAACTTGGGAAAGGCTCAAGGACACCATGTTCTGAGTAAGTCTGACCTTTATAGAAGAACACTCACATGTGCAACATCAAAGTTCAAGTAGTTCTCAAAGTATAATGAAGAGTAAAATTCATGTATGTTGCACTGTGACCCCACAAATGAGGTCAAGGTCATTCATGTACTGTCTCAGCATGACCTTCATACCAGGGGTCACATTAAGCTTGCGTCCTGCGTCATAGACGCAAAAAATAAAGAAATGACGCCTGTAAATTAGTAAAACATTGTCATTTTGCGTCTCTGTGGACGCACGCAAAAAAATGCGATGCATTTTTGAAAGATACAACTGCAAAAATTACCCCAAGCGGTCACGGTGTTTTGTATCGACCATTATCAATCTCATGATTATTTATTATACTGATGGAATCCTCTGATGTTCGTTTTTCTCTGTAACAAGCTCTATTATTTGCTAAGAAAAAATATTCCTGGGGTATCCCTCCAAAAATTTGCCACAATGGGAATGGATGGACGTCACTCCACCTCATTATAAATGCTGAAAGCACTTCCAGGCTCCTCATTGGGTGGATTTGATCACGTGCCGCTCACTGTCCAATCAAAATCGTTGTTCCCCATGTGCTTGTCTCATGTCCGCAATGTTGGGAAGGTTCAAGTCGTATTACGCAAAGATTATTGGACTAAGATGTTAAATTTTCAAATCATGTTTTCACCAAGAAGACTTCCATCGCAAAAAATCTAGACCCAGATAAAGGCGCGAGTGAAAATTCATTACGGACGGCAAGGAAAATACGCAGATTAGTCATCGCAAGGTTACACGTGGACGAAGCGAAATTTTGCATTAGCCGGCCTGACAGTGTAACTATAACACGATGTTGTTCATCACTGTCTCCGATGGGTCACATGGTTATTGTTGTTTTTTTAAACAAAATTTGTTGTTTTGATTTCATTGAAATGTTTGAATGGAACAAATCTGTACGACAGAACAAGATAGGAATTCAAAAAAATTATGATTGAAGGCCGGAAAAATGTATAGCGGAAAACCATGCCTGGTTGCATGCCCGTGACAGGCTGTGTCCACTCGCTTGTGTGTTGCACGGCTTGTAGGCCTACCGTGTTGCTTGGTGAAAAAAGTGACCGCACTTAAGATCAGACTCTTAACACCGCCTACGGTATCAAATTTTTAAGGTATATTGAAGTGGAAAGTGCACAGAAATATAAATCATATAATTTCTGACAATTTCATCATGTGGAATCAATCGCAAAAATAACAGAGCCCAGGCATGTTCAATCACGCATGCCGTTTGTTGTGCAAGCGAGTTAAAAAACTGTCCGGTGGCACACGGTGTACAACACCAGATACTGGCACAGTGGCAGCGTGCTAGGGGTTAAGCCCCATTCACAACCATTTTTTGGTAGACTAGGGATGTGCTATAGACTTAGTCGTAACAGCAGGTTCCTGGGTAGATTGAATCCATCCTTGGTCAACAACTTTTAGACCCTTTTACATCAAGTTGGCATATTGGTAACATTTTATTCAATCTTAAATTTAATAATAATGAGTTACCTACGTGAGCATACAGACCCTATGTTATGTTCGTTTCTAGGCTTAAGTTACCTGCATGTTTTATTTATTTATCATTGTGATATATGTTAATGATACCAAATAAAATCAATTAACAAATTACATCAAATGAAGTCCAGTTTGCACAATTTCAGACTGGACCCATCGATTCAGTTCATGGACGCACTATTTTTCCTGAAAATGGAGAAAGATGGGTCCAACGGACTCATACTGAAAAATCCTTAATGTGACCCCTGCATACAGAATAATTAACATGTGCAGCAAACTCAAAACAGATCTCAAGTTATCAAGTAAACAGTAAATTTCGTGTCAGTTGTCCTGTGAATTAGCATTAGAATGCCCATTGACTTACAAAGTAATCAACAGGAAAGCTGCATGGAACGATAAGTACCCAAATTGAAAATTCTTAAAAATCAGGAATCCCAAGCAGTGCCACCTAGTAAACAACTGTTTGACCCTTCCACAACAACATATTCATCACATTTCAGCTAAATGTGAGGGACGGTTCTGACAACAAGTGAAAAATAGCAAAACCATACAAAAAATTCTTTAAAAAATTGCAGCGCCACCTGGTGAACAAATTGGGAACTAGGTGTCCCCGGGAGTGTCTATGTACGATATCAAAGCAATTGGGTGAGTGGTTTCAATGGAGAAGAGTTTTTAAGGTTTGCCCCCAAAAAAGAAAAAAATTCATAAAAAATCCAAAAATCAATAGAGCATGACCATTTGAACAAACCACCAAGTTTGAAGTAAATCTGGCCAATATTATTTAAGTTATGACCATTACAAGAAATTCCCATGTTAAAAACTTTCCTATTAAAACTTTTGTAGAGATTTTTGAAAAAAAATCATAAAAAAATCCAAAATTCATTGGAACATGACCATTGAAACAAACCTGGTAGACACCCACCCAAGGTACATCCCCACCAAGTTTGAAGTAAATCTGGATGACGGTTTTGGAGAAGAAGTCGAAAATGTAAATTAGCACTAGAATGCCCATTGACTTCCATAGTAATCAATAGGAAAGGTGCATTTACTGCAGAGGAGCCAAATTGAAAAAATTAACAACAAGGAGTCCCTAGGTGTCTTCCTGTGTGATATCAAAGCAATTGGGTAAGCAGTTTCGGAGAAGAAGATTTTATAAGATTTGTCAAAAAAAAAAAAAAAAAACAGGACAAAAAAATTCATTAAAAATCCAAAAATCACTGGAGCATGAACAGTTGAACAAAACTGGTAGAAACTCACCCAAGGTACATTGCCACCAAGTTTGAAGTTAATCTAGATTACGGTTTTGGAGAAGAAGTCGAAAATGTGAATTAGCAGTAGAATGCCCATTGACTTCCATAGTAATCAATAGGAAAGCTGCATTGACCAATAAGTACTCGAATTGAAAAAATCGTTAAAAATCAGGAATCTGCAGAATTCCCACATAGTGAACAACTTTGTTTGACCCTTCTACAAGGAACATATCCACCCCGTGTAATCTTTATCTGAGTGACGGTTCTGGAAAAGAAGTCGAAAATAGCTATAACACACAAAAATTCATAAAAAATTAGAAAAAAATTGCAGCACCACCTGGTGAACAAATTAAGAACTAGGAGTCCCAGAGAATGTTCCTGTATGATATCAAAGCAATTGGGTGAGCGGTTTCGGAGAAGAAGATTTTTTTTAAGATTTGCCCACAAAAGAACAAAAAAATTCATTAAAAATCCGAAAATCACTGGACCGCGACCATTTGAACTTGGTAGAGACCCACCCAAGGCACATCTCCACCAAGTTTGAAGTGGATCTGGCCGACAGTTTTTGAGAAGAAGTCGAAAATGTGAATTGTGGACAGACGGACGACGGACCCTCACAAAACCTCAGCTGACTGACAAGTCAGCTGAGGTAAAAAGTCACCTTACCACCTGTTGAACAAGCAAGGGTAGTCATATTGCATGGCAATATACATGTAGCAAGTGCCCCACTGGAGGTCAACGGTATCTTTAATTCTTAGTATAGGAAATATGGCCCAGACAAGTATTTTCTATGATGGTGTCATAAGTCAAAGGTGAAGGTTACAGTGACCAAATTTTGGTGTTTACTACACTGTTATCCCAGAAGTATCCATACACCAAGTCTGGCACATCTAGTTCTTATATTGTAGAAAATATGACCTACACATGCATTTTCTATGATGGGTTCAAACTTCATGGCTTAAAGGTCAAGGTGGCCTAACTTTGGTATGCAACACACATAATCTCAAGAAGTATCCACACACCAAGTTTGGTATCTTGAAGCATTACAGTGTAGGAAATATGGCTCAGACAAGCATTTTCACATAAAAGAATGGAAGGATAGATGTGCAGGGTGCCAATCTATAGTCCCCACAACTCCAGTTAGGGGTTAATTAAGGACTAGAGGTACCCAAAAGTGTCTATGCAATTTTAAAGCAATTAGCCAGCAGTTTCAGAGATCTTTGGTTTCCCTAAAAATGAATAAACAAAAAAAAACAAAAACAAAAAAAACACAAACCAAGAGCGCTGTGTTAACAGCCCATCCTGAGCTCACCCTGCCATTCAGCCCATAATAAGTCACACTCTGGTCTAGGGGTACCCATCAGTGTTCCGAGGCGATTCTGAAGCAACTGTTTCGCGAAGCAATTGGCCAAAAGCATTTAGAGAAGACTTTTTTAAGATTTTGCCAAAAAATGAGGGGGAAAAAATGATGCAAAAATTCCAAAATCAATAGCGCATGACCATATTAAGAAACTTAGTAAAGACCCAACCAAAGTTCATTCCCACCAAGTTTGAAGTGAATATGGATGACAATTTCGGAGAAATAAAAAATGTGAATCCCCACTGCAATCCCCAATGACTTACATACACGTGGTAATCAACAGGAATGCAACAACAAGCACCTGAATCAAAAATGTTATTAAAAATCAGCAATCTGCAGCATTACCACCTAGCGAACAATTTTGGTTGACCCTTCCACAAGGTACATTTCTGTCAAGTTTCAGCGCAATCTGAGACATGGTTTTGGAGAAGCAGAAAGTAGCAAAAACCCACAAAAATTTACTAAAAAATAGAAAAAATTGCAGTGTCACCTGTTGATCAAATTAAGGTCTAAAAGTCACAAGAAGCTGCCCCTAGGCAGTTTCAAAGCAATAGACCAGTTCATAGGACTCTGGTTTATTCGGTTCACTTTGAGAGGCGCACCCTACTTTGTTTACATTGTTTGTGACATTTTACAGTAGGTAAAAAGATTTGCACTGTTCAGCACAATCAATGCTGTAATTTACCGGGGAGAAACTTTGTACACCAGCATAGGCCTACATTAAAATCATATCTTTGGTAGAATGTACTCTATCTGTCCATCCTTTCCCTTCTCATTTCATGCATTTAAAAACTAATCCCCACCACGGCACCAAACAGATTTAGGCATTTTCTATTATGGCCCTGCTGGACATCGGCCTCTAGAAACCAAGACCAACTGGTGAAATTTTATGACTACTCCCTGTATGACTCTATTATCTCATGTGTAAACAGTGATGAATAAAAAGCCAGCTGATATAACTGTAAACAAGACTCCTCCTCTCCATGATCACAGGCGAGAATGACTTCCTCTTTCTGATATACATGTACATAAGGTTAACAGCATGTACCGGTGGTGTTAATTGTTTCTCTGACTTGTCAGATTAATTATCAGTAAATCCACAAATCATTGGAATGTGACCAGTCAAATAAGCTGCGTGGATAGCCACCAATGTACATCCCCGCAGTGTGAGCAGGTTCTAGCCAATTGTTTTTCAGAAGTCCAGCCTGTGAAAATTACTGACAGACAACAATGCAGAGATGATGAACAGAGGACAACAAGAAACATAATAAGCTCAGCTGACTGAAAAACCACACTCACACTGCTAATTTTGAATAGAAAAGGGCAAATCATAAATGTAGAATCAGGCTCTGTATAGGAAACATGACAATGTTTACTTTGTTTTTAACTATTGCTAGTGCATGCATTTTCATTGTAAATGCAGAAAGAAACTGCGTTCTGCTGCCACCTTTTGCTGATTTATGGTGAAATTTTGTTTCACATATATCTCAGTCTCACAGTGGTCCCTGCTATTTAAAACTAACCCATTTGCAACATTTATATAAATCCTCTTGAGCAGGTGGTCTTAAAATGCAGGTAAATTCAATTAATACAGTCAAATGTCTTCAAAGATCCATCTTAGAGGTGGTCTTTATAGAAGGTACCACTGTACCAGCACTTATATGTTGCAAGTTTGTAGGAGTGCTCCAACCCCTATATACTGCATACGCAAAGATTACATGCACAGTGGTACCTTCTGTATGTGGCCACCCCTTCTGCCAAGAAAAAGTGGCCACATACAGCAGGCGACCTGTCACTGCAGGTAGCTTTACAAAGAAACTGATTCTTGTGTCCCAGCAACGTGACCACAAAAAGCAGTGTGGCTGCTCACGGCAGTGGTTGCATACAGCAGGTACCACTGTGTATCAGTAGCAGTCAAGTGTTGCAGGTCTTTACAGAGGGTGGGAGAGGGGTTTCCCATACTGGCGTACTGGGGCTTTTTATTTACCGTACTGGCGTACTGGAAGCCCTCTTATTGTACGTACTTCGTACTATCCAAAATTTGGAAAGATCTTTATTTTCCGTACTACATACTCTACAAAAATAATTACCTGTACCAGCACACTGAACCCCTCCCCCCCTTACCCCCCTTCTTTACAAGTGATGTGTGATCTACACAGGTACTTGCCTGCTGTATATCTAATGTCAAGTCCACTGTACACCAGTCTGGGGTCCGTGATATGTACACAATGGTCCACTGACTGCTCTGCTTTCTCCATGTTCAACAATGTCTTCCACAGGGTGTCATCACCCACCAAACTGAAACAACACCATTGTTCACAGTTCTGGTTGTACGGACTTAAGCTCAGCAAACCAGAGCCACAGGTGCCAAGTTGCCCAACATATAAAACTGGTGCTCAAGCTGAAAAATGTTGCAAAAAGCGGGAGTCCTATTATATTATAATGGAGGAAACAGGTCAAAAAGTGAGAGATAGACAAATTTAGGTGATTTACATCATTAGGAAAACCGGGAGATCTACCGACAAATCGGGAGACTTGGCACCTTTGCAGAGCTTTCGTCTTCTTTATTGTTCACTCATGCATGTATTATCAGTAGGTCATCAAGCAGTAAAGCAGCATAAGCACAGTCCAGCCACACACACACTGAAAATATCATATTAATTCCAATGAGTGTCCAGCCTCAAATGAATGACTCGTCTTTTCTGGGCCAAAGCTTTCACAGAAGCTAAATAATCTACATTTTCTCCCCATGCACGTTTCCTGTCATTGCAGCTATAATGACCTAAATGTTTGTCACTATGGAGGTTCATTTTACCTACTTCATAAGTACCCAAGGTACTCATTGGAAGGAATATGGTAAGTCCAAGTTTCATCTCTGGATATGCAAAAACTAAGGGTCCTTCAGACATGTAAAGAGTAATACAAATATATCCTGTGTACTGTGCATAATTAGTACATCAATATTTGACAGCACCAAGTTAATTTGGTCTGTCATTTGTATGCCGTGTGCTTACAATCACGACTTGGTAACAGTTATGTACATATACTCTGAAGCACTATGACTTCCCAGTCAGAGAAACCCTCCATCACACACAATTTGGACTCTTACCTCTCTGTCAGCTTGATGGAGTAGTCTAGCCTTTCAATGGGTAGTCTATGACTGTTCATCAGTCTATGCAGTATAAGTGTTTCCTGGGCACGTCCTTGGTTAAACAAGATAATGTCACTGCCATGAATCCCTGCCCACACACCATGGGACTTGATAGGACCAACCAAATGCAGTTTTTCCTCTGGTTCCCTGATAAAAAAAAATTGAAAACAGCATGGAATGAGCAGATGACCTTTGCCAGCCTCCAATTTTCACCCCCATGAGGTTCAGCTACATGTATTAAAAAAAATAGTCAGACTGTAGTCATTCTTCTTGAGATACTGCACTAACACATGGATGACAGGATCTCAGTACTAAAGAAGAATAGCGTAAAGCTTCCTCAAATTTTTATGCGACAAATATCTCATGACAGACCAGAAACTTACTTACATGTAAAAGCATCTTCTTCTGATCATTGAAATTCATTTTGATGCCTGATTAAAATTGATAACTAAAAAGTCAGGGGAGTGGAGCCCCTTGGATACTACTCTACCAGCCTCGGAATAAAACATGTTTAAAATGAGAACAAAATATTTTAAATGATAAGAGGGGTTTTCAGTAGACAGATGGTTAACCCACAGGAAAACTGACAATTTTTGGTGAAACTGCAGTCAATCTTGCTTGCAATATGGTGGTAATGTCCCACCCCTGGGCATCACTCAAATGGCTTCCAACTAAGCCTTATAGTGCTAATCACTGCTGCAGTCGTTTTCTCATTACTGTTAAGTATATAATGGTTAAAAGATTCAAATTCTTCATGAAGATAACTTTCATTCAAATACCAGCAAGCCTAGTCTAAAGCAAAAAGTAGTCCTAGTCAACAGCTTTCCTTGGAGCACTTTGTGTGCATTGTGTGCAAAGTGCCCCAAGGAAAGCTGTTGACTCAGTCTTTAATCAGTGCTTTAAGGGTTAACATTCATCCAAAAATGAAAATATACCATTGGAATAACCTTAAGACCCCCTCAGATGGATGAAACTGGAAACAATACCCTCTAGCACTTTCTTTGCTAAGGGTGATAAAACACTTGGTATAAAATGGAAGTTTTATTTTGCTTCATTTCAGTTTTATTGACATCATGCGTGTTCAAGACTCATTTTATACATCATACCAAATTAACTTTTTAACATAGTAGGCTGTAAAATAAGTGGTAAACACACTTATCACACAAACCACTGGAGGGCCATAAGGCAGGGCTCAATGCCTCCTCAGCTATATTGACATGCACCCTGAAATCAAGTCAAACTTGTTTAGCAACAATCATATTTAGACAAGAGGCCCATGGGCCTAAAGCTCTGCTGGGACAGTGGCTACACCTACATCTTCATTTCAAAGTTGTGAGTCCTCAAGTGGCTTCTGAACATATAAAGCTTATGAGATCTTAGTGTCTCATTTGTCCACTAGATGGCACTTCACTTCACATGTAACATCGTGTAATCATAATTACAATTCCTGTGATGGATATTGCTGCATGTGTCAAGACAACAATGAGTGAGTCCTTGACTTTATGTCCTCAGTGACCTTGGGACAGAAGATCAAGGTGACCCAAGATTATGTAATTCAAGAGGCCCATGGGCCTGGTGCTGTGCTGACATTGCCATTGATGTTCAAGCTACACCCTGCCATTACAAAACCATCTCGTTCAATTTTGTAGGCATGGTGACCTCACAAAAATAGGTCAAGGTCACTGATATTATATAACATTCTAGCATTGGACATGGTCTCTATATCCTATAAACTTGGCAAGTGAAATCTCATTACTTTTCCAGATATGGAATTTTATATCCTAAAATACATTTTGGCTCATAATTTCTGTCAAATTACAGGTGGTGCCACTTGTATCACTAGCAACTTAGATTTTGACCTGTCCTACAATCCCACCAAATTCTGTGAAAATCTGCAAAAAATTTAAGATGTTATAGTGTTCACAGATTTTCACATTTTGACCCTGATATTGCAGGTGGCAGCACCAATATCGAAAGGGATCTGGATTTTTATACACCTCATGAGGCCTGAAAGTTATATTGGGCTAACTCGAAGGCCACAGACTACAGTTATAAATCCTTCTATTTTTCATTTTAGCATTTTTCAGTCTAAAAAATCAGCATTTTGGTATTTTGAAATTCCGTGAACGGTATTTAATAGATAAAAATGTCAGAAAAATATGGACGGATTTTTGTCATACAATTCCCAGCTCGTTAATTTGTGATAATTGAAATACGAAACAACACCTGGATGTCAGCTTTATACAGGTGTATGAACTGTCCTCTTGCCGGGTCACATCATTGTCCATCCCCACCATAAAGTTCCCACCTGGCCTGAAAGACAGTGCACCTATATGACCACCAATGAAGCAACTCTGTGATGCAGCAAACCTGACTTAGCTAACTTTATTTAAACAGAAGCTACAGCATGCTGAAAACACAGTATTTTCACAATTACGGACTATCTCTGTTGGGATGCGCAACCAGCCAATCACAACTGTGGTCTGTAACCTGAAAACTATGGACCGTATTGTGGTCACAAGATTTTCACATTTTGGCCTGTATATTAAATAATACTGCAGGTGGTGCCACCAACATTAAGGTCAATGAAGATTTTCATATACTTTATTATTATTTCTAAATGTTATATGGGCCTGACTCAAAAATTGTGGGGTGCAGAGCATTCAAAAGATGACCCCTACATTCAAACTGGCCATTTGACCTTGACCTTAAACTCGTATTAAACAACTGTTATGTTCACGATGTAGTACATTATATATAGTACGCCCCACATCCAGCTTTCCATACATGGTCTGTTTCTTCAAATCAAGTAAATAGTTTTTCAAGTTATTGAAAAAAAAAAAAAACACAGTATATTTGAACAAGCGCAAAACCCCATTATTACTGGTGTTACCATGCCAACCTTCAGAATATTCTAGATCGTATTGGAACTCAGCAAAGAATGACAACGATGAGACAACTTTAACTGTAACATGTTTACAATCAAAATTCAATGTATACAAAGTATGTAAATGAAATTATACACTCAGCTGTGCTGAAACTCCAATATTAACAGACTGCAGGTAAATCATAATCCCCAGTGGTGAGAGATTCTCGACAGGTACATCCCACAGTTCCAAGTCCTATGGTAGGTGCCAAATAGTCTGGTCCAAATCCCACAGAGGTACAGTTTTCTTCTAATGTAGTACATGTACCCAGAACACGATGCTGGTCCAAATCCCACACAGATACAGTTTGGTTCCAATGTGGTACAATTAAGCAAAAAAAATATACCAGTCCACTCAAAGACATTGTCCACACTCCACATGCACAATGTTTAAATGAGTATCTCTTTGGAAATAGCCATGGCTAACATTCCCACTGGCTTGAAGTCACACAGCTTTGGTCAGATCTCAGAATTCTCCTCCCTCAATCATGAAAGGAGCTGTTTATATATCCAGGCTGATCTATCACCAGTATTCTACAATTTTCTAATAAATCACACATCATACTTCTCTGTGATCTTTCTAGACTACATCAAAACTTTCCCCTTTATGCACATCTGTGCCTTTATGTAGGTCACTTCAGTTTTCATTGTTCATTATGACAAAGCAGGCCAACTCAGTGACCTGGTACACACTCAATGTCTACAGTGACCTCTCTAAATCAAAATAAACAACCATAACACTGGGTCATGGTGACCCAAAAAGTAGGTCACCCAGTACAGTTTTATGCACAATGTAATCAAGTGGAATTTTGATCTGGAGGCTCAATTCTCTTTGCCATTGATGTCCAAGCTACACCCTGCCATTATAAAATCACCTCTTTCAACTTTACAGGCATGGCGACTTCACAAAAATAGGTCAAGGTCACTGATATTATATAACTTCTAGCATTGGACATGGTCGAAATATCCCATAAATTTGGCATGTCTAATCCAATTACTTTTCTAAATATGGAATTTTCCATCTTACAACATACTTTGGTTCAAAATTTTTTTCGCCAAATTATAGGTGGCATCACTAGTATCATTAGCAAATTAGACTTTGAGTCAAACTTCCACAATCCCACCAAATTCAGTGAAAATCCTGCAAAAGTTAAGGATGCTAGACCGTTCACAAGATTTTTATATTTTGACCCCTTTATTACATAATATTGTAGGTGGCGCCACTAATATCGAAAGGGACCTAGATTTTCATATAACCTATAAGTCCTGGAAGTTATATTGGGCTAACTTGAAAACTGTGTACAATATCATGCTCACAACCCAAAAGTTTATGGGCAGACGGAATGGCAGACTGACCGATAGAATGACGGACGAACCGACATGAGTGATCTTATAAGCTCTGCGACCTTAGGTCAGCAGACCTAAAAAGTCACAAAACCAAAAACAAAATAAAAATACATTACAGCACTTCAAGGGACTAGATTTTTATGCTTGAAATTAAGACACAGATATTGAAGCGATCAACATTTGTGACAATATTGTAGGATATTCTGGTAGTTCTAACAGGAAGGGTCCCTACAAAGCTACAGATGGATAAGTGTTATTAAACTTGTACCTGGTCTTCAGTCCCAGTGACAACCTCCTTTGCAAGGAGGACATGGAAAACTGCACCTGTTGTATCTTGACATGTGGAACAGTTGGAGCCTTGTCCTTGACCTTGACCTTTGCACTTTGCCCCGCAGCCTCATCCTGGGAATAGATGTGGCAAGTATCATGAAAATAGGGAATAAATATCCACTTAAAAGAGTATGCACTGTTGGTTGCCATGATTTCACAGTTTTCTGTAGAGAGGGTTCAATTGATATCGTGCATGTCACATGTAGTCTGTATCATGTACATTTCACACACACATGTATCAGCATTTGACGCTTTAAAGGAAAACTGGTAGAATTTGTTTTCAATTTTTTGTTTGCTGGGCAAAAAAAGAAAAAATACACACTGACAATATCTTTATATCATTTAAAGAAATGATCTGTATTAAATGTACTCAAACTATGTCAAGTGACGTGTGATTAACACAAACATCACTGGGGTCCATGACATTGGAAGTTCCAAACTTCACCCACAGCAAAAATTTCCAAACAATTCCATCACAATACCTTTAAATCTGTGACTGTTAACCTTTTCATAAAGCTTCTGTCATCCGTGATTGAGCAGGACAATTTGAATTCCTGCATTACATTTTTACCTGATCTACTTTTCTTCGTTTATGGGCCCTCTGTAGTTTGTCTGCTGGTGTTTGGGATCCTGCTGCCTTTATCTGGTCCTTGTATCTGGCAAGAGAAATCCCAATACAGTTATTCTATAACACATGATTGAAAACTGAAAGTGATAAAGAGATGATTTAGGGCAAGTCAGCATGGTAGTTGCGCAATCTAATACCCCACAGGGTAAAATATCCAGATCAACTGAGTGATAAACATTTTGTTGTACATGTAGTATGTGCCACAAATAGTTGTATAAGCCATCTCTTCCCTGCCAGGTCTGAAAAAAGTCAGATGCCAGTTTGTTTTATCTGTGGTTGGTGCTACATACTTGTATATAATTGAGCTCCACATTGCTTTTTTCATGATACAAATATATATAGTATTACAAAATTAAGCCTGACTGATGTCCAGTTCTCTCACTCAACACACAGCACATGTTTATATCTTTTAGTTTCAATCAAGCCGTTTTCACCTTCCCTTTCCCTTAATTTTTTCAAGCTTTCGTACCACTGCCCCTAAATGTTTATGAGCTTTTAGTATATTGAACAGCAGTTTCCATGCTTTTTGTCCTATTATTTTTATTTATGGTTTACTTTTTCAGGAAAAATCGTTTCAATGGATTATATATATATATATATATACATATATATATATATATATATATCTACTAAAGTACAAGTAATCTTAACAGTAAATTAATTCCATATGGCAACAATGGTAATTTCGGAATTTTGAATGATTTAAATAAAAGTCCAGTTTGAATTTTTAGGAAAAAAATAAATTTTAATTATAATTAGTTTCAACACACCCACAGGTATATCTATGTCTCAAACATTGGAGTAAGAACATTGCACCACAATCCAACATACAGCAATAATAACAGGATCTGACACAACTATATCTCCCTAACCCTTTCCCTCTTGAATTAGGGATATACGGCAAGTTAGTACATGTATTGGCTTTTATTTGGTGATGAGGGACACTTTTCTTTTGATAACTCTCTAAATACCCTCAAAAAGTCCACAAAGTATACATTTTTCGAAAGCAAACAACATACAGATTAATTCTGTAGAACTGTAGTCGTGTTTACTAGCTACCACGTTTACACAGCAATTATCAAAATGTATAGAACTGACTATCATTCTTTGATACAAATTTGGCTTCAACTCCTACATTTGAATAATTTTAATATCAAGTTAATGGTAAACTATAGAATACCATATACCTATAAAAAGTGGGTCTCAAATTTTGAAGTTTTGTTGTTCCTCATATACAGCTGTTTGAAGTTGAAAAGATGACACATCAAAGGCAAACCGCCTTTGATCAACTCTGGTGACAAAGCGGAACAAAAATTGGAAAATTTGACACAGAATTTTTAGATTCAATACATAAACTTCGGTTTGCTGCAGATTTCAGGCCAATATGTTCACACTTGAATAAGTTGAAGTGATATTTGTGCTAAATTATGATGATGACTTGGTAATTGCTAAAAAAACACTGCACCCAACTGACACAGTGAAAATGAAATGAATATTATTCTCAGTTTGTTAGCTTTCTGAAAATGTATAGTTCACCATACTTAACATTTGAATGCAAAGTAATATTCAGTAATTGGTGAAGGTCACTGCTAACTTTTCATTCTTAAGACTGAGTCAACAGCTTTCCTTCACACGAGCTGGGCATTAAGCACCTATTCCATGCAAGGAAAGCCGTTGAACTGCCACATTATTTCATTAGGTCTCATTTACAATTCTCATTCAAACTGTTTTTCATCACTCTTGAAATCAGTGAACAAGAGGCCCCGGGACTTAATGCTTTGCTTACATATACATTGATATAACCTGATGACTATCACCAATAATTCATTTCTTCATATGCACTCCCTTCATTACCCTCACAAATTACTCAGTCATCCATATGATGCAACATTTGGTATCATGCCACTTATTCTTTATCAACATACTGAATTTAATGTTCTTTTATAAGTGCTTAATAACCTTGAAAAATAGGTCAAGGTCACACAACATATTACAAAATTTGACCATTGCCCTAATGCATATTTGGTTTAAGTTTAGCAGTTCCATTTCAATGTCATGAGCAACACAATAAAGTCATTTCCTGATAATTGTCCCACCATGACCTTGAGAAAGTACGTCAAGGTCATCCATATTATGCCATATGGAACATCTACATATGATACACATTTGTGGTACATTTGGTTTCGTTAGCCTACTCATTTCTCAACATTTCAAATTTTGTGACCTTTACTTAATGACCATGAAAAACAGGTCCAAGCCACACAAAATTTTTAATTCTCGCCTAACGCATATTTGGTGTAAATTTTGAAGTTCAATCTCAACTTATAATCAAAACTATAGGACTGTGATTGCACGCAATCTCTCAAATGCCTCCCCATCACCCCTGTTAATCCCACCCTTAAACTACATGTACCAACACATTGCTCTTCAACATCAGACAAAAGGGTATATCCATCCAGGTATTTTGCAGATATCAAGGTTAAAAAATGCTAACATGCACAATTAAAAGGTCACAGTCACATGTAAATACATCACAGTGACCTCAAATCTTAATCATTTATTCTATGCCAAGCAATGCATTTCTCTACCAAATTTGAGAAAAATTCATCATGGCGGTTTGAATATATAATGGTAACAAAGATGGACAGTAATAGGTCACAGTGACCTCAAATTCTAATCAGCTAAAGGGGGTCTGGGTATGCATCTACATGTATGTATCAAATTGTATATTTGCACTTTGAAGATATGGCCCTAACAAAGCTCATATGGCTAGTAAATAGGTCACACTAAGCTGTAGCTACGTCCCAGTGACCTCATTATCTAAACATCCATTGGGGGTCCAGAAAAGCATATGTGTATCAAATTATTAAAAAATCCATCTGGCATTTTGGAGATGTTGTGCATACAATGCTCAGATAGACAGTAAATAGGTCACAGTAAGTGGGAATTAGGTCACACTGACTACAAATTCTAATCAGCTTGTGAGGGTTTACGAATACATTTGTGTACCAAACTTCAGAAAAATCTGCCCAGGCATTTTGAAGAGATTGGGCTAACAAAGCTCAAATGGGCAGTGAATAGGTCACAATGACCTCAATATCTAATCAGCTAAGAGTCAAGGAATGCATCTCTGTGCCAAATTTGAGAAAAATCTGGTCAGGCATTTTGAAGATATTGCATTATCAAAGCTCAGATGGGCCCTAAATAGGTCACAGGGGCCTCAAAATCTAATCCACTAATGTGCATCCAAAAATGCATCTGTGCACAAAATTTGAGAAAAATCCATTGAGAGAAATTGAAATACCGCACTAACAAAGGCGGACAGGCAACCTGAAAATATAATACCTCATTCCATTGTGGGGTAGGCATAATAATTAACTTAATGCACCTTATATACCTATGATGGATGCTTGTTACCTTAACTGCCTGTGGTGCCACCATGACCCCACGTCATAGACTCATAAACTTTTTCTGCATAATACATGAACTCCTGTCATGGTATATTGATACATATGCACAAGTTCAGATGTAATGACCACAACAAAAAGTTTATATATATATGTATATGTAAACATGTGTATATATACATGTCTTGGGTGGTTTCAGGGCAATCATACGCTGACCACAAAAAATTTGTACAATGGAACAGTTCCTACAGCCAGTTTGTAGGTCATGCCCATTGTCTGCCGATCAATTATCATCCTCAAACTGGACCATGGGCAGTGTATACCAAGTAAAGATTACCACAGTTTCTGGGCATTTATAGCTTCCCATAATATCTGGGCAGATTTGCTAATTTGTACGTTTCTGAACCCCCCTAGGTAGCACATCGAATTTAAGGCAAACATGGTTTATGGGCATTTTTCAACTGTGGCAAATGCTGATAAACCAAACAACTGCCCACCAGACAGTCTGAGGATTAAAATTCTGCCCTTAACCCACCCAAGACATAACTAACTAACTATATATATATATATATATATATATATATATATATATATATGACCTTGAGAAAGTAGGTCAAGGTAATCCATATAGTATGCAATTTCTGTGTGATACACCTTTGTGGTATCTTTTGCTTTATTCTGTCTCAGCATATTGATTTTAATGTGTTTTCAACATATTTTGGTCCGCATTTTTTGTACTGTAGATGGCAACTTCAAATTTCAATGCATTTTCATCTTTTAGCCTGATTGACATTCCTGCCAAGTTTCATGATGAATTATTAAAAACTCTTTAAAAAATAGCATTCTCAGAATTTTAACATCTTGGCGCATGTATTACATAAGACTATAGATGGCACATACAATATCGAACTTGACCTTGATTGTCATACACTGGACAAGTCCTGAAAGTTATATAGGAATAACTGTGGACTGTATCAAGTCCAGAAGCAAAAGTTCTTTACAGATGGCTAGACATACACTGTAATAATTTGCATAAGCTACCCTATGGTCAGCAGAGCTAAAACTGATGAGGTACATGACATTTGACCAACAGTCAGCACTGGTAAAACCTTTCCGGGGCCGATGGTACACTTTCAGCGGCAGTCCACGTCAGGCAGCAGCACTGCTACTCTCTGCCACAGTCTCCCGCCCCAAGATAAGTAGGGGCCTTTTGGGATCAGCCACACATGGCAGCAGGCAGCAGCACCCAGTGGCAGGCCCTTCTGGAGTACATTTCTGCCACTCTGTGCGACCAGCTGCTGCTCACTGAAGCAAGTCATTGAATGCTGCCTACTACTGCATGTAAAATACAAAATTAGGTGGAACCTAAATATATACAAATTGAAGGGAGGGAGGGAGGGAGGGAGGGAGGGAGGAGAAAGAAAGAAAGAAAGAAAGAAAGAAAGAAAGAAAGAAAGAAGGAAGGAAGGAAGGAAGGAAGGAAGGAAGGAAGGAAGGAAGGAAGGAAGGAAGGAAGGAAGGAAGGAAGGAAGGAAGGAAGGAAGGAAAGAAAGAAAGAAAGAAAGAAAGAAAGAAAGAAAGAAAGAAAGAAAGAAAGAAAGAAAGAAAGAAAGAAAGAAAGAAAGAAATGGAAAAACAATGTATGTATTTGCACACTGACATTTATTATTCTTTCTAATAGAAGCACATGGTTTAACATTTTTAAGCAATTAACAACTTTTTAACCTTTCTTTGTCTTTTGATGTCCATGTTCCTCCATTCATTTATTTATGTTTTGGGTGGTGGAGGGGGAAGGTGTTTCAAGGTAATTCTATGATGCATCTATTACAAAGAATGTATACATGTGTCACAGACTTGTGCAAGATTGTGTGTGCATGCATATGTGCATGCATATGTATGTGCAAGTAAAATTGATGTAGTATATGTAAATAGGACTGAAAAGATATGCCAACTGTGCTACAATTACAAATGACTTCTCTGTATAGACATGCATGTGTATATAAATGAAGCCATTTCAGCTTGTTAAATACCATGCACTGGCTAATCCTGGGCTAAGATACATCATACATGTATTTGGGGTTTTTTGACAGAGCTGGTGTATACGTGGAAACATTTGATGTAGTTCTCTCGAGCTACTTGCCCGGATTTAGGTTCCACCCAATTTTTTATTTTACATGCAATAGTAAGCAGCATTCAAAGACTGCAACAGATGGTGACAAAGAGCGACAGAAATGTACTCAAGAAGGGCCTGCCGCTGAGTGCCGCTGCCTGCCACTGTGTGCCGCTGCCTGCCGCTGTGTGCCGCTGCCTGCCGCTGTGTGCCACTGCCTGCCGCTGCCTGCCACTGAGTGCCGCTGCCTGCCACTGTGTGCCGCTGAGTGCCGCTGCCTGCCGCTGAGTGCTGCTGCCTGCCACTGTGTGCCGCTGCCTGCCACTGAGTGCCGCTGCCTGCCACCGTGTGCTGCTGATCCAAAAAGGCCCCTAATTATCTTCAGTGGCAGACTGAGAAAGAGAGCAGCAGTGCCAATAGGTGCCGGTGACTACCGCTGGATGCCGCCGGCTGCCTTCGACTGCCACAGCCTGCCGCTGAAAATGTACGATCTGCTGCCGAAAGGTTTTACTAGTGCAGTTTTGGCCAGTTTCGGGTGGTATGTGTTAATATTGGTATGAAAAATTTTTGCAAATACGATATACATTGTAATTTGGCACAAGCTTCAGCCATTTTTATGATATCATTATCATCAGAGCAAGAAAAAATTTAAGATAAGTTTATTGACAATTTAACCCACAACAGATCATAAATTTCCTCATATTGCATTTGAAACATGATACTCACACTTGCCTAAAAAAAAAATCTTATCTATGCCAGCCAATTAATTTTTCATGAAAAATGCCTCCTGGCTGAGACTAATGTTATTCAAATTATACCCAACACGAAGTTAATATTTGTCATTTTTATATTTCTGTAGGCATTTAAAATTGAATGCAATCATGACCAACGTCACCTCCATTGTACATTTTTATTAAGGGCATTGGATCCATTTTCCCATTTAAGAGAGAAAAAAAATAAGAGATGAAGAAGCCATGCTCAAAATAAATGTTATCAAACAGTTGACAGCAACTGACCCCCCTCATCACCCTGTAATCTTTTAAAATAAAGGGTATCTCATTGGAAGTTCAGAATAAGAAAAGTATTAAATACCCCCCACAGTCTTTCAAATCAGGTTCTCTCATGGTTGTGATCCCTTAAGCAGGGGTGCCAACACTGAAAGTGTCATTTCAGGGACAACTATAGTCAAGACAATCACAGACACCAAATAAGTAACAAAGTATATAGCAGCAAATACTCAATAGGCAACAGCAAGAACAGAAGGTTCAAGAACTGACTAAAAGAGGGCACTGCAGTCAGTGGAGGGCTAGGGTTGTGTATTCCCATTACTTTACATTGTAACTTGCAACTTAACAACTAACCACAACTACAAAAGTGACTGGTTCATTTAACGTTGCTTTAACATACAAACTAATAGAAATACACAGCTCCAGCCCTCCAAAAGTTTGTGTATTCAGTTGTGTATTGGGGTGAATACACACCTTAGAGCTCACTCTGACCTTTCCTATTTTGTTGAAGGACACGCATCATTAACTGGTCAAATTTCCAGCATATTTCAGTGATTGTCCCCGATGACCAGGGACAGTTGGTATCTCTGCTTACCACAAGAACTATGCTCCTCCAGTTATATCATATTAATGAATATACTGTAAAAAAGATCTGCAGAAAATATTATGCCCAAGTCAGTAACTGCCCTCAGTAAGTTAAGCACCCATGCGAGACAAGGCATTGCATGGGACATTTTGCCTCAGTATTCTACACACTGAAGACTGGTTGACAAACCTCTGAACATCCTTTGCCATCATGTCTTCATATTTCTGTTTTTCATCTGCTGCTAACTCTCTCCACCTCTGACCTATGATGCGAGCAACCTGCTCAAAGTTGGCTCCTGGATTTTCTTCCACAACTAGAAAACAAAAATTACTATCACAAATGTGTGTGTGTGTGTGTGTGTGTGTGTGTGTGTGTGTGTTCTTTTTTCCACAAAAATATATATTACACTGATGTTGAAAAGATTGTGCAGATTATGTGGCTGAGGTCAAACTCGGAAGTGTGCCATATACAAAATTTGAAGACAGAAGAAGAACAATGCATCATGTAGCTTCCTTATCAGTTGCCTCTCTCTCCCACATCAACATTCTTCATGCACCCGTCAGAAACATAAATGTTCACCTCATATCTGTTTTTTTCTGTTTTAACAGATCTTTCTTGTGGCATCTGCAGCTGTTCTATTTATAACAATTTCCATATACATGGGCACACACATTAGTGTTAATGGTAAAAAAAAAACAAAAAAAACCAGGCAAATCACTCAAAAAGGGCAACTGTACAGGTTTTGTATACATGTATAGGCTTACTCACTGAAACGTGTCCATTGTACAGATAGGAGCAAGAGTGCCACATCTTCCATGTAGTTCTGAACCAAAAAAATAGCACAATCCACTCTCTCTGCATTCCATAACCAATTCAGTCACTGTCTATTTCTAAACCTATTCTGAAATGATTCACTATTATCACATTCATGGCAAAATTTTGAAAATTCGGGGCTTTAACAGCCCAATAAAGTCATCAATGGGTCATCAGCGGGGAACCATCAAGCATGCTTCCCAGCCTCAAATTCTCCGACATGCTTTTTTGTGATGACAACTGCTTGTCTTTGCCTTGTAGTTGCTAAAAACAACCAACGTGAGTTTAAGAACTCATGTAAGAATGTGAATTTGCAAATAAATGAATGAATAATGTAACACAAGTATTGCTTATAATGAGAAGACTTAGTGAACTTATATGAACTAGTATATGCACCAATATGTAAGCTTGCATCATTTACAAAAACCAATTGTAGTATTTCTCATGGGCTTCAGGTGGCAGCACTGGCTTATAATGCTCTCTCTCTCTCTCTCTCTCTCTCTCTCTCTCTCTCTCTCTCTCTCTCTCTCTCTCTCTCTCTCTCTCCCTCACCTGCTCCCCCACTCCCTCCATCATGGATTAAAATTCAAGTTTTGTGTTTCAGTGTACTCCTGCTGGTCAAAACCTCCTAAGCTTAATTCTATGAATAAGTACATGTAGCAAGAATAGAACCTCAAGGGATGTATAATGTTTTAAGTCCATATGACAGACAATTCATTACAATGACTTTTAGCTTTTTTTTTTTTTGGAGAGCACAGTCCTCTGTCATTTATTTATTTTCCTGTTAAATGGTCATTGTCCTTCCTTGAAGATGTCAATTCCTCATGCATTATGTTGTCTTCTACAATAATTAACGCTGAAAAACTGTGCCTCTGTTCACTGATTTATTGGATGTCTCCATGTAGTATTTTGACAAACATTCTCACAGTTTTTTTTTTACCTGTCTATACACTTATCAGCTTAGTTATCATCATGTTTGCTCCACATATACAAACTGACGGTAATACTATATTGCTTTACTGTGCATTGGCACTCACCGGTTACTACATGTACACAAAGTCCCCTGTAGCAGCTGTTATTAGACACTGTGTTGTCCTGGGCCCTATGTTTATTTTGTATTTGAGTTTACCTTTGTGTGTCAATGCTAATAAATGTTTTGTTTGCTTGTTTTTTTTCTTCCTGGAAGGGAACAGTGCCCTAGTGTTGATAATTTCCTGCTATACTGATGCTCTGTATATTGCAGTTTGATCCTGCCCCTGATAAATGCAAATGCTTCCTTGCATTTTTTGGGTACATAAACAGAAGCTTCAGCTGAATTTTATTCAGCTTCCAAGTGCTACTTCCCTCTCTGTTAAAGCTGTGGAAATAAGCCAAATCCAAATGGCCCTCAAGGTCTTTACTTGCTACATATACATGCCAAATGGCAAATCGAAATTACAGTATTACACTCCTTTTATATTAATTTTCTTTAGAGCCCTACCAATCAATGAACTTAAAATCTAGACATGTAAAATTACCTGCAGGTCTGATGTCCCTGGAGAAGCAAATGTAGGCAGTACTGGGTCTCTTGACAGGCTGACTGCTGACCAGGTCATAAAGGTCCACCTGTCCCACCTGTCATATCACACAAATATCATATACAGTGAAAACTCATTATAACAACACCATCTGCTCCCGAAGAAATGTGTCCGATAACTGAATTTGTCAGATAAATGAATCAAATAACAAAGAAAATAGACCTTTTCCCATGAAAATTTGTGTCATTATATTGAATATATCACATATCTGAGTGTCATTATAATCATGGTTTCACTGTACATATACATGGGTTCCACAAGCATCATATATGTATATGTACAAGGTATAGGTTCCATGGTCTCTCAATATTACAAGATATAAGGCAACCCCAGCACACCTGTTCAGTCCAATCACTCCTGTCCCACCTCCAACCCTGTCTCCACCCTGATCCTGATCCCGACCTCAACCACCACCACCATCCCCCACCCCACCCCACCCCAAAAATGTGCACACAGACATTTTTCATGCAAGTTTGTAAGTGACAGTATAGGTACATGTCTATTGGAACAAAAATGAAATTAACTTTATTAATAATAGAGACCCACAAAGACGATGATTAACCAATAGAATTGTTGGAGTTATAGTGTACATTATTAGTGGCCAGGTTGTTGTCTTGAAACACGACAACTATAGGTATGGCTACATGTCTTCACTCTGCAGCACTTGACCTCAGTATACATCGATATAACCCTGGTCCCATAACAGGACAAGTGATTAAAAGAAACATATAATTAACAATATACACTACACCAGTAAAAATCTGAACAGCAGATTCTGCATCCGGGGGGAGGGGGTACTTAGCCTCGAAAAGGGTATGTAGGCGCCCTGTAAGGGTGAAACCCTATCTTCTACATGAAATTTTTATCCCAAAATACGTGGTCAAAATCTGACATTTTGGAAGAAAATGAGGGTCAAAATTTGACATATTCATTTAAGAAATTGTCATTTTCCACAATTACAATACAAAATTGGTCAGAATCAGCATTTTTAACCTTTGCATGAAGAAAATCCAGCAATTTTATCACTTTTGAAAAAAGAGGGGTCAATATTCAAACCTGAGTTCATAAAATGGGGGGTCAAATCTCTACATGTGGTGGAAAATAGGGGGTCATTCCCGCAGAGCCTATATATCTACCACCATAGTTGGAGTACCCCCCACCCCCGGGATTCTGCCTTTGGGTTGCAGACTGCAGCAGCCAGCAGCAGAAAGCATTGGCCAGCCTCACACAGCGTAAGCCAGTGCCGCAGACAAAAGCTGAAACCCAACTGACCCCTTTGGAGCTCAGCGGCAGACAGTGGCAGTGAGCCTTACTGAGTGGCAGACTGCATTAGCCAGCGACAGGGACCCTTCTGCCACCGTGTGCTGCTATCTGCCGCCCACCAACGCTCTATGCTGCTAGCTGCTACTATGCCCCACTAGTGCATGGTATAACATGTAAGATATGAATCCAGGTTAACAGGATATGGAAAAGGACCAATATTTACCTGGGCAGTAATTGTATATAACACCCCAAGTTACCTTCTTTTACTCATACAGATCCGTTTGTTCACCTGTATACATCAATTACCTGTCATGAACTCTTTCATGTCAATTTACTTTCACATGAATCTTGCACATTTATAAATTTTGGTCTGGATGACCCACATATTTATTTCACTAGAGCCTGAATGCTTTAGAATTGTATTCTTGTACACATGGGAATTCAGAAACCAAATTTTTCCATTTTCCTTGGCAGTTACTAAAGACATGTGACACAAATTTTGCTGGAACAATTACTTTCTGGATCAATACACCATCAGTTTTCCAAAATGAAGTAGAGACAATACAAAATTTGCTTCTGAAAATACATTAGACAGAAAATAGCCTTCAAATGATTTATACATAGCACCAGCCCTTCACATTGACTTCATTATCAAGTAATTTCTTGTCAAAATACTTGTTGGACCAGAATACTTTATAATGGGAACTACACAACAGTTTGATGATTTCCATCTAGAGAATGAATACTTTCACCATGATATTGTTCTTCCCTCATTTAAAAGCCACCTGCCTTGTGTGACAAACTTAAGATCTCCCCTATGCGTGGTCATTCAAAAAAGCAACTGCTCTACTGTAAATAACAAAAAGTAATGTCCCTGATTGTGACAAAGTCTTTCAAAAGAAAAAGAAAATATATTAAAGTTAATCATAATAAGACAAAGTTTTATGTTATATATATACACACATGTACTGCTTAATATTTATCCATATCTATGAAGGTGTATTGTCAAGGTTTCATTACAATATACACCTATATAACAGGTTTGCATGAGTCCTCTCCATTCCAGCACAGCTGAACTCAAATTTTGCATCCATTCCAGTAAGTGTGTGGGTAGGGAGCGTTAGCCAACACTAGTTAACCTTTCCCAGCATTAGAAGTCTCCAAACGCTAGCTAATGCTGGCAATCTCCGAGGCCCATGAGAGTCCATTGGACTTCACTATTTCCCAGCGTTGATCACCATTAGCCAGCGTATGTAACACTGGCTAACGCTATGTAATGCTGGGAAATGACTTGAAATGCTGAAATGATTAATTTAACACTGAAATTAGTTACTAGTGATATGCTACTCACTCATACACAGGATTTAGTGTATATACAGTTCCAGCATATCATAAGTTGATAAAGAAAATTGATCAAGTTTCAGACTCATTTACCATTAATTTGCTGGTCTTCGTCCTGTCCTTAAAGGCAGAATGATTCGACATTTTGGGGTTGCTGTACAAGTTAGATTTCCCTGGTGTTTGTCCTGCTGTGGGGGGCAATAGTCTGGCCGGCTGAAAACACAAAACGAGTACATTGTACAGGAGTTTCATTTTACATTGAAGTTCCTCCCTCTACATTTCTTGGGTGAAAGAAGAAACATAGAGGGAGGAACTAAAGTACAGTGCTCCCTCTTTATAACACCCCTCATTACAAGGCAGTTTCTGATACAACACGGTGGGTAATATGGCTCCCAATGAAACAGTTTTTCCATTACTTTAATGTAAAAGGCCCTCTGTTATAAGGCGGTTTTGCTATAACACGTTTTATTCTCTGGATCCCAATACTGGCGTTATAAGGAGGGCAAACACTGTATTGGCAATGCATTTTCCTGTTATTTTCATGAAAGTAGCAGGAGCATCTTATATGTTTAGACAGGCAAATGTGCCTCCTGCCTCCTTGTTTTGAAAACACTGGTTGTATACAGGGGCAACTGGCTGGCTGGCTGGCTGTAAACACATAACAAGTACATAGTATATATATATATATATGTGTATATATATATATATATATATATATATATATATATATATATATATATATATATATATATATATATATATATATATATATATATATATATATGTATATATATATATATATACATATATTACTATTCCCACACTTGTGTGTTTTTGATGTATCAACTGCTCCCAGATTCCTCTCAAAAGCTCATGTTTCAGAGTGACAAACAAACCCCAAAATACAGAACACAGGATTGCCACAACTTGCATTGGAGAACAGCTGAATTAAATCACACCATTTAAAAACGATTTTTTTGACAGAAATATGGACAAAATGCTTCCAAGTGTCAATTCTACATTCATGTCCCTCATCCAGTAGCTACATATTCAACCCTTTCCACCGAAAACGGCCAAAACTGGATTGTGGTCAAGTATCATTTGCTTCATTTTTTAAAAACTAATTTGAACTAATAATGAAAAACAATTTGAATGAGAAGTGTACACGAAACCTATCAAGATGACATATCCGGAGTCAACTGCTTTCCTTGGCATGGTTCGAGGAAAGCTGTTGACTCAGTCTTAATTCAAGGGGATAGGAATAATTATGAAGAAATGTTTCTGTTCAAATTAATTATAAATATATTTTTCAGTAACATTTAATAAAAAGAATCAAGCACCATTCTACTGAAAATATTTTCTTTAATTTAAGTGTAAAACAGAAGTCTATGACTGACACACATTTACTGAATATTTACATAACTGCAAGGCAAAAACCAGTGCATAAACAATATTTACCTACCACAAAGATTAGATCTCGTGTATATATCGATTAGTTCTCATGAAACACACAATTCTGCTGAGTATGAAAGTTATTTACTAATGTAACACAAAACTTGGCTGTCTAGCCACTTTTGATAACCTTTGACCAAAATAAAATGTTGTCACCTCCAGTGTCTGGCCAGCTTGGTTGACCAATCCAACTCCTCTGCTCCAGTGCCCCACACTCATAAAATCTTCTTTATCGTCCATCTGCATGTTTACAGGTCTGGAGTCCTTCATGTTACCACTCTGGTTTTCACTGGTATTCACCTTTGTTATAATACCACTGTCTTCTTTCTGGTTGACAGAAACTGCAGTACTGCACTTTTCGTCATTTTGCATTACTGTACTTGTATTCTGACAGGATAAAAGAGAACTGCAACCTGATTGGTCTGTTTGACCAAATTTGGTAGCCCCTGCATGCTGTCCATTTATGGGCCTCACCGCATCTTGTTCTTCTATCTCTGCACTTGCTAGTAAGAGTAAGTCATCACCCAGCAAGTCAAATGATACATTGTCATCTGTTTTTAAAGAATTTGTCTCTGTTGACATGTTTGACTCACAGTGCTGCTTAGACTCAACTATCTGTTCACTGAATCTATTTTCTAATGTTCTTTCATATTTGTCATGTGACATGTTTTTGTAGCTGCTCTCAGGACTTGAGGAATCACAAATGTTATTTTTTTCTGACAAAGATTTACCTCTCTGTCCTCCTGTGTCCACTCCACAAGTGTGTGATATGGCATTGGCTGACTGTTCAACAAATGGAGAACCACTGTCGAGGTTCCCATGTCTGCCACCAGATGACAGCATCTGCTTGCCATTAGTAACTGAGCAAGCTAATTCATCGTGATCAACTGAATTTGCACCAACAGTATGAAATGTCAGTGTCAAGTGGTCATAACTTTCCTTCACATTACTTTTCTCACACTGCTTGTCAGTAGCAGGCCCTGAGTTGTGTGGTTCTGAAAGCTGCTCTGCAGAATTTTGTTTCACAACTTTACTATCCTCACAATCTGGAGAGCTCTTCTGTACATGGTCAGCTCCTTGTAGTGGGCCATAAGCTTTCTCCAGCACTGATGAAAGAAAGCTAATAACTTTATCCTGAAAGGTGAAGCCAATATAAGTACCTGTATTTATTAAATCAAGCTTATCATAAATAACTGGCACAATTTAAACTCTGACCCTCTGCAAATCAGTACATTCATATTCAGTACACAAAAGTGTTTCTAGCTTCATGTACAACTGCTGGAACAAACTCGTGACCAGACCATACAAAGACTTGCTTACACATCTCCTTCTTGTACACTTTTCAGTCTCACACCATGGAAAAGCTGTTTACAAGGGTTAATTTGGGTGGATATGTTTTATTTAGAGCTTTGAGTGAAAGTAAAAAAAAAATATAAAAAAAAAATAAAGACAATCAATCTAGTAGAATAGAATTAAAATGCAATGAAATAAATAGTGCTCCCTCTTTATAATGCTGGTGGGTGGGGCCCACAGAGCACACAATAGCAAACCACCTTATAACAGAGGGATTTCTAACATAGAAATAAAGCAAAAAGCACTTCAGTGGAAGCCAAGGGACCATAGTGTTAAATTGGAAGCCCCCTTAATGAGGAGTATTATAGAGGGAACACTGTAGTTAACTTCATTATATTTGATGGTCTCAGTCATGTGACATCGAAAGCATTACAATTTACTTCTTTCAGAAAAAAATCTGTTCTTGTTACCTTTTCGTGAACCAATACTATAGTTTTGTTGGGGTTGATGTTGACATCAATGCCATCTGGTGGGATGGTGATACTAAGAAATGCTACCGGCCACTTGCCAGAGTCACAACCTGTGGCATGGCAGTAATATAAACGCAGCACCTGAAGAGAAATAAAAAAGAACATCTATGCAGCATATGGTTACCCACTGATGACTTGTTATAATCTTTCAAGCAGACATAGCCTTTTTCAAAAACTATCACTTGAACATGTTTTGATAAAAATTGAAAATGCAAACAAATTCTTCCATGTTTCTGTATTTATATTTTACAGGTAGGTAGTGACAGGAACAGACTGGGAGACTACACAACAGATATTTGGTATTGAAGACATAAAAAAGTTGCATGGCATTTGACTTTTTGGGTAAAGAAATTTTATGTGTCAGCTGGTGATCTCAAAACAGTTACAAAAAATGCAGCTAGAAACTAAATGTGTTCATTTATGATAACTCATGAAGAGTTTTGCCACTAGTCATTACCTCATATGTTAAAACACATATTCACATGAAATCATACTGGCAGGGGACCATCAGTGGTGATCCAAATCATTTCATAAATCTCAAGTCTCCTATGGGAAACAGATCATTTGTAGAACAATATTACAGTCAATGAGTATGACCCCAACCAGATCAAAAGTTTGAACTTAGATTGATAAACAGGCAAAAGTTTGCAACAGGGAAGGAAAGCAATGACCAGCTGCAAGAACAAACAAGCGACTAGAACAAACAAGCCACTCTAATCTTAGCAGGTATATTTGGACATATTGTTCACTTAAAAAAGTTTTTAAAAAAAACCTAAAAAAGTTTGTGTTGCCCTTTAAGAATCTTGTCTCATTTTTTTACCTTCTCAATTTCTTTCACTTGCACAGGTCTCCTGTTGACATAGATGAAACATCGGTCGCTGGTGGTCCTACTGGTCAGCTGATGGTTGGCAGAGGCTTTGGGAAGATAGACCTCAATGCCTACCTGTGTCATTACATTGAAATTTTCAATTATTGATCTTCATCATTTTCATTTTTCACCAATCTTAAAAAGAAGATAGGCCTCAATGCCTACCAGTGTCATTACATTGAAATTTTCAATTGTTGATCTTCATCATTTTCATTTTTCACCCATCTTAAAAAGCAGTATGTTTTAAAAGTCCGACACAGAGTGATTTATAAAAGTGACCTAGTAAAAGCCATGGTCACTTTTACAGTATATATTTACATATTGATCCAACATTAGGTAGTATTTATATATTCAATGAAACATCCCACTCTTTTCATCAACAGGGAAATTTTCATCACAATTTGAAAAAAAATCATCTGAAAATCACAAAAAGCAGACATATTCACATCCAATTCATAAAATCCAATGCTTAATCACCCTTAACTGCCAACATCTCTCTCAATCTCTACTGTTTTTTTTTTTTTGTTTTTTGTTTTTTGGAGAACACACATTTGTGAACATACTTGTAACTTATAAAAATGGCTGTAAATTTATTGCAATATACATACCATTAAAGGAGTAATTAAAAGGCAATCAGAGATTGCTGGGTCCATGCCTCCCCCCCCCCCCCCCCATTTATAACCCTGCTTATCACAGGTCTCATTTTGGAATAGACTGTAGTCAATAAAAATAGGCTATCGCCGTCACCCAGATACTTGACCGAGTGACCTACTTTTTAGCACAACATACTGCTGTATCCAGATACACCGGTGTGTAAAGTTTCATGATTCTAAGTCAAAGGACAACAGAATTACAGCCCGGACATGAAGTGTAATGTAGTTTTACATAAATGTATCATGTGTGTGTCAAGTTTCATGCAACTAAGTTAAATAGTAAAGGAATTATAGCCCGGACACGATTTTACAAGAATATGTTACTGTGACCCAGATACTTGACATGTTGACCTAATTTTGGTATATGACAAACCTTTATGTCCAGATGCATCTGTGTGTAAAGTTTCGTTAATCTAAGTTGAAGGAAAATAGCCCAGACATGAACTAAAAACAGACTGATGGATGCACGAACACAGGGATTATTATATGCCCCACCTCCGGTAGGAAGGGGGCATTTATAATTAAAATTAGTAATGTCAGGGAGACTTGTGTGTTCAAATTCAACTGAAGCTAAACTTTTAAGAGTTGTAAGTTTTGCTGTTTACCTTGGGATCCTGACTACTCTCTGCCCAGTGTTCCATATTGCTGACCAGTGACGTCCCACAAATACTCAGCAACACAGTGCGATGATTCGGCACGGATGTCTTTTGCCAGACCAGTTCCTTATTATGGCGAAATGACATCCTTACATCGGGACTGATCAATCCAAATGACATCATTAAATCTTCCATTTTCTTCAGTTCTTCCTTTTTCTTCTTCGTGGTGCCATAGAACTGTTTCCTTACGGGCAGGTGTTTGAACAAATGTGAGGCAGTGACTGTGGTACCTGTATAAATATGAATTATATTGTCGTCTGGTCATGTTTGACATTCAGGAATTGAGCCCAGAGGATGATGGACATGTAGGAAAACACTAGACATTAACAGCTAAAAGCTTCTCTACAGGTTCTACACATAATGTATACATGTGATATAAACTGCATCTGTTCAAAATTGCGCAACGATCTGCAAACATTATACCATTCACTAGTAAATTGATTTTGGTGCTAAATGTCTCATGTCAGCAGTTGACAGTGGTAGCCAGTGGTACACAACGGTGGTCCCACTGGCTACCGATGGCCACCGCCAAACATCATTTAGGGCTCGGGGAGCTTGGTGGTGTCCAGTGGTGGTTAGCAGTAGCCAGTGGTACACAGCATTGGCCAGCGGCAGGACCTTATGCCTGGGTCGTGGTCCTGCCGGCACGGGATGCGGGGCCTAGACAGGTTCTGGTCTCGGCTTTTTTTATCTAGTTGCATTCATTTTATATCTTCATGTATTGATCTAGATGTACTTCTTCCTCCTGCGCTGTGGGTTTCAATAAATAATAATTATAATGATGATAATAAAATTCATTTTTTTCTTCCAGAGAATTTCATTGTTATCCAATTGTCTACACTGGTCTATGCAAGAGTATTTCACACCTATCTGGCCTACAGTCCTAAAGGTGCTCTGGCTGCTACAGGTGCTTACCCTCTTAATCTGATTATTTCTCTAGTCTCATTGTCACAGGTTTAGCACAAGTAAGGCGTTAACTTTGAAGGGGTCAGATGAAGGAACTGTACCCTGTGCTGTATGCACCCTGTAGATGTTATGAACTGACACGACTACATTTATATGTACAAGCTCAAGCAGTGACCCATATACATGTATTACCATATACTAGTATTATTTATGTGGTCAAAGATTTAGAACAATACCATCTCCCATATATCATGTATATGTTGTGGTATACTGTACATTGCTTTAATTTCGCTGTACCCTTATTTTTGCTGATTTCACTAATGGCAGAAAACCGTGAAAATAAAAACACAGTGAAATAGAATTTTCACATTGTTTGAAGAGGAATTATATCCGAAACAGTGAAATAAAAGCTACAGTGAAATGTCAACAATTAGAAAAAAGAAAAAGTGGAAATTTACACACACAAAAATAAAGCAATTTACAGCATTACATGTATAAGTCACAGCTTCATCACCATTAACAAGAGCAGCAAGCTTTGACAATTAACCCAGAAATGCAGTTGTCCGTTTGGACAGCAGAACAGTATTTTTGAAAGAAAGGATGTGCATGGAAGTGTCATGTACCTTGTCACCTTCCTATTCCATTGAATTCCATATTCTACATATGCCAGGGTGCAGGTACATGAACTGGACAATGGCCAGCAGTGACCGGTGGTGATCGGCGTCAGACGGCAATAAATAAGGCCCTTCCACTGGCCACCGCTGTGTACCGCTGGCTACCACCGACCATTGCTGGATGCCGCTGAGCTCCCACAGCCCTAATTTATGTTCCACGGTGGCCAGCATTGGGCAGCAGGACCATCACCGGCCACCGCTGTGTTGAACTGTCTACTGCCGAAATGAGGCATTAATCGCCCAAATCAATTTACTAGTGATTGCAATCACATCATGCTAATTTTTTTTAAAGCAATAGGCTAAGAGGAATGTGATTTATAGCAATATTCCACATACAGTGTACCAGAGGTGTAACCTCACCTTGTCCCATATGGGATGGTTTTGTGGCTGTAACTTCCCCTTTGCTATTGAGGCTGTATGTCATGCTGACCTCATCACTCACAGTTTTTGTTGTTATGGTCACATCTGCAACTGCACAAAGGGATCCTGGAAAAAAAATTATCACAGTCATGTTGGACAAGCAGACAAACCATATGGCCCAGTGTACAGCAAGCATATCTTGATATCCAATCAGGACAGCACACTCTTTCAAAGACCACTACCAGTCTGAGGACACGTCATCTGGTTTAACCCTTAAAGTGCTAATCACTGCTATAGTTGTTTTCTAATTACTGTTAACCATATAATGGTTAAACGATTCAAATTTCCCATGAAGATACCTTTCATTCAAATACCAGCAAGCCTGGTCTAAAGCAAAAAGTAGTCTTAGTCAACAGCTTTCCTCGAGACACTTTGTGCACAATCCGTGCAAAGTGTTCTGAGGAAAGCTGTTGATTGAATCCTAAATCAGCGCAGTAACCACATTACTCTGTCAGATTCCTCATGCGATCTCTTTCAGGTCAAAATTGATGTGCCCGTAACCAGATATCAGGTGGTTGGAATACAGTACATACATGTATACATTTTAAAATCTGCCATGGTCTCCACAATTTG
This sequence comes from Hermodice carunculata, assembly GCA_964020975.1. Lineage (NCBI taxonomy): Eukaryota > Metazoa > Annelida > Polychaeta > Eunicida > Amphinomidae > Hermodice > Hermodice carunculata. Next base: position 87,485,558 of record OZ026612.1, read on the forward strand.
CATGTCTTTTAGCCCCATGCATACAATTTTAATTCCAATCAGGGCAAGTTAAAATCTCAAAGCACTAGCCCTGGGGGACAACAAATGAATGGTTCACTGGGTGCCTTCACTGTTTTTTTTTTTTTTTAAATTTCATTCCGAACAAAATCCATCTGACCTGTGCAAAATTTATGCTAATTTCATAAGTTTTTAGAGTTTTTTTTTTTTTTTAACTTTAAAACCAGAAAAAAAGTCAACCTTACCTGTTCAACTTTTTAAACAGATGATATTGTAAATATCAAAACATAAGTATGTGTACAAAGTGTCTGACCACAAGTGTCATGTTAACCCTTTATAAGATTAGATTTATCATCAGCCTTCCTCAGTACAGGGCAGTGCACACTTCAAACACGACACAAACTGCTGATTTGCAGTACGTTGATCTGCTTCCTCACGTGCAATCCCATTCCACCTGTTTTTTGATAAAAAAAAATAAAAGCAGGGAACTAACATTTTTAAGGAAGTGACATTACCTGCAATTATTAATATATACTCCCCATGCATGTTAATTGTTTTTAAGTTGAAAACCAGAATCAACTCCCAGTCAGATACATACATGTTGATGTTTGTATGACCAATTTCAACTCCCATACTGTGGACTGGTTTGTGTGAGAGAGGAATAAATATATGTATATTAAATACTATAATCAAAGTATTCTCACCTAATGCCTCCCCTCTGAAACCATATGTATGCAAGTTATCAAGGTCCGATTCTTGGGCAATTTTTGATGTATAATGAGATTGACCCATGAACGGTGCATCAGTTGTGCTGATTCCACTTCCATTGTCTCGAACTTCTATCTTGTCTAATCCATAGTTCTCCTGTAACACAAATGTCAAGTTCAAAACTGCTGTCAATGAAAGTCCATACTGCTGCATGTGATAATTGTTAATCCTAGCTATGTCTTTTTTTTGATGAAAGAAGCAAGAGTGTGACAAATGCTGGCAATAGTATATATATATGCACAATAATTTCCTTTTATCAAAATGTGTTTGTGGAAGCCATCATTATTATTCAGTTAAAAATAATATGCACTTAAAGCTCAAAGGGTTTATGGCATGCACGAAAAGAATTCAAAGTCATTACACTTTTTTTTCCAGAATGTAAGTAAATTTAGTCAAGTTCAAATACTGTCTCACTTCCCTGCTGGTGTGCTGTAATAGGGGATAGGTATCTGGCTTCAGAAAACATGAATTTAATGATGAGTATGTTTAACATGTTCATACCCATGTCCATGTGTAAACAGAAGAGTTTTTACTTTATTGAGTTTAAGTTCAATTTACTTTCAAAAATATCAAGTGTTCCATGATAGCAACACTTAGTATCCCACCACAGAAAGGACAGCAGTTAACTGTACGAATATGAAATGGGTTTATGTGCAACAACTAATGAAAACTTACTAAACTTAGTGAAACATGACAGAATGATGTATCTGGGTGAGACCTAAATTAGGATTTTTTTTTTTTTTTTTTTTTTTTTTTTTTTTGGGTCACCCTCACCTAATTTTACAGTAAGAGGGTTACTTACATGTATGTGAAATTGGTTACAGACTGGCTATGTTGGTACTGGGGGATTCTAGACCTGTGGTTACTATTGAACATTACTGGACCAGTATATCTGGAGTGTCGTTTTGTGTTGTTAATTTGGATCTTGAAATGTCAAATCAAGATCACAGACACAATATGGGTTATATTTGGAAAGCAGTGCATTCTGGAACCCTGATTACTATGAAACATGAAAAGGAGTTCTATCGTAGTCATTGGGGAATTTCATTGTGGCATTGTTGCAGACCATGCATAGTTTCACAACTCACCACGGTTTATTTTCCTTGGTGAGTTCACTTATCAAACCAGAGGTAGACTGGCACTACTTTCCTGCTACCACAGTCTAGACCTATTATACAGTTCGTCATCTACACTCCAGTGGTTGTTTCACAGTAATTTATTCATAGCTTTATCACATTGAAATTATTGTACAGGCCTTTCACCAACTTCACAACACTTGAACTCTGAAAGGTAAAATTCTGTGTAAAATAAGAACTTTTCCATGGGGGTTGAAGGTGAGCAACGGTGAAACTCTGCACGGACAGGCATTGGCAGCCAATAGTCCCTCCCAAGCAAAGTGAGGGTGGGAAACAGGCCTAAATGACACACTATTTTATTTGGGGCCATCACAATTGATCTTGAGTGATCTTGAAAGGTCAAATCAAAGTCAGTGACCCAATTTTGGTATGCAACACATCCCTATCCTAAAGTACATCTCAAAATAGCTGTAGGTGTTAGGGTATAGGGAATATGGCCAAGACAAGCTCAAACTTTATGCTGGGGAGGGGGGGTCAAAGTTCAAGACCGGGGTCACAGTGACCCAATTCTGGTGCGTGACACACCCCTATCGTATAAAGTGTCTACACATCAAATGTGGTTGGTACAGGTGTCATATGGTACAGGAAATATGGCCCAGACAAGCTTTGCTGCATTACTTTACAAATACGAGGAGATATTCAGAATATTAACCGAGATCCTGCGCTGCCACCTGGGCTGCACCAAAGAACTTGACACCAAGGAGGGCAGATCCATGTACTAAGCAGGGCCGAATGAGCTTCAATGATAAAAGTAACAACTTGACAATGCAAAATGCTGACGAAATGTCATTCACACGGTTTTTTTTAAAACATATAAGATCATGAAAATGCTAAACATATAATTTAGAAAATTTCACTTAGTTGGTAGAAAAGGTGTCATTTTTGGATGGTTAAGTAGCATATCAAGTCAAAATTCCCTCGCCATGGTGGAGGCATAGTTCTGTTGCCTGGCAACCCACGGGACTACAGCAGGTCTGCAGTTAATACAGGTCAATACGAATACCTCCTATTAACACTTAGGACAGAAAGTATTCTAAAGTCAGATCCACATGACTTACACTGTACACTTCAATACTCATATCCAAAAGACTTGACAACATGCTACACCATCCACAATTAAATTTGCCTCCATACTGGTCTACCCATTTCTATGAAGTCCCAGCAGGTTAGCATCAGTGGCACTGGTGAACATGTATGGTAAAACACAACATGCTATTAAAGTGACAAAGGGCTATGCATGAAACAGTTGCTATTCTTTTTCAAGAGAAGAAGGCGCATGTGCAAAAATTTTGAATCTTTCACAGGATAACTTAAATTCCATTTTGGGCTATACATTCTAGTTCATCCTGTTGAACTTGGAAGGCAAGTTCTAGCATGGTCACATACTAAACATCCACTGTCCTGGCACACTGTATGACAGTAATAATATTGATTTCAGGGAAGCCATCAATGCACATATGCACATAAGGCTTTTCCTGCTGGCAGTAAGCAATGAAGCGTGCACCAAGTCAGGAAGAGTGGGGTGGGGGTGAAGTGGCTGATGCCTAATGGTCAGTGACTGTCAGACAATATGACGTTGTGGAGGACTGCTTTAATGAAGCATTCATCCCAGTTTCTCGAGAACATGCATCTAAAAGAGTTAACCTATGCTAAATTTACAGGGTTCAGTCTAAAACAACAGGAGGTTCATTGGCTTTGCATGCACCAATGATTATTTTCTTTGGAAGTGGCTTAATCATAATTTGAAACAGAATCAGCAGTGGATACAACTCAGAGGAAAGTTTGATGTACGTTATGGGTACAGTGCAAAGATAAATTCTTTTGAATCCTATAATTGTAACGGCAGTATGTCACATCAGGGAAGTGGTTCACCTCTCTGGTTACAAGACTTTTTTGCATACGTTTTCTCTCTAGGAGCCATTGCAACTTAAATGCAGCTACAAAGATATCAGCTATTCACTGACTATAAATATGGAACTAAAGCATGTCAAATACCACATTCACAATTGCCATTGGGTGTCCTTGCTACACTGAATAGACAGACAGACTTATGAAATTTGCAAAGTTTGAAAGAATGCTGGGCATATTTTTCCATAAGAGAAAGTTATGTACATTAGGATATTTTTAAGGTTGGTATAACAAAATTTTTCTGCTATTTTTTTTTATATAACATATTTTGGGCGATTCAAAAACTGGTACAGGCCAATCACAGGGCACAGAAGGTGTGAAGTAACAGTAGTGCAGCCACAAAAAAAGTAATCATGCACATATTACACAACAACAACCATGTACATCCTAACTGACCAACAAAAATCTCTCAAAGTTCACTTTCACACACATATTTTGAATACTCTGGTTAAATTGCACAAGAAAATATTGAAAGTTATGACCTTTTCACCTTTCAATCCCCAGACCATGCTTCTGTTTAACAGATATAGAATTATGAAATTTGAAAACAAATTTTCAACAGGTTCAAAATCATTAATGGTCTATTACCCACAATATTTTCAGTATATAGTTGTGGAGGTATACTCTCATAATACTTGAAGACAAAATATAATTAATATATTTTTTCCATCTTGCAAAATATTTGGATTATATAAAATACATGTACCATGGTCCAAAAATATGGATCCAGTTGTCTTTAAATTAATCATACATCAAAGAAATATCATTTTCTTCATACAAACGAAACTAGGGAAACTTTTATTTATAAACACGTTTTGGGTTGGTAATTCCAAAATTGCAAGTTTTTTGTACACTTAAATCAATGTAACAACACTTCAATATGCAATTATTATTATTATTGTTATTGGAAAAAAGTCATAAGAGTCAGCAGCTTGTTTGAGCCTCTCAGGATTTAACTCTCTACTGCATCTATGTGAATTATCAATCTATGTATTATCTGAAAACTTAGGTGAACAGCTTTTGGATTGTGACTAGTGATGCACCGATCATTGAGTGTAATTGAAAATCGGCTGAACTTTGCAAAAAGTCAAGTGCTTACTTGGCAATTTTTCATTTTGATAATAATGAAAATTAATTTTTAAAAAGATATTCTAAACTATACAAAAAAATTGTCACTTTTTTTTCATTTTTCGGCAAGCCAGCACATGAGTGAACGTTTACCATGAGAAGTGATGAGTTCAAATATGTACTATAGCTGCAAACATCATCAATAGTGGCATCTTGTGCAACTGTGCCCTTGCACACATGGCTGAGAACCAGGCAGGTTACATGTCACAGATGATGCAGCTTTTATCATAAGACATTAATTAATGTGTGAATTAATTACAATCGATCATCTGTTGACAGTCCTCAGCCGATGATCAATGATGAAATTTCAGCCGATTCCCATCATTAATAGTGATAAGGCAATACCAACAGGACACCAGAAATTTTCTGGGTTCCATTTTTGCTGATGACATTGTGCTCATGGCCACGTCTAGAAAGGAATTACAGGATATGTGGACCATTGCAAGGGAATATGGGAATAAATGAAGGTTAGAATTCGTCCAAACTAAAAGCCAAGTTATGAGACCAGGAAAGATACCAGACAGCAATAGAAAAGGGAGATTTGGGAAATCCAAAATTTCAACCAGTAGGGAGCAACTGATTGAAATTGGAGGTATATGAATATCTTTGGGGAAAAGATAGAAATATCAGGTAAATGTTCAGATACTATACTGAAAAGATAAAACAGAAGGCGAACCATACTAAGGAAACAGTACAAAAATTAATGTTAATCATCCTAATATTTACAATATATTCGCAACAATTTTTTAAGATCAGATCTGTCCCTGCACTAAATTGTTTAACAAACACATTCAAAGCTCGAGTGCTGTGGGATAGGGTAGCGATACTAGGAATGCGGCTGTATGGTTTAGACCTTATCACAATAAATGAGGGGGATATCCAGGGTATGGAGAAAGCATTGAGTGAAACAGGAAAATATATTCTGGGAGTACAATGTACAACTTTTACAGTAAAAGAAGCAGTCTTAGGGGAGTTGGGGAGGAATAACATAACAGACAGAATTGCGAAAGTGAAGTTGAACTACTGGGGATATTTACCATCAAAAAGCAAGGTCTGGTGTGCAGTGCAGGAAAACATATATAGCAACAGACCAGATGGGTCAAAGGCATAGATAAGTTAGGAAAAAGTGTGACAGAAAGGTTATAATGCAATGGATTGAAAATAATATGTAGGAAAAGTTGTGACAGGAGCATAAAAAGAGGATTGGAAAAAAAGAGTTCGAGAAGTCAAAGAAAAATAAATGCCAGTGTTGGAAGGAAAGCATCCAAGGTTCTGTTTCACAGTAGTAAGGCAGAGTTTCCTCAGCCTCACTGCCATTTTTTAGGAGCATCTGCATCATAATATGATGCAAAACTAAGCAGATATGCAGAGGATCCCAGCAATGTTATACTGTATTATTCAGCAAAAATAAAAAATAATTTTGTTTCCTGTGGATGGGGAATATTTTACCTCACCAGTCTTTACCTAGGCCTGGTCTGGTTTATTAATTAAAACAAAATTTAAAAAATTAAGACCTTCCTTATTTAGAACAATGTACATGTATCACTACCATAAACATACCGGACATCCTATTGTCACTTGCATCCAATGTATAATTTACAAAATCATATTGCATCCATTTTTGTAACCATTAGGTTTTGTCAGGTACTCAATGAAATAAAATCTCGTTCTGCCAAGGGAGCTCTTTCAGAATGCGAGACAAATTTTGACAGTATTTGATTGGAGGGTTCTGCCAGCCCCCCATTTAAAAAAAAAATTGTTTTGAAGTTTTAAAATCTCCTATTAAAAAAATATATATTGACAGTGTTTAAGTTAAGTATCCCATTTCAGCAGTAAATGTTTCACATGCGACACATAAATTTCTCCAGTTTTGTATGAAGTACCGTTTTAATGTGAAACTTCGGCAATCAATTATTCTTTGAAAAATAACTTGTTACATAACAATATTAACATTGCAATGTTATAAGTGTACATATTTCATCTCTTCATCATTGATCTTACAAGTGCAGCAGTACTGGACTTATTTTGGTACATGAGGTCCACAGGAAACATGATTTTTTTTTCACTGTTGCCTTATCAGTAGGTACACAAAAATTAAAAGTGTCTTGACTCTTGCCCATCTTTAAACAACAAAGTGTCTACAGAACGAATCTACGATACTTAAGCATAATCAATATTGTCAACATTCAACTTTGCCGTGATATCAGCTGATCACATGGACCATTCACTACTATGAACACTTGGTCGTAATTCATTTCGCAATATAATAAGTCAAATGGTCATTAGATCACAAAGTAACTGGTCGAAATGAGATATAGTTGCCAACATTTTAAAATGACGAAACAACAAATTTATGAATTGCACCATGCATATAGGCTTGTTGAAAATGCAAAGTTTCGTGATGGGTTTGCCTTCATGTCAACCCAAAAGCTGATTGGGTCCATGACATGCTGCATGCAGGCTAATGCTCAATGCATAAATCTTGCTTACCCCCCTTGGGGGGAATTGAGCAACCAGAGTTTCAGTTTCGGTTGTCAAAACCAAAGACCAACATGTCGATCTATCCATGTATGTCAAAAAATTTTTAAAAGTGGTCGCAGTCTGTTTCTTAAACAGCCACATGTCAGATTTATTCAAGACTGAACAAAAAAAACAAAAAAAACAATCACTTTCATATGGCTTTATTCGACAATTTAACAGCTTGTAACCAATGTTCCAAACAACCCAGGTAAGCCCCATTACTACTATTGATGCCACCGTGAGACTACTATTCAGCAAAACTAAATATGACAAACTTGCGTCTCTGCTCATATGAATTAAACATGTGACGGTTTGTTTTGTTGACCATGTTGATATCTATCAAATGTCCCAGGAGCAATTTAGATTTTAGACTACCATGTTATTCAACAATGTTGACTTGGATGAAATGTCGGCTAACCCTACTAAACCGGGTCCCGTTATGGATAATTTCCCTGCTATAGAACTGGGATGTCTGTGATTTGCTATCGTCATAGGGTTAGTGGGGGTGGTGTAGAATGTGAGCCCAAATCAAGTTAGTGTAGTTCACTGCGAAACTGGACCTGGTACCTGCCTGATTTCTCATCATAGTATTGGATCGATTACCGGATCCATCTCCCTTTGTAGGTTGTCTGCGATACCGGTTCCGGCTCCATAGTTGCTTCAACAACCGAAACCGGACCTGGTTCAGTAGCCATGTCCTAGTTACACTAAATTACAAAATATTCCAGTGTACGCTTTGTGCTGCCCTTGACTTTGTCATGCCATGCAAGGTTTGGTAATTTCTTTTGCAGTGACAGTGCCTGAGATTAAACTCACCAATTTCAAGTCAATGCTTGTTGCACCTGCATCTAAAGAATTTTCAACGACTTCTTTCACCACGCTGACAACTGAAGTGATCACCTGGGAGCTTGCTATCAGTCGCACTGTGTTTGGGGGAAGCTGACGCATGGCTTTTACAGGCAAGCTGCCAGTCTCTGTCGACGGGTTGGAAGGCATGCTCTCAATCATACTGTTCCCAACAAGTCTTTTCTGACTTCCTCAAGACTCTAGACTTTAAATGTGCATTATCTGGCAGCAGTGACAGTGTTACTGTCAGTGTCACTGTGCCCACACTCCACAGTGGACTTGTCTGGTGAAGTGGTCAGTGGTTGTAATCTCTGCTGTATAAAAATAAACATAGACTGTCATGCAACATCTATAGTATAGACTCAACAAGGCAACTAACTCCGAAAATTCTTTTCAATATATCACATTCACTGTGCTGCGATTAATGTGTAATTTACTGGTAACTTCACACTTTCAAATCTGCATTCCTTCAAATTCGCGCCATCTTTGCGGATATGACGTACCTACTATGCGCATGCGTTTCATGTTCATCTACCGGAAGTAGAGAAACGTGATAATTACAGAAAATTTTCTTCGTTGACCTTTTGTTATTACGAAAGTGCATATAGGTAGGTATTTCACGCCCAGTGGTGATTTGGATAATGTTTAAATACTGTGGAACCAGCAGTAATGGTTCATAAGTTCTGTGATTTCAGTGACAGTTCGAATCTGAATTTTAACATTAGGTGTGTGCTTGCCACCTGGAAATGTGCAGGACGGCAATTCGTTACGCTGTCACTGGCCACCGATTTGACTGTGACACCTCTGTTGTGTGTGGCTTTGTTTGGTCATGTCATGAGAAAACGCCTACTCTTGCATCATTGGCAAGGCCAAGGAAGGATAAACAGCAGCATCATGAGCATAGTTACAAGACTAGATGCTGTACATTTAGAGAAACACTCGTGAGTCTCGATTCGTCGTTCCTGTGATTTAGAAGCCTAGATCATAGTAATTTAAATGCCAGTGCAGTGGACTTGCATTGTTGCAAGTTGGGCAAATGGGTGTCCACTTCAGAGTCAGCTTGTAGCGACGCTTTCCATGCCGCCATGCTTACTTATACATGATGTTTATGTGACAATAAAATACCTCATCCGTGGCAAAGTCCAGCCAAAGTTTGTTGTTGGGGTTCTCGAAATTCATCAGGGTGGGGGTGAACTGGGAAGGCAACAAACAGGACTCGAGCCCATGAGTGTGTAGAATGTTGTCACCCACTGCAACATAAATCATAATAAATCTTTTGCCACTGATAGCCAACCTGCCGATCTTTGTGACATGTTTGTTACACAATGCTACAGGTACATGGGAAGAGTACATGACAGCAATACATGTACTTTTTTCCATTTTTTTTTTTTTTTTTTACTCTTTTTGTTTTTGAACCCCCAAAAATGGAAAAAGTACAAATTACCACACAGTACAGGTGTAGACAAAGTTAATAAAAGTGTGTAGTGGGTCATAGTACATACTGAAAATATAGTCATACAGAATGGAATGTAAGGAACACATGATTTGACCAAGCAAGAAGTATACATGTACTTTCTTTATGCTTATACATGTACAGAGTATCATTGGTTCCTATGCGCATTCTTGGTTGTGGGTATATATTAGAGAAGGTGCACATATGCTCTGAGAGTATACAGGATGTGCCAGTTTTTCGATAGACTAAGTCGTGCCGTTTTTTGTAAAAGGCAGCATAATACATCATTGACCAAATTATTGTTATGAATCAGACTTCAAGTTCTAAGCCGTACTTCCATGGTAAAACATAAACAAAGTTGTCTTTTCTTGATGACCACAGGTAGCCTGTGCAAGACATGTCACTTCAATTCTAGTGACAAGCTTGTAAAAACAAAGCTCCTATTCTCCATATAGCTGATGAAAACTCCTGACAGATCAAGTTCAGAGTTGGTCAGCAGGGCAAACATTTTTTGTACAAGTAAACATGAAATCAGCTTATGAAAAATCTAAAAAGGTAGGCCTAGGGTCTCTGCAATTATCAAAATAGAAAACATGTGCATTCTCTGAAAAGTGTGCTTTTTGCTTAGTGCAAGGAACCCAAATATGTGTTTACCCTTGTAGCTGGGATGCAGGGGAATGGTGCTAGACATCATTGCACCAAATTTCACAGTTCAGAGACCAGCAACTCATCACATATAAAAATAGATTAGCAAGTGATAATAACAGTGTTTTTGCCCATCCTGTCAACAGTAAAAACGGATCGAGAATAGGTACCACATCAACTGTACAAATAGTTTTATGGGCCTGTGGTGTATTACCCCATTGCACCTGTCAAACAAGTTGACATTTGTCTTTTATAATCACTTGTATCATACAGTATTAACTGCAATGTAAGACCACTGCTGTGAGAGACCACCTGGCTTTTTTGACCACATTTCTCATGGCACAGGTTGAGACTGCAAATTTACCTCCAGTGACCACTGGCAGAAGGGGTAGTCTTCAATAGAAGGTACCACTGCATTTCTGTCGATGCAGCTGTATTTGGCTTATGTGTTATAAAGTGTGTTCAGTGGATAAAAGTGCAAAAATTGTTTTAAACTACAGCTCTAGTCCCAAATTCACCAAATCTGACAAGACAAGAAGCTACAGGTGCAAGAGGCTAATGTTTTGACACATACAACATGTTTTGATGCTTACTGCATCTCTTCATGAGGTACAACTACAGTTTAAAAAAATGCTTGCACCCTTTTATATACATGTATATTAGTCATTGTTATGTTAAACATGGCCTGTGTTTACTTATAATGGCTTGACATAAATATCCTTGATGGATATTGCACTCAGTTAAAAAAAGTCTTGTGAATTCAAAGGGAGTTTCCAAAAAAAGTCGGGGAAAAAACGAAAGAGGTCGCTGGAACTAGGGAGCTGTTCCGATGTTAACTGCATTTTTGTTGTCAACACTGTGTATTGTATTTGTGTCTTTTTGCCCAGAACCACATCCTAGTATCAGTACCCTATTCCACAGTCCGAACTCTTTTACTCTCCATAAGCTAACCTGTCCCTGTCTAACCTATATACATATGGAATTACTATTGTCCATATTGCACACCTTCCTCTGTAAAATTTTGACATAGGCTGTATAAGCGCAAATTAATTAAAGGGTCTTCAGCGGGTAACTACTCAACATGTTTCAGAGCCTTTTTGGAGTATGTTTAAAGAGTGGGGTATGTGGGGAGATGAGCTCCAACAATAAAAGTTTAGCATGAGACTTAGCAGGTAAACTGAATTTCACCATGATGCTGAAGCTGAAAGACTCAATTGAGCGTACATGTAGCTGATACATCCGATGTCTCTCTAGAACTAGTCATAGCTCTATAGTGCATGCATATGCTAATCTAGGTTGAGTGGGGATGCAGTATATAATGTGGATTTCAGCATTCATACCATGTCCTGTCTGAGTAAAATTTCTTCCCAAGGGTTTGGTGGTCACTGTTACTAATGTAAAGATAGTGCCCTGTTTAAAAGCAGTCTGTCAGAGGATCCTGTGTTTGTACTACATATTGTTTGGTACAGCTTTTGCAAGTTGGTAGGTAGATCAAATTCTGATTTTAAATTTTAACAATAATCTTCATGTGGGTCTGTTTACATGCATTTTGTTTAAGTGCTAGTTACATGTACATGTCCTGATTTATTTCTAAAGCCCAATGCTGCCCTGTTTCTTGCATTTGCTGTCTGAAATAGCTATTGTATCTTTATGATATCTTGTTCTGGAGAGGATCACTACATCTCATTGTATTTTAGGGCATATAAACTTATGATTACTTGTTTGCTCATGAGTGCATGGGCAACAAAATTCTTTTGCAAATGAAGTTATTTTATTGTGCCAACATGGCAAATTTTCTTCACAAAAGTGCTATGACACTCAAAGTCCTTCACTTTAAACAAAAAATTGATCCTTTAGTGTTTGGGACCATCAAGGTAATGTGATAGTATGAACCTGCCTTCTGTTCAAAGCCATATACATGTATGTCTGCTGCAGCACTATCCATTGTATTTTTCATAAACATACATGTAATAGAATGTACATCTGTATGACCTACAATATTAAGCATATAAACAAACTGCAGATTTGATTTTATAATGTTAAAATGTATAAAAATAAAACCACATGGGAAAGATATTTTTTAATAATCACAAAATTTTAATATGTCCAGCTTTTCTGCTATTTTTATAGTTATATGACCCCCATTTCATCTGAATTTAAGACAACGGTACTATTGGGTTCATTCTCTACAGTTAGTCCCAGGTATGTGGCCTTTGAGGCAGCAACAGGGTATAGGCGCAGTGAGTTGGAGGGCGAAGTAACTGGAGGGCCCCCAACTGCTGGCCCCCTTGGAAGGCCACAGGTCCACCTGTACTCGGTTTCTATGAGGAGCTACGGTGTCAGCATCTCACATTGACAACCATGGTTGTTTGCTTTTCTGGCTTCAGAATCTCAGCATGCATCAACATAAAACTACTGCATTGTATACAATATCTGCATTTGTGCTGCCCTACATCTTTTGTATGAATCAGTAAGGACAGAAGTCACTGATCACAAGACTCTTTTAGCCTCAGGAGAGTACTGAATAAAGTATTTTTATTTGACTAAGAGGTGACATTCAGTGCCAGGAACATATGAAATTGGTAATTGTAATTCTTCATTATCAGCTACACGTATAATAATTTTAATAATAATTTTATTAACCCACGGATATCGGGGAAATACAGATAAATACATAGTTACATTCACAATCAGAGAAGAATAATCACATACCAAGTCATGTCAAATATACACATACAATGAAATATAAAGCAGAGTATTAAATAGCTGAGATCACCTAACTAAAGTCTGTGGCCATAGTGCAAGTAGCTCAGCCATTACGGACAAACAGCCCAAGGCAGGCACACCTGCTCACTAGAAACATCTAGTGATCAGGACCCCCAGAACATGCTCCCCTGCCCCTCACTGGCTTAGTACACTTCTCGTGACAGATTCCAAAGATAAGTTTTAACGTTTGTATCCAAAACCGGGTATGAGAGGCCTACATTACCAAGTGCAAATTAACTTTGCCTACTCGTGATTCTGTTTCTGTATAGGGATTTGTGGATAAACAGGTTCATTGAACACCATGTTAAGTTCGAATATAGTTTAAACTGTTTCTTTAGCATGTATCAATTAAAGCAAATGAAATTTGACCTGTGTTGACAACAGGGGATTAGCCAGGAAAAAACAAACAAACTACCAGTCCAAATGATGGCCAGTAGTGGGACATTAACAATTGGTGAAGGCGCAAAGTCATGCACTAGGGGTCTCTGTGGGCATGCTTTCCTGGGAAAATTTTGAAAATTTGAATGCATGTTATACATGTAAGGTGCATTTGGGGGGCCAAAAGGTTAAAAAGAAAATGCTAAAGAATGTTAAAATTGAAGGCAAATTTTATGTTGTGGAGTTTTTTGAGACCAAATCATATACAAAAAGATAAAAGCAGTACTTGAATACCATGGGATTTTATTTTCCTTATTCTGGGCATCTTGTCTTGATACATGGTCATGTTTCTCATTTAAATTTACTGCAACCCACACTCTGCATTGCAGTCCTCATGTGAAAACCACTGAAATTGACACCCTTATCATGCTTATAACATGGATTTAACAAATAAAATCCACAGTTAACACTCATTTTTAGATATTTTGAAAAATATTGACTATGGAACAAAGTGAAGGAGCTAATCAGTAGTATCCCCTAATATCGCTCAGTTATGATCACAGAGTTCAATGCTACCATGATCATTGCAATGTGCTTCTTACCTAAACACAAGTCACTAAAATATCATCTATGTACAAAATCTGCTAATTGCATGTAAAATAATAATCTGAAAACAAAATAACATTGAAAAAAAAAATTATTTATTGATTGATTGATTGATTGATTGCAGTCTGGTTCCTCCAGGGGTGGACGGGTGATCAGGCAAAATTTACCCACCCATAATATTTTCTCAGGTTCAAACTAGTGATTACCTGTCCAAATGATAGGGGGACGGGTGCCTGGCTAAAGCCCTGAGTGGTGTCTTGTCTATTTATCAGAATTATATAGACAATATATTGCATTTTCAGGCTCAGTGTTACATATTATGAATATTGACATTGTCTCAATAATGTAGTGGTGTACTCTGAGTCATCACAATATCAGTCCAACAGACTCAAGATAGATGCCTCTGTCAGGAGAACACTGTGAATCAGCTGATTGTAATTAGTTTCTTTTGTATATGTCACAATGAACATTATAAACTGATCCTGCAGACAACACTGTGAATCAGCTGATTGTAATTAGTTTCTTTTGTATATGTCACAATGAACATTATAAACTGATTCTGCAGACCAAGCTCTGAGCGTGAAACAATGCCTGTTAAAATATGACATATCTTTGGACCAACATCCAATTCAGTGCATGCCCCGTGCAGTATGGACACCTGTCAGGTTCTGCATCAGCTGAACCAAAAGCCATGTGACCACATAACATTTTTCATTTTGCACATGCTTAAAGTCCTGAATAAGGTCTCCAATGAGTTTGAAGATGGGTGACCTTGTCCCAATTCCTAAGGTCACAGATCATTTTAGTGAATTTGGCTTTCACGCGATAACTGTTTTTTACTTGGAGCTTTCATATTGCACATGCTTATAGTCCTGAAAAGGTCTTACATGAGTTCAATGGTGGGTGACCGTGACCCAATTCCTAAGGTCACAGAGCCATTTTAGTGAATTTGGTTTCACACTGTAACTCTAAAAAGTTTCTGTCTCAAAGCTTTCATATTGCACATGCTTATAGTCCTGAATAAGATCTCGGACAAGTTGGAAAGTGGGTGACCTTGACCAAATTCCCAAGGTCAGAGCCATTTTAGTGAATTTGGTTTTCAGGCAGTAACTCAAAAAAAAATTCGCTGAGGGCTTTCATATTGCACATGTTTATAGTACTTAATAAGGTGTCAGACAAGTTTGAAGATGGGTGGCCATGACCCAATTTCCAAGGTCACATAGCCATTTTAGTGAATTTGGTTTTCACGCAGTAACTCAAAAAAAAATTCGCTGAGGGTTTTCATATTGCACGTGTATACATGTAGTACTGAATAAGGTGTCAGACAAGTTTGAAGATGGGTGACCATGACCCAATTTCCAAGGTCACAAAGCCATTTTAGTGAATGTGGTTTTCACGTGATAACTTCAAAAGTTTTTGACATAGGCCTGTCAGGTTGCAGGTGAGTAGAGTCGTACATAAGGTCTCAGACAAGTTCAAAGATGGGTGACCATGACCCAATTCCCAAGGTCACAGAGCCTTTTTAGTGAATTTAGTTTTCACACAATAACTTCACAAATTTTGTGCAATGACGTTCATATTGCACATGCTTATAGTCCTGCATAAGGTCTTGGACGAGTTCAAAGATGGGAGACCTTGACCAAATTCCTCAAGGTCACATAGCCATTTTTCTGAATTTGGTTTTCACACGATAACTTGAAAGTTTTGTGCATTGGGGTTTCATATTGCACATGCTTATAGTCCTGCATGATTTCTCAGACGAGTTAGAAGATGGGTGACCTTGACCCCATTCCCAAGGCCACAGAGCCATTTTAGTGAATTTGTTTATTTACAGTAAGTTGAAAAGTTTTTAACATAGACCTTTGTTGTTGCACACGGTTTTAATACTACATAAGGTCTGAGACAAGTTAAAGATGGATCACCTTGACCCAAATCCCAAGGTCACAGAGCCTGGGGGACAGATATCTAGCAATCTCTCATTACATTTTGATTTAATTTTGTATTTTGATGTAATTATGTTAATTATTTTATTCATGTTTTGGTTTGGCCAATTTATTGCAATATACAATTTATTATATCACTGTGTATACACACATATGAACATGATAAATGCAAGATGATGCAAGTGGGATGGTAACCAGTTGTTTTTATGATGTGAGTTCAGTATACCATACTATTTGTAACATCAAGCTTTTTTCTAAAGTTATTTTATACTTGTTAATTATAATAAAAAACATGTTTCAGACTTTTGCAATTGTGCATTGAAAGTGCCTGAGGGCACAGTTCCACAAAATGATGATTCACACATGTGCACATGCTACAAGTTACAACAAGACTTGACCTTGCTTGTGACAACCTTTCATATGAGCATGATGATATTTCTGTACACGTGGTTCATTTATACTGGATGGTACACGTATCTTTATTTTGTACTGGCTTCACATTGCTATTTTTACTACTGATGTGGTCAGCAGTGAAGTATATGTTCATATAAGGCGTGTTGATGCCATGGTGACAAAGCCATGCATGTAAGATTGTATTCTGTGCATTTGTGTGAAATGACTATTTCTGACATCATATGGACTATGATACAGTAAAGCAACTTTATATTTTGCATTTTACGTGTATAAGAAGTTAAAGTGCACAAACCAGTTAACTTGGTGACAAGTCTGCACTCGGCAGTCTACAAGTTTGAACCAGGCGTGAAATACATTGTAAGTTATTCAGTGTTGATTTCAATCATTAATTGTACTTAAGGTAAGCTTGACAATAGGAAGTGTGTATTATCAATAATATGTATTTTTCATCTATTCAGACACAAGCTTTGGTGACAGAGAACACACAACATGCAGGTTGGAATAGCCCACAGTGGGGCGAACCCAAACGAGTCCTATTTCAACAGCAGGGGTATGTGGTTGACGTACATCATCATTGTTGCCATCATTCACTATGTGTTCCTCAGCCTTCCATTCCTCAGTGTTGCCATGGCATGGACTCTCACAAATGTAATTCACAATATGGTGAGTATGATTTTTAATATTCATTGTTCAAGGATTAGTAGACTTGGCACAATTTCACTAAAAAAATGATGTCCAGCCATGATACATTTACCATGTACATGTATGTATAAATGTTGAACATACATGCTAGGTTAGCGCTAGCACTAGCCAAAATAGCCAAATGCTACTAAAACCTCAAAATGGCTACTTAAAGTAGTAAATGGCTATTAAAATTTCCCCAAAATTCTTTGTTTTAATGTAGAAATTTAACAAATTCAAAGTCTGTGTTGGTCTTTCCGGGAAAAAAGGCAATTTTGGCTAGTAATTTCAAAATGCTAGCACTAACTTAGTACATGTACCCATTTGCTTTGTCTGTGCAGACTGATGTTTTTTCTTTGTATAGATTTTCCTTGAAACTTGTGTGTAAGACTGCCATCATGAGATGCCTCTTCATTGCACATGTCACAGTCACCTTTTCTCCATCACCACATATTCAGGTAGCAGAATGGGTAGTTTTCAACTGTTTCATCATCACATTTTGGAGTGAGTCAACAGCATTCTTCAGCGCACTTTGGGCACAACATGAGGAAAGATGTTGACCTGTACTATTATATTATATATTCTATGTAGCTACGGGCTTGCTGGTACTTTAATGAAAGGTGTTTTAACATGGAACCTGAATCAAGCACCCTTATCATAATTCAGATATCATTGTAAATACTTCAACTTCAGTCACAGTTGGCATTGAAAGAGTTGAATGACAAGTTTAATTGGTATTTCATGTAGCCTGAATACACAATAAACACGTCACTGACCATGCAGACAGCAGTCATACTGGCTGGACAGCAACACTGTAATGAAGAAATCAGTAGGCCTTTGGCCCCTCTGACAGCATTCTAGACATTCTACCTGTAGACGGGAAATCAATGATTCCCAGTGAGACAGCTTCTTAAGCTTTTATCATTTTTTTTTCTTCTTACACATGTTCATATTTATTAAACATCATATGCCATGAATGTCCCTGCGTAAAGTCTCAAAATAATGTCTATTTCATGTTCGGAACGAGCGGGACTCGAACCTGCAACCTTTGGCACCAGTCGCCTAGCTGAAATGGGAAACGCACATATCCACTCGACCAAATCCCCATCCCTAAAAAGAATGGTTCAATGGAGGTAGTTATGTGCGAGTGCCATATCAACACGGTAATGCAGTATATTTACTGAATCGGCATTTATTTCCAGAATCGGGGACTTAAATCCACCAGCATTAAGGAAATGCCGAAAATATATATTTCATGTTCGGAACGAGCGGGACTCGAACCTGCAACCTTTGGCACCAGTCGCCTAGCTGAAATAGGAAACGCACATATCCACTCGACCAAATCCCCATCCCTAAAAAGAATGGTTCAATGGAGGTAGTTATGTGCGAGTGCCATATCAACACTATGGTGGTGCAACATGTATTTTGATAGAGGGGTCACACCATCACATGTAGACCTATCACAGCCCATCATTATACCTTACTGAAGCCATAATTGAATTGCTGTACCACACTCCCAGCGCTCATGGTTTTCTGGAAAATGTATCAACCAACCAAGCTGAGATAATCATTATTTAAGTTCGGAATTTGAAGTGCACATCATTCATTTACATGGGAGTTATATGATCCTAATTTCAAATTATCACCATCTTGTCCTGAGCTTTAAGCTGGATTCTCTTCAAAGTTGGAAAGTTGATCAGGAGTTACATATAGCTGGACTAAATATGCACCAAAGGTTTTATTTATTTGTTTATTTATTTGTGATGTTTGTTTGTGTCTGTTAGTCTATCTATCTATCTGTCTGCCTGTCTGTCTAGCTACCTATCTATCTATTGTTAAATTACCTCATGACTGGTAACAATACACTAACCTGGTTACTAGAGGGACACTGGCATACTGCATATAGTTCCTTCCAGAACAATAAACCAGAGCAGTTTCAATATGAACACATGTACCATGTCTGGGTCTCAAGGATATGCAATGGCCTTGTAATTGGGGGGGGGGGGGGGGGGGGGGTCGTATTTTAGCTCAGCTGACTTGTCAGTCAGCTGAGCTGATAGGATGGTCCTTCATCTGTTGTCTGTCCGTAATTCACATTTTCAACTTCTCCAAAACCATCAGCCAGATTTACTTCACACTTGGTGGCAGTGTACCCTGTGTGGGTCTTGACCAAGTTTGTTCAAATGGTCACACTCCAGTGATTTTTTTTTTTTTATTTTTCATGAATTTTTTTCTTTTTTGGAGGGAACAACTTAAAAACTATTCTCCGAAACCACTCACCTAATTGATTTGATATGACACAGGAACACTGATAGGGACTCTTAGTTATTAATTTGTTCACTAGGTGGCGCTGCAATTTTTTTCTACTGTTTTGTAGTTTTTTGTGTGTTTTTGCTATTTTCGACTTCTCCAGAACCGTCACTCAGATTAAGCTGAAACTTGGTGGATATGTTCAATGTGGAAGAGTTAAACCATGTTGTTCACTATGTGGGAATGCTGTGGATTCCTGGTTTTCAATGATTTTTTCAATTCGGGTACTTATTGGTAAATGCACCTTTCCTATTGATTATGTAAGTCAATGGGCATTCTAATGATAATTCACATTTTCAACTTTCTCTCCAAAACCGTAAGCCAGATTAACTTCAAATTTGGTGGCAATGTACCTTGGGTAAGTCTCTACCAGGTTTCTCCAAATGGTCATGCTCTGTTGATTTTGGGAATTTTTATAATTTTTTTATGTTTGGGGGGGGGGGGCAATTTAAAAAATCTTCTCCGAAACCGCCCATCAAGTTTCTTTTATGTTACATGGGAACACTCATAGAGACTCTTAGTTCTTAAGTTGTTCATCATATGGCACTACAATGTTTTTCTAATTTTTTGTGATTTTTTTTTTTTTTTTTTTTTTTGTGTGTGTGTTTTTGCTATTTTCAACATCTCCAGAACCACCACTCAGATTAAGCTGATGAAACTTTGTGGACATATTTCTTGTGGAAGGGTCAAACAAAATTTGTTCACTAGGTGGCACTGATGTGAATTCGTGATTTTTAATGATTTTTTTTCAATTATGGGACTTATCAATAAATGCCTTTTCTGTTTTTGAATACTATGCAAGTCATGGGCAATCTGATGCTAAATTCACATTTTCATCTTGTCTGAAGAAAGTGTCAGTCAGATTGACTTCAAACGTAGGGGCATTGTACCTTGGGTGTGTCTACCAATTTTGTTGAAATGTTCATGCTCTAGTGATAATGGGATTTTTTTTTATGATTTTTTGGGAAAATATTTGAAAAAAAATTTAATAGGAAAGGGTAACATGGGAATTTCTTGTAATGGTTATAACTTGAATAATTTTGGTATGGATGTACTTTTTATAAGGATGTACTTTTTATAAGTGTCTACATCTTTGTATTTTGTGCAAGTGGTTATGCTGTAGTGATTTTGTAGCTTGACCTCATGCCCAAGGTGACAGGACAACTGACATGAAATGTACTTTTCACTTGATAACTTGAGATCTGTTTTGGGTTAGGACCTTGATGTTGCACATGTTAATGTTTCTCTATGAGGGTCACATGAGTGACCTTGACCTCACTTCTGGGGTTACAGTGCAACTTGCATGAATTTTACCTTTCACTATAACTTGAGGACTACTTGAACTGATACCTTGCTGTTGTAGTGCTGGTGTTCTTCTATAAATCTGAAAAAAATCTTCTTCTCCTGCTTTGATATCCCACAGGGACACTCCTGGAGACACCTAGTTTTTAATTTGTACACCAGAGGGCGCTGTGATTTTTTCTAATTTTTTTATGATTTTTTTGTGTGTTTTTGCTATTTTCAACCTCTTCTCCAGAACCGTCACTCAGATTAAGCTGAAACTTGGTGGATATGTTCCTTGTAGAAGGGTCAAACAAAATTGTCCGCTGCTGTGGATTCCTGATTTTTAACGATTTTTTTCAATTAGGGTACTTGTCTGTCAATACAGCTTTCCTATTGATCACTATGTAAGTCAATGGACATTCTAATGCTAATTCACATTTTTGACTTCTTCTCCAAAACTGTCATCCAGATTGACTTCAAACTTAGTGGCAATGTACCTTGGGTTGGTTTCTACCAGGTTTCTTCAAATGGTCATGGTTCAGTGATTTTTGGATTTTTAATGAATTTTTTTGTTACTTTTGGGGGGAAATCTTAAAAAAATCTTCTTTTTCCAAACTGTGTTGCCAGTTACTTTCAAATTGTATAGGGACACCTCTGGGGATCCCCATACCTTAATTTGCTCAACAGGTGGCGCTGCAATTTTTTTCTTTTTTTTTTTATGAATTTTTGTACATTTTTGCTATTTTCGACTTCTTCTCCAGAACAATCTCTCAGATTGTGCTGAAACTTGGTGGATATGTTCTTTGTGGAAGGGTCACTCAATGGTTATTCACCAGGTGGCGTTGCTGTGGATCCTTGATTTTTAACTAGTTTTTCAATATGGGTACCTGTTGGTCAGTGCAACATTCCTATTGTTTACAATGTAAGTCAGTGGGAATTTCTATAGTAATTCACATTTTCGACCTTATCTCCAGAACCGTTAACCAGATTCACTTCAAACTTGGGGAGGGGGGGGGGTCTTGGGGGGGGGTCTCTACCAAGTTAATTCAAATGGTCATGGTCCAGTGATTTTTCCGTTTTTAATGAATTATTTTGTTCATTTTTGGGGGAAATCTTAAAAAATCTTGTACTCCCAAGCCCAGTTGCCAATTACTTTGAAAATGAATGGGGACACTTCTGGGGACCCCCAGACCTTAAGCTGTTCAGCAGGTGGCGCTGTGATTTTTTCTTTTTTTTTATGAATTTTTGTGCGTTTTTGCTTTTCTCGACTTCTTCTCCAAAACCATCTCTCAGATTGTGCTGAAACTTGGTGGATATGTTCCTTGTGGAAGAGGTCATACAAGGTTGTACGCCAAGTGGCATTGCTGTGGCTCCCTGATTTTTAACAAATTTTTCAATTTGGGTACTTGTTGGTCAATGCATACATTCCTATTGTTTAGTATGTAAGTCAATGGGAATTGCAATGGTAGTTTACATTTTCAACCTCATCTGAAAACTGTTCACCAGATTCACTTCAAACTTGGTGGGGATGTGTCGCGGATGGGTTTCTACTAAGTTTATTCAAATGTTGATGGTCCAGTGATTTTTGTTTTTTTTTTAGGAATTTTCTTTTGATTTTACATGCCTGTTGATCACTATGCAAGTCCATGGGGATTGCAAAGTCATTAGGGTTTGCAATGCTTATTTTTTTTCACCAATTTGATATGAATTCTTGTGTGGTTGGGTGTTGTAATTTTTGCTGTTTTCTTTTAAACCACATTCTGTTTTATCTGTAAACTTACTGTCTTGAGTCCATTTCCACCAAACATGTACTTTATTTGTTTTGCCTATCATTTCTGATTGTTCAAGCTAATTTTTAAAATAATTGACTAATCTGATCAGTAAGAATACATGTAATGTTACCATGGTTACTGTAGGAGCACTAGTGTACATGTACAGTTACATAATTTTACGGAAAAATGTGCAGAAGATCCACTAGTACAGTGGTCCCCTCTTTCAAAGAGTACCCTTGTCAGGATACTTTTCATAGTACTTTTCATCGTATATGTACCTCTTATAAAAGACCCTCTGTCTGGGAAGACCACAATTTGGTCATCTCCTAGGATGGTCTTTTAAGGAAGGTTTCACATGTTAATGTATTTCAATCTTGGTAGGATGTCAGTAAAACTAGATCACTAGATTGAGGATCAGGGTCAGTCCTATCCACACACTGTATTAGTTCATAGTTCAATAAGACTCAGCTCAGCTCAGGGTGATTCCAGTTATTGCAACATCATAAGCCCAGGAGTGTTTACTGGAGGTTGAAAATGAACATTGTTGGTTATTCAGTCAGTACGCCATGGATGGTAGTTGTGAAAGAGGTCTTTAAAAATTCATTTTGGCATTCATTTTTTATAACCTTTTCAGTGCCAAATTTTGGACTGAGTCAACAGCTTTTCTTGGCGCGCATTTGGCACAATCTGCCGAATGCATGCCGAGAAAAGCTGTTGACCTGGTGTATTCTGTCTGGAACTATAGGCATACTGGTTCTTGAATGAAACGTCTCTTCACGAGGAATACAAATCTGGGATCCTAATGATAATTAAGACTAGTTTGACTTCAGTAGATGGACTTAAGACGTAATTGGCACTAAAACAGTAAATAAGTAAACCCTGTATTGTAAAATTTTGTCAAGTTACTTGTATGATCTGGATGACGGATCAGCTGTTGCACTTTGCTACCTTGTGCATGTGCAATTATCCTTATGACCTACACTAATAACCTATCTGCTTTATTTGGCCAGCAATTTTATGATATTCAAAAATGTTTGTACTTGTTTTTCAGTTCATGTTTGTAATACTTCACATAGAAAAAGGAACACCATTTGAAACAACAGACCAGGGCAAATCCAGATATATGACAGTATGGGAACAGCTGGACTTTGGAACACAGTTTTCTGCATCAAAGAAATTTTTGACAGTTGTGCCAATTGTTTTGTAAGTATTAATAATACATTTTGGTGCTGCTTACATATTAGGAAGAACTATGAGGTTTCCCTATTTTCAATTGGCAACCAAAGAAAAAATGTGATACAAAGACTTATTTTATTTTATTTATTTATTTATTTATTTATTTACTTACTTACTTACTTACTTACTTACTTACTGATTTGTCGTAGCCATATTCTTAGTTAGACAGCTATGTAATTCTTCAAAGCTAATTAATCCAAATGTAAGCTTGCAAGTGCATCTTTTTTTTTTCAAAGATGAGTTTGATGGTTGTATCATGTTTATGATATAATCTATTGTGAAACGGACCAATGTTATGGGTGTGTCAAACACAAGTTTTTGTGTATAAGCATATGTAATGTTTCCCACGAAAAATCTCCAGAAAGATACTATATATTAAAGAACAGTAACATGGGACTATGTGTGAATTCATAAAAACAATAACATATTGTATATACAGAAGTCTTTCTTTTGAAAGAATCCCTCATTTGGGAGACTACCTGCCTGATGTCACTATTTTCACTGTGCAAAAGCACCTTCTAATATTAATTTGCCTGTTTTGGGAGACCATCTGCAAAACCTGACCAGTGAGCACCCAAAATGACCTCCAAAACACCACTTATCCATCCAGAAATTTGCCATTTCAGACAAGTAAAACCCAGCTATTTTGTACAAGATTGGTTAAATAGTTTGTCAAAACCAGTTGACAAATCCAAAAGATTTTTATCATGTTTTTAATGCCAATAAATAAGTGCATGTAAACACATGACTGTAAGATGGAATGGTATGTGATAAGTGTAAATCTGACATGTTTCAATCTAAATGGAAATTCAAAGTAATAGTTACATGTAGTTGCTAGGCAGGTGGTGCAAGAGTTGAGCTTGCTTTGGGAGGCCACCTGCTCTATGTGACCACTTCTTGGATGGTGCTAGGGGTGGTCTCTCAAAGGAGGCTCTACTGTACGGCATCTTTTAAATGTTCAAAAAGGTCAGATGGTCTCTGAATGGAGAGGTCTCTGTAAAGGAGTAACTACTGTGTAACATGTACCATGCCAAAAGATTAACTATGAATACAACAAAATGCATATTGTGTGATTGCATCATGCATGCCTACATATTCTGGTGACAGCTCGATATTTTCATCTTCTTTAATGCTGTCTCTTCGTTTAAATATGACAAACTATTTTGAAATTGGAGATTAGACTATTGTAACATGTGAAGACAGTAAAGCGCTTTGGTCTTTAATTTTAATAGTTTATGCATAAATGATATCAAGACATTTTAAAATTGAGTTTGGACATCAACACTCTTAGTTTCAACATAAAGTGCAGATAAGATAAAAAGGAGTGTACTCTTGTTTGATCAAACAACTTGCATGCTAGTTCTGTAAAAGTGTAAGTAAAGTAAATATTTGGTAAGAGCTACAGTAATTACTGCTAAAGTTTAGTCCATTATTAACGAAAGTATTGGCTTATTTGTATACAGTATATACATGATTTAGGGCGTACTTTTGGCTACAATGTACAAATCGACATGTTTCTAAAGGCCCATCCTGTGTATTCTAAACTTTAAGCACGAAAATTGTTATTCAAGTTAGCAGGCAGTGACAGGTACCCCGTTCTTTGTATTGAGATATCTCTAATTGTCACTACATTATGAAAACCTTGCATATTATAAATTACCAATTGCTAGTCTGGTAATGTGGCCCTACCTTTAATTCCCCTAAGGCAGGCCATGTTTCTGCAATTCCAGAATTTGTAATTGTGCTGAATTGTTGGGACTGCAAGCTTAGAATGATTGAAAACATGGGGTAATGTTGATTTAGTGATGAATAAATAAGCTATCAAATTTAGAATATGCTTTTTTAAGATACAAATTAAATGCTTGCCACAACCAAAGCACTATATCTTGACTTGCCATTCAAACACATTTTGTGCCCTGAAGCAATTCTTTGTGCATTATGTGAACACTGTAAGTGTTTAGTTTCTCTGGTGTACACAAGGTGGCAGCATTGTATTGGTTTGTTGTGTTTGACATTTTTACACACAGACATACAGGAACCAAATGAATGCTGTTGCTCACAGTGAATTTGAAAGTCCCTAATCTGAGAAGTTTGTTCTGCTGCTAAATAATGTATGGGTTTCATATTGATCCGCAAATCAGATTTAAAGTGTTAAGCCATAATTTCCTGGCAGATATTATAATAAGCAGGATATGCCATGAATTTTTTTTTTTTTTTTTTTTTTTGTTAAATTTGCATGCAAATGTACACATTTAGGAATTTACATGGTGGATATAACATCTCAGGTCTGAAAACAATATATTTTTATTTCTCTTTCAGATTTTTCCTGGCAAGTTTCTACACAAAATACGATGTTTACCACTTTGTGGTAAATGCTCTGTCGCTTCTTACGGTGCTCATTCCAAAATTACCCATGTTCCATGGAGTTCGCTTGTTTGGCATTAACAAGTATTGACATTTTGCCAAGACACACTATCATGGTTGCAGCAAATTACAGACTACAGATTGTATCATAAGCGCCCATGTGGGGTAACTGAGGTCCAGTGTTTGTGTTTTAATACATATTGTTTTTGGGGGGAGGTGGAGGGGGGAGGGGGAGAGAAGCAATCAAAGAAGATAATATACCCTAAGTGCTTTTTGTACAAGATAAGACGTGGGTTGTTTTTTAAAAACGACACATTTCGAGTTATGGTCAAACCTGTAGATTAAGTCCACTGGTGTGAGAGCCAGCCACTTACATGTATTTAAGTCACCTGATGCTGGTTGAACTCTTACGCTACGTGTGTTGTTCTTGAGATAATCACAATCTTCTTTAAGACGGTCACTATATTTTTTTTTGTATATTTTTTTACAATGGCAGATGTGAATGAATGACATGTAAATAGTCACCAGGCCCTTTTGCAGAAACACTGATAATAATACTGAAGCAGACATTTATTGAAATATATATACAGTGGTCCCTGTCTTGAGAGGTCATTCCAATGAGATTCCACCTGGCTTAAAAGGCCACTTTTGGCAGTCTCTGCTGCTATCTTTTCCATGTTATTGTACCTCTAATGAGAGACCGCCTGTCTTGAGAGGCCACTTTTGGGCCTGTCTTTGGGGGGCCTCTCAAGCCAGGGACTACTGTATTTATATATATGTATATGTGTGTGTGTGTGGACAGTTTTGATAGGGCATACTCAAAAACTCATCACATCTTTGATGCTGTATTCTTGACCAAGTCCAGCCTATGTTGACAAGACCACCAGTCTTGATGCACATATTTTGGACCCATGTTCCAGGTGGCTTGTCAAGAGAGGTGAAATTCTCTTATCTCTTTCCCACTCGGTCAAAAATGATAAATGATCAAGGTTTGGACCAAATCTATTCATTTCAAGATCGTGTCCTCAGAGAGAGAACGGGATTTTGGTGATTGACAATGCTTCCTCTGCACTTATGAAATGATGATAATACAGTATTACAGTTACTATTAGGCAAACTATTTATAAGGTGAAAACCTCTATCTACTGAGAGTGAGAGGGGGGGAGAGAAAAGTGGAGGAGGGGAGAGAGAG
The DNA here is from genome assembly GCA_964020975.1 of Hermodice carunculata. Classification (NCBI taxonomy): domain Eukaryota; kingdom Metazoa; phylum Annelida; class Polychaeta; order Eunicida; family Amphinomidae; genus Hermodice; species Hermodice carunculata. The sequence continues at coordinate 87,512,905 of OZ026612.1, forward strand.
CGAAAGAGCACATACAAGCTTAAAGCTGTAGTAAGTTTTCAAATGGGCTTTATTTTATCAAGGACATTGTGCTTAAGTTTATGTTTAGCATAATGAAGATGGAACACAAGCACTGGATCTGTGAATCTGCACATCATATTGTATATAGAAAATGTGTACAGGTGATTATTAGTGAGCATATGTGAATGTGGGTAAGGGAAGAATTTAGGAATGAATGTTCTGATAGATGTTTGCAGGACATGGGGATTTGTGACTTTAATATACAGTTGGTGGGGTGGTTTTTTGGGGGGAGGGTTTCTGTTTTTGTTTTTTTGTTTTTTTTTTTTTCTTTTTTTTTTAAGATAACGTGCAAGATTGATGATAGCTGAATCCTTTTGTCAAAATCAGTGATGCTCTGTGAGGAAAGAAAGCAATAAGTGTGTTGCATTAGCATTCCAAGTTTCCTAGGCAAGAATCAATTACTTGCCAGCAATTTCTTGTATCCTGGTAGGTGACATATCAGGCTACATGGCATAGAAAAGCCAGCAACCAAAATTAGTATGTTTTCAAAATGAATGAACTACATATTTGTTATATCCATGTAAGCATACAATATAAGCATGTGCACATCTGCTCTAGTCTGCTATCTGCCACTGCAAAGTTGTGCATTTAAATTTGTCAATGTACGTGTACCATATAAGAATTATTTATAGTAAGAAAAAAAACAATGTATGGTAATAAACCCTTGGCAGTTCTGTGATGATTCACCACCATGCATTAACTCATTCCATACTATAGTGACAGGCCTTGGTCAGTGGTTCTGGCACTGACTTAAGACTATAGGCATGCTGGTACTTGAATGAAAGCTCTTTTCATGAAGAATTTAAATATGCAATTGTCGTCTTAAATCCAGGTAAATATACGGAAAAATCAGGGACTGGTATGGAATGAGTTAACTCTTTCAGGGCACATTTTGGACTGAGTCAACAGTGTTCCTTGGCATGCTTTTGGTGTATTGCACCCAAAGCAGACTGAGGAAAGCTGTTGATCCAGATGATTAGGCCCTGCATTGTATGTTACTGCAGACATGGTGGTACTTGAATGAAAGGTCTTGTGACAAGAAACACGAGTCTGGCAGCCTGATTGTAATTCAGAGCAGACTGTGTTTAAGTGCTTCAGTCACAGGCACTGAAAGAGTTAACCCTGTTGTGCACTTAACATAACTGAGTACATACAGAATTTTGTAGGATTAGGAAGGTAGTTCACATGAAAAAAAAAAGGTTGTCATTGACCAAGATTAAATTCTGATATCTACATACATATGTGGGACCATGTTATGTGGAAAAAGATGAAGTTTGTGTATCATGCCTGTGCATAAGGAAGACCCTGTTGTCATTCAATAAGTTAATATATGACGTATCAGTAATCTTAGTGTGGCCCCTCATCACATCTTAACACTCCTCAGATGTCAAGCGAGCCTTTGCTTTTAGGACACATTATGTGTGGCTGATGTAGTTTTACCAGAGTTTGCTGCATCCATTGACCACATCATTAACCCTTTCCCCCTTGAATTAAGACTGAGTCAGCAGCTTTCCTTGGCATGGGTTGAGCACTAAGTGCCCAACCCATGCCGAGGAAAGCTGTTGACCTGGGTCATGTTGTCTTGACAGGTCTCGTCTTCAATTCTCAGTGAAATTGTTTTTCATCGCTGTTAAAATCAGTTGTAAACACTGAAGCAGACAACATTTGACCAGCAGCCTTTTTAATGGGGAAAGGGTTAAGCATGCTACAGGCAGATTAAATGTGTAAAGAATGTGTATATACCTTCATCAATGGGAAAGCTGCACTATATAAGTTCCCAATTTGCCCACCTCAGGATGCTGCAAGCATTATGCCATCATCAGATGTTTGTAAAGGGGTACTCAGCGATTACCTACCCAGGGAATTGCCATTACCGCTAGATGTCAACCAGCACATTTCTGTTACTATTTGGTTATAGTATTTCCTGATATAGTTAATTCTTTGTGTTTTCTTAGGCATCCTAAGAATCGGTAATGTAAATATTGAGTGGCCTATAAAGGGTCACAGAAAAATGATTTGAACAAGTAGAAATGGTGCTGTCACAAAGCAGTGTATTGGCTGTTACACAGCTGGAATGTGACTGTAAGTTGGATTGATTATGATGCAATATGGAAACCCATAAACAGCTACAGAGTGAATAATGTAAACAAATTGCAGCAAAAAAAGTGCTGATAGACCCAAATGAACAAACCAAGGAGTGAAATACCCTAAAAATTCAAAATGGTAGGCACCAAAGTGAGTTGAGAACCAGACAGACCAGATTAGCCATGTAAAAGCTAAAAAGTCAAAAAAGTGCTGATAGACCCAAATGAACAAACCAAAGAATGAAATACCCTAAAAATTCAAAATGGTAGGCACCAAAGTGAGTTGAGAACCAGACAGACCAGATTAGCCATGTAAAAGCTAAAAAGTCATATGATGTGAAAATATTCAAGCAGATGGATCGTGGTAAACATAAACAACATCATAAAGCATGCTACAGTCAGAATAGGTGTGTGAAGAATGTATACACCTCCCTCAGTCAAACAGGATTCCCAATGATAAACAGACAGTCTCTTTTATCTATAAGCCCACATGAATCATGACAGATACCACAATCATCCTCCCCCCCCCCCCCCCCCCCAGTTCTTACATATTTCATCGTTTGGGTCCTACTTTCTGTACCACATGGTAACAAACACTTCAAAGTGCCTAATCATTGCAAAACATAAACAGGAAAATCTGAACATATGTCAAAACTTGATTCCAAAGTGTACCTCCATTATAAATTACTGTTGATAACTGTGGGTGTGGGAGATGCGTGGTATCACTAACTCCCCAGTACAGCAATCCACCCATTGTGTCCTCATGCAGTGTATGTGGAGGTATCAATATGCAATATCACCCTTCGCATTGTGTAGGAGAAACATTATAAATCAATTCTGTGTCATCAATACAACGTATAGGCTTTGTTAGAGATATTTTGAAAACATTAATCCTACCTGCATGTATCTTTTGGTTTGGCCAATAATTGGTTGATTTCTCAGAGCTTGGGTTGTAAGTAGCCAGTGGAGTTGTTTCTAAAATGGAGGAACACTGATTATTGACCAGTACAGCTTGCATTACTCCACAGTACAGACCCTTCTAATACACAGGTATCTGCTGTATTCACTCTTGGGTTCCTCAGTGCAACGAACATATTAATATGAACTAAGATTTATTTTAGTGTCTATTTAAGGTTTCTTCTGTGTAAATTTTGGGAAAAATAAAATATTTCATCAACTTATAATTTACATCTTCTCTTCAAAACATGGTCCAAAGTGGACTTTAATATCCACCCCCTCTTGCTGATCACTCAGTATCAGAGGGCACAGTGTTCTCTTCTGTTACATCTGATAGTATGTTCATACTATTATGAGGAAGTCTTGCATATCTCATAAACATGGAGACTTTGTGTGTGTCCATGACTCATGACATTGCTGTGTGTCCATTGGAAGGTCCCAGTTTGCCAAAGCTGCAGCTGGACAGTGCTGCGGCCTGGTGATGACATGGAGAACTAATTTTCTCTTGCATGGAGCAAATTGGCTATAGTGGGATCATGCTCATAGCTAGTGTTGCAGTCTGCTACAAGAATACAATAAAACAAAATTACAATGAAAAGCAAAGCAAAATTTTTCAGTAATGTATCTCTGTACTTTGCATGTCCAAAAAACATTTTTTTAGATGATGACCTAATAGAGTAAAGTTGTGTGCATTTATTGCATCATTTTTTGTAGATTTGTGTTTTATAAATGGATGGCCAGACTGGTAACACTGGATAACATTTTCACCTTGAAAATTCAAAATAAGCTCACATGATGAAGTGTGCAGCTTAAGAATACATGTATAGTTGGGACTGTTGGCACTCTGTGTGACCCACAAAATGCAGATAACATGGAGGAGTAAACGAGTTAATTTCATTTAAAGTTGTCATTATGCCAAAAAACAAGGCAAGAATCAAATGTGGAGTGGATTCCATTTAGTGCACAATGTTGCTTTTTATGGATATTACGGTAATCATTGGCATAATTGGGACTATGTTTACACAGTAAAGTAGATGTACATGCACATATGTATACATTATACATAGTACGTGTACAGGGTATTGCCTATGACACTGGGCATGTCTGTATAAGACATGTCTGTGAAAAAGGCAACCTATGGCTCTGTGCTTCTGGGAATAGCTTCTTTGCATGGAAGTGAAGGATATTTTGATCTGCATGCACTTTATGTGGGAACAGATGCATATATGCACACCTTTAGTGACAGAACACATCTCTATATTGGAAAATGCACTTGCTATTGTGTGGCAACATATATTATAATTCATTTACAGTTGTAAAAAGTCACTCGGAGGATTAAAGCTCATATTGGTAACAAGTGAGACTGGTTTACAGCAAATATGTAACCACTCAGATTGTTTATTTTCAATAAGGATTAACAAATTGTTCAGGATGATCATTAATAAAAACATCTTTAAATTGATATTAGTGGTCCCAACTTTTTAAGATGGATCCCTACATGGCTTTGGCAGTTTTCTCATTGTGGTTGTATCTATGTACATGTAACATGGCCACAGCATAAACAAGTCAAGTTGTTTAAGAAATGTACAGGAGACCAGTAACTGCCTGCAGTGAAGTATGGAATGGAGGATGCCTCCTCTGTCAGTGTTTCAGGGGCCGCTGAGTGCCAACTCAATGGGTAAAAGGCACCACAAATGACTGCCCAGTAATAACAGTGAAGGGATTGAAATACATGTATTTGTATTTATATGTATGCTGCTGTCTCGTAGTTGGTGTGCTACATACTTGTCAAGACACAACTTTTTATATGTCTGGCCTAGCATCACAAGACAGCCCCTTAACCCTTTCCCCCTCAAACTGGTGCTCAAATGTCATCTGCTTCAGTGTTTTCAACTAATTTCAACAATAATGAAAAACAATTTTGACTTGAGAATTGTAGATGAGCCTTATGGAGATCACATGCCCCAGGTCAACAACTTTCCTTGGCATGAGTTGGGCACTTAGTGCCCAACTCATGCCAAGGAAAGTTGTTGACTCAAGTGTCAATTCAAGGGGGAAAGGGTTAACTGGAGACTTGGTGGCCTTTCTTTTCCCAGGGCCTTAGGTCATCTGGTTGCAAACTAGGTAAGGTCAGGAAGACAGATAAGCAGGTGAGTGGAAGTCCAGCTTGCTGTCACATAATTTGTATTGTGATGTGCAGACATGTGTTGACACATTTCTTCCACAGTATTGCATACAAGGATGAGACTAGTCATGTTCAGTGAGATATGTTCTTGCTTTTGAGGAAAACCAATGATATGCGAAGTTGAGGAAACAGTTCCCAGCTAGTTTTGTCAAGTTGTCTGCACTTAACTAACTAGTTTCATCACTGATTAATGGAGTTATGTTCCAAGTTACTTTCGTTCTGAAATACAGTGAGACTTGTTTTCGAAGATCATGCTTAGAGATGACCAAACTGTGGTCTCTCAACAAAGATGGTCTCGAGTGGGAGGTATAATATGAAAAGTACTCTGCAAGGTATCCTTTAACCCTTTCCCCCTTGAATTAAGACTGACTCAACAGCTTTCCTTGGCATGTGACCTTGATAAGTCTCATGTACATTTCTCGGTCAAATTGTTTTTCATAACTGTTGAAATAGTTGAAAACACTGAAGCAGACGACATTTGACCACCAGCCGGTTTTGGCCGGTTTGAGGGGGCAAGGGTAAAGGTGATCCTTGAAGGTACGTGTTCCTTCACTGAAGTGGTCTCTCAAGACGGAGTACTATAGATACGACCAAAGGGAATTGTGCCAAGGGACAGGATTACTACTTCTTGTTAAAATGCTTTGTGTAAATCTGTTTCAGTATTGGTGCAGAATCTTCACATTTGATTCAATCATTTTTGGTGTGGTTAAGTATCAAATTAGATTGTGTACGTTAAAGGTCTGCCCCACAGTCAACGCTTGCGCTGGGGGTATGTCTAGTTATAATTTATTATGAAGGACTTAGGTTAAGTGTCCAATTTGTGACAAAAGCTGTAATTCATGCCAAAACAAACCTATTGATGTGCAGGGCCCCTTGGAGTCTGGGGAGTATTGATGGGGGGAAAAAAAAAAGAAAAAAACACTTTGTCCATTATGCTTAATGTGACTTTGCATGGGGAAATTGTATATTGCATGCACATTAACCGCTTTCCAATTTAAATTTAGGAAAACAAAACTTGGGGAAACTCAATTCTAGTGAATTGGGGAAAGTTAATGCTAGGGTATGTAATTGATTATTAGAATGTAGCACCAAAATGGAAACTTGCCTTCCATGTTTTTAAGGGATACAACAGAATTGCATCCCTCCTGAAGAAAATTTAAATTCAGTTTTCAAGAGGTGTCTATTCTAGCGCAAAGACATTACACAAAAATATAATCACTATGGAGTTATTATATGAACTCGCATTGTTATCATGTCAAAAATCATTGTTAGTGCCAGTGTGGAAATACTGTATATGAAAGAAATTGTTCATATGTACCGTGTAACAGGATAAGCCACTTTACCAACCCCGGTGCCCTAGATTAAGACAGAGTCGGCACCTTTACTTGGCACACACCAGGTGCCAAGTGTCCAACCTGTGTCATGGTAAGGTCTCTATGATTGTCATTTAAATTGTGTTCTATATTTACCAGAAACCTTAGTGAAAAAAAAACACACACACACATTTGATATGACCAGTTGGAGTTGGGTACAGTAAATTGACCAGAAGTACTGCCAAGATGCACATGTGCTTTCTGATTGTGTGCATTGTCAGAGGCCAAAGATGATGACATTTACAATAGACACAGGCTAATTTGTTATACATGTAACTGTGTTCACCCACTAATGTATGTCCACAAGTATGGGTTTTACTCTGAAATGAACTGTATTGTTCCAACTGGTGAAGGGGCTCAAAATCTCTGTTTCATATCTGCAAGGTACCCAGAGATGTGAAGAACAGCCAATAAATGTAGACGTTGCTACTTCATATCTTTTGGGGCTTAAATTAACATTTGCAGAATCAGATAAAAAGTAGTCAATGCAGCAAAAAGTGAGGAAGCTGCTGAAGAACTTTGTAAGTCACACCCATTGTACTTGCCACAGATTTGAAACCAGGAAGTTCTTACTGTTCAGTTGACGGCTGGGATTCAACTGATTTTTTTTTCTACTGAAGAATGGGAATATATGTACATAAGGTGGAAAAAATGTCCAAATAAATTGGATGTTATTGCAATTTCAATAAAGCTACATTGTACATTGTGACTTTTGTTATTTTTCTCTTCACAAACAATTTTCAATTTCAGATTCCCTTATCCTGACCGGCTGTAAATTATACTTCTGACTTATGAATAAATACATGCTTTTATACGTTTACCCAGCTATGGTTTCTCTTGCAAATTAACTTTTTTGGTGCCAAGTGTGACTTAAGGTGGAAAATCTGAAGTCAGCACCTTTGGACAACCTCTAATCACTTTTTCATATTTTTGGATAGTCTGATACTTAAACGACATGCTCCCAAAAACTCGGATGTGTGAATATAAAATTTGTATGAGAAAATTGATCTCAAAACTTTTGTTTACACTGAAAAGTTAAAGCAGGGCCTGGCACATGGGTTTGTTTTGCATGGGCATGATAATGAACCATGTCATTGTTTGCACAGTCATTAGGCCATGACCTCTGCAAACCAATTGAGCCATTGACAAGGGTCGCTCACAGGAAACTGTTAGCCGTGGAAGGAAGAATGAGCCAGTCCAGACTAACCACTACCATTGTTCTGAATACTTTGAGATTCTCAATTTGATGTAAAAACATATTAGCACAATCCACTTACTGATGACCCAAATATGGAAAGCCCCATGTGAACCCACACCCAAACAAGCCAAGTGTGGTCTTCCCCAGTTAGAAAAGGTAGAGATTTAAGCCACAAAGTATACTTTATTTTTTATTAACATCACAGAGGTAAAGCTACAAGTTTATTTCACACATTAATTAAAACACAGGACAGAAGAAATGAGTAGGTGTCATGTTACAGCCATAAATTGGAAAGAATTGGCAACTTTTTCTTTCAATGCGATTTTCTCAGAACTGTTTTTTGCTCAACGTCTGCAATTTGTATTTCTCACAAAAGTCTAAATTACCCTTTCACATTAAAATTAACAAACATCAAAAGAAAAATATATCTAGGAACGGTTCCCAGGATTTTTTTTCTGACAACCCCTGCCATGACTCTTGGAGCAATTTATGGAAAGAAAGTGAACAACCTATCAGGACTAAATTAAAAATTTTATAATTTTTTATTTATGCTGTTTCAGGACTAACCATTGAATTCGATCCTGGACATGGATATATGTTAAAAATTTCTTCTGATTTTAACTGGGAAAAAAAATTGTGTGACTTCTGCGCGGAAAATGTGAAAATCCTAGCAAGTCAGAAAAAAATGCTCTAAAATCTCAAAAAATTCCAATCCTGCAAGAAAAAAAAAACCTATGGATACAAATCTATGGATATGCAGTAATCAGAAAATATATAGGTTTAATGTACCTGTGAAAAAATTAAATGGGGAATATTGATCCAAAGTTGCCAGTCTCACTGCACACTAGCTTCACAGCTTCCACCTTAAGTCGATTTACTTAAGTCAAACTAGTCTGAATTGTCACAAGGATCCCAGATTGATATTTCTTGTGGAAAGACATTTCATTTGAGTACCAGCATGCCTATAGTTCCAGAGAGTCCCAGGTCAGCAGCTTTACTCAGTGCGCATTGCACTCCATGCGTGCCAAGAAAAGCAGTTGACTGTGTCCAAAATTTGGCACTGAAAGAGTTGAGTTAACCTACAGCACAAAACAAGAAGGCTGTCTGAACTACCCATGGACAGATGACCGATAACTTACCAAAAATAATTTAAAGTGTGGAGCTGGGCAGGCAGTCTGGAGCTTGAACTGAGCTAATACCAGGAGAATAAAGCTGAGGTGAGCTTGGTTGAACTTGGAGCTGATGCTATAAGGATACGAGTCACCCAGATACATTAACTAGTCACCAAGGTTTGCCAAGACCTGCATTTTAGACCTGGCATATGTTGTATAAGGTTAAACAAAACAGTCCATAGAAAAAACCTACAGTTCAACTGCAATAAATGATGATCGGGAGATGTCACTTCTCAGAATTTTCCCTGAATTCAGGTAATTTGCTCTTTCTTTAACCGAAAAAAAAATGGGTCAAAACTGGAGATTTGATGGATAAGAAAAGGGGTACGTAGGTTTTCGGTAATTTTTATATTTAATTTTAAGGTAAAATCGGGACAAGGCCTTTGTATCTTTGATAAATGGATGTCACTATGACGAGGATATTTCACCTGGTTACTTTGCTTTACTACACAACATGTTCCTGCTGATGAAACAGAAGTGTAGGGTGCACTGAAATGTCTGCAATTTCAAAGCAATTACCTATGTGGTTATAGGGAATATTTTTTTATTTGTGAACTCGTTGCACCGGTTTATATTGTCTAAGGCCTACTCCTGTTTTTACTTTGTATGTTTAAAGTTATTTCTTATGTGTTGAGGCCTTTAGATTATCTATTTTCAAACCAGATATATTTTGAGACATGTATGTACAGTCATTACAGATAACAGTATGTTCTGAATGTGACGATTAGGCCTATGAATCATGCCATTAAAATATGTGGATGTCTTGTGAAATTAATTAGTTTCTTGGGATTTTTCCAGGATGTCATTTGCAATACTTGGTCTGTTTGTGCTTCAGATGTAATTTATTGGTGATCAAACGTTACCTGTTTTATGTTAATATAGGCATTTTACAGTATTTACAAATTAATCTTCAGTATGATTCTGATTTCAAAGCTTGCATAACAGCAAAGTATAGCTCCAGTAACTCTACGTTACGTTACAATGTAACAAAACTCCAGTGTGTTTAACCATTTTTGATTCAATTGATCGTAAAAAATAGTGGAAAACATGGACAAACAAGGACCGATCTTGTTCCAAACACAAACCCAGGTCTAGGGTTGAACAGTTTATAACAGGTTGAGTTAGCTGGCCACTGTTATGTGTATCCCAAATTATTGCGAGGTGTTTAATCCCATTTATAACCAGATTGCATTTGTTTGGATAGCTACCCGTAGGCCGTAGCTGTTTCCGTGAATGCTAGAATTTGAAACACTATAAGACCTGGCCCATCCTGACACAAATTTCAATTTATTACATCCATGCTTGTTCTTGTTAAATGGAATTTTATAAGTTCTGATAGGAAATATATCTTTTGCAACGAATTATCATTGCCCACACGGCAAGTTGGGATCGTCTGGCTGTAGCACGGCTGCACTCCCTGCAGTACTGGTGACGGTAGGGTTCTGGGCATCCCCTCATATGTGTAAGGCTGAGTGATCTTTTCCTCTGCTGCTTCAGCTTTTCTTATTAATTCTTCTTCATCGTCAAAGAGTCAAAGAGAATAATTAAAGTGTGCTTAATTTTAATTTAAACATATTTATTTATACTGAATTACCCTATAGTACATGATAGGACTAATAAAATGGGTTCTCCAGACATGGAGAAAACGCACAATATATATACAGGACATTACAAACTATGTTACCAGATCATTTGTATATATGTAAAATATGAATGTCGTCATATACAAGTAAATCGGGGTAGTAATACCCAGTACAGGACATATGGTAGAGGTTGCGACACAAGGCATATAACTATTCACTGTTGACAGGGGAAATAGGAAAGCAAAACAAACAACAGTAATTGGGGCAGGTAAATAAATAGATAAGTACATACATAATTTCGTCAACAAGAGGTAATACATTATAATGTTGACCAAAAAAAAAAAAACAAACAAACAAAAAAACTTTTCCTATTTAACCAGTAGGTCGCATTACAGTTCAAAAACAAAACGTCAACTTTCTGCCATATAATTTTGTACTGCATCGAATATTTGTATGTTCAGGGTATCTAGTAATTCACTGCTGCCAAAAAGGAAAATACGAAGCAGTCTTTCATTAGCGATATGGGTTATCAAGTTAGGATGAACACCCGGGGCAATGAGCGGTATAGTAGTATCGAGAAGTTTTTTTTCTATAGGGAGGATATTAGGACAAAGGAAGAAGAAATGAAAAATATCTTCAGTGGGGAAAGAGCAGGAGCAAATAGGACTTGGAATAACATTTATCTTACAAAGGTCAGAGTTAAGTCTAGAGAAGCCCAGGTGCCGCTGGGTCTGACAGACATTCAGGTAACGTTGACCATGGGAAAAGAAGGCAGGGACATCGTCCACGGCTAGTAAGGTTGCATTGAGTTTGGATTCAAGAATTTGAAGCGAAATGGAATTCCGAATATCTGAAGGAGGGTTGTTCCAAAGTTTGATGGCGTCGGGGAGGAAAGATTTGTGAGAAAGATTATATGAATGGAAAAAAATAATGTATCTTACGTGATTATAGTAGGGTAAGTCATGGCTGAAGATGCCATCCCATATTTATGTACATGCCTGGATTGAACTATGCTGTGCAACATAAATAAAAGTGGTGCTCTCAGAATATTTTCTGTTTTCTTTCTTCTCCCATGTTTACCCCAGAATAGCCAGTCATAAACTTGAGTCTTTTTTGCAGGGTTTCTAGGGTACGAACATTAGTGTTTTAGTGACAAAATAGGCCTCCAAATGGAGCCTTATTTTGTCACAACCGCTTGGCTTCCGGGGACTTCGCCCCTGGACCCTCAAGAAATTTCTTTTTAGAACCTCTGTGTTCACATAATTTTCAAATGGACCAGAAATATTTAAGGCTTCTAAAATGCTTCTCTCGACGTTATGTTTCGTACACAATGGTAGCTAAAATATATGCATCCATGGGCTTCAGTATTAAAAAAAAGTACTTTGAGGTGGGGTGGAAAAAATAATGTACTGTTATGGGCAACTGAAAAAAATATTGTATGTTTTACTAACATGCATAGCCTCCTCCCCCCCCCCCCCCCCCCAAGATTCTAATGGTTCGACCCTTATGCACATGTCTAATATTTCCGCGGAAGGATCATTTTGACTCTAACGCCGCAGGTGGTGAGGGGTCTAAAAGTCTGACGTCGTATGACCTTAACTGTGACACTGACATGATCCATAAAGTGGGTTGAATTCGGGTAATGCAATCCTGGTAAAATTGCTTCATATGAATTATCGGATGTGGAGTGTCTGAAACCCAGCCCTGGTTGGCAGTTGGACCAAGAGTCCATGGCTGGCAGTAGCAATTCCCTTGCTAGAGTCTATCAATCAAGTCTACTGTCAGTGAGGCCTTTACATGGCACTGCAGCAAGACAACACTGTTGTGCTTTTCTTGGGTCATGCTTGGCTTCTGGTATATACATTTTCAACCTCCTTAGTGCTGAGAAGGACAATTCTAAAGAGGCAATTGTGACTGGAATGGTAAAGAATATCTTTAGGATCCTAGCCACCTCTGAATAGAAAATATGCACAATGCACCTGACCCATCAGGTTCTCAATTTGCTGATTCCAACATATCCTTAGGACTTCTTTTGGAATAGCATGTTAATCTTGTTCAAAATCTCCGTGTAAGTTCCTGTGATACCACATATATATCCTCATAGATTCTACAACAATAGTCTTTGGGTGTCTGGCACCCATGCTGGGACAGGGTGTATGATCGAGCTTTTTGGGGGGCCTTCTGTATCTTTGTAGGCAAGGGTCATGCATCGATCGGTGCATTTCTGGCCAGATGTGGTTACTTTCTCATAGAATGAGTTATAAGGCTTCCTCTGAGCGTTGCCTGAGCATGTAACATTCACTTACCTCAGCTTGTGTTAGAGCATCCTGAATATTGCAGTCCTTGTTTTGGTTAGTGATGGACAGCTGTTAAGTAGTACTGAAAATAAGATGACATATACATATAGTTTGAGTCCAAAGTATGTTTTAGATTTCTGTATTTGGCTCAGAATTGCCCGGGCTATGATGCGATCTATCCTTGTACACCTGGTTCATTTCCTCAAGTGCTTTTAGTAGGCAATCATAATTTTCAAGAAGAGCATGAATAGGGCTAGTTCGGACAGTCCAACCTGTGGGCCATAGTGGTTTGATTCCAGGGGCTTCAAGCTGATCCTTAAGTTTGGCAAAAATGGCTGTATGTTTCGGTGGGGGGATAAACTGGCATAATTCCTTAATAATGCTCAGTGTGTCTCTTACTAGATGTATGTTACGGGGTTTTTTTGTTGTTGTTTTTTTTTTTTTTTTTTGTTTTTTGTTTTTTGTTTTTGTTTTTTTTTTTTTTTTTGTTTTGTTTTGTTTTTGTTTTTTTTTTTTTGTTTTTTTTTGCAGAATCCTGCAAACATAATAGCACCGAAACAAGTCTGATTTTATTTAAAGGCTCATAAAGCATAAAAGTTCCTTCTAAATTTCAAATTTTATGAATATGATTTGTTCCTTTCACAAATTAATTTGCTGTGATGATTTAGAACTGTAGATTTTTTCAGTGAATGCATGGTTTGGAATAGGATTTTGCTGTTTGATTATCAGAAATGATAGTGTTCAAACGGTACTTGGGCTTACAGATTTAGGTTTGTTAAGTTTCTATTTATATTAGATAAGTTGAGGGAATAAGCAAAGCAGTGAACTTGTGGGGGTAGTGGTTCTAACTGCTTTATTTGTGTGGAACAATGGGTCATTATATCTATAATTGTCTTCGTTGTGGTATTGGCATCTGTTTTTGGCAACTTGCATAAATTCAATGAAGTCTTTATGAACATTGAATTCACTGTCCACCCAACAAATATATATATGGTCAGTTGCTCTTTGTTACTTTTGTGTCCCTCATTCCGTCAGCAAGAACAGTAAACATGCCAGTTTCCTTAATGTCACTCAAAATTTCTCTTGATAGACTATGACCCATCAGCATTATTGTCTCGTTTATAATTACTGGAGACATGTAGTTGTTGTTCTGTAACCACTGCTTCAATTCCGGACCGTCCACTCTGTATACTGTCTCCCATCACCGAAGGTGGTATAGGGAGACATAGAAATAGTAGGGATAGGGGCTGTTGGTCTGTCTGTCCATCACGTCTGTACTGCCCGATAACTTTCCATTTGGTGGATTCACTTCAAACTTGGTGGGGATGGGTGGATCTCTGCCAATTTTGTTCAAATGGTCACTGTCCAATTCAGTTGCCTTCAAAGGTAACCAGAGTATGCATCTAGTTCAAACCTTTGCTGGGATGGCTTATGGGTGACCTTGACTTCAAGGTCACCCGCATACATGCTTATATTGATAACAATGTAAGTGAATTTAAAGGAGATTGCTGTGGTAATTTACATTTTCGAGTTCTCCAAAACCGTCAGCCAGATTCACTTCAAACTTGGTGGGGATGTACTTTGGGTGGATCTCTGCCAAGTTTGTTCAAATGGTCACGGTCCAATGATATTTTGATGTTTTATGAACTTATTGGGGGGTATTTTTTGGCAAAGTCTTAAAAAACTTCTCCAATATCACTTGGCAAATTGCTTCGAAATTGCATAGGGACACGTCTGGGTACTCATAGACCTTAATTTGTTCAACAGGTAGCACTGCGATTCTTTTCTATTTTTTTCTTTTCTTTATGAATTTTTATGTTTTCACTATTTTTGGCTTCTTCTCCAAAGCCGTAGCTCTGATTGTGCTGAAACTTGGTGTAAATATTCCTTGTAGAAGTGTCACTGAAATTTGTTCACCAGGGAGCGTTGTTGTGGATCCCTGATTTTTAACGATTTTTTCAAGTCAGGTACTTGTCAGTCAATGGATACATTCCTATTGATTACTATGTGAGTGAATGGGGATTGCTTTGGTAATTGACATTTTCAACTTGTTCTCCAAAACCGTCAGCCAGACCCACTTCAATCTTGGTGGGTATGTACCTTTGGTGAGTCTCTACCAGGCAAGTTCAAATTTACATATCAGTCAATGGATGCATTCCTATTCTCATTGTTATATAAGAGAATAGGGATTGCTGTGGTAATTCACATTTCGACTTCTCCAAAATCGTCAGCCAGATTCACTTCAAACTTGGTGGGGATGTAAATTGAGTCAGTCTCTACCAAGTTAGTTTAATGGTCAGGATCCAGTGATTTGGGGAAATGTAATCAAATTTGCTGATTGTTTTGGCAAAATTTTAAAACAATCTTCTTTAGAAGTATTTTATAAAAGTTCCAATATATTTAGACATTTTATGTATGTAGAGGAGAGTTCACTTTTGCCTGGTCACGAGTGATTGGGAGGTCAAAGGTCAAGGTCATTGGGTTGTTTGAAAGAATGTTTTTTCTTGCAGTACACAGAAGGATTCAACGGAAATTCATCAAACTTGATTAAAACGTGGATTGAGGTGGGACTTAACATGGTAACCCAATACATATTTATTTGGGGCAATCAGTATCATGGCACCTTTCAAAGCGAGGATTTAAGTGAATGCTGTAGGATGATCCTAACCAGACTGGTGCCTCTATCTTTTAAGAGGCTAGGTGCCTGTATCATATTTTGGATAGAAAACAATGCAATGTAAATTTCATTCTTTCATGTTCATTATTTCTAGCAATTTGCCTTTGCATATGTCTTATTATGACTTGTATCTATTTTATGATGTTGTATGTCTACAACACATAATGTGGCGGGGGACATAGATCTTTTGGATCATCTAGTAAAATATTTGTCTCAAATTGTACTCAGTTTCCTGTTTGCCCCGAATGGCTAAGCTCTCTCTCGTCAACATATGTAGAATGTGGACTAGAGAACTGCTTTACAAACATATTTCTATGAATACTTTGCTCCTTTGACATCTGTGTATTCAGCTGAACATTTATACTGTGTACTTTATAAACATCTTCTCTGTGCCTGTCTCTCTTTTCATGTTGTTTGAATCAATCTAAAGTTTTTTTCCAGTTGTGAAAGTTCATTTCTGTCAATGCAGGCCTTCAATTCATACTTAATTTAAAATTAATTAATTGACAAAATGCTCTATTTTTGGTAAAACTCAGCCATGGAAACTTTCCAATCCCAGAGGGTCTAAAAGAACGATCCTCGTTCTTTTGGCCAACTTGTTTATGGGTAAGATATATTGTTTGGTCATCCGCAGGGAGGTATGGGCTTTCCAAACTACAACAATTGGCACCATGCAGGGCATCTTTAGATGCGGTTTTACATAATGAAAGAACTAGAAACACTTTTTGTTACTCATGACAAGAATGATATTCATATCTATGTGTTCTGTGAGCATTACCAAGTTCCAGATTATTTAAGCCTAGCGGTATGTTACTGTGATGACCGGGTCTTAATCTCTATGTTAGAAAATCTCAATTCATTTAGATCTACTAAAACATGATTTGAAAAGGAAGGAAAAGGCTAGGATAGGCTTGTACATATGCCTTCCCTTTGGACACGACATCATGAGAGAATTTTCTTGGTTCTCAGAGTCATTCCTTAAGGTTCACGTGGTTTCTTTCCACTTGATTTTTCAGCTTCTCTTTTAATCTAAGACCAGTCACTTTTTTGGCATGGTGCCAGTATGAGAAATATTGAAGACGTTTTAAGAGAGGGAGGTTCATGAGACGTCAGTGATGCAAATAATTTTATCCTTTTTACCCCTGTAGCTTCTGGTGAATGTTCAAATACTTCATTCTTTTTCCAAAAGAAGTTTGGGAGCCAATTTGAGGATCAGCTCTTTTGCATTCGACCACATGAAACGCCATCTGCTGGGTTCTCAGTTCCTTTCACAAGGTGCCATTATTGAGGCTGTTTGTACTGCCTTATTTGCTGCACCCAATTAGCAACAAATACATGGAAACGTTGAAAGTCATTTAAATTATATCCAGGGAAAATCTTGCTGTCTGTCCAGAACGTTTTGATTGAATCACTGAAATTCAGTTCTGGTCAGAAGAGTGACTTTTATTGAGATTACTGCAGCATTCAGCTCGAGTCCTGGAAAAGTGACAGGTATAAGAGGTGCAAATATAGCCTTTCCCATCACTATTGAGCAGTGCGCTCTATCTTGTTTGTTCTTAAGACGCAGGTAGCTACATTGCCATGTCCACTGGCACTTGCATCTGAAAATTGATGAAGACTTGCTGATTGCATTTCCTCAATATCTTTAGGTTTGAAACACCTCTGAATCTTCATAGGCGCAAGAAGTTCCACACTACTTTATTGTGCCTATTCTAAGTGCAAGTGATGTGGCAAATAGTACTATGAGACCATTATATGCCAATATCATAGTCGAAAATCACTTCAAGTTGAAAACCGTCCAAATCTATCGACATAAACATCACCAGATACAACTGCAATACTTGAATATCTACCAAGCAATAGTTATTCATTAACATTTTTTTAAAGACTATAAGAGGTCATATGGACAACATAAGAGCAATAACTCTCATGAAAAATAGAAGTGTACAGTCCCAGTCAGCATTGTCCATACACATGTGTTGAAGGATTTGCTTACCCACTATTAACTAGTGTGTGTGTGTGGGGGGGGGGGCTATAAATCCATGTGAATCATAGACAGAGCTGACTGTGTAGAGAACTCCATGTCTTGTGAGTGGGTAATCTTTGAATGTGGTGTGAAAGTTGAAGGCATCGATCTAATTTTACACACCACTGAACATCATGGCCAAGGGCCCTTTCAGTAGGCAGTATGTTGTGTGCTGAGTTAAGATTGCTGAAAACTTTGGCACAATATTCAGGCGGAATTGCAGACTGCCTTGGCCTGGGCACACATTTTCTTACTTTGCTCAATACAATTGATGGCTTCATATACTGTTGGGACAGATGCAGGACCATCATGTAGGTACAAGTTGAGCTGCTCCATTTCCAAACTAAGCCTCATGATCATTTGCAACCTGTTTCAGGCCAAACTTGGCACAGTCAAAAGAGCATCCTGCACTGAACAGGTGTACTATCATCCTGCATTTAGTTGGATGTCTTTCAAATTCACAATTTTCTAACCAGAGTACTCTTCACAAAGTTCTGTGTCCCAAGCTCACCTTGAACTGATGCAAAATCTGTTCGCTGACCCAAATGCATGCAATGGACTTGTGATGATATATATATATACATATATATATATATATATATATATATATATATATATATATATATATATATATATATATATATATATATATACATACATATATACATATATATATATATATATATATATATATATATATATATAAAGAGGTAATATCTGCATTAAATCACCTATGTTATGACATTACACGAAGCGATTTTTGTTGTTTGTCTCCATATGAAGGCACGTGTGATTATCTCAATACACTATTTCTAGCATGCTACTTTTAACTCGAAATATTAAACTAAAAAGACTTAACACAAGAGTTTCCAATGCATGTAAGATTAAATATATATATATGGTATCACTTAGTTCAGGAAAAAATAAAATAAGTGAACAAAGAAAGAAAGATATGTAATGTGACACAGCACACAGACATAATAAAATAAATAAAAAAGAAAGAAAGAACTTTGAAGAAACAATATGCCTTGTGCCTTGGCACTCAAATGTAATTATACCAGTTGATGACACTTATGTGAGCAATCAAACACGAACAGTCTGAAAAACAACTCAATTTTAAATGACAATCTAGAATGTATAAATTTTATACCTGTTTATTAAAGTTCCAGAAGTCTGTCTGCTATCATTTATAATGGGAACGTTACAACATGCGATACAAAACCAGTGAGAGTAACACCAGCCCAGCGGTGACACCAGCAGCTGTCTATCATTGTGCCCATATAGATTACACTCTTATAACTTATAGACTTATTAATACCAAAATATTGTTTTGAACCTAAATTTTGGATCCATTTAATTTTGACTGAATATAATGTTTACATTACAGCCCCATTTAACATTTGAAATGTTGGTAAGACATCAGACTAGCCATGCCTTTTAAACCCCAATTGAGTCGCATTGTAAAGAATTACATAAACAGAATCGAACCAAAACAACCTGAAAAAGAACCAAATTGGCATTAAATATACAGCCGCATACAACTTATTATGTTATTGTTTATATATTTATTACTTATTTATTTAAATGTACTTGAAAACAAGTTTTACATTACAACCCCATTTAACATGTTCTTAAGCCATCAGATTAGCAATGCCTTTTATGCCTTTACAATATATTACAGTCTGCCTTTATTACATTTTTTGCAGAAACACACTCTATATTTAGGCAGAGCTCTTCTTTATTTTGACACAGTGCCAGTTAAACCACCTATTAGTTACGTAACATTACTTCTTGACCAACATTTTCCCAGACCTCGTGTGTCTGGGTCCAACGCCCATAAAATCGAGTTCAGTGCACTCACTTGATTCCTGAAAATCTGATGGTCTATCAGCGCCATCTCTCAGCTCCTATGCAACTGGTGGTGACTCCTGGTGCGCATGCTCCCCATATCATCTTTCCTCTTTTGGGCACCATTACTGGCTTGCTCATTCAAGTTGGGAGCTCCATGACCTTTTGTTCACCATAACAGTTCTAGTGCACATGCGTACCTTTCTGCGGAAAATCTTTTCTCAGCGGTCTGGGACTCTTTGGAGCCTACATAGCTGATTTCTGACCTGCAGATACCTCTGAAATAATTGGGAGTAGAGCTAGCTGCTTGGCTTGAAACTGAAGTTTTCAAGATGGGGCCTCGATGATCAGATCACAGAGAGGGACAACAGCGCCTCCTGGGCAATATTTGCTTGGCAGTGTCTGTGGAATTTATTTTCTCAGCCTTCCGGAACTTCTCAGATTTAGGGATCACTTATTTTGACCTATGGACGCCCGTGAGCAAATTGAAATCAGAGCTGGTAGGAGCTTGCATGATTCAGTTCTTTTTCAAGATGGCGTTTTGGTGTATTAAATCGCAGACTGAGGGAAGACATTTAGCCTGCCCTGCATGTGGTTTAGATACCACTTCGCTGTTCCTTTGTTGGGTAAATGACAGAAGTTGGACTCACGTATGCACTTCATGGCAGCCTGGGATCATGATCATTGCTTTTGTTGTTACTTATAACTTGACCGTGTGTTTTCTGAATACACATGGGTTTTGTGTTAGGTCAGGAGATGACACTTGTCTCCTTCCCTGCATCAATAGTTGCAAGACAGTTTGCAAGAGATCACCTCATGGGGATCTCGAGCATTTGACACTCCCTAGGTGACCACCAGACTGCATCAACTCGACCCTTGGCATATGCTCCCTCTGGGACCTGACGCCCTGGTAAGAGCAGACAGCACTCAGGGAACGGCAGGCTTTCTGGTAAATGGAAGAAAACAGGAAAGCCTCAGCATTCCTAACTCTTGTGTGCTGGATTGTGATGTCTCAGGATTGAGAGCGCCACAAAATTAAACTTGGTGCAGCTTTTGGTCTGTGGCTCTCTCACTTCATATCACGCAAACTGGGAGATTATCACGGTCAATTCATTCTTCCTCAGCATCTTGAGACATGGCTACATGCTGCCTTTCATCAAAGACAGCCCTCCATTAAGCCAAGAACCCATGTAGTTCAAACCACCACTTGTGGAACCCAAAGCATTGATGTTCCTAGAGGTGGTTCCAATGCTTCAAAAAGCTGCGATAGAACTGGTCAAGGATCAAGGTTCTCCTGGCTACTACAACCTACTCTTCCTGGTCTCCAAGAGGGATGGAGGATGTCATAGTCATACACCTGTTAACACTGAATACCCTCTTGGAAGTCCCATCCTTTTTGGATGGAAAACCCCCAGTCAGTGGCAGCAGCCTTGCAGCCCATGGATTGGACGATGTCCCTGGATCTTCGGGATGAGTTTTTCCAAGTGCCAATCATGGAGACTTTACACAAGTATCTGCGGTTTGCATTTGCAGGCAAAGTATACCAGCTCAGAGCACTTCCAATTGGCCTTGCCACAGAACTGCTGGTGTTTACCGGGTTTGCGCAGACAGTTGCTCCTTACCTTCACCTCTCAGCCATTCACATTTATGAGTATCTGGATGACTGCCTTATCTGCATGCTCCAGCCCCTGGCTTCACAGCATCACACAGACCATACTGGAACTTTGCCAATGCTTGGGCCTGATAGTGAACCTACCCAAGTCCAGTTTTAGGCTGTATCAGACTTTCGTCTTTCTCAGCATCCAGTTTGATATGGTTGCCTATATCTGTTGCCTTTTGGAAGACAGGTGAGAGAGACTTCAGTCACTGCACAGAGCCTTTCTGACTGGCAAGGTACATTTGGTGCAACAATGGCTCACCCTGTTGGGCTCTGTCCTCGATGGACTCCCAGGTCCCACTCGGTTGTCTCCATCATTGCCCCCTGCAGCATACTCTGTGGCGCTGATGGACAAGAAACCTGAGCTATCACACCCCAGTGCCAATTCTTGATTTGGATCACCTGCACCTTCAGTGGTGGACCATAAGGGAGCATGTTATGAAAGGACAAACGTTGGAGCCTTTTCAGGCCCAGCTCACCATTTACAGGGACTGTTCTCAGCCTGGTAGGGGAGTTCACATGGAGAGCCAGACGGTGTCCGGCCCTTGGCTGGAATCTTTCGTGGCTGACCACATAGACTGGTTGGAACTGGAGGCAATACACTTAGCACTCTTTCACTTCTGAAATCTGGTGGAGCACAAACATGTCCTCGTAATGTGCGACAGCATGGCCAAAGCTTCTGGTGCAGCTGTGGTCTAACATGTTCCACAGAAACCCTCAAGTGCCAAACCTTCACGTTTGGCAGTTATATCACAACACATATGCGACAGAGGCTTCTCTGAATCGGTCTCTGAGAGAATTGCCACAGGAAGGCTTTGATCTTCTCTAACTCTTTACTGAGCTCGATGGAACATGTTTTCCAACTGGTGCACCAGCAATGGAATTCACCCTTGGTCTCTGCGAATTGTGGACATTGCCAAGTTCCTGTTGTATCAGTGGGAAGTTTTAAGCAAAAGCTTGAGAACAGTGTAGTGTTTCCCATCAGCCCTCTCTTCAACCTTTGCCAATTCCTTGGACTTTTGTATCCGGAGTGATCGTAATCTCTCTGCACTCATCGTGTCCTTCTACACTGACAGATCAGCATCAAGACAGGTCCTACCTCAGTGGGACCTGCTGCTGGTTTTGTTCATCTTGAAGAAGTGGCCATTTGAATGTCTTGAGGACCCCCAGCAGGTGGAAGTCAAATACTGGACGTGGACTTTCTTTTCTATTAACACTTGCTTCGGGCACTCGAAGAAAGGAGATCCACACTACAGCTCATTACTTAATCCAATGGTCACCTGACCACTCCCAGGTTACACTGGGGTCTAACTTGGGCTTCCTTGCAAAGAACCAAGTGGCTTGAGACCCCGCTATGGGTTTCCAGGGTTTTACCCCCCATGCTGTAGATACTGCTGGTCCCCTCGAGGAAAGAGCTCTGTGTCCTGTGAGAGCCCTTGGCTGGTACCTTTCAGCATGGACAGACTCAGAGGATGGATGTCAGTCCTCCTTCTACCACTGAGTAACCAGCATAAGGAGCAAGTTTTCCGAAACAAGATTTCTTCATGGAATAAGCAGACCACCCTAGTTGTATTTAAGGGTGCATATGGTTATGGTTATAAATATGAATGGGTAAAATAGTGGCAGAAAACTTGTATCTGATAAGATAATATTAATTGTTAATGTGAATATATATATATATATATATATATATGTATATATATATATATATATATATATATATATATATATATATATATATATATATATATATATATATATATATATTGCTTGTCATCAATATACCTTTATCTTTGTGTGAAGAGTTTTTTGACACCTTTATAACATTTGAATAACTATCCAGTCCTTGGCTTTCCAGCTTGCTCCCATATGTAGAACCAGAAACGGTTACGATCTCTTAATGATGTATGTTCTGGGCACCAATATGGCTTGGGTCTGAAAAGTTGACGTGGCAAGCAGCCAACACCCTTTGTCGCACTATGGATGGCATCCCTAACATTATCAACATAACGATCAACCACTTTTTGTATTTCTTTACCTTGCATAGCACTAACAATAATTATAGGATCTATTCCAGTTAACTTGTCCTTAAGAATACCTCTGTACATCTCATTTTTCTGTTTATTTGACCAATTAGGTACAGCAAATTTCTTCAGTTTAAGACGCCCATTAAGACGTCCCGTGCCTAGCTGCATAATGTTGCCGCCAGGTTCAGGATACTTGAGGGCTACAGTAAAGGATATGTGTACAAGTATATGGTCACTGACATCAAGTGCTTTCTCTGGTAAAATATAACATGATTTAACGTTTCTAATATCATACGAAGACATTAAAACATGATCAATCCAGGTATAAATACATCTCTTGTGATTAAGAAAGGAATACTTTCCCCCCACTGATGATAAGGAAGTCTGCCGCCATCAAATCATTACCAACCATGAAATCATATAAAATTGGCCTTCTTGTACCATTTGCTATGAAGTTTATCATGCTGGGGCAACTGGACGCTCATATCACCTAATATTTTGACTGGCGCCAACATTGCATAATTATCGATAATACATTCCATGGCATTAATAGGAAAGGTCAGAATTAGCTCTAAGATGTGTATTTGCCCCAATACACAACTGAATACACAAACATTTGGAGGGATAGAGCTGTGTATTCCCATTAGTTTGTATATTAAAGCAACCTTGAATAACCTACGTAGCCGTGGTTATATGATTTTTGTGAGGTATTGAGTCATGCATCTAGATTTTCTGTCTGAAATTTGGTGTCTCTATGTGCAGTAGTTTTCAATTTATAAATTTGCATATTACAATGGAAAGTAATGGGAATACACAACCCTAGCCCTCCACTGACTGCAGTGCTCTCTTTTAGGCAGTTCTTGAACCTTCTGTTCTTGCTCTTGCCTATTGTTTCAAGAAATAAGTCTGTTTGCTCAGGGGAGGCATGACTATGATAGGGTAAATAAACCGACATTAGCACCTGTACAACTGAACCTGAGGCATCAGTCATAACCACTGGGAGAATTCCAGTGCGAGGTGTATCCAATAGGAGACATTCATATTCAACTGTGATCCTGCTCACTTCCTGTGTTGCCGGGGCAACAGACTGATGCTTCCACCATGATCAGGGCAGATATGTGTTATAAACTACATAAACATCCATAAATAGCATCTTTTCAACCAAAAGAGAGCCCATCTCTAATCAATTTAGGCATCCTTTATGTTTCAAATATATGTTATTACATTTTCTTAAGATTATTCTGTGTTCGTGCTGTTCATTTTATTGAGAAAGTACTTTTGACCATGCTAAATACATGGATTGGCCCTGATGCAGGTGGCTCCCTCTTTTGCTCAATAGGTGCCAGAGTAGGACCGCATTTAAATATGAATACATCGTATTCGTGAAAACTCAGCTTTTTGTTTTGTCTACGTATCGTAGCTAAAACACCAAAAGGTCTGCCCATATATGAGTGATCAACTTCGCCCATTTTGGGCTAAAATTCATCTTCTACTAAACCGCTAGTTTCCAAAGCATGTCTAATCCAGACTGTTCTGGAACATACTGTGAGGATTGCTTGGCCTATGTCGTTTTAAATGTTAAATTATTTGATAAGGTTTTATAAGTTTTGATAGACTGAAAACCATATAGTTGCGTGCTGGGGACTGGATGATTGATTGTTTCTGAGTTTGAGAGTTCATATTCAACAATTTTGCAAGTAGCCAGAAATGTATAGTTTCAAATGTGATGGTTGATGAACCAGCTCACACTATTGATGCCACTTTCAATAAGGGACTGCAGCAAAACCCTTCATGATACTGCTCCATATCTATGGACAACTTTCCAAACTAATTGTCTTAACTTAAAACGAAACAATCCTGGAACCACATAAAAAACTTAGAAGCCAAACGAAGTTTTCAAATAGAATTGTACTTTGGCATGTGATGTAAATTATACAGATAATGCATTTGGCTAACAAATGCTAACACTTAAAAAATGGGATTTATATATTGAAAATAAGTTATCTTCAAGATTTAACTAAAATCTTACTAATATTTTTTTTCTTTTTTTTTGGGGGGGGGCAGTGTTTTGATTTTTGGTATTACTGCCGGTGTTTATAAGAAAATTCACACACGCATTCTGATACAAGTGTCCTCCGAGCCCTTTCATTCCGTCGATTTACGTAAACATGCATTGCAGAGGTAGCCTACGTCGTCTGGCTGTATTATATATACATGCCATGAGGAAGCTGAGACACGTTGCCCGGAAGTGAAGGTTACGATACGCAACCCTGAAGATATGCGTTGTCAGGGAGTGAAGCTTATATATATATATATATAATTATAAGAACTGTTCACATGTGGGAAACTTCAAAAACGTTCCAAGTATAGCCAAAGAATGAGCGGTAGGTGCAGTTTGTCTGATCAAACGAGTGAAAACATTTAGCATATCTTTGAGCAAAAGAATCTCATGTAAATGAATTTAGGTATTTAAAAGTGATCATATAGCGCACATTGCCCACCTAGTAGAATACAGCCTATGGTACATTTAAGACATTGCTCAGAACTTGACTGCATACCTAGGCGCCAACCTGTTCACTTTCCGAAAACCAGGGGCTTGCGTGTCTTCTTTTTGTATGGAAAAAATTACGTGGTACAACTCGGAAACAGGAAGCAATCAAGCATCAAATGTTCTCATAATTTTATCAGGAACGATTTTCTCTGCTCCACATGGAGTATCCTGCGAAACCAAACATCCCGAGGCCGGTAAGAGCAATTTTCCCAGTAACAAGTGAAAATGTATAAATGTATAGTGTTTTTCCACAGTACTTTGGTTTGGTCTGGTCCAGCAACTGAACATCATGATAGATCCTGTAAGTCCATACACACCCTGAAAATACACAGTTTTTGGATGAAATCATTGATGTATGGTTGTGCTGCTGGTGGTGGTGGTGGTGGGATGGAAGGATGACAGTCACTCTTTCACGAAGGAAACGTATGCTGCAATCCCCCATACATTTTTTTTTGTTACGTCATGGTGGATATTTGGGCCAAGAGGTGTTGTATTGATTTTGAAAGTGGTCTTTTTGCAGAGCGAAAAAATGTGGCTATATTCGTATATAATTCAAGCTTTTACATATGTCAAATTTCCTCGGACATCAAACAGAACTACACATATGCACCCGCATTTTGTTGACCAAAACTGGGACTACATATTTTCTCAACGGGCTCTTAGCGTTAAGGACCGACGGAAGTTTTTGCTCCAAGTATGCAAGCCTGTGGTCTGCCGGGAAAATCTTTATCGAAACATTTTTCTTCTTCTTCTTTTCTTCAGAATTTACAAGAATATTACCCTGTACGTTGAGCATGTAAAAATATGAGAGAAAATACAAGTACTCTACAGGATTGAAAATTACTTCCACTCGTGGGTTGTTTTTGGTTTTTTTTTTTTTTTTTTTTTTTTTTTTTTGATTTTTGTTTTTGTTTTTGTTTTTTTTTTTTTTGTTTTTTTTTTTTGTTTTTTTGTTTTTTTGTTTTTTTTGGTTTTTGTTGTTTTTTGGTTAGTAAGTTGTCTGTGTGTGTGTGTGTGTGTGTGTGTGTGTGTGTGTGTGTGTGTGTGTGTGTGTGTGTGTGTGTGTGTGTGTGTGTGTGTGTGTGTGTGTGTGTGTGTGTGTGTGTGTGTGTGTGTGTGTGTGTGTGTGTGTTTGCTTGATTATTTTGCTTGTTTGGGTTTTGTTTTCTTTTCTGTTTACACTATAAAGTGCAGTAACTTTAATTGTTCGTTGTTTTCAAATTGCCGTCTTGTCTTTTTACCCCCAAAGATTGACGTATTTTTGTCACCCTGGTGTAAAAAGTGTGTTGTACCTGCCAAAAGCCAAGCAATCATGAAGCACATCCATAGTCCGTGAACTAATGTGACACACACATCGCTTCCCGGTCTGTCTGCAGGTACCTCACTGGCACTCTGCCCGCCAACCCTGGACTTGAATTTCACTTTAGCCAACAAATACAAGAAGTTCTCCAGGCATCTTAGCAGCGCAACACACCCGCCAACAATAAGATATACAGGAATATGATTATCCCTGGGGCAGTCGCCAATGTAAAGAGAACCTTGAAAACAGAAAAAATAAAATAGAAGAAATTGTTAGGTCATGATATACACCAGGAACTTGCACGCTGCGGGATATGATATCTTTAACGAAATAAAGTAAATTCTTTATTTTGAGGTAATCATAAAAATGATTAAAATGTCAAGAATGATGACAAAAGTTCGGAAGCATTTACAGCATTGTTCAATTTAATACATATTTGAAAGTCAGTTGCGTTAAAAATTTTCATTTATGCAATCGACACTAATTGTGGCTTAAACTAAAAACAATTAATGCAGGGGATATATGTATGAGCCAGTTTAAGATCGGTGGCTTTAATGCCTGTGCAGTAAGCCTTTCTATGACAGCTCAAATGTACTCTATGTTTCAGAAACTTGTATATCTTTGTACTGGAAACGTCTTCACTTGAATCTTTCGAATCTGGTCTGAAAATATGGATGTGATTAAATTTAGGAAAGATGAAGGTAGAGATGGGAAATTCTACCCTTTGGTGACCTTATTTTGGATAAATGTTTTCTATATATTACCCCTGATGCGATATTTCGCCAATAATTTGGCGGATGAGATTGTCAGACAAATTTCATATTGTGTATAGTGCAAGTGTGACTGTGTTGCTTAAGAAAGGCTAAGGACGCCAGTGCAATGTAACCAAAAGTTGACACTCTAAACTTTCTGTCATATAACTTGTAAAAGAAAACACAGTAAAATTGGCAGAAGGTTACAATTGAAACTTAGAACATAAACTCATCTGCATGCAAGCATATGACAAGCAGACAAAAATTAACGCTGCGTGTAACGTCAGTTTTGTAAATTTGGGCCCAATACATACGCAGTTTCCGACTTCACTTGAAAAGGGCAGATTTAAGACTTCAAAGTCTCTGGCCAAACGGCAAAATGAAACTAATCACTGAAAAATTCAACCTAATTTACATAATTCATGTTAAAACAAATTACCCATTTGCAAATTTCTTCAGCCAAATGAATGAAACATTTAGCATTTGGCAAATTGGCTAATGGTACCAACGGTCCCTGCTTGAACAATGAAACTTGGCCTGGCATCAGGCAATAGAATTGGGATAATACTTTGCATTAATTAACTAATTAGTTTACGCCCGTGGAGTTTCTGTATGTCAAAATAGAAATAATATTGAAACCATTGACCGTTCATGCAGGCATCAAGTAATGCTATAAAATATATGGCTTACCCACGGTTACCATTGACACAGAAACGGTTAGCAGCAAGCATGTAACCAGCACACTCAGAAAGCAACCTGATCAAAGCAATTGAAGCAAAGAACATTCTTGGGATAATCATGGCTTCAAACAAAAATCGCGAATATGATCCGGATCCACAGCTTTCTTCGGCGCGCTTTAGGCGCAAAGCGCCCTCAGCACGCCCAGGAGAGCTGTTGACCATATCAAAACTGGGTACTGAAGGAGTGACAGCTACATGGGTGGTAGTCATGACAAAAGAAGTCGAAACTATAATCTGCGAAATAAAAAGAAATCACTTGTGCTATTATGAATATATGTATAGTATTTTATGGATATATTATCAAAAGAATGAGTATATTCGCTTGTATCCATTATTTACACTTATTGATCAGTACTTGATTAAAATACCAGGAAATAACAGCAGAGCTAAATTGTACAATTAGACGTGTCGTCAAAGTCTAACAAGAAACCAGAAAACCCCAAAAATAAAGAAAAGAAAAACAAAAGCAAAAAATACTACAATCATACCCTCCAAAATTATTGTAGCGCCACCTACAGCGAAATTAAATAGTAGGGGTACGCAGAAGTGTTTCTGTAGGCTAAGTTTCCGAAGCAATCAGCCGAGCTGTTTAAAACGTAGTAAATCTCACTTCTTGAACTTGGTACTGATAGGAGCCCAACCAAAGTATATAGGTATATTTGCACCTATTATGAAGACAATTCGGCCAACGGTTTTTTTTTTTTTTTTTGAAGAAGTCAAAATTGTGACGCTGTTGGCCCACAACGCCTTCGGTGACTGAAAAGTCAGTTGAGCTGATAATTTATTTGCGCTGAGGCCATCTCAAAGTTTGATAATATGTAAAGTTAAGGAAATGCATTTGTGTGTTTTTGTCCAGAACCACTTCCTAGTAGTCATTACCCTATTCCGGAGTCCAAACTCTTTACTGCCATAAGCTAAGCTGCCACTGTCTAACCTATATACATATGGAAGTACTGTTGTCCAATTGCACACGTTCTTCTTTAGAATTTTGACATAGGCTGTATGGGCTCAAATAAATTAAAGGGTCTTCAGCGGGTAACTACTCAGAACATGCTTCGGAGCCTCCTACCCGCACATGTCTCTCTGAGTAGCAGCTCCTTGTCTAAGGTAAATATTCAGCAAAGACAACCCACATAATAATGAATAAATAATAACGTGGCAAATGATGAATTAGCCAAGTAAGTGAAATTTTGCATATAAATGCAGAGCTTCATTATGAATGAAGAATACCTGTCAAACCAAGTATAATTACTAAATTTGCATAGTGCAAGCTCAGATAAGAACAATTTGACTTAACCCTGAACCAGTGTGTACCCTTTCTTGCAGGATAGCTTCTCTTAGTGAAACCACTTGCCAGTGCACAAATGAAGTGGAAACAAACTGGGGCATCATATTTGGTCCCAGTGATTGCAAAATAAACAGTTGCAGCTAGACCACTTGTACAAACGGGGGCAAATCCTAACAAGTACTGCAACAATGGACATCCTGTACTAGAAATGTAAAACAAATCCCATGTAGACACCTACTCCTCACTTTAAAAGTCTCCAAACAATAAAGCTCTGTTTCGCTGCCAACCCTGAGTCAATTTTTCCACATAATGGGTCAGGTTTGTGACATTTGACTAAATACTGTCAAACTTGAGTAATTTTTTTTTTACTTTGAGTAATTGCGCACTTAGGCATGTCAGAAAAGAATGAAAGTCACCAGCAGTTAAGTCAAAATCCTGTTATCAAAACATAATTTTTCTTGCTGGAGTAACCAGAATTTAAGTACAAGTAGGCAAACTTATAACTGTCGTCGGCCGCTGTTTGCCAGCGATAGCCCCTGAGGGTTAAACCTGACAGAAAACATGTAAGCCTAAAATGTCTGAAAGGTGAATATTAAAACAGAATGAAGCCAAAAATTAAGTAGCAAAACGGGCAAGTCTAAAATATGTAAGATTATTGCAGCCAAACTTTCTGAAAATTTGGATATTAACAGCAAATTTTGTAGGGCATGTCAGAAAAGAATGAAAATCATTAGCTTTAAAGTCAACAGGATGCAATCAAATTATATTCTTCTTAACCAGATATCAAGTACAATTAGGCAAGCTTGTAACTGTCGTAGGCCGCTGCTTGTTACTGATAGCCCCTTGGGGTTCAACCCAACAGAAAACAAGCTGGCCCAAAATGTCTGAAAGGTGAATATTAATACAGAATGATGTCAAAAGATAAAATTAAGTAGCAAAATAGCCAAGTCTAAAATCTCTAAAATTATTAAAGCCAAACTTTCTAGCCATCTCTGGATATTTGCAGCAAAATTTGTAGAAATATTTGATCAAAGATACAGCTTTGAATCCTCTTGACTCAAGTTTATTATAAATAAATTTGGTTCTAGATGCGAAGTCCTAAAATATAGAAGAAATTCGACCAATCTCAAAATTTGTGACAAAAATGTATCATATCCAATAGCTTCCGAAATATTACTACTTCCGGGAAAGGATGGTTAACTACTTCAAAGTTAAACCCATCTATTTTATCACAGACTTTGATGCAAAACCTGTCATTAGTGTACCGAATATCCAAGTCCAGAAACACATCTCTGAAACCATCTGAATTGTTACTTTCCAAAGGGATATATCTTTTGGGTAAATTTCTTCAGCAATTTCACTGAAATTCTATACATATACACAAGCAATGTCATCAATATATCTTGCGTTGTTTGATAATTTTGCAGCCATTTTAAAGTCCTTTTTCATCAATTTATCCATATACTTAATTCAAGCCAGGTTAGATATAAATCTGCAAGTAACGGGGAGCAGTTGCTATGAATTGGAATGCATTTTATTCGTTGAAAAATCAATGGTCCTCATTGAACACAAGTGTTATCCAAAAGAAATTTTATAGCATCTATCAAAGTTTCAACAGTGTAAGATTTAACGTTAACTTTTGAATATTTAATGTGCGACCAATATGCTTTCTGTTAATATGAATTTATATCTACGTATCGTTTACCTTTATGTTTAAACATTTTTCTTATTAATTCTGAAAGAGAACTTTTGACTTTATCTATGGCTAGATTTGTGTACAGTGTAGAAAAATCAAAACACTGAATAATTTTTTGCTTTTAAATTTTTATTTTAGATACAAACTCGGAAGAATTGCTAATACTCGAAAAGCGATTTATTTCACACTTTCTAGAAATCGCATTACAGTATATACGGAAATGATTCCTAATTGCAGTCAAACACAGTATTACTTCCTTTGATAGTTGTTTTGTTGTACATGTTGTAGCACCAGCTATGAATCTATATTTGAAAGGTTTTTATGTAGCTTGGGTATCCAGAACAAAAGTTAAATAGAGGAGTCCTATTCAGAAATTTGGATATTAAAATTTCTATTCATCTCATCTTTATGTGTATCTATCAAATTATCAATGTATTGTTTGTGTAATTTATATACGTCATTTAGTTTTATGACTGTAAAATTGTTTACGCCAAGTTCATTTTTCAAAAAATTCCAGATATATTTTTGGCAGATGATTCCAAAACTGTTACCTCCTTTATCAATGTTAGTGATTACAAATCTTTCTTGTAGATCTTTGACTGCTTTTGAAGCTTTGGGCTGTTTTAAATATAGCATACTGAAATTCTTAATGTTGGATTTGTAACGATAAATTCTATTTCTAAAGACTGTTTTCAAGTTTGATAACCATCCTTCGAATTTATGAAGTTGTATTTTTATTCTTTCTTTGCCAATTTCATGCAGTAGGAATCAAATGCATTACCTGTATCTTGAAAAATACTGTGAATGTTCAACTTAGGACATAGCGAAGTTTTCGTGTCGACAGTACAGACCCTCTGATTAGTCATTTTGGTGATAGGACTAGGGCCTAATTATAAACTTTGCAGCCCTTCCCCGTGTTGGCATGAAACAAAACTTGAAGCCATTGAACCAATTTATCAGGATGTTTCCCTGCTGTTTGTCCTAAAAAAATTGTCAATTAAATAGCTTGTTGCCTACTTTATAGTTGATAAAAAGAAAAGTTCAATAACATGCATAGTGCAGAATCGTTGCCAGGCGCGGCAGGGGAGGGGAGGGCAGGAGGACTTCGTCCGAACCCACCTTTTCGAACGAACCTCCTACTCACTTCAAACGAACCCATTTATTTAATTAATTGCAGGCAAACATATAGACTGGGAATGTACATAGTCAAATATTCTCAAACTGCGGGAAATGTCATATTTTAACACGTTTGTTCATTCATATATATATATATATATATATATATATATATATATATATATATATATATATATATATATATATATACATATATTGAGAGGGTCGTGCTCCAGGAGCCCCACCCCCCCCACCCCCGCCCAGCCTGCCTTCGCGGCTCCTTTTTCCCCCATCCCCCATCCCACTCCTCCTCCCCTCCCCTTCCCTCTTCCCTCGTTTCAAAAGCTAGCAACGAGCATGAGAACTGTGACCCCACAAGCGTCCGCTTTAATCGGCGCTTGACAAGATTGAATTTACCGCTTTATTCACGATACATTTACGCCTAGGCCCTACATACCGTTATTTTTCGACGTAGTGGCTGAGTTTACATCTGCGGCAGCACCTAGGCCTATCATACGCCTGGCTGGTCCGAACAGGGAATCATATGATGGAGGAGGTCTTGTATCACAGTCGTAAGATGGTGGGCACGGCAGACCAGTGCACTCTTCAGGCGGAAGCCATGACGGAATCGCAGGACTTTCTGCATAGACATGTACACGTGCACATTTTGGTAAGAATGCAGATGACCGTTTACATCGCCTTTTTCCCTATAAATTTCACATAGTCCTGAATTGACAGCTGTAGAACATAATAACGGATGTTTGAACTCCGAGGTTGAACTATAGGCCCATCTCTCCGTAGAGGCACTGATGTTTTAACACAAGCTATGGTACTGGTAGCCAACAAAAAAATATGTGAGCCTACACAAATCATCCTCAATTATTTTGTATCTTGGTGTCAATACCTGTCAAGAAGTAAGATGATGGAAAACGCAAAGAACCACTCTTAACGGCCAGATATCTCTGCCATAACCATTACAAACACGCAATTAAAAACTTAATTGCGTCGCCCCATGCCCCAGCAGCTTTGATGATCTGTTATTTCCGAAAAAATACCTACTAGTATTTTAGAAGAATTGTGTTACAAATAATATTGTGAATGACGAAAATTGACATATTAAAAACAATTTCGATATTGTTATTCCATTAAAACTATTAAATATCAAAAGAAAAACATAACAAGACTTAACAAGTCATGAACAATTTTTATGCCTTCATAACTGGATATGAATGTGTCACAAAGTATCAACTATTATTTTCAATTGTCTTCGTTCTCTTATCTCCAAGCGACGC
This sequence comes from Hermodice carunculata, assembly GCA_964020975.1. NCBI lineage: Eukaryota > Metazoa > Annelida > Polychaeta > Eunicida > Amphinomidae > Hermodice > Hermodice carunculata. Next base: position 87,546,784 of record OZ026612.1, read on the forward strand.
AGTTGCAAATTGATCTATGTACTGATATTGCTCTGATTATTAAAATCTCTTAGTTTATGAAAGTCCGTACATATAGCCTGCATGAATAATATATTTCTCGGCATTCGCTCGACTTAACATGACATAAACGTCCAGTCACGATCTCAGGACTATAGAGGTAACGTTGTCTGGTGTTGGGATTCAGTGACAGAGGTCATGCGCACAGTTCATTGACAATAAAGTTACATGTTCGGAAGGTTTTAGTTCATTTCTTTGAGTTTTATTAGAACAGAAACTCAAAATTTTAAAACAAAGTAGATAACATTTCTTGATTCCTAAACATAAGGACATTTCACAAAATGACGTAGAATCACCACACGGGTTTTATATTAGGCAGCAGCTAAATTGATACGAATTCTTTGGAATACTGAATTAGATATCTCCGTTGCAGTAATATATGAGAGACTCATCATCCCAATCTTATTGTATGTATGTGAAGTCTGGTGACAGTTTATTGTTAAACCAGAAAAATATGTTGCAACAACCGACATCGAACATCACACCTGCTACTCTTTTGAAAAAAATACACCTTGGCATATGTCTAAGTAAATAGTAAAACAAGACGCCCATTGTTCTGCGACTGTTTCCTTTGGGAGCCCCTTCTTTGTCATGCACGCAATATGAATTTCGGACAATTTCTATGGCTGCATAACGTTTTTCAGATGTCCGGGTTTTGTCGTATGTGGAACAACATTTGTGGTAATAGGGTAGAATTCCCAACAAAAGTTTGAAAAGACGGATCCAGAATATATTTTTGAAATAGTGGAATCGGGCCCTGCTTAAAAATGGTAAATGTGACAAAACATTAAGAACATATGTGAAATTAAAATGCAACTTTATACCGCAGCGATGTTTGTATTTGATAAATGACTATATAATATCAGGAAAGGGATTCCTCGATTCAGAATTAGCCCCCACATTCTTAACATTGAAAGCGGAAGACATAAAAGACATATTAAAATACCTTTAGAAGAGATTAGAAATGGGAAATATGCGGAACAATTGAAGATGTTATACATATTTTAATTAACTGCAAGAGGTTTTCGGCCCACCGTAAGCAATTTTTGAGAGAATAACCTAAACTTTCCCTACGTTTTCCTCTTTTTTTGGATATGGAAAAGTGCACATTTATTATGCAATTTTGAAGACTTCGATGTGACACACCATACTTCATTTTTGGTTCCATAATCATCACCAGCGGGCAATTTTGAGGGGTTATTTCCCCCTATTTCTCCTTTTCTTTTCCATTGCAAGCATTCTTGGTCATGTTGTGTTGTCGGATTGTCATTTTGTAGTTGTAATACTATGTATGTAAGTGGGGGTTTTTTGTTTGCTTGTTTGTTTGTTTGTTTTTGTTTGTTTGTTTTTTGTTTTGGCAAAACCTAAAATGTGTTTTTGATACAGCCAATAAAGTTTCATTCATTCATCTATTATTTATCTTCCAGACAAGTGTCTTTTTATTAAAACATATTGAAATGAAGAGCATTATAAAGTAGGCTTTGAGGTATGGATAAGCCGATTCCACTTATTGTCATTTATTCAAGCACCAACATATCTATATTTCAACTGTTCCACTGCCAACTACGACAAAAGTCTGACTGTGTGCTCTGGGGTAATGTGATGACACAAGATTTTTTTGTAAAGCGATCTGTATCGGGCTACAAGTATCAGCGTGCCTACAATTGCAGAGATCATTAGAATGATCAAGGTCAACAACTTTCCTCGGCGCCCTCTGAGCAAAATTCCCCTAAGCGTGCCGCGGAAAGCTGTCGACTTTGTTAAAACTTGGCAGTGAGGAATTAAGTTCAAAAGAACCGTCCAGGTCAACAGCTTAAGTACTTAGTGCATGTGCTTTTGGGTTCATTGCAAAGCGAGCCGAGGAAATCTGTGGATTCAGCACTTAGCACTAAAAGATTTTGAATCCAATGGAAGTAATCACTGCAAGCCGTAAAAAATCGTGGCTTGCGACGGGGGTCATTGGTCCATGCATGAAGAAACTTACCAATGCTGGAAATGTTGAAGTCTTCATCTTCTTGCCAGCTAGATATACCAACCTATAATCAAATGATTTTTAATTTTCCGATTAAAGATACAGAACTTTTCAAAAAGTATTTCAGGACATCAGAGATTGACTTCATGTTATGCCCTGCAGGATCCGGTACAGCCAATTTCGCGGATTTGTGATTCACCCAACCCTTGGTCTTAAGAATTGGATGGTAAATTGGATAAAACTTTGATTGGAGGTTGGATAGCTTCTATACTTCATTCCAGCTAAAAAGCTACAGACTGTCTCAGTTCTCGCACTTTTTCTGTTCAATGTTCAATGGCGATGTCACTATAACCATCGTGTTCCATTATTAGCTGACATGTAACTGTCATCACATGAATGAGCTTAGATTGTAGAGAAAATTATACGCTATTGGTCCCGCAATCCAAAGGGGACGCCATTTTGTTCCCACTTATTGCCAGACCTAACCGCTGTGATGGTTTTCAATGAAATTCCTGCACCAAATGTAGGTCTAAGTTTTGCCCTCTGCAAAACTTGCTTTTATTAATAAAAGTTGGCTTTTATGTGCACATTCACAAATAATTTTTTTCCTTCTCATTTTTCAAATATACAACCACCCTCGTCGTCAGTTTCAGTCACCAGACAGGCCTTTGCCTGCACACCCCTACCACCAGGGCAATACTGTCTTAACTCAGGTCCATGTCGTGTCCATGACTGGCGACTCGTCTAGTTTTATTAATGTCTGTTAAAGTATACAGATTGGTTGACTTATTCCTTCAGGTGGCACACAGAATGTTTTACTGGCATACACCAACTTACATGGTATGGTCACATTCAAGCATAGCAACAAAGAGACAAAAACAAAAAGGAATCAATTAAACATTACATAAAATATGTGCACACAGGTATCCCTATTATACAGCAGCTTAGACAGTACATACATGCAGACAGTCAGGCAGACAGACAGGCACCAGTAAAAGCTTAGGTGCAAATAAAAATACATATTATTAAAAGAGTATTCAGGTAGTGCAAAATAAGCATGTTCAAAAATTTCAGAAAACAACTGGTGAATAGTTCCTTTTGTGAACCCCTCTTATTTCTTTGATCGTCAAGAGATGACCCACATTATTCACAAGTTCAGTATCGTACCTAGTATGTATACTTCTGGATTTTTTAAACGTACATGCGTGCATCAAGCACAAAATTAGCCATTATTTCAGTTGAGACAAGCAACTATCAGCATTTTCTGGCTCAGATTTCACTGAGCAAATCAACGACATCCGTAGCAAAATGTCTGTACCAACAAATGTCCCACACCGACTAACCAATAATTTGGACTTTCCCTCTTCAAGCAAGACAATGTTTAAAACTTCGTTGCCTCGTATTTTATCTACTGCTCGCACTATACTGGTGGAAACCAAACGTCGAAGAACGTCACACGCTCGGCGATTTGCCGAGGAAACCCGAGGTAAAGCGGTTGCCGGAAAAAGCCTGGAGAGAATTTAGAGATGTGTGAAAGGATTTTGCTGGGAGGAGGGAGATGTTGTTGGTGATTGATTGCACCCGAGTCAAAAGGGAGGAGATATGCTAGGGCAGGTTCTGCGAATGGATGTGGCAGAGGGAAACTAGATACCCCAGCAGTTACCAGGTCAGTTCCGGAGCACAGTGACGAAGATGAACGAACAGGAAGTAGTAGGACAAGATGGGCAGAGAAAAAGAAGAACAGCGTGAAAATAGGATTATTCAATTGTGACGAATCTAAATAGTGTGGGGGCATATGGAGTCCCGTGGGCTTTTGATGAAGATTTTATAAAACCTACTCAGAAATGTTAAATACATCTGAAATAACAGAAAAAAACATGTTGATTCAAAATGGCCGCCATTTTTCAAAATGGCTGCCAAATTTCCAATTTTTGTCCAGTTACAGGTCCCTTAAAGGTCCTTGCAGTATAAAGCACCTTATTTGGGTATTTATTTTCATAACGCCCGGCTATAAAGTTGGATTTTTATCTTCAAATTGAATCTTAGTCAATTTAGGCTCATATTTGCCTTAAAAGTATCAAATCATTGCATCAAAAGAATGTAAACCGAACCGAGATAAATGACTTTATTTTGAAACAATATTATGACACTAGTATATTACTACAATAAAAGGCATCATCACCTCCCTAACCAAGTTCATAAATGTGTGACTGGGGGACCTATTTTAAATTATTATCATTCTCACCTTCATCATTGTCACTCTCATATTGCGAGTTTACACTGGAACAGTATTACGAAACAAGCGTATTGCTATAATAAATGGCATCATCACCTCCATTATATGGTTCATATTTGTATGATTAGGATAATTATTTTAACTATCGTTATTCTCATCTTCATCATTGTCACTTTCATATTGTGAGTTAACATTGAAACAGTATTGTGTATGACACATTAAAGTGTATTGCTACAATAAATGACATCATCACCTCCATTACCCAATCATATTTGTATGATTAGGATAACTATTATAACTATCATCGTTTTCATCTTTATCATTATCACACTCGTATTGTGAGTAAACATTGAAACAACATTATGACATATTAAAGTGTATTGCTACATTAAATGACATCGTCATCTCCATTACCAAGTTCATACTTGTGTGATTAAGATAGCTATTTAAACTATCATCGTTCTCATCTTCATCATTGTCACTCTCATATTGTGAGTTGTGGTGTCCAGCTGGTGACTGTCCTACACAGTGGAAGCTGGCCGCATCTGGTGATTGTCATATACAGTGGCAGTCTGCCATAGCAGTTGGCTTGTTCAGTTGGACGATGAAGATGAAAGCAGTTCATCATAATTCCAGAGTCATCAATATGTTGGATCTACTTTTGGTACTTCATCCAAAATCTATCATTTATGCCAGTTGAGCCACAGGCAAGAAGTTCACCAAGATCAAAGTGTAGTACACAAGTGATACATGAACTGTTCTACATGTGCGGTACATGGCAATGACCAGCTAGTAGGATAAGCTGGTGCACCATGCATTATTATTAGGTGGGATGAATATACTGGGTTGAGGGTGGAGGGAAACCTTACGACCAAATTTAGTAAATTTCATTTTCTAAACACATAAATTCTGACTACAAAAGTTTCCATTCTGTTAGATACTGCCCAGATTTGATATTTTTCTAGTGGTTAGCTGGGTGTTTAACCCACTCTGGCTGAGAATAGGCTAATAGAGTTGGAATGTTTTTACATTCGGCACATAAAGTGTTGGAGGGTATTGCCATCCCCTACATCGTCAGTCCATCTGTTCATCCATCTTGTCAATGTTACCGTGATATTTCAAAAAATATTCACCATAGTTGTACCAATTTTTATCGGAGATGCAACTTGTAATGGACCAGTTTGCTATTGAAAACTAGCATCCTCTTATTATTTTTAAACTTTCAATCAAACTTTTTAAGAATTTATATCAAGGCCGTCTCAGTGGCACACAAGGGGACGATGTTACCACATTATCTCCAAAAATATTCCCCATAGCTTTACTAAACATTTGTCACAGAAGAACCTTATGATGGACCAGGATCCTATCGAAAACAGGCTTCCTCTGATTTTACTTGAAGGCCGTCTGAGTGGCGTCAACCACGATGCTACCGCGATGTCTCAAACAATTTTGATCGCATCTTTAGCACGTTTTGGTCAGAGATGCATCTTCTGATGGACCAGGTTCCGATTAAAAAGTAGCATCCTCTTGGTATTTATAAACTTTGTATGAAACTTTAAAGTATTTATTTCAAGGCCGTCTGAGTGGCGCACAAGGAGACACAAGGAGACAATGTTACCATAATATCGCAACAAGGATCTATCGCAGCTTCATCAAATTTTCATCAGGGATTGCTAAAAATAATGAAAAAATGAATATTCACAGAAAAATGTGACGGCGATAGGTTTGGGGAGAGAAGAAAATTAATGTATGTTTAGTTCTATGGTTGAATTTTCAATCATTGACCGAGAGCGTGAAATGAATCAAGGCAGATTCAGATAATGTACAAAACCAGTGTATTTATGAACATTATAATTTTCTGTTGTCAATAAAAAAAATTATTAAAAAAGAAGCAAATTTCATTAGAGGTGCACATTATAAAGGACTATGTTCCTATTGAAAACCAGCTTCCTCTCATTATTTTGAAACCTTTTATAAAGCTTTTGAAGTATTTATTTGACGCTCTCTGATCATGATTCAGATTCAGATTCTTTTATTCGGCAATAAATTCAATACATTTCAATTGTTAGGTAATAATGACAGAAATATATCTAAACAAATGCAAAACAAAAAATAGGAGAAATAGTACATTATTACCACAGAGAACAGATAGTCAGGATGACCCAGCTAAGGATGCATGGGCCACCTAAATAAATTTACTTGGTAAGTTAACACCTTGCTTCAGAACAAAGCACCACATGTGTGTTAGGACAGTTGAACTGACTGAGACAAAGAAAACATAATTACATACAAATATACTTTATGAATCCTCATTATAAACAAAGCAATTTGGAATAGTACAGGTTTCAGAGTATTGGTCTATGTACAGTCTTTTAATATATTGTGAGAGAGAGAGACAGAGAGAGAGACAGAGAGAGAGAGAGAGAGAGAGAGATGAAGATTTTGGTGCAGATACACCGTATTATGACACCTGCAAAGTCTCAGAAAAAAATGCAGAATTGGGGAAAAAATTGTGGGCGCCGAGGGTAATCCTGTTCTGAACGCTATTTTCTTATTATGAGGTGGGCACTAAACACCTATTCCATGCTTTGAAAAGCTGTAAATTCATGGGGCATGTTATCTCTGTTGAGCTCTCATCTATAATTGTTATTCAAAATGTTTTCTGTGGACAAAAATTAATTGAAGACATGAAAGGAGATGACTTTCTATATAGTTGGCCACTTTTAGGGCAATTAGAGGACTAAACACCAGAATTAATGGGGTTAATCAAGAGGCCTTGCTACAGTCATTGTGCAAAAATGTCTTTGCAAATAATTGTGCTTGGATTATGGCAAGAATGTGTTCAGTCTTTCAATATAAATGAAGACTCAGCAAGTAATCTAAAAGCACTTGGAACACTATTTATCCAAGCAGTTAGCTCATGCAGATCCACCCATCAGCATGCCAGCACCATGCATTATACCACCACTTTAGCTACTATACAGGGAATCATTCTGTCAGCACACCAATACTACAATACAGACCTGCAAAATACATTCAAACAACGGGTAAGTTATAATAGGGAACAATGATTTGAACTGATGATCTTGGATCAGATGAGGAAAAAGTATTGATCTAGACTAAAAGGGTAATGAGAGATATAGTTAGATATCAACAAGTTTTGATGCATAGATTATATGCATGCATTCTTTAGCATATCAGCCATCTTGAAATTTGGTTGGTAACAACTGGAGTTAAGTTTCAAGATTGAAAATCATGACACAATGTTGTTACATGGTTGGAGTATGATATATAACTCTTAGATAATGTTAGTTGGAGAATATTGGTTCTTTATGTAAAATGACACAGCGGTTTGTGGGGGGTGGGGGGAGTGGTGGTGGGGCAGCCATTTGAGGAAATTGTGGCTATCTTGAATTGGGATAACTACAGTGCTATACATACCCTCATTGATGCCAGTAACAACCAAAATAAAGGCCAAATTTAAATCAACTATTTTAATGCTAAACATTTATAAGAAACTTGGAAAATATAGATAAAATTTTGCAGATATTTTAAATTTTGGTGTCTAATAATATTCAGGTTTACGGTAAAAGACATGAATAATGTTTCTGGATGACAAAAGGTTAAAATTTGATCCTTAGATCTATTAAATCGAACATTTCGGACGCATTATGTGACATAAAATATCATTATATTTGGAGTTTGGTGGGCATTTTGGAAAATGGCGGCCATTTTGAATCTAACAGGTTGGCAAAGTGCCAACATGATTTTTTATGTTCTTTAGGGTATAAATAACATTTCTGAATAGGTGGCATAAAATCTTCATCAAAATCCTACGGGACTTTAAATCATGATATATGCTCCCACACTAAAAGCGAAGACGACAGAAATAGGAGATGTAGCTGACAGTGAGAAGGTGAATATTATAGCACCACTACAAAAACACATTAGAAAAGATAGAGATATTGACAAGCCCTGCAAGATATGATCTGACAGGTACGTGGAGAGAGAGAGTGGACAAAGAAAAGGCGGGTTTTGATGAAGAAAGGGATAAAGTCGCATGAAGTCTGACAGATATATGGAAAGATGATAGCAAGGTGGAAACTGAGATGCAGTGGCTAGGAGTAGAGTCAAATGGAAATAAAGTACCATCATGTTAATATGAAGACAGACAGAATCGATGGGAACCCGAATTGTGCCATGGAATCAGAAACGGTCAAGATAGCTACAGAGGACAGGAAATTAAAAGAAAACTCCAGGACCAGATGATATTTTGAGTGAGTTTATGAAGAAGGACGCAGAGGAAATCTAACACTCCTTGTAGTTGCTTTTCAATAGATTTACTGAAAAGAAACAAATACATAGAAAGTGGAATAGGCTTAGGATATCATATATTCTTAAAAAAGAGTCTCTTAGACCATCCGGACAAGTGTAGTGGTATATTGCTATTTTCCATAACTTGGGCAAAATATTTCCTACCGGTAGTGTATTGGAGTCTTAGCAGAACAGTTGACAGAATTGGGATTCTGGGAGAAATTCATAATGATTTAGAGCAGGAAGATGGATAGGCAATCAGATATTTTCCCTCAATCAGCTTTTGGAATTGGTGAGACAAAAGCAGAGAAAAGTTTATATTGGTTTCTTAGATGCGAGAAAGGTATTTGAAAGGCAGGGGCGGGTATCCTGTAGCACCAAAGTGCTACAAAAGTGCAGAAAAGTGCGACACAGAGATATATTGCTCCGTGAGAAGATAAAAAAATCAGACTGCCTGTGCTACAGGAGTAAATTTCCATACTACGAGCATGCTGACAAGTGCTCAGACCTGGAAAGGGTATGGAGAGACCCTCTGCCGGAAAAGCTTAATGGGCAAGGATTTGGATCCAATTTTCTGGAAATGATGAAAGCTTTATACAAAGGTGTAGAATGCACACTTTCACTGGGAAATGTAGAATTAGAAAATGCTCGTTTGAACATGGGTCTAAACAGGGGTGTGTGTTTCCTACGGTTTTGTTCGCTCTGTACATTTATAAAGACTTTGGGGAACAGCTGGGAGATTCTGATAGTTGATAATAACAGAACACCAGAAAGTTCCTGTGATATTTTTAGCAGATGACATTGTGCTCATTGTCAAGTCTAAAAAAGAATCACAGGATATGCTGAACATTGCCGCGGTATTTGGGAATAAACGGAAGTTACAATACCAACCTACCGAAATTTAGTTGACCAATTTTAACCACCTGGATCGCGCGGCGAGATTAAACGGCATTTCCTGGTAAGTGGGACACCACTATCAACGGGTCATCGACAGCCATATTAAAGCGTATAAACGTGAAGGAAGTGAGGACATTTGAAAGAGTGATCTTGATCAAGTTAAAGCTGTAATGTGACTGTGTCCAATGCAAGCGCTGTAGCGCTGATACGCGCAAATTGTCGAATCTTGACAAATACCCATGGATGTGTAGGGTTACGTTCCACAGTTTCACAGTTAAGCCTCCACTGTGGTCACGATAGCGTTGTCATGATTAAAAATAATAAATAATATTATTCAAGAAATAGAGGATTGAATGGTAAATACAAGGAAATTAAAATGTTCATTGAAAAACATTGTAAACCAGTTGTACAACATGTATCCAGTTTACAGAACATCGTCCTTCACAGTTAGAGGGCAAACTTTCCAAACGTGATACAAATCATAAGACAGGTTCATGTCTCAGGCCTACGTGTAAAACTTTTTGGCAAACACACACAAAGTCACATTTAAGTATTTTCATATGCATATCTAAAAAGTCAGGGTTCTGCCATTTAAATATTTTCCTTTATTTCCTATTAGAGAAACTGGATGCAGGTGGTCACATGACCAAGTAGGGCTGGTATAAACACCTGAAGGGGCTATCTGTTCTTCAGCCAGCCTGGGGTTGTATTGCGGAGAAAAGATTGTATTGTAAGGCTCGTCAATATACGATTTTATTATCTTACAACCTCATGTTTGCTCTTCTATCTGATTGGTTTTGTTTTATTTGGTAATTTGGGCCCCTAAAGTATTCATTTTTCATTTCCTAAATTATTTGCACCTTTTGTATTCTGTTTTGGGCATTTTTAGATGACAACTGATCTCACTCACAAGTTATATTGCATTTATTTATAATCAAATCATAAACTTCTATTTCATGGTCTCTTTGAAACTCCTTATCAATGTTATGGCCTTTCCTGGATCCTCTCATCAAAATCCACGCCAAGCGACTGCTTAAGTGATAACTCAACTTGACATTCAGCCATAACAGCGTGTCCTTAGCGTGTCCCACTTGGGAACAGCAGACCAGCGTAACTATGAATTCAGTCATGCGCGCGATTGTCACGATACGGTGACAAAAGGGAGAACTAAGATTTTGTTAGGCTCCTATTCATACAAGATAAAAGTCAAGTTATGACATGAGAAAGAAACCACATGACAATAGAAAATAGAGACTTGGAAAATTCCAAATTCTAGAGGGTAGGAAGTAGCTGATTGGAATTGGAGAGGTAGATGAATAATAATGTTTTTGGGTAAAGATAAAAGCTACAGGTAAAGGTATGTTCAGATAACGCATTCAAAAGATAAAACAGAAGGTGAACCGTGCCAAATGCTGTGGAATAGAGTAGAAATTCCATGAATGTTGTACGGTTTAAATGTTATCATAATGCATGAGACGGATATGCAGGGTATGGAGAAAGCACATGGTTTCTTTTTTTAACCTTTCTTGGACACTGTTATTCCAAAAAGCCCTAAACTTGGCAAGGTGACTGACCTATCAATGAAATTGAGTATATTGTTTGGGATTCTCATGATGTTTAAAATTATGCAGATCGTGGGTAAATAAATGTTTACAACGCCATATTTTCAAGACTATTACAGATATGTACAATTTTTTGCTTTGAACGTGTAGGTTTGTGACACTTTCTAATCAAATGGAATATGAAAACAGTTGTAGCATTTTATATTATGTTAATTAGGGGCAATAGAGAATTTAAAACTTACAAATCTTCAAAATTATTATCGATGGAGGTGTCATTCCAACTTCATTCATATTATATATATATATATATATATATATATATATATATATATATATATATATATATATATATATATATATGTAATATACATATACATGTGTGTGCCAAATGAAAACCCAATGAACAGTAAACCAAAGTTATAACATTTGAATTTATGCTAATTAAGCGCGCTTGAAACTAATAAATCTTGAATATCTTCAAACCAGATGTAGACATATGTCCCAATCCAATTTCAATTAATAGGTTTGTGCCATTCCCATTTCAACATGTCTGTGCCTTAAGTGATTTCCATTTTTCAAGGGTGCACATTAAACAAAAAACTAACTTTGATTTCCATTGACCTATGAACTAAAGTTGTAGCATTTCAAATTTAAACGAAGCAAATATGCAAAATTTAAGTATTTAATATCCTCAAAAACTGTTATAAAGATGTATCATTCTTACCATTAATTAGAAGTTTATGCTATTGGCAGATCTATTTAAGTTTAAACTTAAGTTGTAGCCTTTTAAATTATGCAAATATATGGCATTTAGATCTTCAAAACTATTAGAGATAGAAGTACCGTTCTTACTTTAACGTACAGGTTTGTGCCCTTGGTGCACCCTATTAACCATGAACCAAACCTGTAGCATTTCAATTCATGCATAATTGCACATAATTATATCCTGAGATAGAGGTGCTGTTCCAAATTCGATTGGTAGGTTTGGGAGACAGCGACATCCAATGAGCCATGAATCAAAGTTGCAGCAGCTTGATATATGTTAATTAAGTAAATATACAAAATCATATCCTGTTGAATAACTTAAAAACTATTATAGATAGAAGGGCCATTCAAACTTCACTTTATTGGTTATTGTTGCACGAGTTAAATAGATACTAAATAAGCAATCTTAAAAAGTTTTATAGACACACAGACTAATGTGCTGACAAGCAAATTAATTTTTTTTTTAATTTATTGGGTCGCTCCTTTTACATCTTTCATAAGCATGTAAAGCTAATTGTATAGCCTGTCAACCTCAGTTTTTTGTTTTTGTTTTTTAGATCTTTTAAATACAAAAGAGTAGGATATAACTGTATTATTTTTCATAGAAGTATCAATACGCTGGGTGGCTACTTTAAATTTGACGCAATGTTTTGTTTTTTTTACACGTCACACTTTAAAAAGATTGCAGGACTCCCTGACATATAGGGGAAAATTAGATTGTAGACTCACCTGCACGATGGTTGTCATGATAACAGCTTCGGTGTTTTTTTGCCACGCACAGGTAAAAGCTTTATCATACTTGAGAGCAAAAAATATTGGTTCTGTGCATGAATACATGTATGAACATACCAGAGACACTTCTACCAGGCATAAAACATTTTGTTGTTGTTTCATAGCGCACTTTCAGTGGTCCCAGAGAGGTTTAAATGGGTATATCTAATTGTTATCGAGAAAGACGACAACGCACGCACCAGTAATTTTATTAACGTTGGTCGTCTGTGTACGCAGGTGTGTTGTTTCCCTTCTGCCAAAGGAACAAAATTGTGCGAAAACTTTGGGCAAACGTTCTGTGCGAAAGTTTGGCGACAAAAGTTTGTTGTCATAAAAGACAAGCAAACAATACTTGCGATCAAAAGAATACTAGTGCACAAGCCAGGGCTCCACATTTGGCTAACTTATATTTATGGATTGCTAAGAGCCCATTCTTCTGGCATGAAGCATATCCAATCATGATACTGGAGCAATATTATGAGTCCTGTAGCTGTTTAGGGCTTATTATGCAGGTGCGGATCCAGGAATTTTAAGAGTGGGTGCTTAAATGATTGTGGCCTAGGGGTGTGGGAGCCCGCAGGCCCCAATCCGGGTTTTGAAGCAGTGCCCCGACGGGGTCCAGGGTGCAACACCCCCAACACCCTCAAAATGACAAAAATCCAGGAGCTCCAGGGTGCAACACCCCCATGAGCTCCTGGATTTTTGTTATTTTGAGTGTCAAAACAGCTTTCCCTGGTACTTAAATTAAAGTCTTGCCCATACATAAAACAAGAAAAAAAGGAAGATTCTTTGAGTGAAATGTCAATTTTCTTTATTGTCCTGGATCACAATAATTGACTTTACTAACCATTCATTTTAGGGGGAAACTTTTTTTTATCTTGTGGAGGTTGGGGGGGGGGGGGGGGTCAAGCATCCCCCCCCCCCATCCGCGCCTGTATAATGCCATAATACCCACCCACCTACCTGCTCCCTCCTCAACTTTCACCGAGGCTTGCCGAGTTTGTGTGCAGGGCGAGAAAATTCTTATGTCCCCTTATCTGGGAGACGTAACGGTGATGCATGACAACAGAAAATGTAGACAAATAACATGCAATTGATATGAGCACTCGGCCTTCCACAAGAAGTGCATCTAGAATTTTCTCACTCTGTGATACGCCGATACATCAAAGTTACCAGGTTCAGGTCTTGTTGTCTTGGTTTTCCATACAAAGAAACAGATAAAATGGTGGCTTTAAGTCAAGTGCAATAGTCAACATTATTTGGACAGTATAAACAAGAAACCTTTACTGAGCCCTTCGTGGAGGATTCTCGGTATAAATAACGTGTATGTATGTGCGTACATACGTGCGTACGTATGTTTGTGTATGTATGTATGTCTGGAGCCTGCTGAAATGTTCATAATTTTCATAGCTCTACCCGAGCAATAACTTTTATGCATGCTTTGCTTTTTGTTTGTGTGTTTTTTCTACAGGTGCTGTGCACCATTCCCTGTGAAACCACGTTTTATTGACAACATTTTTTAATTTCGAAAAGGGTGACTGAAAAAGGGGGCATAGCCCTATATAAATCCCTTTCGCACACGAAAAAGTAAGAGAGAGGAAATCGACATACAACAAAAAAGACGCTGGCACCCAGAGTGGACAATACCGCACAAAGACAGATTGGTCGGCAAAGCCACACAAGGAGAACTGTTGACAAGACATCACTGATCGAATAAAAAGGTAATGCGTATGCCATAGCGAATACGTACTTCGTTATCAGCTTATAGACACTTTTTCCAAGTCATGCGACTGCCCCAAGCCTGCCTGTTCATTAAATATATGAATGTACGGTGTTGAAAATTACTTCGTGATCTTTAAAAAAAAAAACAAGTTTTTTAAACCAAACAGCAACATGTTTGGACTGTAAATGGTGCCAAATGGATTACAATATTTTGTCTATCTCGGTCTGTCCTAAAAAAAAAAAAAAAAAAAAAAAAAAAAAAAAACGTTTGAGATATTATACATATTATCATATTTATTTAAAAGAAACTTTATTAAAAGTGTCCCAAAACATACTGAACTCGGAATCACTTGTTTGTATTTACATGGCATATATATAGTGTTACAGATGGAGCACTGTATAGTAAATCGTTTAGTCATTGCTCCCTTTTGGAAGTAAAACCAAGGTTTGAAATTATATTAAAGATAAGAGTTGGCGAGAAAATATTTAATGTGTTAGATAGAGAAAACATGATTCCTCTGTGTATCACCGGTTGAGTCCAGAGAAATCCTTTGTAACTACGTTTGTCCGTGACTGTTTCATGATAACCACTTATACATCATCCGTTAATACTAAACATCAGTTGACACAAGTCCATAATAGTTCTATCTACAAGAAATTAACTTTCTTGTATTTTGAAGTTTAACGAATCACAACATCCATCATTTTGACGAATGAGCCTAATTTGAAAGTGGACTTCTTTCTCCAGTGGCAACGCGAGCACACTATTTTTGCGTGACCTCATAAGCGCGCGAAAGATTATATGTCACTTCAATCAAAGAACTCCATCGTGTTGGTTGATGTACTCCTCCGGCTGCGCACCTCAGGTACATCACGGCATCACCTGTCTCTGTTACTTGCTCGCGCCCCGAGCAACCGCCGCTCCTCCTGCACAGCATGCCACGCATAGGATGCAGCAACAGCACGTGAAGGCGAATGCCATCAAGATGAAGGTGGATGTTGTAATCCAGAAGGCAAAGAGATATAGGGTCTGGTCGCAGTAGTTGGGTAGTTGTGGGTTAGCGCTTTGGTAGTCGTTGTGTATTCGATAAATCCACACGCAACCTACCAGGAATACAAACATCAAGATGTAATAAGCCTTCTCCGAGGAGACAAAAACTGCCTTAATATGGGCAAACCTGCATTATATATGAGAAGTTGTACTCAAAAGTTATGCATAGCCTAATAATTTCTATTCGATGCAGAAAACACAATATTACAAATTAAATGTTAACAGAATCAGACATTGACACTCATCAAATATACATACGAGTCATGAGTTGTTCAACAACGTCTGCTCATCAGTGTACATCTAACTTGTATATAAATATACGAAACAATATTATGACATAACTATTTTACGTGCAAAATAGAATTCCATTATATAGCATATAGCAGTTTGCTGATCCGAAGTGCCGTTTTGACACTTAGTGAGTTAAATAAATTAAACAGAAACTCATTATCCCTTGTATTTTCTTCAGGTATAATGCACGTTCACTGTGCGTGCTGCTAGCCTTGCTTAGTCTTTGCTGCATGTTCATTCCACCCTCTGGGGACCGAGTCAGCAGCTTGGCTTCAGTCTCTTTTTTTGTATTTTTAACCCTCTCGAGACTGAGTCTCGTGCTGACTCTCGCCCCGCCTGGCGCACAATACAGCCTGAGCGCACTGGAACAGCTGGGGACCAATGACATCTTATTCTCCATTACAAAAGGACACAGAACAAATTTTCTGCACGAGATACTTTCTGCTAATTTCCTATGAGAAAAGAGTGCATATCGACAGGTCGAATGGTCCCTGCCGATACATCGGCTGATCTCTCACAGTTAAGTGCAGATCAACAGATTAAAGTACCAACATGGTGCTAGATCAAATAGGGTAGGTCAACCGCTGGTCTATTTTATAGTGACTGTACATAATTATGGAAAACCTCGTGTGGAAGAAATTTGTAAACCACTTTTCCGCTAATGGTATAACAGGAATCATGAAATACAACCCTCACCCCTCCATATGTTATTTCTCGCTCACTTCTTGTCTTGCTGGTTTAAACATAGTTTATTCAGTGAAGTTAAACTGTTACCAGCTCCATTGATAATGAATTGCAACAACTGAGCAACTGGGCTATAATTTGTTCCGTCCTCATATTAAAACAATCGAAAAAACATCAGGAGGAAAGAAACAAATCTGAATGACGCATTGTATACATATTACATTTATACTTGCTGCTAGAACATGCAAAAAAGGCATACCTTTTGTCAAAAACAATGTTAGAGGTGGGGTCATATACATATACCGGATTTGTATCCCCATGACACAAAATACTGAATTGCATCCCTTTGGGGCAACATTTACATCGGACTAAGGTGAAGATTCTGATGACGTCTGGTATAGTTGTCATGAATACTACTATTTTCTGTACCCAATTTAAAGTTGATAAAATTTTTTTTTTTTTTCGTTTTGTGATATGACATATTTCTCTGTGGAATATAAATTCCTTTAAATAAAAGTTCGGTACACGAAGTGAAAAAAAAACTTACTCAGTAACTTTGTTCTCGTATTAATATCAGATAATCGGTCTTCGTTTGGGTTGTGCATTACACATATTCCGCTCACATATGCCTTAAGCCTTAGCTATCACATAGGACGTGTTTCTCGTGTCGATAAGCACTGCAGCAAGGAGTTACGCAAGTCAGGTATTAGAGAGGTTCTGCACAAGGAGGACCAGTACATAGTCTGAGGTGCTGTTGGGGAGATTAGACAAAACGGGGACTTGTACAAGTTAATGGTGCTATGAAAGATGTTAGACAAAACAAGGACTTGTACACGACTATATAGTGCTATTACCGAAGTTAGACACAACCAGACTTTGATACAAGTCTACGGTGTTATCAAAGAGGTTAAGCACAACAGAGATATCCCTGGGCACACCGAGGATGGTTACAAGTGTATAATGCTATATAAAAAAAAATTATGCACAACGAGGACTTGTAAAAGCTTATGGTGCTTTTAAAGAGATTTGGCACAACTGAGATATTACTGGGCGCACAGCGGATTTGTACAAGTGTATGTATATTAATTCCATCACTCTTAAAGTTATTTAATGCGGCCTTATCTACTGGATATTTCCCTAGCCTGTGGAAAGTTAGCCTCTCAACACTTATCCATAAAAGAAGTTGTACAGCCGATCCAAATAGATATCGCAGTATGCCTCTAGAAAGCCCTGTCTCAAAATTATTCTGTGGTATTTTGAATGCTAGATTGCAAAATATTTAAGGGCCAAGAGTCTTAAGAAATGAATGTCAACTTGCTTTTGTTAAAAACCTAAAGAACAAGTGATCATATATTGGTTCTAAGAACACTTGTTGACAAATATACAAAATTATGTAAAAAAAAGAAATATCTTTATGCATGCTTTGTTGATTTTAAGCAGGTATTTTGAACGGTTTGGCATAATAGAGCATTTCGTAAATTACAAAATTGTGATATAAATGGTAATATGTATACGGTAATACGAAATAAGTACGATGGCGCTTTAACGCTATTAGAATTAAAGACGGACTGTCCGAATATATCAATCTGAACAATGGAGTACGAAAAAGTTGGCCCCCACAGTCCCACGCTTTTTAACAGCTTCATTAACGACCTGTCTGACATTTTCACAGCACAGTGCCAGCATGTTACACTATATAACAAAACTTTTAATTGCCTCTTGTACGCAGACGATTTGATCATGATCTGTGAAACCGAAAAAGGCTTGCAAACTTGCTTGGATAAACTCAACGAATACTGTACAAAATGGAATTTAACAGTAAATATTCAAAAGACGAAAGTTTTAATTTTCAATAAATGCGGAAAAAATCTAAAACGACAATTCTATTTCGGAAGTCGACCAATTGAAATTGTTCAAAATTATTGTTATTTGGGTTTAAATATAAAGATAGATGGTTCGTTTACTAACGCTACCAAAATGCTAAGTGATAAAGCTTTGAAATCTACGGCTCGACGGAAGAAACTTTTCTATAGTACACAAATCAGTCTTCCTGTATTGTTGAGTTCATTTCACAAACTTATATCGCCAATTCCTATGTGTGCCTGTGGATCCTGGGGGCCATACGAAATTCCGACAGATAAATGTATCCCAAGCACTGAAATTGACAATTATTTAAAATTCTCTTTTGAAAAGGTTCACCTAAATTTTCTGCTTTTTTTAGGAGTAAAAAGCTAACAATATAGACGTACTAGGTGAAGTTGGAGAATTCCCTCTTGTACTCAAAATGTTCACACAAATGTGCAAGAATTGGCAACAAATAGTACTCAAGAAATCGATAGTTAACTGTGTGATTGCTTCCTTTGTAATGCGGAACATATTGATACCGGAAAGTTTAAATGGATTACATCCTTTAAAAAAGATTTTCAGCTTATTTGGCTTTAATAAAATTTGGGAAAATATCGGTTTGCTCACTGACATTTTTCCTGCTCGGACTTTTATAAAAAGAATTAAAAGATATATCATCCAATGGCAAGAATCTGTGAAAAGGAATTCTGGTTCTGACATAAAACTACATACATATACTAAATTCAAAATAACTTTCGAATTAGAGAAATATCTATTGGTGATTAAAGATTACACATTGAGGTAAAACATCACACAATTTAGAATAAGTTCGAATAATTTGATTATTCAAATTGGTAGACACAAAAGGCCACATAAAATTCCTTTAGAAGAAAGATTGTGCAAAAATTGTAATATTTTACAAGACGAATGTATGTTATATGTTAACAGCTTGTCATATGAAACTGAAAGAAAAGATCTATACGATGCGCTGGCCGATATTTTCACAATATTTGACAATCTAAATGATTCCGAAAAAAATTATCCATTATCAAGTTAGACGACACTGACAATTTGCAGCAGTGAAGAAATTTTCACAGATATACAGAAGAAGGTAGGTTATCAGTTGACTAACTTGGCATCCTTTCTTATATTCACCGAAAATGTTTTGTCAAGAGTATTGCAGTTTTTTTCTGTTGGAGTAGGCCGACTATGAGTTTTGTATATTTGAACTGCTCGAGAGTGTATATTAGCTCTGCTGACTTGTCAGTCAGCACAGATTATGACATCTTGTTTGCGTTTGTTTGTCTGTCTGTGCATGGATGTTTCACAGGTTCTCTAACAAGTTTGCGAAAGAGGTGATGATGCAATAGTATTTCTATCTTTTATGAATCTCATTATTTCGATGTGCTAACACGGACATATTGTTTTTCCAAGATTTATTTGTTTATTTATTTATTTATTTATTTATTTATTTATTTATTTATTTATTTATTTATTTATTCATTCATTCATTCATTCATTCATTCATTCATTCATTCATTCATTCATTCATTCATTACAGCCAATTTTGTCCAGAGTTTTTTTCCCCCACACCATATCACCGTGGAATACTAAATTTTGCACAGTTATTGATATAGCAGTGAAATTAAGCACCTGGTTTGGAAGAGTCAGATTGTTGAAAAATAAGCAAATTAGGGCCACTTGCAATTATATATGTGTATTAAAGATAGACGTATTATTTCAACTTTAATCGATAGGTCTGTGCTATAAGTGCATCCAATGAACTACAATCAAAACTAACAGAATTTTAATTTATGCAAACCAGGAGCACTTGAAAAGTTTAAATGTTCAACTCCTTCAAAACTATTTTAGAGGTGCCATTCGAACTTTAACTCATGGATTTGTATCCTTGCCACATCCAATTGACGAGAAACAAAAGTTGCAGAATTTTAATTTATGCTAATCGGAGACACTTAAACAAGATAGATGAGGTAGACATGTCTGTCATTCCCTAAATTCTTAGATTTGCAGATACAGACAGATTTGCTTTTGAAACAAATCTAATTTCTTTAATGATTATTATTATTGTCATCATCAATATCATCATCATTATTATATTTCTTCTCCTCAACAATCACTTGGCCAATTACTTTGATATTACATACGAATCACCTGGTGTAACATAGCTGAAACTTTAACCACCTGGTGGTGCTTTGTGTGTGTGTTTTGGGGGTTCTTTTTATGAATTTACAGGTATTAAGACTATTTTCGACTTCTGCTCCCGAACAGCCAAACAAAATTGTCTGAAATGTTATCAAAATATAATCTGACTGATACAAGTGTGCAAAAATGGTGAGGATATCTCAATTTTTGTCGCAGCTACTGGATATCAAACTTTGGGACCAAGTCTTTCGATTTTACACACAAATGTAGCTCAAGTAGACCTCTATTATCTTTGTAAAGGAGATGATGATGTAATAAGTGTTCAATCTTTTTACGACTTTTTTAGTTTTTCTTATGTTTTATTCTTTTTAAAGACAGCTTCTTCTTCTGAAGAACTACTTTTCCAATTGCTTGATATTGCATACAGGGTCGTCCGAGGTCACGTACTTAACATTTTGGCTACCAGGTAGCCTTGCAACTTTTTTTTTTTTTTTTTTTTGCGTCAAGGTTATTTTCGATCTCTTCCCAAGAACAGCTGAACATAATTATTTGATATTTCATCAGAATATAATATGACTAATGATAACGAAGTTTGCAACAATAATAAGGCGGATATGCGCTAAGTTTTGACCATGGTATGAGATATCAAACTTTAAGGTGTGTATGTGAATGCTACTGCTGTACAAGTGCATAGCAGCGGTTCATGCACATGAATT
Organism: Hermodice carunculata; assembly: GCA_964020975.1. NCBI lineage: Eukaryota > Metazoa > Annelida > Polychaeta > Eunicida > Amphinomidae > Hermodice > Hermodice carunculata. The sequence goes on from OZ026612.1 coordinate 87,567,830, forward strand.
GCAATATTGTGAAAAATGGCTGATAAAATAATTTGCATTTTTACATAGTTGTTTCCCAGTTGGATCCTAATCAAATCTATGAAGAAAATAACGATGCAATTAGTATGTATCCACTGACGGGAGATGCATATAGGTCTATAGGTTTTTCCTGACTCGGCAAAGCTGACATATTGGTTTGTATATTAGCAATAGTGGATCCTAAACCCATGGTTACTATTAACCATTAATAGAAAAATACCTATGGTGCTCCTTTTGATGTTAGTAATTTAGATTTTGTGTGACCTTGAAAGGTAAAACTGACATATTAGCTTATATATTGGTAACATAACTTTTTTCCTCATCTGTTGGCAAGCACTAATAAATACAGTAGGCTTACACGTCTAGAGCAGTAAACTCCGCACTAGCACAAGCGGCTGATTCCAGTCAGCAGAGCACAGGATTATCACAATCCTCATGTATAAAATTTGGAGTGACTAATTTGCATTGAGTGGACTCCCTGATAAAATGTGTGCTGTTCACTCGTGGAGAGTTGTAATGAAAACAAAAGTCTCACCTGCTATAAACCACGCGGTCAGAAAGCAATCTACCAGATGACCACAGGGGTCAGCACCCTTGAAGGCTCCGCCTCCGTCGTCATCACCTTCTCCCGATCTCTTTTTCTTGATGTGGCATCCCAAATTTTCAAAACCTCGCAATATACTGAAGGCACCACCGACAATGAGGTAGATTGGGATGAACCGCTCACGTGGGCATTTGTGCAGATTGATTGCACCTGCAAGACATAACTGTTAACTGAAGTACCAAAAGCAAAAAAAAAAAAAAAAAAAAACGCTGCTTATCCGTGCAGTCAGTCTGTTGCCCATACAGATGATGCAACACATTTTCTTATGGATTGTCCAAAATGAAAAAAAATGAGATGGAAATATTATGAGTGGAAGTAGCAAAAATATACAAACATTTTAACAATATGAATGAAGAATTTTTTTAACCTTCTTAATTGTGAGGATGAGCTTATCACTTTTGTGGCAAACTCTGTGTCAAATGCTTTTGAAATGTATAAGGTATGAAGAAGTTACCACAACACTGCACCCACCACAATTTAAAACAAATGTACATTAGTAAAGGTTAGGATTCTTTGTAGAAGTAGTGTGTTCCGTACACTTTTTTGCCTTTTTGTTTTCATATTTATTTTCATATTTATGTATACATGTCTATGTATGTTTACCACTTGGCCCCTAGAGGGCGTGACTGTGGCAATAAAATCTTTGTATCTTCCATTGTAGACTTTCAGCTGTACACCTGCAACACATAACTGTTAACTGAAGTACCAAAAGCCTGCTTATCCGTGCGGTCATTTAGTTGTCCCTGCAGATGATGCATTCCATTTTAGACTTTCAGCTGTTTCATTATTCCGACGACAACGGTTCTCACTCCAGTCAGCATTAATATCTCTTTGCAGCTAATACAGTCGTCGTTCTTAATGTCAACGACCGAAATTTACAGATCGTAGGTCAAGATATTGATGTAAATGATTTTATCTCTACAATCAATAGGAGTTGCTCATATTCAACTATATTAACTGCAGACTTGCTTTGGCCCTCTAAGTTGCTAGGCAATGGTACTATGCCTAAGGGCACTAGTGCCAGTAATGTTACTTACCTAAACGGAAATAACACTATCTACCAAACAAATACATTTTTTGTTTTGAATCTTGTGTGTTTTAAGAGTTAGTGGGTAGCTCTTTAAGCTTTTGCTTATGTGGGTTGTTACTCTTATGCGTGGAAGCTCATTTGGTCCTGCTTGGTACATGAATCTGCCCTACACCCTGTCAGGTTCCTTGCTGCTGCCTAGGTGGCAGCACAGGATCCCAGTTAATATGAATACCTCCTATTGTGTAGGCCTGCCGTGCATGTTTGTTGAATGCATTACAATGTATAATTGAGAGACAATACAAATCATAATAACATCCTATTTATAGACATTGTAAAATGACTGAGCGACAGGTCGAAATGCTGAAGCACACATGATGGTTCTTCTGTCTGGAATTTCAATGATGTCGAGAGACTTGTTTACCTCTCGAATTAGATAGTTTCGATTTTAAGACTATGTTGTTATAAAAAAAAAAAGTGGGAAGAACATAGACAGACAGACAGACAGACAGAGGTATTTCACTGATATCAATATACACAAATGCTTTCGATAAGCTTTCTTCTGAAGTGGGTTAGTTTTATCGTACCTTGGTGTTTGACCGTTTGGAAACATAGAAGTAAAAAATGTGAAATAAAATGGAGACTCGGCACGCTTCGTGTGCAAACTGCCCGGAGCGCCGACAGCTGTTGATGCATATCACAGGTTAGGAACATGACACTTTTATAACACTTACCCATGACAATCATTGCTATTGGTATCGCAATCATCAGGATGGTAGAAATAACAACACACACTGCAAAAAAAGGGGGCAACAAATATAATGAATGTCTATTGAAACTACATTAATACTACTTTTATGCCAGTTGAATGTACCTTGTACGCGTTTCTTCTAACAGAATTCTTCCGGAATCACGTGCACATTGCCAGTCTTGTCGCAACTAAAAAGCGTTTGTATGCTCACGATTAGAAGTACGTCTTTGGACAGGACATGGTCCATATAGATTGAATGTGCTGTACACACTGCTGTTGTGAAGCACTGATAATTGTAATTGCTGTCAATAGATGATCACTTGTGTCACCGAAATGAATACATGAACTTTACAAAAACAGTTCATGTACTTTTCAGTAAAGTTCCGGACAGTTTGCTGCAAACATAATAGAATCGCCCTTTGTTTTATAAAACGAAGATTCCGTTTGCACTTTGAGGTTTCAAAGCTGAAGCCATTGCACAAAAACGTGATTTTATGTTCAGCTTTTCGGAAGTAAACAAAGTCCGCCGCCAAAGTAAGAATAACACTAACGTTCTGTACTCAATGTTCCGTCATCTAACCTCTTAACCAATCATGCATAATTCTTGCTTCACATACGCGTTTAATATTTTCATAACGTATTAATACACACGTTTGTATATTTAATATGTAATAAATGAAAGCTTCAATTTCACAATGTATAAAGGTATCTCCATCAAGTAAAATTTTCGTTAAGTTATTGTTTATTGAAAACATTTTGTTTATAAAATAAATGCATTGGCTCGGTAATATGTACAATAGCCGGACTCATTCCCAACATATATTAATTTGTATCAGCAGTAAATTAAAATCAAACGTTGGATAATCAAACTTGCTGATAATTTATCGTATACGGTCATTATATCAGAATGTATCACTTCAGTATGCAACGGAAATCATCACCTGAATATTATGTAGGCTTTTAATTGAAAATGGTCATTTACGGGTCAAGTGAACGTCACTGAACTGATTCATACTATTTGAACTACCACGGCGGCGTTTGACGAATGTTATACACACCTGAGCTGCATATTGTTACCGCAGCTACTTTTCGAATCATGTCGGGAGTGCCTTGAGAATTTTGGGCTGCTTCACGAACCTTAGCTATGCCGAAGATGGAGTTATAGGAGGGTGGAGACTCATTCGTGGCATCTTGCAGGTGTAGGGTTTCTGAAGTGACAAAGCTGAACTCACAAACATGCAGTTACTGCCTCTGATGCATGACATAATATATTCGTTGGCAAAGGATTTTGCAGATATGTTATTTTACGTAATGCAAGCATATATGTTAAATGTGAAAAAAAAAATTCCTTACCCTGAAACGGATGTATTTTCCTGTTTCTCGTGACCAAACATACATATATATATATAACTTTTAATTCTTAACTTCTCTTGGGTTTATTCTTCCCGCGAAAGTACTTATATATAAATTTTCAAGCAAATCGTTTCCCAAATTATCTGAACATAGATAAGCCAAAAGATTAAGCAGACCCCCCAAAATGCTCAACAAATGTTGGGCTCTGACAGATGATTAAGCCTGTTAAAGTATCGTTTACTATCCGTCGGTGGCAATGTTTTATAAAAAGGTACGTACCCGAATTCACAATTGGATCCCCGTGAAATGAGAATGAAGGAAATAAAGAAAAAGATATATTTTTCACCGACATCAAATTGTTGTTTGAAACGCTGTGGCAAAAATCTGCATAAACCTGTATAAACTTATCAATTACTGAAATTTCCTTTCCATTTTGGCAGGAGAACATATTATATTATTTCTATTCTACTTGGATGGCCTGAAAGCATACACTGTCGTTCTGAAGATATGTCACACATATACAGCACACGAATCCATCTGTATTAGCAACGTGCAGAACATTATGACATTAATTTTGCAAAAGTTACTTGATAAAAAATACAAATAATTTTTCCTATTACAGGCACGCACGACGGCTATGAGGCCCATTTTAGATGTCTTGAGTTTCACTTGCCTGTATATAAACTTTAAAACTTACACACTACATACAATATTAGAGTGTATATTGTGAATATTCCAGCAGACATTTAATTAAATCAAAGAAAAAATGAAAACGCATATTTCACATGCGTTACCATTTTCATCAGACACACATTAATTTTGAACACCTTTTTTTTATAAATTTGTGACGTGGATTTATCGTTTTATATTCAAAAGAAACAAAATAACCTACAGATTTTATGTACATCTCATCTTTCCCAATATAGATTAAGTGGTGAATGTCTGTTTCGGGAAGAAACACAATTTCTGACTTTGTCCCGTATATTGCAACGCTGTGATAGAATAAGATATTTATGTACTTAGTTGAACGTTTCCCAGTTCAACGTATTTTATTTTTATAAAATTAATTTTCTTTTGAGATCGAAATGACAAAATTCACTCCTTAAATGCCAAAAGTCTTTAACATAAGGTTTGATAAAAATGACAGAAACATAGAAATGCGCCTTTTAACTTTTATTCCCGTCTCATTTGTTTATTTAACATATTTTCATAATCTTCAATTCCTCCAAGTAATATTTTCAGAACTTAATTTGTCGCAAACGTATAATAGCAAGAAAGCACAAGCCCCTGAAATGCAAAACATCTAAATTGAGCCTCATACCAACCACAGGCGAAATGTAACTGGTAGATGGCGCGCGTTCTTTAATCATATTTGCTGCATCCCTCATGGACCATTGTATTCATATTTTATCCATGCATATTTAATGTGAGCACCTTCATGTGTAATTTAATGGGATCTTGACCCTGCAAGAGCATCAAAGACACTGCGAAAAACGGATTTTAGATATTGAAATGTATACATTGGTACATACAGTTCAGTGTCATGCCCTCTGAAAAGGGGAACTCGAACGTGCATCAAATGAAATGGAATATAGAACTATTTACTTATAAGTTGTCTTTCATATACAGATTATTAAAACCTTTCTTACATCCTGGTGGTGTGTCGAAGTAAGTTTTCACAAAAATGACGATTAAATTTTCATTTTCTTGTCAACATTAAATGAATAAATTAATATGACTACAAGTCAATAATAATTGGTGTGACCAGACTTGTCTCATATGTTGTAGCACGTTTGACCTGGTGTACACTGTATATTACACCGACCAGCCCATGTTATGCTGTAAAAGAGAGATCCGCGAGGTCAACAGATGTGTTGGCCGCTACATCCCATAATTGTGGCCTACGGATTCGTTCCTTTGTAATATGTTGAAACTACGGATTGAAAACTTGTAATGTCCAACCGATTTAGGATCATTTTGAGAATTTCAGATAGTTTAGTAGACAACTGCTGTCTGTCATACTTCCAAATGAGGAAGTTCAAGTCCTATCGTACGAGCATTTATTTCTCTAAGACCAGCAGTCCCCATGAGCAACTGTTGATTCAATAAAGATTAATATTTCAGTTATATCAAAATATGATCATGATACTGCAATGTTGTATCGGCTTAAATCCTGGGGCTTAAATTCGCCATTCAAAATATATCCAGACGTTTTAATGAAATACATGAGACATAATAGATCACTTCCATGGTGGATAGATAGATAGATAGATAGATAGATAGATAGATAGATAGATAGATAGATAGATAGATAGATAGATAGATAGATAGATAGATAGATAGATAGATAGATAGATAGATTAGGCCTAAGAAAGGAGAGCACTTATTTTAAATTGTATGTTTTTCCTTGTGTCAATCATAGTTTAGCTGGCAGAACCTGAAACTATTTCAGTATATTTCTAATTTTGCATACATAAACTGTTCAATCATCTGTTACACACAAGCAAATGTAGCAAAATATTGCAAATGTAATTGTGATGCAGCTAATAAAGTTCATCTCACTTCATTTCACAAGTACAATTATTCCAATTCACGCTTTAAGGAGTGGTTAGAAAAAGAACTTCTCAGCCAACCTTTGTACACTTGATTTATGCTATCACTTGTTCATCTGTGTCAGAGTGTAACAAAGAATTTAATAAATATTTCCATTTGAACTACCCAGTGCACTTAAATACACTTTATGAATTTTCATATAAATACATTATTAAAATATTGTTTAAACAGGGGATGAGAGAATACCTATCACACACAATGTCGCACACGATTGAAGCCTCCAATAACGCGTCTCTTTAGAAAACTGTTTACTCATCGACAATCACATTTCCTACGAAATTAAAAAATCTGGTCACGTAACTCACACACACACATAATGCAAGCTCCAGTGATTCTACAGTGGCGCATCGCATACAGGAAGCACACCCATGTAACCCCACCCCGACCTCTACTACTACTACTACTACTACTACTACTACTACTACTACTACTACTACTACTACTACTACTACTACTACTACTACTACTACTACTACTACTACTACTACTACTACTACTACTAATAATAATAATAATAATAATAATAATAATAATAATAATCATAATAATAATAATTGCCATCATAACAAATCAAACTTTTGTTAATCTAGAGATCACAATATTTGCTCAAAATGACTGAAAACACTTCCCATAATTTCCCCCAGTTTCAGACATCCGAAGAGCCATTTTTTTGTGTGTCAAGATGTACTCTTATGCAATCCAAGATGAATAAAAACGTTTAAACTAAAACAATAACAATATTGGATATCCTGATTGAGTGTCAAGAATGCATATGAAACATCTTGTCAGTTGATAAGTTAACCTTTGGCCAGTCCTGGTATGAGAAAGAGTCAACGACAGCCTTCCTTATATCTAAACACCCACAACCGCCACGGAAAACTTGATCCACATCGCCACATGTAAACCCAGTAGGTTTCATCTCATATTTTTATCCAATTTTCAAAACGATCTATGAAGCACAACATAAAAAGGGAAGAAGCAGACGGTATTTCATATGGTATTATGTGCTATACAAATGCCGCACAAATAAATTATCGGGCATTGTCGACCGTTTACCCCTCGAAATATAATATAATATAATATAATATAATATGATATGATATGATATGATATGATATGATATGATATGATATGATATGATATGATATGATATGATATGATATGATATGATATGATATGATATGATATGATATGATATAATATGATATAATATAATATAATATAATATAATATAATATAATACCTCCTTTTGCCGAACCCGTTGAGGACGCTGCCGCAGATTGTTTGCTTTCGCTATCATTAGAATAGGAAGGCGGAGGCCCGTCAGTTCCGTCAGTGTGCGTGTCCATATTTACCTATATGTAGAAAGATATCTTTATGTCACGCAAATATAACATGCCGTGGTTTAAGTAATTCTGAAATAGATCCGTACAAAAGAAACTGACTACAGTATTAATACGTCACCATTTGAAAAATGAAAAGAGAAAGAAAAGAAAAGATTACAACTATAATTTCACGTCAAAGAGCACCGGCCAATATTGATCAAAATATTAAAGGTATTTAAACTGCAATTGTAATTTGTCAGACTTCTCACATTGAATGCCACCAACTCTGAATTATTAATACTTGTTAGAACTGCAACAAACGTAATTTTTAGTTTCGATTAAAATGGTGGTGTCCAATTTGTCATTGGCAGAATTTTATTTCTGGTGGACCTGAGTGACTTGCCACATAATTTATGACTCTTTTATTTATCTATTCTCTTACCTTATGACCAGGTTCCTTGTATGCCAAAACAAACATCAAAACAATCATCAGAGTTCAGAACTTAGGCAAAATTCAAGTGTCAAATCGGGTTAAAACGAAGAACGCGCCTTTGAATTTGCGTAAAACGCCAAGCTTTTACACTGTATAGCGAATAAGCAAAAGCCACAAACAGCAACAACAAAGCCAACCAGAATCAAACCAACGGCTTCCCAGCAAATTGCGTGAATTAATGATGATGATGATGATGATGATGATGATGATGATGATGATGATGATGATGATGATGATGATGATGATGATGATGATGATGATGATGATGATGATGATGATGATTGAAACCCGTGGGTAAGGAATATAGAACACATATTCACAAAACATGCATACAGATGAAGCTAAAACAGAAATGACATGGCAATCACATTTGTCGCTGTGAGATGACTGTACCTTTAGGGACTCATCACGTCTTATACATTAAAACGAGGCCCCCTTTTTAATGATAAAACGTTGACCAGTACCTGTGCTCTGATGACCCCGAGGGATTGTGATAAACTCTTCACACCAAGAATTGGGTTTTTAATTTGTATACACAGAAGTTTCTGTGAAAAAAAAACATTATGTGCAAAGTGCTTGGTATGAAAGAGAGTACTGATGTCTCGATGATGATGATGATGATGATGATGATGATGATGATGATGATGATGATGATGACGACGACGACGACGACGACGATGTTGATGATGCATAGCATAAAAATGATCCTTAATGAAATCATTGAAATTATTGATTGCACGTCACAGACGTTTTTTTCAAACACACATTTCACGCAATGAACACTTTAAGGACACAGATATATGACCGTGCATGAGGTACAATCATGGTATCCTTCCCTATTTTACAGAACTAAGGAATCATCTGCATAACATTTTATACTGATGTAAAACCCATTCCCCATCATTCACCACCATCCTTTGATTAAAACTATTCTCTTGTAATGGATATGCTTTGAAAATAGTCATTTTTAATACGTGAAAGAAAACTACATATCATTTTTTCATTTAATTTGATTATTCTACAAGTTCTTGGTATTATTTTTTCCTTTTTTATTTGGCATATATTACTGACTCCAGTGGTCGTCTTGGTGGTGTGATGATGGTGGTTGTCGTTGTGAGGAGGAGGAGGAGGAGGAGGAGGAGGAGGAGGAGGAGGAGGAGGAGGAGAAGGAGAAGAAGGAGAAGGAGAAGGAGAAGAAGAAGAAGAAGAAGAAGAAGAAGAAGAAGAAGAAGAAGAAGAAGAAGAAGAAGAAGAAGAAGAAGAAGAAGAAGAAGAAGAAGAAGAAATGGCTGGGATTGAACTGATGATCAAAACTAGAAAAGATTTCTTTCAAAGCAAATCTGCCTGTGTGCCTCCAAAATTTGCATAAATTTAAATGCTTAAACTTTTTTTGTTGTTTATTGCACCTTCAACACAAAGCGATAAATTGAAGTTGGAATGGCATCTCTGCCTATAAAAGTTTTGAAGATATTCAACATTTAAATTTTTCAAATGCACCTAATTGGAGCAAGTTAAAATTCTATAACTTTTTTGTGGTTCATTGAATGGGCCAACAGCTCAAACGTGTAACTCAAATACGAAATGGCACCTCTGTCTACAATAGCAATATTCAACATTTATTCTTTTCAAGTGCTCCTAATTGGCATAAACTAGAATTTTACAACTTTTGTTTGTGGTGCATTGGATGCGCCTTGGGCAATCATATAAATTAAAGTGAGAATGGCAACCTCTATCCATGATAGTTTTGAAGATATTCAACATTTAAACTCTTCAAGTGCCCCTAATTAGCAAAAACTAAAATTCTACAACTTTTCTAATGGTTCATTGAATGCGGTTACAGCACAAACCTAGCAATTGAAGTTGAATGGTATCAACCAATAATACTTTTGAAAACATTCAACATTTAAACTATTCAAGTGCTCCTAATTAGCAGAAATGGAAGTTCTGGAATTTATATCTGTTCATTGGATGCGCCTACAGCACAAACCTATAAATTGACGTTAAATGGCAGCTCTATCTACAATAGTTTTGAAGATATTCAGCTTTGAAGTTTTGAAGTGTCCGTAATTAGCATAAATTTAAATTCTACAACTGTTTTTTGTGTCCAATAGATGCCCCAAACCCAACAAATAGACCAATAGAACCAACATTTTGGGCTGTAGGTTGGATACTTTGGAAGCCAGAAGGGATTGAAAATTTCAAATGGTCCTAATCTGCATAATTCTAACCAAGTAACTATTCTGGAAAGTGTGCGAAATTTTACCAGAGGAGCTATCCGTGCCAAATTTCAAGTTTCTGGCTCCAATGGTGTTTGAGTTTTAGCCGATACGAAAAATAAAGCGTAAGGCAGACAAGAAAGAAAGAAAGAGAGAGAGAGAGAGAGAGAGAGAGAGAGAGAGAGAGAGAGAGAGAGAGAGAGAGAAAGAAAGAAAGAAAGAAAGAAAGAAAGAAAGAAAGAAAGAAAGAAAGAAAGAAAGAATATGTCTGTGTTCACACACAGGCATAATTATAAAGCTCATGATTAATATGGGGAAACACAGTCTGGAAGAACGCACACAGACTGAATCGATCCTTCCCCCTCCGCTCGTAAAACACTTGAGATGACACATGCAAGCTTGCAACATTAATGGAGGGGTAGAAACTCAACATGTGCACAAAAAGTCGTAACAAAACAAAGTGTGCGACTGCTGGCTGTTTGTTATCCTTATAAAACAGAAACAAAACGTCAGTGACAAAAATAAGACTTCAATACTAATCTATTCAGCACAAAGGGCACTGAAGTCTTTGGCTTGCAGATAAGGACTGAGGAACATTTTATTTGACCAAAGTTGCTTTATGGTGTGCAGCCTCTTACTATACTGACAAAACTGCCAATAGTAAGGATAGGCCTACCAAATAACTGTACTTTGTCTGTAAGCTTAGCAAGAATGATTCAGCTGCCAGTTAGTCTATAGCTGTTGTTATGTTAAAACGGCTTTAATCTACTGGAAATCACAGTAACCCAGCTTTATACAGGCAGCGGAAGTGTTAGTAAGTTATTGCCTAACCCTAACTTTTAAAGTTGTAACTTACTGGCAGAAGACATGATTCGGGACCACCCTGTTCCATAACCAAACAAAAATGTTCTTAGACGTAATATGCAACCGGCGACATGAAAATAAAATTGTTTCCCTGTCCCTGACCCAGTGCGGCACACTCTAAGATATGTATGTGAGTATACACACCCACGCACACACACACACATGTATATGTATGTATATTATATATATATATGATGTATAATATATGTATATAAATTACAGATTGTTGACCTAATTTAGATTTTATGATCGCACAAATGGCGCAGAGTAGAAACAATATTTTAATGCTTAACAAGGTTTATTAGTTTTCTATTTCTAAATTTCTTACTTTTGAGGTATTACAATATCTTTTCTTATTTTCTGACCTTGCTACTTAAGTCAAGGAGGGTACCTTCCTTGCTAGAATGTATGTGTAAACAGTCCTTATGTAATATAATTACATGCCCAATGCACAGGAATGTGACATTTCCTCTCTTGATATCAGGCGTGCAATTGGCCGTGAAATCTGCTGGCGCTATTTTCCGGACAATGTGTGTGTGTGTTTGCTCTGAATTTAAAATATTTTTTTTGTAAACCGGTGTTTAATCATATTGGTTGGTGAAAACGGGGAATATTGTGTTATGTACGGGCAAAATTTACGATTGCATTTTATTACAAATAAAAGTTCCTGTCATGTTTAACTCTTTCAGTGCCAAGTTTTGACTCAGTTATCACCTTTCCTCGGCGCGCTTTAAGCTGAATGTACCCAAACGACACTCAGGAAAGTTGTTGACCAGGTCCATCATATTCTCCCATACCCTCTGCAACTACAAGCATGCTAGTGGTACTTGAATGAAAGGTCCCTTTACAAAGAATATGAATGTAATATCGTTATGTCAATGCAGGGCACACCGATTTTTTTTTTTTTTTTTTTTTTTTTTTTTTTTTTGCGAAATTGGCTATCTTAATTTGCAAGTGTACACCAAGGTGCAGTACTAGGTTGTTAGTTGTGGTACTTCCAACTTTTGACTGCCATATGAAGTCAAAAGAAGGTTCACATTTACCAAGGAGATTACAAAGACTATATAGCTTCCTTGCATATACACAAGCATACTCTGTTGTATATATGTACATGTACCTTCAGTAGGAATGACCTGAGGGACATGAAAGAATTGACTGGTAGTGTTTATCCAAGGAAATCTTATTTCGTGGGCATGGTCGAAATGCTGGCTGTTTGGAGAAGGTGTTGCGAGTCAGGGTCAGGGTGGGTAAGGGATTGCCCGCACTTCGCACTGGGCCTTTTTTTTTCGTACCGCGCAGACAAAAAATTATTGTCCGTGAAGGAGCCCCAGATGGTTATATAGCGACTGCCAACCGTCAGGGGGTTTGGACTCAAATTAGAGGCGACCTGGTCACCTAAGACATTAAGACAGGCAACCACCAACGACCTATACAATACATTAAGCGACTTGTGATCCCCGGATTGTGACCTTACTTTGTGCAAGGAGGATAGCGTCCTTGCTGTGTGTAATATTTCAGACTTGCGCAAAAACAACAACAACAACAATAATAATAATAATAATAATAATAATAATAATAATAATAATAATAATAATAATAATAATAATAATAATAATAATAATAGGTGTGACAAAGGATGTGACAAACATATAGACAATAGTAATTCCATACATATACAGGTTAGACAGGGACAGGTTAGCTTATGGAGAGTAAAGAGTTCGAACTGCGGAATAGGATATTGACTACTAGGAAGTGGTTCTGGGCAAAAAGACACAAATACAAACATAAAAACCATCTGCTACCAAACTTGTCGTGATTTTATAGCAAATGAAACGGTCACTTCATCAGCAAAAATATATGAACAAAATGAAATCATGCTAGTACTTAAGCTTTACTGTCGTTCTTTCCCTGTTTGAAATTGACACAAGCAGTTATATTTAGGCCACACAATAAGTATACATTTGTCAGATTTTTTAGGGGGTGGTTTGTGTGTGTGTGTGTGTGTGTGTGTGTGTGTGTGTGTGTGTGTGTGTGTGTGTGTGTGTGTGTGTGTGTGTGTGTGTGTTTTGTTTTTGTTTGTTTTGTTTTTTTTGAGGGGGGTAGGTTTTGGGCTTTTCTGGGTTTTTCTTTCCAACCAATTCCAAGTATCTCTTTCTATCATCGACCATTCCGATTGCACTCTGGTAACAACTGCAAGCTTTCGCATGTAAACTATAAAATCACAGCATTAACTTCATATCATGAATGTTGAAATGTATTGTGCGTGGGATATTCTTATGTTGGCAAACATAATTTTCAAAAGCTGTGACTATATGATGTTAATGTCCCCCTAATTTGCTGAAGTGCTGAAGTTAACAAGAAGTCTGTACTGTTAGCATGTAATTCCCTGTTATCACAAGTGTTCACCGACACAACAAACTTCTCCAGTCAGCTGGAGGTGATAAAATGCTATGCTTGACTGGCTCTGCCAGAGTGTACATTTTTATTGCCATATTTTATATATCTAGCAATTTGTGCAGTCATCAGTATGTGAATTTAGAGCACACACAAATCAAAGACCTGCGTGTGGCTTTACATCTGTTTACATGGCTTTATTCAGTAGCCTCGTTTTGGTTGCTGTACACTCTATTGTATTTCACTTGAATTCTTTATACATGCATGTGCAAATCCAATAAATAGTGAGGTGGCAAGAAAAATGCACGATGTGTTCTGTAAGATTATGATGGCATGTTCATGATCAGGAAATATGTCTACCTTGCTGCATGTACTTTTATACAGATGTACAGCCCTGGAAGTTTTATATTGAGAATAACAAAAGTGTTAAACTTAATCTTGCCCAATATTTCTGTTTTCTTTTTCTTTCCATTACGGAGTCCCCCTTCATAAAGTTATCCTTCAAAATACATGCGAATTACTGCCTCGTGTTCGAGAGAGAGAAACAAAAAATATTAAAACACTGTTAAGAAATGTAATGCCCCTTAATGCATAGGTAAGATGGCTTTCTGGGGTGGTTGGCCACCCTTCGGGGCTACCTTATAAGTGGGGAATCGGTTATAGACATTCATTTGTATTACTTATTTGTTTTGACAGCAAATATATGCCAGTTTGGGATCCAGTGCTTACGATGTTATGTGACTGTTTATTATCATATAAATTGACAGACTTGTAATTCATGAATTATGACAGCCTACTATTAAAGAATACACAATCGATTTATGATAGCAATACATGTCAATAGAAACAATAAAATACATGTTTGCAGGAAGCAAATAAAATTGATTTAAGTAATTAATCAACAGCCTTGTAAACAATGTAGTGACCGGTATACATGTATGACTTCATTGTTTTCAAAAGTGTGCTCAGATCTTAAACTTTAAAAGTTGCAAACATTGTTATAAGCTAAGGCTAAAAAACAGCAAAATTAAATATATTAATTCGATGCACGAGTTTTTTGGTTATTTTTTTTATTGTTATAATAGACTTTGCATATATAGTGAACACATTGTCAAACGGTAAGTGTATAGTTTAATGAAAAGCTAGTACTTGCGCACCATTATTTTTTCTTTGTACTTGTACAAGGTACATGCTTACGTTGCTGTATGTCAGCACTACATAGAAATGGACATAAAAGGGATTCAGCAGACAGGAAAAATAAGTGACCCGCGACCTGAAGTATGCGCCATTTTGTGACCTTGTGACCTGAACACTTGAAAAAGAGTGATCTTATGATCCCCGCAGGGACCTATCTAGAGCCCCCGAGAGTGGTTCTTAAATGCACGGCATAATTCATACCCAGGTGATGTGTTTAAAACTTCAGCGAGAAAAATCGTGTGCTCTCCTGTGCAAGCAAAAGGTTTAATGGTAAAACTCTGGCACACTAATGTGTGAAGTTTTGACATATTAGCGCCTCTACTCCTTGAGGTTTTCAATATTATATTAAGAAATGGTTCATTCCCCAGGCTATGGCAAGAAACCATAATGCAATGCAAACAATGTCATCCTAAAGCATCATATAGGTTTTAGAAAGAAAAGTAGAACTGCCGACCATATTCTTACGCTGAAAACTTGAATTGATAAATATCTAAATTGTAGTTCTAAAAATTGTATATGTCTGCTTCTTGGATTTCCAATCCGCATTTGATAGTGTTTGGAGACAGGCATTACTGTAAAAGTTATTACATGATGTTTTCGGAAATTTACTTCATATTTTAGCATCTAGGTAGGAAGAAGTGAGCTGTTGTATTAAGACCGATAATGGATACATTGAATCGTTTGTGTCAAACTTTAGAGTTAAACAAGGGCACGTGCTGAGCTTCCTCAAGCCAAGACCGGCTAGTGGTCATATGTCGTCTGTTTCAGTGCTTTCAACTTATGTCAACAGTAATGAAAAGCAATTTGACCGAGAATTATCAGTGAGACCTATCAAGATAACACGACCCAGGTCAACATTTTTTCTTGGCATGGGTTGGGCACTAAGCGCCTAACCTGTGCCAAGGAAAGCTGTTGATCCAGCCTTAATTCAAGGGGGAAAGGGTTAAATGAACAAGAAAAAGTAGTAAAGCAGTGCAGTGAGTACAATTTAATGGCATAAGGCAAGAGGTAGAGGGCAGCACTGGTGAAAAAAGAGGTCACCTGACCTATTCTGACCAATAGTATGGTAAGGCTATGTCACATGATACCTCTTGACCAGTGGAATCGTCTGCTAGTTCCTGTCCCTGGGTATATGCTATTAGCACTGCATGGTAATCAAGATATAAAATACGAATGAAATTACAGGGTAGACGATACAAACAAACAAAACACATCTCAAGAAAACATGAGACAAATTAAAGTAATCTATCAATTTCATAAAAACTGTCTGTATTATTTATTGAAAGAATAAAAACTTGACTCTTTTAAGTTCATGGGGATATTCCAAAGTTTAGGTCCAATATATTTGATTGAAATTTAAGCTTTATTAGAGGACAAGAGAAGAGGTGTAGTAAGAAGGGAAGTTTTAATCAAATAAAGGTAAAATCATTTATGTTTGTGGGAGCATTCCACTACAATATTTGTATGTGAACATACTTGTCTGGACGAAATATATATGTTGAAAATAAAAAAGTTTTAATTTCGTGAAGACAGGGACAGAAGGAACCCTGCCTGTACCCCCAGAAATTAAATGACGTGTATAATATATTCTCTGCAGGATACTGATCTTGTCTGGAAATGTACTATTAGTATTACCCCGATTCATATAAAAATAAACTAGATGTGTGTATGAAAAAACAGAGTAGAGATTCAACAATAAAGGGGTCGAAAAGAATTTTCTCAATTTACAAATTATACCACTGAATCCCTAACAAATTTATTGTAAGTGAAAGATATATGCTCCTTCCAATCAAGATTTTTATCAACGATGACAACCGAAAATTTTGTTTTTTCTCCCTGACTAGTCTCATTTCAATGAACTTATAAAAGACATTCGTCATTGTCTGGACGCAATTGTGTGTGTGTGTGTGTGTGTGTGTGTGTGTGTGTGTGTGTGTGTGTGTGTGTGTGTGTGTGTGTGTGTGTGTGTTTAAAAAAGCAATTTTAAGTTCGTTTTCAGGTAAATTCAAAGACAATTTTGACTGTGAACCATTTAGATATATTAGTCAACTCTACAAAAGTAACATCAGCACAAAGTAGAAATTAGAGAAGTAGAGAGGAATTTGGGAAAACTTGTAAATAACTTTTAAACCAATCACCAGATAAACCTCTCATACCGTAGACCTGAAATTTTTAAAATAACATTTAATGGTTTTTGACCAGTCCAGAAATACACCAAGAGCATATTCAGAATTATCAAGAGTTGAAGAGACTTCATTCACAAATTAAATATATAATGGCATGAGAGGTATAATGGCATGAATATTCGCGAAAACCAAACTTAAATTTAGAAGAGCTTTACAATTATTTAGGAATTTTGGCAGACCAGTATAAATCAGTTTCTCAATATTTTTCAAAACACTGGAAAAACTGGGACAGGTCTATGATTACAGAAGGAAGGGTAATATCCAGATCTTAAGATTAGGATGACCAGAGCCACTTTCAGTTTTGTCGGGACAGTTCCAGCAGAGAAGGATAAATTACAATCATGTGGAAATAAATAAGATTGGCATCATCCACTTGTTTTACAACCTCATCACTGATGTTGTCCACTACCTTGCTTGAAAATTTAATATCTCTGACGACTTCCGTTATTTCATCCCGTGAAACTGTATCTGTATAAAAAGAATCATGATAGTTACCCTCAACTATTTCAGCGTTTTTCTTTTTTTGGGGGGGGGGGGGGGTGCGCCCAAAGTGCCGCAAGGAAAGCTGTTGACCCGGACTATTATATCCTATGTTACTACAGGCATGCTGGTACTTGAATTAAAGTTTATTTTTTGTTGTTTTTTTTTAACCGAAAAACATGAATCTAGCATCGGAATCATAATTCAGAGCATGTCGGTTTTTTTATAGTTGGTCTTAAGTCGCAGCTTGTACTGAAAGAGTTAGATGTGACATTGACCGAACCTTTTATTATTATTATTATTATTATTATTATTATTATTATTATTATTATTATTATTATTATTATTATTATTATTATTATTATTATTATTATTATTATTATTATTATTATTATTATTGTTATTATTGTTATTGTTATTATTATTATTGTTGTTATTATTATTATTGTTATTATTATTATTGTTATTATTATTATTATTATTATTGTTGTTGTTATTATTATTATTATTATTATTATTATTATTATTATTATTATTATTATTATTATTATTATTATTATTATCATCATTATTATTATTATTCCTGAAGTTTGTACAACGCCAAATTATAGTCATTGAATTTGTCGGCTATGATCTTAGTATCAGCAGATAAAGTATCTCCACACCTGAATGACATACAGAACTTCAGAAGAAACCTGACTTGCTTACTTATGATTGGTTTAATACCTTTCCGAAGCTTTGTAGAGCTTGACTTAATATTGTCTATCAAATCTCGATAGTTTCTCTCTGCACATAAAATAAAATTTGCAGGTTTACTTTTGTATGATGTGTATTGACACTCATTTAATGGCGCGAGCATCATGCTAAGTCTGATTTATTTCAATTATTTCTCAGATGTGCATAAGAATTACCACTTCCAAATGTTCATGCGTGGTACGTTTCCATGATAGATAATAAGCTTTTTCTACCAAAATTATAGGAAATCTCAAGAATAACAATGTCCCATCTCGTGATTTAAATTATAAGAAAGCTATACGGGCTTACAATATATACGATGTAGCCTGGGGTGTAGTAGCGTGCGTACAACTGTCTGTATTAATGGGGCTTACGGGACTCTTGCCAGAAATTGCCGCACACATAAAGGGCTATATATGATATATAATGCCAATTCCAAATCGTACACAATTCGGCATAAAATGTATTAAGGAATAGTTCAATGTGAAGTTCTTCTATTTGAAGAGAACAAACTCCTCGTTTGAACAAAGTAGCTAAAACACTGAAATCGGTCTATTCAGGAGACCAAATCCTTCCATGTTGGAATAAAACCACCGTGCATGAGACAGCAATATATCCCATTGGGTGACCAGGACAATCCTGCTTGTCTCCGGTGTTCAAGTCAAGATTATATTTCGTAACATTGCATGGCCCTGTGTTTTTTCTTGTGCATTATTAAAGTACAGCATAACTCTCTGCATACATCAACATTCTGCCCATATATTTCTTCAGAGCAAAATTTGATGTTCAAACATATTGTACTAACATTAAAAAAGCAACAAAAAGAAAAACAAAAAATCAGCATAAAAACAAACAAACCAAACACACCCCCCCCCCCCCCCATCGAAGTATTCGACACAGAATCGACTTTGGTACAATGTTGCTCCTACGTCTTCCAGAATACAGTATTCTTGAGCTTTACTAGTCCTGGTAATTCAGAGTAAATAATGAGAAGAATCAAACGCGACGTTTATTTTAATTTAGCAGTATCTTTTATTTTGCAAAAAAATAACAATACCATTGAAGTGTTTGTCTTCTGTCGCAATGAAGTCCTGTTTGATATCCTTGGAACATATGCAAACAGGTGAAATGACAAGACGGTCTTGTCTTGTTCTAAAACATACCTTAATATCCACGTGTTTTCAAATAAGATTGCAACCCATAACGCGATTAAAACTGATTGGGGCAGCACAGATTATATGGTTTTGCGAATTTCAGAATTGTACGTACAGAAAGTAGTTTATGGTAGGAAAGCTATGCCACGATGAACTAAGTCTACTATCCCGTATTTGGTCACATTAAGTGAAAAACATTCCCACAAACATTAGCAAACTATATATTGTTGGAAATGTTGTGATCAATTAATCACGAACAATTTGAAATCGTGACCCTTTGGTATAAATTGTTGTTTAAACAACAATTTCTTTGACCAGAAATACAGCATAACATAGACACACAAAAGTGGAAATAACTTCTTTATGGTCTTATCAAACTGCAAACTGTTTTCAGACAACTACTGGCCGTTTTTGTGGCTCAAAGGCGTCTCATAGAACTGTTTTATCTATGTTTTTTTGCAGTTATCATAGTTATAGTGCTTCGAAATTGCTACTTTTGTACATTTTGGTTTTGTGATATTTAACCCTCCATAATTAAAAAACCAATACCAATGAAGAAAATCTACGGGACGCATTTTACTCAATACGTTATGAGTAATTTAGTGAGCACAAATTATATTTGGTTGAGCCAGCAATGAGTTATTTCCACATTTGTACACCCATGCCACATCATAGTTTCAGATCAATGAAGATATTGTTTACACAACAATTTTGAACAAATTATCATAATTTCATAAACAGATCCCAAATTACTACAGAACACAGCTGAATCCAGTGCACAATTTGGGAGCAGCACTGAGCCCTGGGTCTAAATTCTCACTCCACTGCCCAATTCTCTTTCTGCTGACCACTGGCACATGTTCTGTGATTTCATTCAACTTGTACACTCACATACGAACAACTAAAGGGTGAGCGATGGTAGAAACCTCGAGTTTTAAGAATATTATTGTGGCATAACTGTGTCACGATTTTTGTATTATTAAGTTAAATAAAGATGCGCATTCATATTAAAAACAGACACATGTGTGAAACACAAATTAGCAATACATTCATTGACTGGAAAGCAAGTCCCAACAATTAACGGAAACACTGGAATTGAATAATCCATCAAGTGTATCGAATTTTTCAAGAATGGTGTGATCCACGTACGCCGACAATGAAGTATATGCGTCCGTATTATGTAAAATTGCCATTGCAAGAAGACATTAGACAACGAAACGCATTTTAGTCTTAACTGATATCTAATTGCGACAAAATATTGAAGGTATATTTCTCTGACCTGTACAGCTCGATGTTCCTCATATTTGTCCTTGAGTATGTAAGGGCACTATATGTCAGCCATTTTAATGCATAGACACAGACACACACACACACATATATATACATATATATATATACATATATATATACATATATATATCAGCAATTTTAATGCATAGACACACACACACACATATATACATATATATATATATATCAGCAATTTTAATGCATAGACACACACACATATATATGTATATATATCGGCAATTTTTAATGCATAGACACACACACACATATATGTATATATATACACACACACATATATATATATATATATATATATATATATATATATATATATATATATATATATATGTAAATAAGGCAATGCTGAGACATACATGTATATTGCACTGTCACATTTGAGAAGGCTCCCCACGCAGATTATGGTTGACACAAGAAATTTTATACTTTTATATGGACGTGAACAGAAGTCACGATTTTTGTCTGCAAAAACAATAACCTTTCACTCATAATTAAAAATTCAAACTGAAATGTCTAATAAATAATTGAAAATCAAAGTCACAAAGCGACGTATTTGCTGGTCCCAATAAGTTTTTGATCAGGTTATGAGAACGGTGACTTTATATATTGATATTTTGGTGCGATTTGAAGCACCGTATTAAAGAGCCTTTTGTATGTTCGCATATTTTCCGGAATTTACCACGAAAAACTATATCGTGACATTGAAACAAGGACCTTTTATAGATATTGCCGCAAAATATCAAAGGATGAAGATGTGTTTTAAAAGGCCATATTTAACTTTCAACCAAACGCAGAGTTGTAATCTTCTGTTAGCTTACTCGTAATTACATAAAAAGCTCATGAAAATTGCATTCTGCGAGACCAGTAATCCTCTGGGTGGTTGGATGGATGTTACTTTGCAACTGATTCACATGGACGAGACATGTTTTCTCTTTGAAACAGCCCTGTGATCACTTGTTTTGGTGGTTTTTGAAAATGTTACATGTATGTGACTGGCGCAACCGCAAGAAAAAGAAAAAAAATATAGTGCACGTACACACCTCATGTAAGTCCAGTTTAAATCAATGAGCCATTGATCATTATTTTGATTGCATTATACCTACACGGTCGATTGGCACTCAAATTGTCCCGATGGTATGCACGTACCATACTGTGCATAGCGACAACATGGCCAGACCACAGTGATGATACACAACTTACCTCAACAGATGAGCCTCCGGTTGATTTTGTCTTATCTTCTGTATCGGAGTGGTCCGACATTTTGAAAAGAAATGTGTTCCCTTACAAGCAAATATAGGCCTACTAACGACGTGTAGTTAAGTTAAAATGTAGCAGAATATTTTTTCTGGACCAATCAGGTGCTATATTGTGTTGTACAAGGTGCACTGAACCTCGACACCCCTATTACAAGACGTATGTGGAACGTTCCACTTCTGTGAATAAATCGCTTCCAACCTTTGTCAGTGTTTCAATACAATACCGACTCATGTGTACTCAGTGGATAAGCTTTAACCTGCATTACCTGTTAGACTATTACATGTGTCTTCAGCTTTGGGGACTATTTTTATATCCAGAAATTGTGCCACTTTCTTCATCCAGTGTGTCTTGAGTGACATTTGAATTATATGGCACTTACAAAATTGTATCGATTATATCTGTAATTAGCAACGTGATGATGATTATGTGCAAACAATGCTACACGGTGTGTCTTCTTGTTATCATGGAGAACAATTACTCTTAGTCCTCCATGCTGTTATATACCAGTGCTTTGATTGCATAATTTTTCCTGGTGTGGTAATGAGTACGTCCATAACTTCAGGTTGAAACCCAAAATAGATAAAAGCCTCGTGTGCATATTTGCATAAGTCCATGTTGCTGTAACTACCGTTTGCGCTTGGTCAGCGTCATTTGTCATGGCTCTCAACTTTCATCCAGATGCAGTTGTTACTCATTTACAATAGTTGCAATTGCATATAATTGCATAACAGTATAACAATCGATACACATAGACATATATAGAGAGAGGATTGTAAATAAACACGGATTTGACAACCCGGGGCTGCAGGCCGATTTACACCTTGTTGACACTAATCTGTTGTATATAAATCAGTGTAACGCATCTGATCTTTTATTTATACTTATAACATTGCATATTTTATACGAAATAATATTTAATAGCAGTTTGTTAATGTCGATGTATGTTTTATTTCTTCGTTTTAAGGGCGTTTTAAGAAATTATTATTATTATTATTATTATTATTATTATTATTATTATTATTATTATTATTATTATTGTTGTTGTTGTTGTTGTTGTTGTTGTTATTGTTGTTATTATAATTATCATTATTATCATTATTATTATTATTATTATCAAGGAAGCTAGATAGAGAGCCTCCTTGTTATTATTATTATTATTATTATTATTATTATTATTATTATTAATATTATAATTATTATTATTATTATTATTATTATTATTATTATCATTATTATTATTATTATTATTATTATTATTATTATTATTATTATTATTATTATTATTATCTCTCTGCCCATGTGGATGGTCATGTCCCAGGGGATGTTCACTTGACCTTTCTGGCACTGGCGCAGGTTGATGTTTGGCTCTGGGTAAAAGGCGGAACGGAACCACTGGTTCGGTGGGCGGTGCCGGCGTCAAAGAGTATTTGCCCTCCCCTACCCCCCCCCCCCTTCCCGCCGAACAGATGGCTCCCCTGGAGCCCATTTGTTTCGCCGAATGTTGGCCCTCCCTCCCTCCCTACCACCCATGTGATTTATAGAAAGTCTGACACACTTTATATCTGCTTTCGATGTTATATTTTTTCGTGGAGGTCCTCCATGATTTTTTGAATGCTTTTTCTTCTTTTATTCTAATATCTCTCTTGTTCATCTTTAACAGCTCTGATCCAGATGCCACAAAACCTAGTTCATTTAAATCATATTTGCTAATTGTAGTGGGATGTACGTGGACCTAAAATTTAAGTCTCCGACTCAAATGGGCTTCTCAATGCTGTTCATATATCAAGGGGCCAAAATATTCAGGAACAAAAAGCCCCTTCCCCCCTTCCTTCCCCCAGGCTCCTGTCTACTTTACTGAAAATTAAAGATCATGTGTAATTATTTTACAGAAGCATACTAGTAGTTTGGGTAAGTTCAACTATTCATGAAAATTACTGGTCCAGTTATAACTTTCATACTCAGCGGCCGAACGTACTGGATTCAAGTTAAATTTCCTATTTTCTACAAGAAAGCAAATTTTATTATAATATAAAGAAGGAGTCTTTGTGGCAATCAATGCTACAGAATGGTTTGTATGCTTGTATCAAACATTTCTTGGGCCGTATATAACAGAACTACACAAAATTCAAATCTAACAAAATAAAACTTCTCCGAGACAGTCCCTAGTACATGTGATAATAGCCTAAATGGCCGCAATCAATTTTCACTTTAACAGGATCGAGTCACCTAGTCTCATTCTTGCGTCCATTCACATGATTCAGGACTGTGTTTTACATTTGTTGCTGAACTTATTCTCACATTGAGCTGACAAGGCACTGTCACCAACATCTTTACTTATGACGTTGATGATGTTAGTAGTACAAAAAGGGCAAAATTCGTCATTTTTACGGGCTACTGTAACATGCCCAATTTTGCTATATTTTACTACCAACATCGTCAACGTCAAATCTGTAGTAAAGATGTCTCATGAAGAATTACAAAATTCAAATATGAAAAGGGACCCAAATGTTCGGAAGAGGCCCAGATATTGCAGAATACATGGGCCCCGGGGGCCCATCTGTTCGGCGAATATTTTGGCCCAGGGGCCCAAATATTCGGCAACACCGGCATGAATAAGTCGGAACGGGTATGCCAACGCTTCTTTTGCCATCCAGGAGCTTCTGTACACTTTGATCTTGCTTATTTGATAAGATGGAGTCAGCTTGGTAAATGACAGTAACTTCTCTAATGATATGAAAGCTCTCAGTGAGCAGTCATTATCTCTTTATGACAACATCCTAATCATGGGTGATATGAACTATGACCTCCTTTCAAAATTTAAGTCCAAGCCTGGGACAGATCACATGGAGAACATGATCACTGAACCAACATGTCATACACAGTTTGGCCCCTCCTTCATAGATGTAGCACTCATCAATGTCAATTATCATATCCGCATGCCAAGTGAATATGGCACTCGCCATTTCACTCTGGGACTAAGATATCGGAGGGAACACATTCAGTTGCCCAAAGCATTCATTTTTTCTACTGTCTGAATTTCTAACCGCACTCACACTTGTCACATACTGTTGTCACCATAGACTGAGACTCTTACTCCGCGGTATAACACTAGTTCCCATTCATTACACCATAAGTCAAAGAGAGCTTTTTTGCGCCAAATATAGCTGAGACTTTATTATGTCGGTGTTGCATCCCAAATGCAAACAGAGCCAAAGAAAAACTCCTAAGGTTATAATGTGTTCTATGTTAAAGCATTAACAGTGCAAAATAAAAGCTCTTCCAAACCATGCTATGCAAGATGAACAAAACAAACACCAGCTTATAAATTTGACATGTTTAAAGGCAAATCAGAAAGTGAGGCTATATCATAAATCAGGAACAAGGCTGTATCAAAATGCAAATGTCTGAGGTGTAGTTCAACAACTTTCCAACTTGCCTGCAAGGCAGACACCCACTTTCTTTACAGGTAGCTAAAAGTTCATGAGCTGCCATTGTTGGAAGGCTTGGCGACACCCTGATAATGCAGCGCACAAATACATAATATGCGTAGAACAAGTGCAATACCATGATTATAGATCTCAAAGCACCCATCATACCATGTTGTAATGTTGATTCAAGTCAATCAAGTTCATAAATCATGCTAAGAAATACAGGTAGGGATGGACTTGTCGCAAGAAGTATCCCTCCTCCAGGAATTCCTGACTGGATGTTAAAGTGTGGGAAGGCCGGGCGCATCGTACTACTGTCCACCTGGTGGTAGAATTGAGCAGCCTTAAGGGACATGCTGCCCCCTACCATCTGAGAAAATGAGGCGGAAGTGGATTCAGAATCAACTAGGAAAGATGATTTGCTGCAGAGCGAATCAATGTGTGTGTCTTCAAAGCATATTGGTATGGCAATGTACAACTATTCCATAACACAGGAGTATAAGTTGGACTGGTATCTCTATCTATTATAGCTTTGAATTTATTCAAGATTTAAAATTTGTGATGGTGCTATTTAGCATAATTTAAATTGCTACAGCTGTTATATTTTTAATTCATTAGGTGCGCAATGGTCAACTACCCCCTAGTAGAAGTTGGAATGACATCTCTATGTATTATAGTGTTTAAGACATTCAAGATTGAAAATTTCGAATACTGCCAATTAACATAATTTAAATTGCTACAACTTTTGTTTTAGATTCATTACATGTGCAATGGTCACAACCCCTAGTAAAAGTTGAAATGACATCTCCATCTATGATAGTTTTGAAAATTATCAAGTTTTAAAATTTCCAATGCTGCTAATTAGCATAATTTAAATCGCTACAACGTTTGTTTTAAATTCATTACATGCGCAATGGTCAATAACCCCTAGTAGAAGCTAAATTAACGTCTCTATCTATAATAGTTTTGAAGATATTCAAGTTTTAAAAATTCCAATGCTGCTAATTAGCATAATTTAAATTGCTACAACTTTTGTTTTAAATTCATTAGATGCGCACTGGTCAATAACCCCCTAGTTGAAGTTGGAATGAAATCTCTATCTATTATACTTTTGAAGATATCCAAGATTTTTTAAAAATTTCAAATGCCCGTAATTTGCATAATTTTAAACATCTTCATTCCTTTGTATAAAACGGTGAAACTCCTTGTATGGAGGTACAATCATGCCAAGTGTGGAGTTTCCATGTACAATAGTGTAAAAGAAAAGTGTCGGACAAATTTGCTGGTAAAGAAGAAGGAAGAAAGAAAGAAAGAAAGAAAGAAAGAAAGAAAGAAAGAATGAATGAAAGAAAGAAAGAACTTCAGGAAAAACAGAAAAGTGTGTGTTGACACACACACTTTAATAAAGAAGGAAAGAGATAAAGAAAGAAAGAAAGAAAGAAAGAAAGAAAGAAAGAAAGAAAGAAAGAAAGAAAGAAAGAAAGAAAGGAAGGAAGAAAGAAAGAAAGAATTTCAGGAAAAACAGAAAAGTGTGTGTTGACACACACACTTTAACTAGGTAAGATGATTTGCTGCATAGCAAAAGAAAGAAAGAAAGAAAGAATTTCAGGAAAAACAGAAAAGTGTGTGTTGACACACACACTTTAACTAGATAAGATGATTTGCTGCATAGCAAATCAATGTGTGTGTCTTCAAAGCATATTGGCATGGCAATGTACAACAGTTCCATAACACAGGAGTAGAAGTTATCTATTATAGCTTTGAAGTTATTCAAGATTTAAAATTTGTGATGGTGCTATTTAGCATAATTTAAATTGCTACAACTTTTATTTTTAATTCATCAGGTGCGCAACGGTCAATAACCCCCTGGTAGAAGTTGGAATGACACTCTATCTATTATACTTTTGCAGATATTCAAGATTTAAAATTTCAAATGCCCCTAATTTGCATAATTTTAAACATCTTCATTCCTTTGTATAAAACGGTGAAACTCCTTGTATGGAGGTACAATCATGCCAAGTTTGGAATTTCCATGTATAATAGTGTAAAAGAAAAGTGTCGGACAAATTTACTGGTAAAGAAGAAGGAAGGAAGGAAGGAAGAAAGAAAGAAAGAAAGAAAGAAAGAAAGAAAGAAATAATGAGAGAAAGAAAGAACTTCAGGAAAAACAGAAAAGTGTGTGTTGACACACACACTTTAATAAAGAAGGAAAGAGATAAAGAAAGTAAGAAGGAAAGAAAGAAAGAAAGAAAGAAAGAATTTCAGGAAAAACAGAAAAGTGTGTGTTGACACACACACTTTAACTAGATAAGATGATTTGCTGCATAGCAAATCAATGTGTGTGTCTTCAAAGCATATTGGCGTGGCAATGTACAACAGTTCCATAACACAGGAGTAGAAGTTGGAATGGAATCTCTATCTATTATAGCTTTGAAGTTATTCAAGATTTAAAATTTGTGATGGTGCTATTTAGCATAATTTAAATTGCTACAACTTTTATTTTTAATTCATCAGGTGCGCAACGGTCAACAACCCCTGGTAGAAGTTGAAATGACATCTCTTTCTATTAAAGTGTCTAAGATATACAAAATTGAAAATTTTGAATACTGCTCATTAGCATAATTTAAATTGCTACAACTTTTGTTTTAGATTCATTACATGTGCAATGATCAACAACTTCTAGTAGAAGTTGAAATGACATCTCTATCTCTTATAGTTTTGAAGATATTCAAGTTTTAAAAATTCCAATGCTGCTAATTAGCATAATTTAAATTGCTACAACTTTTGTTTTAAATTCATTAGATGCGCACTGGTCAATAACCCCCCAGTAGAAGTTGGAATGATATCGCTATCTATTACACGTTTGAAGATATCCAAGATTTAAAATTTTAAATGCCCCCAATTTGCATAATTTTCAACATCTTCATTCCTCTTTATAAAACGGTCAAACTCCTTGTACGGAGGTACAATCATGCCAAGTTTGGAGTTTCTATGTATAATAGTGTCCGAGAAAAGTGTCGGACAAATTTGCTGGTAAAGAAGAAAGAAAAAGAAGAAAGAAAGAAAGAAAGAAAGAAAGAAAGAAAGAAAGAAAGAAAGAAAGAAAGAACTCGAGGTAAAAACAGAAAAGTGTGTGTTGATACACACACTTTAATTATCTGTTTTTGCCTACCGTCGAGATGCTGACATAGATTTAATGAGATGCGAGATTAGGGGTCGAATCAGCAGCCTCGTTCTCAGTTGCATAGCTGGGCAGTGCTCATGTGAACAAAGA
Source organism: Hermodice carunculata (assembly GCA_964020975.1). NCBI lineage: Eukaryota > Metazoa > Annelida > Polychaeta > Eunicida > Amphinomidae > Hermodice > Hermodice carunculata. Next base: position 87,596,507 of record OZ026612.1, read on the forward strand.
AGCAGGGGTACATCGTAGTCCCTGCTATTTGAGAGTGTTGAAGTGTAATCATCTCAAAATGCATGTGTATTTACCCGAACATATCATGTTGGATTCGATTATGGATCTGTATGCTCTGGCAGTGCATTCTAGGTGCAAATTGCCGGGAATAGACCCCATGTTACAAAAGTGGAGCTTCGTAGAAACCCTTTTTTTTTGTTTGAAAGATGGCGGATTTTAGAGGTTGAAATTCAAAGTCGGATCACAAGATTATTTCTTTCTTGTTTGGACCTACATCTTACTGTTTGCATCAAGAAAGTATATTTGCAGTAGACGGCAAAACATTTTGTCATCACATTGCTGGTGCAAAATTTTATCAAAATATATGTATATGAATTCTGGATATTTAGGTCAACAATAGCTGACAGGTCAGAAAAGAAATGGGCATATTAGATTAACATAGCCCTATCATTAGACCGGAATAATACCATAATGTAGAGTTATATCAGTAGAAAGAGGATATATAAAGGTAAGAGATCATAACACATCTTTTGTGCCACTTATTTTTAATTTCTTATCTGTATGTGATACTAGTTAATAACATGACCGCCATGTTGAATTTTTTCTAACTTGGTGACGTCAGAGCCTAAGTGTTAGCTTGAAACCGAGGCTTGCTGGTAGCCAATCAATCTCCTTCGTGCCTCAGCATTTCGACTGCTACTGTACCTCAAGGCTATGTTTGGTGACTTCCAGCCAATATGGGCCATCATTTTTTTAGTTTTCTGAAGTCCCTGCGGGGAGGGTCCCCATCACAACAGCGCAGCCATTGCGGAAACTGTGTGGCCTCACCCTCATTAATGGCCACAATACCAAGGTAGTGTTTAAGTCGATCATAGACACAACCATAAGGCAGACCCTGTGACAATACAGATCCACCTGTAGAGACAGTGCGAAAGAGGTATCCCTGAGATAAGTTGAACCCCAGCCAATGGGCATGGTCTCATATCGGGGCAACGCCGAATGGTGAAGTTACATTGACCTACCCTACGTCTTACCCCATGTGTGGCAAATAAAAAAATCCCCTGTCGTCTGACAATTTTTTGATATCCTGGGTCAGCATCTTTCCATATCAGAAACTTACACAAATCCTTAGGACCTAGTTTTAAAATATTTTGATGTCCAAAAATTTCAGACATATATGATTTCAAATTATCTTCAGGAGAGGCCTTCTTTCGTTGGTAATGAGAGGAATCCTGTGAGTCCAAAAGAGATTTCAGCCATTGGTCCAATGCATATTCATCCAACTGAGGCTGGACTCGTTGTGACGTCTACAAACAGAAACATACTGGGTATGTAAAACCTTACTGTCAAGTTAACCTGGCCACAAACAAATCATAAGGCAGCCCATTCTAAGATTCAACAAAACCTGTCCTGGAGGGGACTAGCACAGCTTTCCGACACCCCTTTGTAGCAAGGCAATGCAAGTTAGCCGCATTAGTCATAAGCATTGGCCACCAGGTACATATGGGAGATAACCCGGGTACTATCATGGTACAAGACAGTGGTCTTTCCACTTTTTGTAATAAATATCGCAACAGTGGAGCAATTAAGCAGAATGGGGGAACTACATAATTTTCCCCAGGTTTCAAGGTTTGTGCAAACACATTTACACCTGCAGATACCGGGGATCGAAATCGGGTGAAGTATGGCAACAATGCCCCCCCGTATCCCTAATAATAAATTAGAATCCAAAGCCATCAGATCAAATGTGTGGGGGCCATACCATGCCTCCACCTTTTGCCATGAGGAGGGACTCAACATGGAGTCACTTAAGGACAACTCCCGGGAAGGGCCAGCAGCCACATTACTCTTTTGAGGGGATGTAAGAGAGCTTAAGCTGGAAATTGTCTTGCTGTGCCAAAGGAAACAGTGTTTTCATATAGCTGTTCAAACCAGGGTCCTTCCCAACCTCATGCTCCCATGTCCGTACAACAGCCTGGTTGTCTACACGTGAATTCTCAATATAATCCAAAATTAACTAGAGTGTTTTCACAAGAACCTCCGCCTCTTTCAGGTGAATAGGCCGAGAGTTCCCTCTCTGCCAGTATTCACGTACGGTACCAACGGGGGTCACTCCCACCCACGCATATCCAGAAGAGTCAGTAGCAATGTGGATGGGAAAGTGTGCCTGCCTCCTCCGTGGTAACTATTGGACCCAGGTGTCTATGAATTCCCAATGTCTAATTTCATTTATCAATGCTGGGGTCAAGACAACCATTCTACTTTTACATTGTGCCAAAGACACAGCTTGTGCCATGGTAGGAGTATATGGAGCCTTTGTTAAAGTGCTTGTAAACATGTTTGAGAAAGCCTATTGTAGAGTAAAGTGGGACTTGACACTCAGTGAACAAATAAAGACCAGTGCTGGTGTCCTGCAAGGCGGCATGATAAGCCCAAAATTGTTCACGGAATTTCTAAGTGATATTGGAAAATATTTAGATGATTCAAGTGGTGTGGTCCTTGGTGATATTCTTTTCTTCTACCTGTTATTTGCTGATGATCTAATTCTCTGTTCAGATACTGCTGAAGGTCTTCAAAAACAACTAGATGGATTACAAGACTTCTGCAAAAAATGGCATATGGTTGTGAATCTGACAAAAACAAAAATCCTAATATTTTAATAAGCATAATTGTGATAATAAATTCTATTATAATGGTGCTGAAATAGAACGTGCTGGCAGGTATAAATATTTGGGGCTTTGGTTCAATACATCTAAATTTGATTACCTGGCAGATTATCTGGTTGAGCAGGCAAAGAAGGCCCTTTACCAAGTTTGTAAACTTAGTGGACCAACAATTGGTAAATTAAGTCCACCAATTGCCTTCAAAGTCTTTGATACTCAACTCATACCTATACTTGAATATGGCTCAGAGGTCTGGTTTAATACACGAGAATCCTTTACTGCACCCATGGAAAAATTCCATTTAAAATTCATAAAGTCAACTCTAAATGTTCGTACCCAGACGGCTACAGCTGGAATTTATGCTGAGACCGGCAGGTTACCATTGCTACTTAGACATCAAATTAAAGCTATAAAGTATTGGATAAAAATATTAGAGTTAACTGATGATCACCCTGTCAGACAGGCCTATCTTACTCTCTTTAATCTTGACTCTGTGGGTCAATGTAACTGGTGTACAAAAGTCAGAAATCTACTTAAAGAGCTGGGATGTGCTAATACTTGGAAAGATCAAAAGGTATTAAATGGTGAAGCTCCTGTAAAGGATATTTGGAAAAGGATGCAAAACACCTTAAAAAATAAATACATACAGAGTATCCAACAATCTGATACTGGAACAAAATTACGAACCTATAAAATCTTTAAAGAAGCTTTCTGTAATGAGCCTTACCTGTCAGAGATAAAAGACCCACGTTATAGGGCTGCCCTAAGTAGACTGAGGCTTAGCTCCCACAACCTGGCCATGGAGACAGGCAGACATGCTAAGCCTGTAGTGCCTGTAAAGGACAGGCTATGCACAAAGTGTGATACTAATAGTGTAGAGGATGAAATGCATTTCCTACTAATTTGCCCCAGATACTCCACAGCAAGAGAGTCACTTCTCAGGGAATTAACTAAACTGTTACCCAACTTGTCTGATCTCAGTATTATAGAGCAGTTTAAATATATTATGCAAGGCAATGATCATCATATCCTTTTATTACTTGGAAAATTTGTCCATGACTGTTTCAACAATTACAAGTAAAAGTTAATCCATTGCAGATATGTCTGTCCTCGGCAGAAGTACATGGATACATGTCACATACTAAAAAGTGGCATTTCTCTTGAATGACTGCAACATGTAATTGATGTTTGACTTATTGTAGTGTTGTGTGTTAGATTTTACTTTGAAATGTGTTTACTGGCAACTACATATGGTGCTGTAAGAAAGCACTCAAATGTGCGTTTGTGATTTAATGTGGTGTTGTAGGCCATTTAATAATTTCATGTTGTGCTGAGAACAAGTACACAGTGTGTGTCGTGCATTGTCTGATGATTTAATGTAGTGTTGTAAAGACCATTTTATAATTTACTTATAATTTAATGGGGTGCTGTAAACAAGTACACAAATGTGTGTCAATGGAATTGGAACTCCTAAGTTTTATTGAATTCTATACAATGTGTGGCACTTTATATAATGTGTAGCTGTAGGTTAGGACTTGTAGGTCCTATAGTGTGGTGCTCCTTTCAATGCTGTAACTGCAAAATGATACAGAACCATCATAGAGTAGCTATATGGTATACATTAGTATGTGTCATTTTATATAACAGTGTAGCTAATAATGTTTTGCTATGTATCACTGACCTGACATGTAGGTCTGAACTGACCTCTGTATATTGATGTCAATAAAATTATCTATCTCTATCTATAACCTACCACATGGCACACACATAGCAAAAAGGGCACACTTTCCCATATATCTTTGCAGGGTTTTCAATGTTATCTGCTTCTGAGCTAAGATATACTCCTGCAGGGCAGCAAATTTTTCCCTCTAAACTATTGGTATTGAAAAATTCTGAACAGCCACCAGACCCAGGTATTGTATCTGTTGTCTCGGTTTGAGGCAGCTTTTGCACAGGGGAAAGTATAACCAAGAGCAATTAAAATGACACATGTCAAAGCCGTAGCCCACTTGCATTTCTCAGCTTCTGTAAGAGAGGTGGAGCAAAGAATAGAACCAACATATCTATCATCAATATACTGAAGTATAGGTATCCCCCCCCCCCGTGACTTAAAAAAAGAAGTCACTTGCATTCCAATTGTCTGATAGACAAATGGACTGGCTTTCCAGCCAAATAGAAGGGTTCTGTAATGGATATAATAACCACCAAATTGAATTCCAAAATAATCCTTGGATTCTGGGTGGATAACTACTCCATCATAGGCAGCCTTCTCATCACAAGTAGCCCAGAAGTTACCTGGGGGCATAAAGGGGGAACCGGAGACAATGTATCTAATTTGGACGGATTATCAGAAATCCATAATTTCCAAAAACGCTCATCATGGCAAAGGCATGGCGTGGCTTGGTAGGCTCAACATAAATACCCATTACAAGTTTTGGAGGCTGCATTACCCCTTCCTTCCCTACCACTTCAATGGAACCATTTCAGATTCTCGCTTCTAACGTTTAATGATAAATAAAGCATGCTTACGGCCAGAAAGACAATTTGGAAAAATCCGGTGACGGGGACTGTCACAGTCATATGATTCCCCTTTAAAGTTTCGTTTAAAATGGCGAAATAATTTACCCACTCACACCCCTTCCTTAATCCATGCAAGTGCAGTATCTGACGACTCGTGATCTTACAGTCCTAATAAAAATTCCCAGTTACCTGACTGAGAGTGAAGCTGACCAGCCATAAAACAAGTAGGATCTCTAAACAGCTGCTTCTCTACAGGTAAAAGGTCTGAGCCCCACATCATGATACTTTCCAATGCCATGGCTTCAATCTGTTGGGTAGTGGGATCCAGAGGCAACCCCTGCCAGTTCACCTAACCAGGGTGCAGTCTGCTGTCTTCCACTGCGAGCATAGAACAGAAGCCTGCTTCCAATTCCCACAAGGGAATACACACATCCCTGTTGAAATTCTGGAAAATAACAATATGCCCACATAACTGAAAACAGCACACTGACCCAGTTGTGTGACCTGCAGAGGTCACCTCATCCCATCCACCCGTGTGAACTAGTGAGCCCACAGAGAGGTAAGAGCCCCTTGGCTGTCAAGAGCTGAGGTAACTCGAGGTGTATAAACACACACTAAAACCACCAAAACAAAACATTGTACCTGCATAGTATAACTGTGAAATTTACAGTAGCATTGAACAGTAAAGTGGAAACTGAGGTGGATAAACATGCACGAAAAACTACCAAAACAATGCATTATACCTACATATAGTACAGCTGTGAAACTTACAATGGCAACCAACAGTAAAATGTAAGCAACAGATAACATAATGTAAACATTTAACATATAGAGATCAGTTGTGACAGAAAATAACGGAACTGCTACTATTCCTAAAGCAATACATTATGTGTTTCAGATACCTAGCATTTGCCAAATTGAACAGAAACGACCCACATAGATGGTAGCAGGATTCAAATTTCAACTATTGCCCAGCAGTTTGGCACTTTTGTGGAGCTTCAAACTCTATAGCACTCTCCTGAAGATAGCAAATCTTCCTACTTTTGTCCAGAATGAAAAACATAGCTACTGAAGTTTATAAAGCTGTCCAGGGCAGCAACCCTGAATACGCAAGCAGTGTCTTCAAGCCCAATACTCATGGCTATTCGCTAAGAGCAAAAATTACTATGAGAGCATCGATCTGTCACACGACCAAAGGGGTCTCCATTTCTAAGAATTTTGGTATTAAGATTTAGAACTCGCTCCCCAATAAGCTCAGAACAGTCAAAGACTTTCCTACTTTTAAAAGGCTACTCAGACACTGGGATGAATTTTCGTGTAAATGCTCCTTCTATCGACAATGATCTATTTATTACTTGCACCCCATTTCTACTATTGTTTTATGCGGTACCAAGTCTCTCATGCAGGATCCATTAGCGTCAATCATTTCATTATTTATGAAAATGTTTATATAAGTATTATTTTCTATCATGTGGTACATATTTTATCTTTTCATCATTGTGAGAGTTTGCTTTACCTTTTATCTAATTATTTATTCACACTCGATCAAAATAGCTGGGAAGCTAATGTTACTTCGTTGTAAAGAAACTGAGTATAAATAAAGCTTGTATGTATGTATGTATGTATGTATGTATGTATGTATGTATGTATGTATGTATGTATGTAGGTATGTAGGTAGGTAGGTAGGTAGGTAGGTAGGTAGGTAGGTAGGTAGGTATCGAAATATATATCAAAGCAATTCTACATGGCTAAACGCACACGATTTGATCACCGGAACGAGAGATCTCTCGGTCCACCATATTGAATATTGATGTTCTGATATGTTCGAATCTGGCCCAAGTTCCCATATTCTAACTTGGGCAAGGGCCATGTTGGAATTCCAACATAGTGCGGCCATATTTGAATGATGCACGATGTCCGTTAGTGCGATATATGTATTTACAAATGATTGTACAACCTGCTGCACTGTTTTCAAAAACTTAAATGTTAACATTTGAAAACTATATTTCAAACATGTAGAATCACCAAAAAAAAAGTTTATTAATTTGAATCAATCTTGTTATAACAGAACTAAGCCTCGGTTACTCGATACTTTCTGATAGACATGAACAAAGATTGTTGACTTATCCATAGGTAGCCTGAGATGTAGCTGCCAATGTCTTCCTCTGCATGATCATTGACCTGTTATGTTAAAACACACACACCACTTATATGTAATATCAATATTTGCAGATGATGCGATCCTGTTTAACTTAATTTAGTAAAGATGTACTGGTGTGGGATAAAAATTTTATTATGGTCATTTCTTAAGGAAATTATCCAGATGGTTGCCACTACTTGGCGCTTACCAAGCAAGGTCCACTGGCAGTAACGATTGCTCTAGTACAAAGATTCAAGTGGTATTTGAACTCCTCAGAAAGCAAGAACCAACTTTCATAGTGTCAAAACGTGTAGCACATCAGGATTCCCACATGGCCACACCATGTTGGAATTCCAAATTGGGCCCGGCCCATGTCGGAATATTCCAATCTGGATCAGATTCCAACATGGGTCGGAACATTGATACACTTGCCAGTGGACCCAGTGGAGTGATAAATACGTAGAATTAGGATAGTTTCACACAATGAATAACTATGATCACAATTTCCCTTCGAGATTCGTGTTTTTAAAATTCAGGCAATCGTCTTGTCAAGCAGGTGCCCCGCCTCTGTTCACTGGCGGAACTCCCGTTCTGACTGTCGATCAACGTGTCTGTCTTCAAATCCAGTAGATTTCTTTTAATAGAAATTTTAACCAACCCTATTATTATACAAGAAAAACAAAAGTGCTAGGCAGGTCTTGGGGAGCCTAAACAGCCAAAGAAAAGCGTGACGGACAAGGGAAGCCCCATTTCCACAAATATTCCCCAGAACGGTGGTTCCGTTCCCCCCTAACCATGAGCCGTGATGATCCTACTTTGTGGGCCAGTCCCATCCTCAAAGATACATGGTGATGATAGAATCTTGTTGTCAGGCTATGATATCGTGTGGCCCTCTGTTTCTGCTTTTAGTCCCGCATTCCTTAGCTGTTGATGTGTCTCTCCCTGCTTTACATCTGCCCCTTTAGCTCTTTTTAGGGGTATTTTCCAAGCATTGCCTTGCTTTACATTTTTTTCTTACTGCTGTTTCTGACCAAGATGTTTTGCCTCCCTCTTCATTCGCCCGGCATAGTTGGTTCTTGGCTTATAGCTTTTGGGCACTCTAGCAGCGGTGCCAAGGTTCATCTTAAACTCTGCAGCATATTCTCTCGATGGAATAGCCGTTCTTCCTTCTAAGACGTGCCAACTGTCCCTCATCATCAGAGACAATCCCTAAAATGAACTGAAAATTTTAACAATTTACGGTGTGTTGCTCTCATCAAAATCGAGGATTTGCTGCTATATTCTTTGTTAATTATTTTGTGTCCCTGATGGTCTTGACTAGCTGTCCCTAAAATGACACTTTCAGTTTTGGCATCCCTGCTTCCTTCATGTTACTTGACTGCCCGGATCAATGAGTCATTGATGTTTTGGCTAGACAGGCATCCAGACCGATGGCAGCTCAAGTTGGACCCAGCCCCGTCCATCAGATGTTCTGGGAAGATACATCCTATCAACTTTTTCTTTCGGGTGGTGCATTTTCTGCATTGTGAGTAATTCCCTTGCCTTTCGTCCATTTGCTGTATCTCACTCTGTGTGTAAACATAAACTTTTCTGTTTTTCATAAAATTCTTTTTTTCTTCTTTACCAGTGAATTTGTCCGACATTTTTCTCTGACACTATTATGCATAAAAACTCCAAACTTGGCCTTTACCTCCATACAAGGAGTTTCGCCTTTTAATGCAGGAATGAAGATGTTTAAATCATGCAATTAGGGGCATTTGAAATGTTAAATCTTGAATATCTTCAAAAGTATAATAGATAGAGATGTCATTCCAACTTCTACTAGAGGGTTATTGACCATTGCACATCTGATGAATTTAAAACAAAAGTTGTTGCAACTTAAATTATGCTAGTTAGTTACGCTTCTGTCTATCATGCATAACTTTGCTCGAGATAATACTACTGTGGTAGCACTGGATCATGGTCAATCAAAATTTTGGAATATTGTATATTCACTAGGAATATCAATATCTATACAAATTAAAGTCATTAAAACAATGTTAATCTTGAATATCTCAAAATATATTATAGGTAGAGGTGCCATTCCAACTTCAATTTGTGGGTTTGTGTTGTAGGCGTGTCCAATAAACAAGAACCAAAGGTTGTAAAATTGTAATTTATGCTAATTAGAGGCACTTAAAAAGTTTAAATGTTGAATATCTTCAAACTTATTATAGGTAGAGGTGTCGTTGCAAATAAATAGATCTGTGCTATAGCTGCACCCAATAAACCACAAACAGAAGTTGTAGCATTTAAATTTATGCAAGTTTTGAAAGCACACAGATATATTTGCTTTAAGCAAATGTTTTTTTCTAGTTTCTTATGTTCCTTTTTGCTTTCCATTACACCCTCGAGAACATCGAAATATGTATATATATATATATATATATATATACATTTACCTGTGATCCTTGAGTTTTGTCACAAAATAATTAGCTTTTCATGGTCAGTATTATGGGCCCTTATTGTCTAGGCTCGAGACCCATAATTTTGTTCAATTTGACCCACATACGAACAGAAAGGGCTTCAAGAACACACGTTTATACTCCACACATGTTATTTGGTACCCGCGCCGACCTTTGCACACTGGGGTCAAATGGTCAAAACTGGGACGTCGTGTATGTTTAACCGAATCCACACAGTCTCGTTCAATGATACTTTGCATAATTACGATATATTGAAATACATGAAAATTACACATATTTATTGCTTATAATTGATTGATTGATTGACTGACTGACTGATTTTTTGTTTGCAAAATCAGTACATAGGGTATAAGAGAAAACAGAAGTTAAGATATAATTGTATACAACTAGATAACAGATACTGAATTTGCGGCGGTAGCCCTTAAAGCCAAATGACTGATTTCCAAAGGGGTCCCCTAAAAATGCATATTTCAAAATGAAAATTTTAATACAATCTTTTAACAGGCAGTAGATCAAGGGAAAAAAACAGTAAAAAAACAGAAAATTTTGATTTGCCTCTCAGCAAATTAGTCTGTACCTAGAAAAAATTTAAAGATTGCCTATTCAGTATTTATCTATTTCCTGAAACAATATTTTTTCATGCAGCTATGTAAAAAACCTAGAAATCGAAGTTGAAAAGGCACCTCAATGTATTATAATTTTGAAGCTATTCAAAGATTAAAATTGTGTGTATTTGCTTAATTTGCATAAATCAAACTGCTACAACTTTGATTCATGGTTCACTGGATACAACTATCCTACAAATTTATCAACTGAACTCTGAATGACACATCAGTCTACAATAGTTTTGAAGTTATTCAAGATTTAAAATTTGTGTATACACCTAATTTGCATTAATTAGAATCTTACAACTTTGGTTCATATTTCATTGGATGCGACTCTGTCACAACCATAATTGAAGTTGGAATGACATCTCTATCTGTTATAGTTTGAAAGTTATTCAAGAATTTAACTTTGTTTATTCACTTAATTTGCATAAATCAGAATGGTACAACTTTGGTTCATGATTTATTGGATGCGGCTATACCAGAATCCTGTAAATTGGAGTTGGATTGACATCTCTATTTATAATAGTTTTTGATATATTCAACTTTTAAATGTTTCAGGTGCCACTGATTAGCATGATTTTAAATTCTACTTTTTTGTTCACTGTCTATTAGATTGACAGGTGTCACAAACCTGTATGTACTACTTTAAATTTTGTGCGTATCTGTAATAGGTTGGAAGATACAGAGGTTTTAAAATTTTAATTGCCCCTAATTTTCATAATTTTTAACTTGACATTTAAATAAGATGCTAAACCCATTTATTAAATATGATGCTAATCCCATTTATACTTTGAAGTAAAGTTACCACATCAACACCATATTCTCGTGCTTTGTAAATCAGGGGCATGAAATGACTTCAACAAGTGAAATGTGTATACATAGAATGATATACATGTATTTGAGTTTCACTGTTTATAGGAACATCCAAACATTTACGTGACAATCTCTACTAATTTCAACTATTAGGCTCACCTTATCCACTGTTATACATAACATTCAACTTCACATAGCTCTTACAGAAATCAATGTGTTTAACTGTTGAGTGTGACCAGCCTGATTGTGTCAGCAAAGTTAAGTTGTAAGTTTGCACAGCAACATTCAACTTCACGTAGCGTCTGACAAAAATCTATACCAAGGCACATGTACATGTTTGACAATTGAGATTCACCAACCTACTAAAGGTGTGGACAAACGTAATTTGCAAGTTGAACACAGATGAAATAAAATGAAGCTTTGTTGGGAGTGGGCAGTGTTTGCAAAGGTTATGAAACAATGTTATAGATATTTAACTGTTGAGCAAATGTCACTGCTTGGTCCAGAAATACAACAGCTATGCCAATGGGAGCTCCGACTACATGCCCCAATGTACCAACTGCCCTGACCAAAATCCTCCTATATTACAGTTGGTCATTACAGGCAGTTTGGATCTGTGTTTTAGAAATTTCTGGTAGTTGATCTGAATCTCCCTTTACAAAGACATGCAAAACTTTGGCAGATATTTCGTTGGATGCTGCTACATGTGTTTGAGCGATTTCTAGTAGTTGATTTGAATCTCCCTTTACAAAGACATGTTAAACTTTGGTTCATATTTCATTAGGGGGTGGTCATTATTTACGGGGGGGGGGGGCTTGGGATATTGGGATAAGGTATCATCATAGTTTTTGTGCCCCCCCCCCCCGCCTTATACTGGTTATTGTTGTATGACTTTGTTATGAACTGATTCACAATTTGATGACCACCCCCCACCCTCCTTTGGGAGGCAATTTTATGACACCCCCCATGTCAGTCATTTTGTGACCCCTATTAGGAGCATGCGTAATTTTGTGCCCCCTCCCCCCCATTGGGTAGAGTAATTTTGTGACCCCCCTCCCCAGTAAATAATGACCGCCCCCTTAGATGCTGCTACATGTATGTCATTAACCTATTGTTGAAATGGCACCTCCCAGTCAGTACCAGCTGACTGGGAGCTAGGTGCTTCAGCCTCCTTGTTTACACAACACAGACAAGTTAGTTTTGCCAACGCAACCAGTCTCTCTAGGGATTGAAGGGTAAGCCACAGCTGGGCATCACTGCCTCTGTTCTCGTAGGTATGGAGGCCGGACTCTCAAAGTTCGATTGTCTCTGGTTGCATAACAGCCTGGCACTGGAAACAGTAACCACCTTCTGGGCACAGTGGGGCAGCCACGATCGTGTCAGATCCATGTTTATTGAAAGGAATTCAGTGAATTTAACATAAATTAAACTTCTCAACTTTGTTTGCATGCTATAGGATTTTGCTTTAGCAATAGACCTACATATTAAGCTTTGAGGGGCAACTCTATCCAGAAAGCTTTTGAAGATTATTTAACATTGAAAATTTCCACAAATATGCCCGTAACTTGCATAATTTGCAACATGCTCACTGTTCCTAACAATATGCACAACTTCCCTACTAGGTCTATGATCATGCCAAGATTGGTACTTTTCGGAACAATAGTGTCCGAGAAAAGGTGACCACAAATCTCACACACGGAAATAGACAGACAGACAGACAGACCGACCGACCGACCGACCGACCGACCGACAGACAGACAGACAGACAGACAGACAGACAGACAGATAGATAGATAGATAGATAGATAGATAGATAGATAGATAGATAGATAGATAGATAGATAGATAGATAGATAGATAGATTATTTGATAAAAAACAGGAAGTCTGGGTTCACACCCAGACTTAAAAAAAAACAAGGTTTAGCCAGGTTACACCAGTCTCGTGAAGATACAGCAAGTACTCAGTATTGGAATGGAGATAAATCGGAAGAAATACTCTCTTGCAGGAGCTGTTTTGTACTCTATATTTGAAGGATTCTAAAGTTGGTGTAATTGTGATACTGTGAGGGAGGGAATTCCAAAATAGAATGCCTGAAAAGTAAAAGGATTTAGATGTTTCCCTGGGGGTTAACAACATATTGTTTATTGGAGTTCACTCTGTTTTAAAAGGTAATGCTCAAATGTAACAGTTTCAGAACAAAGGTTCATTACCAGCGGCGTCCCCCAAGGGAATATACTGGAGTATAAGGTGACCTTCATATGACCTTTACTGACAAAGGGTAAGTAAGAAAAGTCCCTTTTGAGCTATTTTTCGCCTTTTTGACAATCGTGTTAGTCAAAGTGAAAAAAGCAAACAAGGTCAAGTTGTCAGGAATTCTCTGTAGAATATTTGAAAAAAAATCGAATGAGGAAAAAAGTACAAGTGATATGTTGTTATATTAATTCCAATGTTACTGCCAGTCAGTGCCGTGAGGAATAATAGCGAGCGCAAGCGAGCTCTTATGGTAATGTACGTACATGAACTGTGTTCCTACCATGGAGAGTACATAGTGATGATTACAAGTCTCCCATCGGCGAGAGGTCGACGCGAGACGTCGACCTCTCGCCGATGGGATTTTTTTTTTTTTTTTTTTTTTCTTTACGTGTAGGAGCTATTTTGTGTAACGAAATAACGACCTATGCACCTTGTGACTTGTCGATGATGCACGGTAATTTCTTTTCAGTCCTGAAACTGAGTCACACAAGCACATACAGGTGGTTTTGTTTGTTGTAAGTTCTGATCAGTTGATAGAAATCTTTATTTAGTTACGTTTCCACTTTGACACAATCCAGACCATTGAGCTCTGGTTATGGGTGCTGTGGACTGAACTGCGGAGTTTCGAACGCAGAGCTGTTGCCACATTTTTAATGGCCTTCAGATGGCGCAAAATGAAATAAAAATGCACAAGAACATAAGGAATAAAGCTGAGTTCGCTTTTCACGGTGCTACCAGTCTACATATTAATGGTATAACTAGCAACTCGGGCTAAAAGAGTAGATACATTTTGAAAAATCATCACTATGTCTCAAATTTAAGGGGAGTTATGCCCATTGATATCAACTTCCGGTTCATCCAAGGAGACAGCCATCTTGGATTTTGAAAATCCAAAACGAGGGTCTATTTTTAAACCGACCTTAATTCATTGAACTGTAATTATTTTTAAGAAACTTTTTTTTCAGAATCATCTACTTTTTAAGCTGCTTCCCAAGGTGTGCATCTTGGATCACCCTTTTCGAAACTTATGATATTTTGGAAAATAGCATTTTTTGGTAGAAATTATGAAAAGGGCTTAATGTTGAGTGAAGGAGCTACAATTTTTTTTAGAAATATCCTGAGATTCCGAACTTATCAATATTGTCGTCATTTTGATAGTACGTGTGCATATATGGCAGTAAATTGGGCAGATGTAAGAAAATAGATATGTTTTACACTCCAATGTCCTTTCAGGGTCAACTGAAAGTCAAATTTCAATTCCCGGTACATATCCTACCCAAATGACTTCTTTCATAGAGATATTTCATCTGACCAAAACGTTGTCTCCAAGAGAGTTTCGATGGGCCTGGAGGTGTCACTTTTGGCCGTTTCCGCCCAGTGTATGGTGACAACACCACCGGAAGCGAAGTAAAATATATCAAAACAGGGAACCGTGTATACTATTTCATACCAGTGCGCATGCTCGGAAATCGAGGTCTGTGTTATGCGTGTACAAGAGCTCGGAGCGATTTCCCTGATTTTTATGTATGATCCCCCCTCCCCTCCCCCCCTTCTTGTGACCAGTGAGATGGTACCTTTTCTTCACTGATATTCTGGTGACAACATCTCATCACATGCACGTATACATACTAGTACATACATACATACATACATACATACATACATACATACATACATTAAAAGCTTGCCTAATTGTACTTAAAATCCTGTTAAGAAAAATTGTTTTTTATAACATGTTTTTGGCATAAATGCTAATGACTTTCATTCTTTTCTGACGTGCCTACATGCGCATTTACTCAATTTAAAAAAAAAATACCCAAAATTGACAGTATTTTCTCAAATGTCACAAACCTGACACATTACATTGATACATTGATACATTGACTCAGGGTTGGCAGTGAAATAGAGCTTAATTGTTTGAGGGGTAGGGGTCATCATAGAGTTTGTTTGCATTTCTGGTGCAGGATGTCCATTGTTGCAGTCCTTGTTAGGATTTCCCTTGGTTTGTACAGGTGGTCTTGCTGCAACTGTTTATTTTACAATCACTGGGACTGAATATAATGCCCCAGCTTGTTTCCACTTCAGTTATACACTGGCAGGTGGTTTGTCTATGATAAGCTGTCGAGCTAGAAAGGTTACATACTGGTTCAGGGGTAAGTCAAATTGTTCTTATCTGAACCTGTACTATACAAATTTAGCAATTATGGTTTGTTTGACAAGTATTCTTCTTTCATAATGAAGCTCTGAATTTATAAGCAAAACTTCACGTATTTAGCCAATTCATCATTTGCCACGTTCGTATTTATTCATTATTATGTGGGTTGTCTTTGCTGAATATTTAGCTTAGACAAGGAGGTGCTACTCAGAGAGACATGTACGGGTAAAAGGCTCCGAAACATGTTGAGTAGTTACCCGCTGAAGACCATTTAATTTATTTGGGCTGATACAGCCTATGTCGAAATTTTCCTGAGCAACGTATGCAATATGGACAATAATAATTCCATATACATAAGTTAGACAGGGACAGGTTAGCTTATGGAGAGTAAAGAGTTCGGACTGCGGAATAGGGTAATGACTAATGACTGCCAGGAAGTGGTTCTGGGCAAAAAGACACAAATACAATACATACATACATACATACATACATACATACATACATACATACATACATACATACATACATACATACACACACACACACACGCACACACATACATGCATGCATGCATGCATACATACATACATACATACATACATAGGCCTACATACATACATACATACATACAATACATACATACATACATACATACATACATACATAGGCCTACATACATACATACATACATACATACATACATACATACATACAATACATACATACATTGCATATTGGGTATAGTTATGGTGTGATGATAATAATTAGACTTGGTATCTTTGGTATAAAGTACTGTGAGCGCTCACCGGGTGCCCGAGCTCCACATCTGCCGCTTCAGATTGCGCATGTTATCGCACGGAATGATATAAATTCTACAATATGTCATGACATACGTTCAGTTCAGCCACAATGTGGCGCTCAGTTGCTTTTACTGAGCGCTAAAATGCAAGCCACTCCCTTGTGAGCTATCTACAATGTACTTCATGTTTTGGCAGGAAATTAAAAGGTCACTGTACTGGTACAGGCTTTAAAACTGTACGACTTTTAGTGAAAAGTATCTATTTGATACTAAGTATTGATAATTTTTTAGGAGCACGGTTGAAAATTTACAGCCCTGTCTTCGAAGATATTACGATAGGTGGTGCATGACGGAGACGCACCGTTGCGTATGCGGGAGTAGGTACGACACCACCCCTCACTTTTTTATTACGTGGCCTGGGCTGACATATATTCGTTTAAAACATTGGAACCAACTGGAGAAAGTGTTGGACGACATGGAAGACTCCTGTGCTTGGCATTCTTTTATGGCATCATCCGTAACCAAAAAGTTAAGGTTTCTACTTGGTGTCTGTGGGTAGTGCAGTGGGGGACCTATTTTATGCGGTGCCAAGTGTAACATCAACTTTGTGGTTACTCGAATAATTTCGTCCGCAAAATTGTTAAGTATATCAATTTTGTCCACAGAATCGATAAGTTTATCAATTAATTACGTCAACGAAATCGAGTAGGTTTATCAATTACGTCCACGAAATCGAGTAAAGCTACCAATTTTGTCCACAAAATCGCGGTAGCCTACCAACTTTGTTCGCAAAATCCTCTGTCGATTTTATCCACGAAATTGAATAATCTAAGGATTCTGTAGAAAATCCCTATCGATTGTGTCAACAAAAATTGTCAATCAATCTATCAGTTGTTCACGAAATTCCCATATACAATTGACAGAATTTAAGAAATTTTCACGAAAGTGTAACCCGTATAAAATTCTGTGGACAAAATTGGGAAAGAAAATCACGAAATCCAATCAATTTCACAGAATTTAGTAAAGCCTGATGTTTCGTTTCTATGCGTAAAGTTTGGAATTTCTTCCACAAAATAGAAAAAGGTTTTCATTTGTGTGTGTGTGTGTGTGTGTGTGTGTGTGTGTGTGTGTAAGTTTGTTATTCCGTCCACGAAATCGAGTAATCTTTCAATTTTGTCGAAATTATTATCATGAAATTCAAATCATCTTATCGATTTCGTTGACATAAACGGTATTCAGTTCACAAGATCCTAAAAAATATCCAGTTTCGTGCACAAAATTGGAAGAAATGACAGACAGAATTATATTTAATGGATGGTGTGCACAGAATCGCGAGATACTACTAAATCGTATAAAGGCACAGAATCGTTATCATGGTTATTTTCGTGGGTTCCTTTAATGACTTGTGGAGGGCATCGTCTCCATGTTTTGCATTTGCAATAAGTCACGTGCTGTCATGATAAATCATCCAGCGGTGATAGATATGTCATATAGGCGACTCTATACCAGACACAACGAATATAACATATATATATGTATATATATATAAATATATATATATATACATATATATACATACATACATATATATATATATATATACATATACATATACATATAAATATACATATATTAGTGACCGTGCGACAGGAGACTGTCAGCGTTACAATGTCAATAAGTTGTTGCCTGGCTTCACAGAACTTTTGACAAATTGAAATTTAATGAAATTCAAAACACAAGTCACATATTCTGTCATGTACTGGTACTTTAACTGGCCTTTTGTGTCTCCATTTTTCCATATTTAAATTATGCACACTGATACTTGATCGGGTTAAGTTTCTTCTTTCGTCTATATTCTTCAATACCAGTAAGTAATTTTCCATTTGAAACTTTGATTTAAATTTTGAATATGTTCTTAATTTTTTATCTGGAAAAGATTGTCTAGAAAAGTCATTGTGTCATTGAATAGGGAATTTCTCCTGTGATAATTTTTGCATGATATTTACCGAAAAGTCTCCAAATTCATTGCCGCCACTGTTCCAAATATCTTCGCATTCGATTCATTTTACGGTGTTCTTCACAGTGTTTACCTAGTTAGAGTTAGTCAATGACAGAATTTCGGAGTTATATTTACAGGCATCATACAACAATTTGTCATGGTTAGAGTTTATAATTCAGTACCAGTTTTCACACATAGTTTTCAGTATTTTCAGAGAATGTGGAAAAGCTCCGAGCTCACTCAAAACCGCAATATTGCATGCTTTAGAGTTCACTCCTAGAGTATATTTCAAAAAAACTTAAATGTAACTTTTCGAATTCACTCTTGAAATAACCTGAAATATTGTCTTGACCGATGCAATTTATAGGAGATAGTACATATGCACTCCATATTTCGCACCCATAAAGACATATAGGGGCAATTAGTTTATCAAATAAATCCAAATATAAACGAATATCATTTTTTTTTCACCAAACAGGGTATGTTTTAAGCGTCCAAGAGCCTTTTTAGCTTTTTCAGATAATTTTTTTATGGGTTCAGCAAAATTTCCATTAGATGTCATTTCAATGCCGAGGTAGATATATTTATTAGGTATTTCTAGTTCCTCATTACCAACAAAGAAGCGTCTCATATTTTTTTATAAGGCTTATTAAATATAGCTACTTTGGATTTTTCTTCATTGATATTCAAACCCCAGTTCTTGCAATATGCGTGTAGTTTATCTAAACAACATTGTAAGCCATGTTCACTTTCCGAAATTAGCATCAGGTCATCCGCATAGAGCATACAGTTTAATTTCTCGTTATATAGGGTTACTGGATGGCAGTCATGTGTAAAAATTTCTGGCAAATCATTGATGAATAAATTGAATAGAGTCGAGCTTAACACACATCCTTGTTTTACGCCATTATTCAAATATATTTTTCTGATAATCCCGAATTAAATTTAATTTGGACAGACGACATATCATACATGTCTCGCAAAATGTTATACATAAAACTGCCAATATTGTAATTCAAACATTTGTAGAATAGTCCATCATGGCACACTGTATCAAAGGCTTTTTGGAGATCGATAAAACACACAAAAAGGAGTCTTTTCTTTCCAGAAATTTTGACATGTTTGTCTATAAGAGATCGAAGCACGAAAATGTGGCACTCGTTCGAGTGTTTTCTACAAGCCCGCTTAAATATTTATTATTACTAGTATGTTTTTCCATATGAGTTTGTATTCGTTTTTTTCAAGACTGCATAAAAACAGTTTGGATAAACAGCTACTGACAGAGATACCTCTGTATTTATTAGGATCCATAGAAGACCCTCCTTTGTGAATAAGTGTTAGCAAGCTCACTTTCCATAAACAGGGGAAATATCCAGACATGTAAATCATGTTGTATAACTTTTTTTAAATTGGAAGCAAAACATTTCTACCAGATTTGACCATCTCATTCAGTATGCCATCATTACATGGGGATTTACCATTTCTTAACCTATCAATTCAGTTACCTTATCTATTTCTTTTGTAGTAATTTTGAAATCAAGTTCCGAAAATCTAAGGGTTGTATGACTATTTAATTTATGTCGCACCTCCTCGAACATGGGGCTGTTCCTTGCTTTCGATTCGTCAAACATTATTTTGGTGAAATGCCTGAAGCATTCAAGCGGTTCAATTTTTTCAGATGGGCTTAGTTTTGGACATACTAAATTTTCCAACTTTTTGACTAATTTCCAATACTCTCTAGGGTAAACATCTTGAAGTTTCCTGAATGAACTTGCCTTTATATTGTAATAATAATTTTACTACTACTACTACTACTACTACTACTACTACTACTACTACTACTACTACTAATAATAATAATAATAATAATAATAATAATAATAATAATAATAATAATAATAATAATAATAATATAGTATTGTTCCATAAATTAGCATTTTTGTTACAAATTTTTATTGTCTTATTGACACAGATCAATTTATTTTTCACCTCAGCTGAGGTTATGTGGTCGGTTTCCGTCCATCGTCCCTCTGTTGTCCACAATTGACATTTTCAACTTCCCCAAATTGGTTGGCAGGATTCTCTTTCTACTTGGTGGGGATTTACCTTGAGTGGGTGTGTACCACTTTTGTTCAAATGGCTGTGCTCCAATATATATATATATTTCATGTTTTGGCAAAATTTTCTTCAAAACCGCTTGGACGATTGCTTCGAAATTGCATAGGGATACTTTGGGTACTTGAGAGCTTAATTTGTGCAGCAGGTGTTTCTGCGATTTATTTTGTTCGTTTGCCCGTTAGTTCGTGCGTTCGTTCATTCATTTATTCATTCACTCATTCATTCATTTTTCTTCCAACGCCACGGAGATTACCTTGCACGCGCTTCTACCGAATGTGTGCAAATGATCATACACCGGTGATTTTTTTCTAAATGTTTCAATGATCATTTAAAATTTATTTTTGAATTGAAAATATTAGAAAATCTTCTCCAAAACCGCGTGGACAATAGGTATTTGGCATTACATAAGAACACTTCTGGGTACTTTTATGCAGAGCCACCAAAGGAAGGTGCCAAAAAAAATATTTCGTCCCCTCGAAATATATTTCGTGGGAACGAAGTGAAATTGAAATTCAATAACTTTGGATACTCTGGAGCCCAAGAAGGGATGAGAAAGAAGAAAAATATTGTTCCAGATTTAATTATTTCGTGGTGTCAAAATAATATTGCGTGGGAACGAAATATTGCGTGAGATCTAAATATATATTGCGTTCAAACGAAATAATATTGCGTGGGAACGAAATAATGTTGCGTGGGAACGAAACATATTGCGAATTGTGTGATTGCATTGGCACTTGGACCCACAGAAATAAGTATAGCATTCCCTCGCAATATATTTCCTTCCCACGCAATATTATTTCGTTCCCACGCAATGCATTTCATTCGCACGTAATATTACTTCGTTCCCATGCAATATTATTTCATTCCCGAGCAATAGTATTTCGTTCCCACGATATACACATACAAAACGATAAATTTAAAGCTTTTTTCTAATGCCCTTTGAGAGGCCTGCAATTTTGTTCCCCCAGGGGACGGTCCGACCTGAAGAGAAAAAAAGAATATTTCATTTCCCTGAAATATCTGTACCGTGGGAACGAAATAAATATTACGTGGGAACGCAATAAATATGTTGTTCCCACGAAATATATTTCAAGGGAACGAAATAATTTTCATTTAATATCCCTTCGGGGGTTCCATACCCTTTGTTCAAGTGGTGACTCGACAGTGATTTTTTCACTCCTTGCATTGTTAGGGGGATACTGAAAAATCTTCTTTGAAACCACTTCCAACACTTGGTCAGTGACTTTCAAATTACAGTAAAACACATTTGGTAGACCAGGGTGGCAGTTTTTGGGGTTGAGTGTAGAAGTTAACAGAGGAAAACCTCTTGTTATTTAGTCTGTGTAACAACACATCTCCAGACAGATGCCCTCCCTCAACAGAGACCGGGGCCGGCACACTCTCCCAGCCATCTACCGGGAGATAGTTAACCCTTGTGACCCCATGACATCAGGGTCACAAGGTGACGCGACCACTCAGTTAAGATGAACAAGAGACCGGAATACGTCTCGAAAGCTTCATACTAAGAGACTTTCGTTTTTGTTGTTTTGAGTGTTCTTTTAATTCCAAATCTCTACAACGTCTCGAAAGCTTCTTACTCAGGGACTTTCATTCTTGTTGTTGTTTTGAATATTCGTTTAATTCCAAATCTCTCTCTCTCTCTCTCTCTCTCTCTCTCTCTCTCTCTCTCTCTCTCTCTCTCTCTCTCATCTCTCTCTCTCTCTCTCTCTCTCTCTCTCTCTCTCTCTCTCTCTCTCTCTCTCTCTCTCTCTCTCTCTCTCTCCGAAACCTTGCATGGTGACTGACCTAGTGGTGAAATGAATCTTTTGGTTTGGAATAGTCAACATGTTGAAAATTTTACAAATTAAGATCATTTGAATTTCAAACATTGGATATCGTCAAAACTTTTAACGGCAGAGGTACCATTCCACTTCATTTTATAGGTTGTGCTATGGGCAGATCCAATAAACTAAATCAAAAGTGGTAGAACTTATGCAGATTACGGTACTTGAAAAGTTTAAATATTTAATATCTTTAAAACTGTGAAAGGTAGATGCAGCATTCCAACTTTAATTTATAGGTATGTACTACAGACGCATCTGATGGACCACAAACAAAAGCAGTAAAATTTTAATTTATGCAAATTACGGGCACTTGAAATTTTAAACGTTGAATCTCTTCAAAACTATTAACTGTAAAGGTACCATTCTAACTTACATTATAGGTTTATGCTATTAGTGCATCCAATGAACTCACAAACAAAAGTTGTAATATTTCAATTGGTGCTAATAAGGGGCACTTGAAAAGTTGAAATGTTCGGAATCTTCAAAACTATTCAAAGTTTAGGTATCATTTCAACTTTAATACATAGGTTTGTGCCATAGGTGCACCCAATGAGCCAAAAACAAAAGTCGTACAATTTTAGTTTATGCAAATTAGGGGCATTTGAGAATTTTCAATGTTGAACATCTTCAAAACTATTATAAAAGGCAAAGGTACAATTCTAACTTCAATTTATAGGTTTGTGCTATAGGCGCATCCAATGAACCACAAACAAAAGTTTTAGAATTTGGATTTATGTTAATTAGGGACATTTGTAAAGTTTAAATGTTGAATAACTTCAAAGCTATTAAAGGCGGAGGTGCCACTCTAAACTCAATTCATAGGTTTGTGTAATAGATTCATCCAATAGACCACAAACAAAAATTGGAGCATTTAAATTAATGCAAATTAGAAGAATGCATTAATTTTAAATCTCAAATAAGTCAAAACTAGAACAGATAGAGGCACCGTTCCAACTTGAGTTCGTAGGTTGGTGACCCAGCGGCATCCAGTGAATATGGACCAAAGTTGCAGCATTGAAATTTATGCAAATTAGGCGAATTCCCAAAATTTACATCAAGAATAGCTTCAAAACAAATTGTAGACAGAGGTGCCATTCTAAATCTAGTAGATCGTGTTTTTAGATAGCTGCATCCAATGAACCATTACTCAAAGTTGTAGCAGTTTGATTTAATCAAATTAGGTAAATGCACAAAATTTAAATATAGAATAATTTCAAAAGTATTATAGATAGAGGCGTCATTCCAACTACAATTTATAAGTTTGTACGGAGCCCTAAAGGGGGAGGGGACATGAAAGAAAAAATATTTTTATTTCGTTTCCTCGCAATAACTATCGCGTTTCCACTCAATAGTATTTCGTCCCCCACGCAATAATTATTACGTTCCATCGCAGTAATGTTTCTTTCTTTTACAAGAAAAAAAAAGATGTTTACTTACGTCCCCTAGCAGTAATTTGGCTCACCCAAAGGGACATAAGAGTTTATTGATTTATCAATTCAAGTTTATTTTGTTCCCTCACAATACTATTGCGTTCCCTCGAAATAATCATTTCGTTCCCTCGCAATACACTTGCGTTCTGTCGAAACAAAATGTTATTGCAAAAATGCATTCCCTCGAAATAACGAAATAGTTATTTCGAGGGAATGCAACAGTGTTGCAACGATATTATTGCGAGGGAACGATGTAATTATTTCGAGGGAATACAATATCATTGCGAGGGAACAAAATAATCATTTGGAGGGAACACAATACTATTGCGAGGGAACGAAATAAAATTGACATTTTCTTCTGTCCCTTCTGGACAACGTTGGACTGCTCCTTATACATGTATGTTTTTATTGCGAGGGAACGAAATAATATTGTGTGGCAACGCAACATTTACTGTTAGGGAAAGAAAAAAACTGTATTCTCTCATGTCCCCTCCAGGGCTCCGTAACTTAAGTTTGTGACACAGTTGTTTATTTCTGTTTTGAATACTTTGACAAAAATTATTGTTGTAGAAGTTCAATAAATACTGAATAGGAAAGATTTTAAAGTTTTCTAGGAACACAGACTCATTTGCTGAGAAAGAAATAATATATATATATATATATATATTATTTTCTTTTTCGCGTCTCTGTCTGGCGCATGGCTGAACTAATCTGTGAATCACATTTGAACGGTCTAGGAGGAGTGTGACACCTGGTGACCGCACGGGAAGTCATAATATGTCTGTCCAGTTAAATTATCTTCGCACGCCGATCAGGAAATGACGTTTCCACCCAGCCTTCCATGGCGGTCATGGTTCCTATCATCTGCTAGCAGTCGCTGACATTGTCATTGTAAATTCGCGTGTTCCTATCAATGAATCGCAGAATGAAATTCATTTTCAAGGTTGGGCTTACAGTTGTTATACTTGTGGCTATAGTTCTGTTTTATGCACTTAATGGACGTAATACAGGAAAGCATAGGGGAGGGGCCAAGACCGAGAATGATGCCAGGGAGGACTCGCCCAAGCAGTCCGAAGGCGAAAAACTTGTTGAACAACCTCAGAGTCAGAAAGACGACAAGAAAGGCGACGTGGGTGCAGCCACAAAGAATGACTTGAATCCCGATGATATTGCCTCGCAGGATCAGAGAAAAATAGAACCACGGGCACCAGAAGGCAATGCTGATGTTCGAAAAGCTGCCGCTGGCTCCATCGACAAGGGCAAGGCCAAGGAAGATGATCCAGGAAGCCAGAATAACAAGAGGTCTGCATCATTCATGCGTATTTATCTTGTTTTGGAGAAATGTGTGATTGTAGTCAGGGATATCCATGTTCATTATTTGCAGCATAAGGACTTCATGTTTGAATCGTGTGTGTGTGTGTGTGTAAGCACCGATATTCCTTTTTTCCCATTTTTTTCTTTCCTTTTTTTTTTCTGCCAACATCCTGTCCACACCACAGCTTTTCTCTGAGATAACTATGGCTAGAAATCCAAACTGTTGCATTGCTATACTGCCCAATTATTGAAATTAATCCTATGATTTGGAATAATTTGATATTTTCAAAATTATGCAAATTGGAAGTGATTGAAAATTTAAATCCTCAAAACTATTCTAGATAGACATGCCATTCGACATTCCCAGTTTAACATATGAGTTGTGTCATGGGCACTCCTTATGGCATGCAAACAACTGAGGAATTTCATGTCAAATTCACTGAATACCTTTCAGACTTTCCACAGTATACCGCACCACTACCACAACATGTACAAGCTTATTACTGTAATATCTACCTCCATGCTGTAATGCAACCATTTTGCATGCATAATAACTTAGGAATGGTTCAACATTGTGATCGTTTTTTAATTGGTACCTTCAGTATGTGGGGGGGGGGGGGGGTGGACCTGTACACTTCTACACTTATAAAAGGAAGTTTGAATGAAACTAGTATCTATAATGTTTTGAAGCTATTCAACATTTTAATTTTGTGTATTTGCATGAATTGAAAACCTACAACTTTGGTTTATGGGTCATTGGATAGGGATTTGCCACAAACCCATAAATTGAAGGAGCAATGGCACCTCTATCTATAATAAATTTGAAGCTGTTCAAGATTTACATTTTGCATATTTACCTTATTTGCATCAATTAAAAACATACAACTTTGGTTCATGGTTCATTGGATAAGGCTTTGCCACAAACCTATAAATTGAAGTTGAAATGGCATGTCAATGTATAATAGTTTTGGAGATACTCAGCTTTGAAATTTTTCAAAGACCCTTATTACCATACTTAGAAATTCTACTTAACTTATACTGTCCATTATATTGGCAGGTGTTACAAACCTATATGCACATTGAAATTTTGAGTATCTGCAATATTTTGAAAGATATCGAGCTTTTAAAATTTTAATTGCCCCTAAATTTGTATACTTTTAAACATCATGACTATTCGAAATGAGATGCACAATTTCACAGGTTAGGTCAGTCAGCATAGCAAGTTTGGTGGTTTTCAGAAAAATAGTGCTTGAGAAAATCTCCAGACCAACTTGTCTGTGAAGAAAAGAGAAAAGAAAGAAAGAAGGAAAGAAAGAATACGGAACCAATTCTTTTGTAACTAAATGGGGGATGAAATTTAATGGCTATATATTAAAGATTATGACTGTCGATAAGCATATAGTAAGAATAAATGATGGAAACTGGAACTTATTAAATTGACAGAATGTGACTTGTACAAGTACTAAGGTACACATTTTAGTAAATCTTCAATTGATAGTGTTCATGCACAATACATCAAACCTAAAGCCATCAAGCTTAACAGTTACTTGTGTGGTATTTTGGCTGCCCACATAAATATAAACAGGGCAACATTTGGGGACAGTCTTTGGAAGAATAACAATTCATTGACGCATGAGTCAGCAGCTTCTCTGTGTTATTCTAAGGAAAGTGTAAAGGTTGTTAAGTGTTTTCAATATTCTGCCACATGTGCAACTTTATGCCTTCTTGGATGTTTTTTTCACTTTATTTAAGCATTTATTCCAAATACTTTTGATTTCAATAAACATGCATGTTTGTTTCTTGGTATAATGCACTGTAATAATTACATGAATGTACATGATAAACAGGCAACTTAAGGATATACGGCAAGTTAGCAGTGACTTTCACAAATTTAAAATACTGAATATAACTGGATTCAACTATATAGTATGGTAAACTATACATTTTCAGAAAGCTAACAAACTGAGGGTGCTTTTCATTTCAATTTCACATTGCTGGTTGGTTGCAATGTTTGTTTAGCAATTACATGTACGCAAGTGATCATCATAATTTAGTACAAATAACACTTCAATTTTTTAAAGTCTGAACATATTGGCCTCAAATCTGTATATAGTTTATTTTTAACAGAGGGCCTAGAAGTCTGGAGCCTTTGTTCCCTTGGGACTGATAAGCTCAGCAGACTGACATTGCCTCAGGCAAAAACAGGCTAGCTAGGACACCAGTTTCAGTCATGGTGTGCTGACATGTCTGTGCAGCTCTAGTGGAAATATAGCCTGCCTGGTACATATGGCAGCACAGAGTCAATCTGTTCTTGCATGAACAGAAAGAGACTCTCTGTATTTTATTGAGAGCCTCATTACACAGTTGTTGGGAGTTTTTTTTTTTTTTTAACTGCAAGACCGAAACCTTCCAAAGCATATACCTAGCATGCATGGATAGAAAGCTGCCAGTGAGACAGGTTCAAGTTAATTATGAATACAAAATGGTTGCCTGGCACCATAGACGTCAAGCAATAGGTCATACAGCAAGCAGTTCAAGGTCTGCATGTGGATTGGGGAGAAATTCGGTGAATTTAGCATGTATACATTAAAGTTCCCCAAGTTTTTTTTGGTATCCTATTGGATTTACCAGTTGTCTCAAACCTATATGTGTAAGTTAAAACTTTGTGTCTATCTCCAATTGTTTGGAATGTATGGAGCTTTTAAAATTTTAATGGCCCCTAATTTGCATAAATTTTTAAACATCATGACTGTTCCAACCCAGGTGCCTAATTTCACTGGTACATGAGTCACCATGGCAAGTTTGGTGATTGTTGGCATAATAGTGTCCTAGAAAAACTCCATACAAATCTGGTCATAAAGAAGAAAGAAAGAAAGAATTCTTGGAAAAACAAAATGTCTGGGTTTTTTAACGCGCACGTTAAAAAAATACCTCAACAAAACTGTGTAAAACTTAGGTTCTGAACAAAGTGTAGAAAATCTCTTACTGTTCATGTTAAACAAATCTCTCAGGCCAAGTACCTTGGTGGCCTGGTCACAATGCTGCAGGCTTCTTAGGAAGATGCATTGCACCTGGGGCTATCTCAACCAGCCCTTGATCCCAAGAAACCACTGCATCTCTGGGTTGAAGCCTGTAATGTGATACCCCCCCCCCCCCCCTCACAAATATCCCAGCAGGAGTGTAAGAGTTGGCTTGACCACCAGGAGCTTAACAATCTTCCAGTCCACAGCGACTGTCTTTACAACATTATTGATTTCATAATCACAGAACTGGAGTGTGGAGCACCTATGCGTCTATCCGTTGGACAAGGCATTGAAAGGAGGAACATGTCAATACATTATTAGTTTCCAACACTGATGCAAGATTTGACAAAGGAAAGGATAAAAGAAAGTGTAACACCAAAGAAGAATGTTTTGATTTGATAAAGTATTTCATCAACAATGCATACTTTAGCTTTGGTAATAAAGGAAAGCAAATCGGTGGAATACCCATGGGAACTGATCCAGCTCCTTATATTGCCAATTTATATATGCATTATTATGAATCCAAATGGATGGAAGAATTGGCAAAAACAAACTACACCGCTACAAGAAGATTCTATTCACATACTAGAAGATTCATCGATGATCTGTGTGCTCTTAACAACAAGGATGAGATCAAGAAACATTGGAAGGAAATTTACCCAAAAGAACTCATTTTGAGTAAAAAAAAAAATGAGAGTGACAATAAGGCAACTTTCCTTGATCTTGAAATAGGGATTGACAAGCAGTATGGGACAAAGATTTTTGACAAACAAGAACAATTCAAATTTGACATGGTTTCATTTCCTGATATCACTGGAAACATTCCAGAGAACCTAGCCTGTTGTGTCATCATTAGACAGGTTTTACGCATCACCAGAAACACATCACAAATAAGTGAATTTGGAAGGAGAATAAGAATATTGATGCAAAAACTATGCCACAAAACCTATGACACCAAAACGCTATATAAAACTCTGTTGAAGTGTTTCCATAGATATGGAATACTGACAAAATACAACATTCATTCCAAAACACTAATACATATTAATCTATAGATTTAGGTATGGCTAACATAGAAGTGGTGGTAGGCGATAGTTGGTAAACCGTAAAGTTAGCTTAAACCCAACTAGAGATTTTGTCTAGTCTGTCTACAGTCAGAAACTATCATTCATTGTTGGCTCCTCCTTTTTCATCACTTGAGTGTATAGGTGACTATAGTCAATTACCTTAAACACTCACTTCACGGTCATTGTTAGTACATAAGTGGAACATACTTGAGACGTCTGTCCATCCATGCATTGCTAACGCCATATCTCAAAAAATACTCACTTTACAGAGACCAAATTTTTATCACAGGAGGCCATTGACACGTTTCAGGTGCCTGTTGAAAAGTAGGTCACTAGTTCACATATTTAGGTCTCAGTACTACATAATTACGGTGTTAACACAATATCTACAAAAATATTAAATGTAGCTTCATCAATTATTTATGATAGTTGGTCCTAAGGATGTCTATTGAAAACTGTGTCACTGGGTCACATATTTAGGTCACAGTGCTGCATTGAAGAAAAATGGCAGCACCATGATATCTTCAAATATTAAATTACTCATTGTAGCTGCACCAATTATTTGTGACAGTTGGTCCTAAGGATGCCTCAGACACCTAGTGAAAACTACATCACTGCTGCATTGAAGAAAAATGGCCTTCCCATGATATCTTTGCTAATTGCATTTGTACCAAAGCTTTGTCATTAGGTCAAACAGAAATAACCTTGACCTACTGGAGGGATATTGTCATCACCTATGTGTCTGTCTGTTCGTCCATCCTGGCCGAGCGGTTTTCAGTCACTGATTGGCGTTTAATTTTTTGTTGTTTTTTTTAAATGAGGTTTGGTCGAATCTCTAAAACCGCCTGGCCCATTGCTTCAAAAAAAGGATAGGAACACTTCTTGGTACCAGGATGGGGTTGAATATCAAAGTTAGCTGTGGACGGAGTTTTCACATAGTGCTGTTTTGTTCCTTTTTTTGGTAAAATTGTTAAAAGTCATCTTCTCTGAAAACTGCATGGGCAGGTGTTTCAAATTATTCTGCTGGGGACGCGAAGACCAGGGTGGGACTTTTAATCAGTTGAGTATGGAGGTCAGCAGAGGATAGTCTGTTCATGTAGCCCTCTTGTTACAGAACCAGGATTTATTTTAAGGACTTGCATTTAGAAAGTTAAGCACTGGAAATGTGTTTATTTTAACTGTTTGCCCAGTGTTCAGAATGACAGTTGTGCTCAACTGAATTTTTATGGTGGTTCCAGATCCGACTACTTCACATTCATGTAAAAAGACCTTTCATTCAAACATGTTAGAGTACCTCCACACACATAAGACCTTCAAGTTAACAGCTTTTCTAGATACTGTAGGCTTATTTTGCACAAACAGAACAGAGACAAGCTGTATGACTTGGTCCAGAGCCCTGCACTGAAAGGGATAATAATTGTCTGTTCTAGATTGTCCACACAAACTGAGGATGAGAATCGGGTTCATCTGGCAGTGGTAGCATGTGGAGAAAGACTGGAGGAGACAATGGTCATGCTTAAGTCAGCCAGAGTGCTCTCCAAGGCCAAACTTTTCTTTCACATATTTGCAGAGAACCATTTACACCCATTGTTCAAGCAACAGGTAAGTAAAGCATACAAAGCATGAACGGCCCATGACATGGTACACTTGTGAACCTGCCTGACTTCAGAGGGCCACAGTAATGGTGTTTTTAATGTATATATACATGCACTACATGATGTTTACAGTGCTACCTGCCACAATGAGGACCTGGCTTTTTGGCTCAGTAGACTTAGGGTCAAAGAGCTTACCTGATCGCGTATGTCCATCAGTAAACTTTTTGCTTTTGGGTGCAGTACAGCCCACAGTTTTCAAGGTGGTCATATACAACCTTCAGAACTTACCAGATACATGGAAATCGAGATCCTTAGTACTGATATTGGTGGTGCCTGGGCTAGCGCTTTAAAGCATTAAACACTTTCCATATTCAAAAGGTAATTTCCCAAACCTTTACCTTTTTTTATACTGAATTTCAACAATTCATTGTACTGATTTTCTGGTTTTCCATCGATACAAATTCGAAAATTCTACCTTTTTATGCTGAAAAACTGAAAAAATTTTAAGGAAGTTTCCTTAAGTTGAGCAAAAATATACTTTTGCAGAGTTGTGAAAAACTAAAAAAGATATTAAGGAAGTTTCCTTAATTTGGACAAAAATGTGATATTACACAGTGATTTAAAACGAGAAAATAAATTAAGGAAAATTCCTTAATTTTGACAAAAATGTGATTTTACCCAGTGCTTTAAAACTAGAAAATAAATTAAGGAAAATTCCTTAATTTGGACGAAATGTGATTTTATCCAATGCCTTAAAAGTAGAAAATGAATTAAGGAACTTTCCTTAATTTGGGCAAAAACTGACTTTTGCCATGTTGTGTAAAACTTGAAAATATTTTAAGGAAAGTTCCTTAATCTGGATAAAACTGTGATTTTACCAAGTGTTGTAATACTAGAAAAATTTTAAGGAACTTTCCTTAATTTGAACAAAAATGTAGAAACGAGAAAATAAATTAAGGAAAATTCCTCAATTTTGACAAAAATGTGATTTTACCCGGTGCTTTAAAACTAGAAAAAAAATTAAGGAAAATTCCTTAATTTGGACAAAATGTGATTTTGTCCAATGCCTGAAAAGTAGAAAATAAATTAAGGAACTTTCCTTAATTTGGGCAAAAACTGACTTTTGCCATGTTGTGTAAAACTTGAAAATATTTTAAGGAAGTTTCCTTAATCTGGATAAAACTGTGATTTTATCAAGTGTTGTAATACTAGAAAAATTTTAAGGAACTTTCCTTAATTTGAGCAAAAACATATTTTTGCCAAGTTATGTAAAACTCAAAAAGAGTTTAAGGAAATTTCCTTAATTTGAACAAAAATGTAGAAACGAGAAAATTAATTAAGGAAAATTCCTTAATTTTGACAAAAATGTGATCTTATCCAATGCCTGAAAAGTAGAAAATAAATTAAGGAACTTTCCTTAATTTGGGCAAAAACTGACTTTTGCCATGTTGTGTAAAACTTGAAAATATTTTAAGGAAATTTCCTTAATCTGGATAAAACTGTGATTTTACCAAGTGTTGTAATACTAGAAAAATATTAAGGAACTTTCCTTAATTTGAGCAAAAACATTTTTGCCAAGTTATGTAAAACTCAAAAAGAGTTTAAGGAAATTTCCTTAATATGAACAAAAATGTACTTTTACTCCTAACTAAAATTGAGATTTATGCAATTTCTCCATAACATTTCAATGCAAGGTCACCAAACTTGCTCACAATATGTAGGTCTTTGCCACATAATGCTTTCCATGACCTTAAGGTCAAAGGTCAATGTCACAGGGGCATAGCAATGTCAGTCTGTTTCTGTGAAGCATCTCGTGAAGTGTTTGATAGAAGTCCATTATATTTAGACATTTTATGTATCTAGATGAGAGTTCACTTTTGACTTGTCACAAGTGATCTTCAGGTCAAAGGTCACAGCACTCTTTGAAAAATTGTGTTCCATGCAGTATATAGAAGGATTTGAGAGAAATTCATCACACTTGATTCGAACATCAATCAAGGTAAGACTTTTGTGAGGAAGGCTTCTGGGTGACCTTGAGGTCAAAGGTCAAGCTTATTAGGGCACCGCATGAATTTTTTCAAATGCTGTTAGACTGAAAACTAGACATAGCTTCCATGCAAGGCGTTGACTGAAGGGTCTGCCCTAACGAGCATGTAATTAGGCCACCATTTGCTCAAAATAGGTCATGGTGACACCAAAATCTAATTGGTTCATCTTGCCAGGTAAGATAAGCATATTGTTAATGTGTGCAAAATACAAGGAGGCATTCTTAAGATATCACGTTAACGAGAATGTGCACGTCCAGACAGACAGACAACCAAAAAACATAAAGGGTCCACCCCTCCCCCCCCCCCCCCATGAGGCAGACCCTTATAAAAGGTCAATGAAATTTCCCTGTTATGGGGTAAAAATGTACCTTACATGCACCAAGTGTTGTAAAGAAACTTGGCACTGTTTAGCAAACTTTCTGTGTGACAAATTACCCTCTCACAGGTTCAATGAGATCTCTTACAGTGGTTTTAATAAAAATTTGCATTTCACTGTTCGTGTGCATAAAACCTGTTCTTCAGAGATATATGGAATAAGAACTACTAATGAAGGCAAGTCACAAAATGTATATTGATTCTGGTAGCTAATGGAAACTATGGTCTTTTGAGAAATATGTTTATGGCAAAAAACATACATTGCATGAAGTATTCAAAAGGTAATGTCATTAATTCTTGTGACAAAGTAGACAACATGGTATTCTGTTCATTGACCATGTACAAAAATGTGGTTTTATTTTAAGGATATTTTCAGAATTCTGGGGGTATAAAGACAGCATAGTATTTGGTCCATCTATAGAAAGTGTCTATAGAAAGTGTTTTACACCATTCTACATTTGAACACTATTACATAATATTAATGCACCCACAGAGCATACACATGTGCTGATATTACCAAATCAACTTGCATATAAATCCATCTTAATATACATCATTCTTGAGTTCTAAAGTTTATGCAGGGGTTGTGTTCACTTGGGAATCAAGAATGTCTATTTCAGAACTTTTATATTAATAATTATGGTATACAGTGGTACCTGCTCTAAAGACCACCTCCAATTTAAGAATTTAAGACCACTCTTTCAAGACCCTCTGCTGTATTTACATGTTAAATATACCTTCAATTTAAGACCACCTGCAGTATGAGACCACTTTTTGTTGGCTGTAGGGGTGGTCTTAAATAGCAGGTACCACTTTACAACTTACTGGTGATTAGATGCTGTGCTCATGTCATCTTCTCTGCATTCTATATCAGACTGGTCATCTGCTAGCCCACATACTTCTAATATAAATTTCTCTGATATATGCAAATTTTGCATGTCAATCTTTCAACTCCTTCTGTCCATTTCTGCCTTCCCCATTAGATCTACCACAAATTTAATGGCCCATTAAAATAAAATGTCTCTTTATATCAAAAGTCTCTTTTTCTTTCATCAATCTAATTCTATAAAGCACCATTTAAACTACCAGAATATGTTTAAATTTATCCTGGTTTTCTTCTATCATGTAGCATGTCGAAGAAATGTACTTAAAAATCTGAAATGCTTAATTAACCAAACATTTGGATCATATTTAGGCCTTTTTGAAGAACATTCAATCTCTTTAAAGTCCATTATATGAAAAGATTAATAAAGACAGCTATCTATAATTGTATGTATTATGACTATAAGTCTTCTAGGATAATTTTTTTTTTCAATAATTATGAACTTTATGTCTTTCATGTCCAATTTTGACATTTTCTGGTTTGCCAATTTTTAATGCTGAAGTCCACACTTTTTTTTTTGCATCAATATCTTTCCCCATCTGACATGAGCATCATTCCTATTGGGTTGAAGATAGTTCCTGTTTTACCTTCTTGGGTCAGTGGTCTCAACCCAAAGGTAAAGTTGTCCGCATTTGCCTTCCAAACACTCCTATGGTCTTAACTGATGACCTTCTTCCAGGTGTATTTCTGCTGCTCTACTCTCTAGAAGGATTGCAGCTAGTGCTGTTGTTTCAGAGTTTGAAAGCCACTTTTGGGCTTCCATACCTGCAGCACTCCACAGGTCTTTTAATTCAGTGTAAAGTCTCAGACTATCTTCTACACTATCAACACAGTGGAGTCATCCATGTTTGTGGCATTCAGAATTGTTTCTGAAGCCATAGGGGTTCTCTCCCAGTGTCGTTTAGCATTTTCCTCTGCGATGAACTGGGCCTGGAAAGGTGAGGTGTTGACCCTAAATACAAATCTATGAAACTCATACATCAAGAAGTGATGATACGATCTATCTTTGTTCTCTATATCGATTTGTAAATACTTTTCACTGATGTCACAGACCAAGGCCACTGGTGTTTTCCTGAACTGCATTATGACATTCACTAAATCTTGGAATAACTTGGGTCCCTGATGAATTTTGTCATGAAGTGATACACCCTCTGATTTTGCCAAAGCAGCAAACACAATGCACACTTTAGTTGTACCTCAATCCTCCTTTACCACTGGGAAGTGTGGTAGATACCACTTTGTATTTTGTTGTTGTTCAGGTGTGATCTTTTTCATATGGCCCTTCCCAACATACTGCCCAATAAATTCTTATATTCATCTCCGAGGCCAATTTTCGAAGTTTATGCATGAATTTCCTTGTTGTCCTTTTTACACCATACCAATACAAGGCCATCCCAGTGTTGTGAATCTTGTTGTAGGCTGTCCTGGGTTACCAAGAATTTCTTGGATGCTGTGATGCAAATCTAGGCCTATCAGCAAATCTACTTGATTTCTTCTCTTCTCACAAACTTAGGAAAATATATACCATATTTTTCTAATGTTTGAATTTCAATTTTTGTTCATTACAGTCAAGGGCTTGTAAATCCCCTGTTACATTGTCACAAGTTTTAATCATGATTACTTTTTTTGTCCAGACTTTCCAGTCCCACTTCCACAGGCAATTGTTTCAAAGGTATCTTGTTGACCATTCACAACATTGACTGTTGTTCTTGTGATGTTTCCTTCTAGACCAAGCTCTGCAGCAACACTGTTATTTATGTAAGTGCATGTACATGCATCATTTAACAATGCATTCACTTTGATTCTTCAAGTTCCATTCTTAAGGATGACTGGTAATGTTTACAATGAAATGAATTTTGACTCTGTCAATTTTGTTCTTTTACAGTCACCATGATGGTCATACTGGCAATAGGTAGTTGCTCTGTGCTGGAGTTTCTGCTCTCCTCCGTGGAACAACCATGTACCTGTTTCACTTCTGTTCGCCCATCTGTACTTTCTGGCTCTCTATTTACAGAAACTCTGTTTTCATGTAAAAGTCTATTGTGATTATTTCTACAACCATTTATTCCACACTTTTTTTGCACTCATTTCCACAATGTTTTGTTCCTAATCAACAGTAGCACAATCACAGCTCTTTTGCAGTCTCCCATCTTTACTGACACTTTGCATGTGTCACAACGCCATATGACATGTCTATTTGTAACTTGGCAGCCATTCACAGGACATTTGTAGTCAGATGTATAATTGGATGATGGACCTCGACTGAGTAAACTTTTGCTCTTTCCTTTCCTGTCATATGGCTCTGAAAATTGCTCCAAAAAGCCTCGGACATTTTTACGGGCCATTTTTTTATATTCTGTTTCTTTCCTGATCCACACACCAGTATGTAATATACATGCATCAATGGATTCTTCATAGCCACTGTCATTTCTGCCACCATTCTGCACGTCATTTTTCTCAGTAGCACTGAATAAATTAGGCAACTGCCCAAATTACTGTGCATTCCTCCTTTAATATATTGATCATGATAAGATCCAGTACATCTGTAAATTTTGCCACATCTTCCTTAATTTTTGCTTGTAGGATTGACTTGAAATTGTTTATTTCCGCAAAATAGCATGGCTATAACCTTTGCTTGGCACCACCATATTTCGTTTTTGAGTCTGTCTTTGGCAGCTTAATACACAGCTGCATAATGGCCCAAGCTTTCCATTACCTGTAAGGTATTGCTTTGTAGATGTTCTCTGATTTGCAGTCCTTTGTATTCTGGAGTTGCTGGGGCTCTATCAATGCATGCCTCAAAGGCAGCTTTCCAACTTTCTTAAGTTTTGATTTGTCCAGAAAATACAGGGATGGATATAAGCTCCAGTTGTTCCCACATGTCTTGCTGCAGTGCTGCATTGTCACTGTTGGATGCTGGGGGGTTAATTGGTCCTGGCTCACCATACAAGCCTTGCAGCCTATAACTTCAGCCTGGGCTACTTGACCTTGGCCTTCATCAATTACCTGTATCAGTCTGGCCACATCCAGATTTGTTTTACACCTTTTCCTCAAAACTTCAAAGTTTCTTTTTTCAGTGCTTTTTTTCTGAATTTAAGCTTGCTCTGTTGCAATTTTTTCCACATTGTTTTTTTGACTAATATCCTTTGTTTCTTCATTCCTGCATTCATCTTATTCATTTTTGTTCTCTTTTTCACCTTTGTCACTTTTCTCTTTGTTTTCATTTTTTCTGCATTGGTTTAATGGGTCTGTGATTCCTCTGTAACATTTTCTCCTTCGTTTTTTTTTTTTCATGTTGCTGTCACACTCTTTTTCATCCTTGTTCTTTTTTCTCTTTTCCTTTTTGTCATCTTTGCTGTGACTTTCTGTATTTAAAGTACACATACTCAGTGGCACCATGCTACATGTATGTGTGCATGTCTGTGATTTCTTTTAATTTTTCCATCTCAGTACATAGTTTTCAAAGCTCATCAATCTTTTCTTTCTTGCAGTACACATCTCTTTGTGTCATCATGACACAGACGGTCTTCTGCTGTGCGACACCCATTCCTGCTGCTGTAGAAGTGGGCCCATATCTGTGTCAAGTTTATCAGGATCACATTTCTCTATCGGCTCTATCACTTGCCTTCTAATGGCTGCCAGTGTACCTTTCTCTTTGGGTTTTGCCAAGCGTTATCTCCCTATCTTTACTTGTGGGTTAGACTTTTCTTCTGTCTCAACCACTTTCTCACTATCTGGCTCCTTTTCTGTTTTTTTACTATGCTCTCATACTGTATTATCTTCATATTCAGGTTTCATTGTGCATTCAGCATCTCTCTCTGGGGCAGCATGGTTGTCAGCGTGTTCTGCATCTTTCTTTGCTGAAACCTCTTCCAAATTACTCTTGTTTGACATCTTTAACTATGCTCTGCTACCAGTTCATGTTCACTAGGGAATCAAGAATGTCTATTTCAGAACTTTCACATCAATAATTATGGTATACAGCACTTACATAGTGATGGGATGCAGCACTCATGCCGTCTTCTCAGCATTCTACAATATATCTCAGACTGGTCATCTACTGACCTACATACCTCATACGGGAATTTCTCAGATACACTGTATGTGCAAATTTTGCAAGTCAGTCTTTTAACTCCTTCTGCCCAGGCCCTGTACCCTTGGGCTGACTATGATGTCACCTATGTTCTGTCTAAGTTTGTGTCTTACACAGGCGCTCCTAATGTTCAGTCAGTCAAGCTTCCGTGCTAAATACGTGAGGGGGCGGGGGGGGGGGGGAGGAGTAGTGGATTAAACGAGTGGACCTGGAACATCTGTGCGTTCAATAACCCACATAGGGCCATATCTGCAATAAAATATTGTGTATTCATCTGTGCGGTCAATTATTTGTGCTTATAAGATGATGGCGGATGGGCCTAAAACCACAACGTCGTCACATGGAGCTCCTATATAGATAGGAGCTCCATGTGACGACGTTGTGGTTTTAGGCCCATCCACCACCATCTTATAAGCACAAATAATTGACCGCACAGATGAATACACAATATTTTATTGCAGATATGGCCCTATGTGGGTTATTGAACGCACAGATGTTCCAGGTTCACCCTCTTAATCCACTACTCCCTCCCCTCCCCCCCCCCCCCACGGCATATATTAGCACGGAAGCTTGACTGATTGAACGTTACGAGCGCCTGTGGTGTCTTATGCAGGTTCACTGCCATGTACAACATCAAGGTCCCAGCTCCAATACATCTCAACTTATCAAATCAACAGTAAAGTTCACATAATGAGTCCTGTAACCTTGAAAATCAGGCCAAGGGCATCAACCTATTCTGAATCTAGCCCTCACACAGGACCATCCTCATGTACAAGATCAGTTGCAGTGCAAACCCTTCTTAGGTTATCACATGAACAGCGAAAATTCACATAA
Source organism: Hermodice carunculata (assembly GCA_964020975.1). Classification (NCBI taxonomy): domain Eukaryota; kingdom Metazoa; phylum Annelida; class Polychaeta; order Eunicida; family Amphinomidae; genus Hermodice; species Hermodice carunculata. Next base: position 87,635,547 of record OZ026612.1, read on the forward strand.
AACGCCCTGTGACCTTGGGAATGAGGTCTAGGTCACTGGTGTATCGTCTTAATCTTTCCTGTATAGAGGACCATAAACCAATTCAACATTAAAGTTCCAGCTCACACAGTTCACAAGTTGTAATGTGAACAGTAACAGACCTTGGGATTGGGGTCAAGGTCACTCATGTACTGTGTAAGTCTTGTACTCCTTTAAGAGACTAGCATGTGCAATTTCAAAGTCATAACTCCAATAGTTCTTAAGTTATATGAACAGTGAACTTCACATATCTTGCCCTGTGACCTTGAAAATGAGGTCAAGGTCACCCATGTACTGTCCATGTCTCATCCTTACTCTCAGAAGGGTCCCTATGCAATTCAGAAACAACTGGCTGAGTATTTTAATGTAAAAAAGATTTTCCCCAATAAATGAACCAAACAAATCATATTTTTTTTAAAAAATCACTGAAGTGTATCCACTTGCAAAAAATTAAAATAGACACTTATCAAAGTTTAACACAAGTCTGGCCAAAATTATGTAAGTTATGACCATTCGAAGAAATTCCCATGTTAAAGTTTCCTACTAAAACTTTTTTAAGATTTTCCAAAAAAATCGATGGAACATGCCTGTTTCTACAAAATAGGTAGAGGCCTATCAAAGGTACATCCCTGGAGAGTTTGGCATGAATCTGGCCAAATCTTTTTAATTTGTGACCATTATAAGAAATTTAGACACTTGGGCTATGCAAATGAACCATACCAATGCAGCCAACATGCACGTCACCTGTGTGACTTGCAGTGATTGCATCAGCATAATACAGGGCAGAGCCTAGAGTCACTGTTCACAGGCACATACTGGCTGTTCCCTCAGGTTGACACAGCCTAACATGTAAGATTGTATAATGATACAGTAACAGGGTCCAAACAACAGGGTAGGCTAGCAAGAATTGTAACAGCCATCACCATCATTACATGTCAAGACTGCATGTCCCTGGGAATGAAATGCTAAAGATGAAACATGTGAAAGTTAAATTTCATAAAAGATACAAAAACCACTGAAGCATGACCATTTGAACAAACTTGTTAGGGATGCACTTAATGTAATTGCCATTAAGTTTGAAGGGAATGTGGCTGATGGTTTTGGAGAAGTCAAAACTATAAAGTGCTATTGCAATTCCCATTGACCGACATACACTTAGTAATCAATAGGAATGTATGCATTAAATGATAAGTACGTGAACTAAAAAAAATTGTTAAAAATCTAGGATTCACAGCAATGCCACCTTGTGCACAACTTTGTTTGACCCTTTGTCAAGGAACATTTCCACCAAGTTTCAGCACAATCTCAGTGATGGTCTTGGAGAAGTTAAACATAGCCAAAACACACAAAAAATCATTTAAAAATGGGCAAAAAAATCAAAGTGCCACCTGGTGAAGAAATTAAGGTCTGGAGCCCCCCCAAAGTGTACCTATGTAATTTTGAAGCAATTGGCCCTGCAATTTTGTAGTAGGAAGATTTTTGAAGATTTGAAATTTGCCAAAAAATGAACAAAAATTTCATGAAAAATAGAAAAATCATTGAAGCATGGTCATATGAACACACATAATAGGCACCCATCAAAGGTACATCCCCATCAAGTTTGGAATGAGTCTGGTTTTGGAAATGAGGTCAAAAATGTGATTTATGATTGCAATTCCCATTAACTCACATAATAATCAATAGGAATGTATGCATTGACCGACAAGTACCCAAATTGAAGTAAATTGTTAAAATTCAGGGATCCTCAGCAACCCTGTCTAGCAAACAGTCTTGTGTGACCCTTCGACAAGGAATATTTCCACCGAGTTTCGGCACAATCTGGGAGACGATTTTGGAGAAGAGGTCAAAAATAGTGAAGAAACACAAAAAATCATTATAAATGGGGACAAATCACAATGCCACCTGTTGAACATATTAAGGTCTGGGGATCCCCAGAAGTGATCCTTCAGCAATTTCAAAGCAATTGTCCAAGTGGTTTCGGAGATTTTCAAAGATTTCCCCCCAAAATGAACCCCCAAAAAATCGTATCTCATTTTGTTAACTAACAAACAATGTTATCGGTTAAAACGTACTGCACAGGCCGGGTGTACCAGTCCATATCCCTGGCTTGATTCTGTATCTTTGGATGTTACCTCACTCTGGAACTGTGACGCCCCGTTCTACGCTTTAAAGATGAGAGTGACCGTGGCGGCTACAAGCCGCAGATTTTCCTCGACATCAAGGGAGGAAATTATTTTGTCAGTTCCTTAATAATACGAGATTTGTTACTCCGGAAGGAGCCCAGTTTACAGAAATAGACACCAGTGGATGACGTGTATCTGCTTCGGCCTCAGAAGATACAGATGTCATCCAGCAGTGTATATTTCTGTACCCTGGGCTCCTTCATGGAGTAATAATAATATTTGCTTCCAAGTGTTGATCTGCAGTACTGTTAATTAATTAACATCCCCTTTTCCATACATTTTACTGGTAAAATGTAAAACAGCAGATTTCAAAATTATATATACGTCTGAGCAAATATCTGAAGCCAAAAATATGTTTTCTGGGCAGTTTCTGAGCACATGATATGTTTGCTCTTTCATTTCAAACTGAGACGAAGGAAGTAGCCTTACATGTAGAGCATATCATAAATTATCCATGAATTACTTATAACACCACACTTCATTTAAATGGTGCCTGCATGTACACTGGTATAATAGAATTTAGCCATTTACATTGATAGTATAGGTACATGAACAAAGATGACAACTATGAATCCCTGACATGAAGGTCTGAACTGACCTGTGTTATTTATGCCAATAAAAACTAGAAGTGAATTTTTTGTGCGAAAAACATGCATCCCCAAGCAGCCCTGTGACCTTACCTTTGAGAGTTTGATAGACTTCAATCATACCCATTTGAAGATGTGGCAGAGAAACCATTTTATATTGCATCGCAGTGTGACCTTGACCTGTGACCTGAAGATCATCCACAATCATATGGAAAAAGTCCCGAAATCTATAGATTATTTGTACCAAAAGTTGCAAGTGAATCTGGCTTATAGTTTTCAAAAAGTCAGAATATCAACTATTATTGCAGACCCTATTGACTTACATGATCATCAATGAGAATGCAAAAATTCACAAAAAAACAAAACATTAAAAATCCAAAAATCATTGGAGTATAACCACTTGAACACAGTTGGTAGATACCTCCCGATGAACATCCTCGCCAGGTTTGAAGTGAATCTGGCCAATTGTTTTGGAGAAGTTGAAAAGGTGAATTAGTATTGCCATACCCATTGACTTATAGTAATCAATGGGAACGTATGCAGTTTGACCTTTCAAGGCCACTTGGCTTAAAAATAAACCATACAAATTGAAAGCCCATAGGTACTTTCCTATTAACATTCAATTGCTACCTTGGACCTACAATGCACCATTAAGAAGGTATAGGCCAATATGTGAAATTGCTGAGTGTGCAGAAAAATGCAACAAGGATTTGACCTTGACCGTTGACCTCAAGGTTATATATTATTATATGGGAAAAAATTCTCAGACCCATAGATTATCTTTACCAAATTAGGAAGCATTAGGCCAGTTGTTTTGGAGAAAGAAGTTGAAAATGTGAATTAGCACTGCAATCCCCATTAACTTGCACAGTGTCATCAACAGGAATGTATGCAGTTTGACCTTTCATTTTACTAGTTTGTTTTCAAAAGCACTGGTAAATCAATTTCCAGGTAGATTGAAATTCTATTTAACTGTTTAAATAAGCCCGACATACACAATAAGATTTTCCTCATCCAATTCCCACCAATCTAATTGTATAAGATTAAGTAGGTAAAGTTGGCTCATTTACCCCCACCCTCCACCCCCACCCCACCCCCATATGGATTGATAACAAGAGTTCTGACATGGCATCACATCGATTAAGTAGCTAAAGTTGGATCCTGTAAGCTCCCCCCCCCCCCCCACACACACACACACTGATAACAAGAGTTCTGACACAGCGCAGCATCACACCATTGGAGTTGATGGACCAAAATAGGCCCAGGCTCTATTTTCAGCTGAGATCGGGTGACATTGTACCCCATTACCCCTCTGAGATGAGGTCAGCATCCTCATCAGACCACATATACAGCTAAGATGGCCAACCAGTGGCCCAGGAGTAACAAGTGATAGTAATTAACTCATTTAATGTTGTGGTGTCCATCCTAAAGAAATTGTTGTAGCTGGTAGGATCATTGTCTTCCAGTTCCTGGAGTAGACAATGAAAGAGATCACATTTGAGGTTTATTCAAAATCCACTGCTTCACCCACACTGTTCTCTGCCTTTTTTTTTGTCTTTATGGAATACGCTGCAACAGCTTGAGTCCACAGCTTTACTATTTTTTTGTTTCTATCATCAGTCATGTTGTGAATACTTTGATGAATTTTGATGGGTAGTTTTATTTTAGAGCAGAAGTGCAGGAAATTTAAGAAATGGTGGCCTGGGCAGTGTCTTCTCAAACTGGAATTGCAGGGATGAATGGACAAATTGGGGGGGAGACTGATCCAGTGTGCACCAGTGGATGTTGTATACTCAACAGTTGGTTCTAACTGCAGGGGGCAGCTGGATTTAATTAACTTATTAATGGTACCCTGTATGTTGAGCTTAAGAAAAACACATCATTTACCTAGTGCAGGTAGCAGTACAGTGAAACCCATCTTGAAAGACCACCTTTGAGGATGACCAAATTGTGGTCTCTCGAGATAGGTGGTCTTTCATGAGAGGTATAAATAATATGAAAAGTACTAAGCAAAGTATCCTGAAAAGGTGGTCTTCAAGGCAGGTTGTCCCATTGAAGTGGTCTCTCAAGAGAGTGACCACTGTATGGATTTATTATACCGGACTTTGGGGACAGAGCAAAATAAAATGATCCATATATGTTCATATCAGCAGAGAAGAAACCCAATCCCTGTTGTCAGTTTCATAAATGGACATCTGATGGGTGTGAGTATAATCTTTATTGGAAGAAATTTGTGACTTCAAATTTAAAATACTTCCATATAATGGCAGGTGGTTCAGAGCATGGACCAGTGGTTTGTGCACTGCTGTGCACATGGCCTTATCAGTTAAGTAGATGAATGAGCCTGTCATGAGTACTGAGATGATAACTGACCCCAGCAGTAAGCTTTGGTGGTGCTGGCAGAACAAAAACAGCTATGCCCTACATTCTCGAATTCGGATCTTATTACACTGGCCTCTCTGACTAGGCAGGACAGGACATTAAGAAAACAGCTTTGCCCTACATTCTTGAATTTGGATTGCACTTGACAAAATATCTCCTGCCTTGCACCACTGGTGGATGGTCAGAATGCACAGACAAGACTGTGGGGTTTTCTGAAGCTGTAGCAGTGACATGGTCATGATGGTAGGATGGAAATTGGTTTGCTGTACAGTGGGCTCTTTGGCAAAATGTACTTTGTTTATGATACTGATACACCAAATATGCTGAAATCATTGCAGCAAGCACTTAAATTTACTTGAATTAATCTAGCTTATAAGTTTTGAGGGAATCCACAGTTTATTTTTAGGCAGCTTTTTTTTTTTTTTCATTTGTGGCCGGCACACTTGGCCAGCACGTTTTATTGTCTTTATTGCACTGAGGCTAGTTAGTGCCACAATAGTTGGCAGCTTTGGTGCCCTTTTGATCCTGGCCGGCATGACCACAATTTGTAAAACTACATATTATTCAACAGCTAACAGTCATTGGTTTATATTTGTGCTTGGTTCAAATGTAACTGCCATGCTTTTGTGCATATGTATTCCAGAAGACATATTACATGGTGTACTCCAATTAGGTGTCAAAATAATGCATTGAAAAATGAACTTAGGCAAGGAACCTATCTTGTTCTGCATACAACTATAGTTTGAGATATTTTGAATGTCCCTGATTTTCACAACTCTAATCTGAATTATTTCATATGAAAATAGAAAATTTGTAATGCCATGCATGGAGGTACATCCCTACCAAATTTTGAATTTCTATGGTGGTTTGTGATCAAACTGCCCAATTTCTTTTAAAAGAAGACATAAGCAAAATGATAATACAGTTTTAAAGCCTTCCTCCATCATCAAAATGCTCACATTTCAAAGCTAGCCTATAACTAGAAAAGAAGACTTGCTTCATAGCAAATCTATGTGGGTGCCTTCTAAATGAGAACAAGTTTGAAATGCTACACTTTGCATAACCTAAATTTTTTGTATTAGGATAATTTCATCAATTAAAATGCTTTTACTTTTGTTCTTGGTTCATTGGATGTGGTCATGTCACAAACTTATAAACTGAAGTTTGAATGACACCACTCATTTTAAAAGTTTTGAAACTATTCAAGATCTCAATTTTGTGTATTTGCACAAATTGAAAGCCTACAACTCTGGTTCATGGTCCATTGGATGTACCTATGTCACAAACCTATAAATTGAAGTTGGAATGATACATCTATCTATAATAGTTTTGAAGTGATTCAGGATTTAAATATTGCATATTCACCAAATTTGCATAAATTAAAATTCTACAACTTTGGTTCATGGTTGGTTAAATGCGGGTATGTCACAAAACTATAAATTGAAGTAAGAATGACACCTCCATCTATAATAGTTTTGAAGCTATTAAAAGATTCAAGTTTTGCATATTCACTTAATTTGCATAAATTAAAATTCAACAACTTTGGCTCATGGTTCATTGGATGCAGCTTTGCCACAAATCTATCAATTAAAGTTGTAATTGCATCTCTATCAATAGTAGTTTTGGAATATTCAATTTTTAAATTTTTAAATGCCTTTCATTAGCACAATTTAAAATTCTACAAATTTCATTTACTGTCCATTATGTTGCAGGTGTCACAAACCTATTCATGGCCAGTGAAATTTTGTGTCTATCTGCAATAATTTGGAAGATATGGGCTTTTAAAGTTTTAATTGCCCCTAATTTGCATAATTTTAAACGTCGATCATGACTTTTTCAAATTATATGCACAATTTCACTGCTAGGTCATTCAGCATATCAAGTTTGGTGGTTTTCAGAATAATAGTGCCAGAGAAAAACCTTTGAACAAATTTGCTTGTTAAGGAGAAAGAAAGAAGTTCTTGGAAAAACAAAATGTCCAGGTTCGCACCCAGACATAAGTTGGGACACTTGACCAACATAAATGTTAAATATTGTCAACACTATAGTAGGTAGAGGTGCCATTCTAAGTTGAATTTTGATTAGTGCAAATTTTGCAAGTACAGGATTAGTTGCCTGAGTACCTGGACTGGCTAAAATTTCTTATTGGTGAAACCTATTTTGAGAGACCACCTCTGGGGATGACCAAATTGTGTATAGTTATGAATCATAAACTAGAGATCTTTGTCAGGTCCATGGCTATATGGTCCAATGTAGAGGGATTGAACACTGAGTGCACATTGTTGAAGAAAAAAATGGAGGGGGGGGGGGAGCTCTTTTTGGTACGCCCCCCATGAAAGTAGGCCTATATTCAGAGTATGATGAAATTAAATAATTCATTTTACTACCGTACACATACATGTACATGTCCCTCCAAAAATTGTCCCTATCCTCTTACAAATCATTTGTTCCCATGTTGTAAATTGGCTTAGCACTATCGTAAATGAACAAGAGGACCAATATGGTCCTATGCTTTGCTGACTGTCTTAGGAGGGAAAATTTTTTATACACCTGTAACATTACATTGCCCCTGCCCTTCAAAAAAAAGGTTTAAAATATATAAAGAAATATACAGTAGGATCAAATAAATAAGTAAATTTCAGAAGTCCAGGTCAAATAGTTTCCAAAAGTAGCCTACATAATATAGTGGGACTTGCTATAATAGTACCACCCCTACGGCCAGACAAATGTGGTCTCTTTCAGCCTCAATTATGACCAGGGTTGAATGTTGTGATTAGAGGTTCAAAAGTAATAGCTATGCCATAGAAAAGGGTCGGATAACATGACCCTGAAAGAAAGGAGGGGTCTTGTTATCCTCACACTTTTTTATGGTATAACAGACTTTCACCATCTGTGGACTACATACATGGTCACAAGGTGGCCAAACTCCCTGTCACAATGTTAACTGCAATAAAAGCCCCTTATACATGGCAACTTCCACTGTGACGAGCCCAACTCAATCTGTTGATTGAACAAATTATGCTGTTTATTCACCACCATAATATAACAATATCCTTAAAATAAAACTATACTTTTATGCATGTTTAATGAGCAAAGTGCCATGTTGTCTACATTATTTGTCACAAGATTCAAGGACATTACCTTCAAGAATACTTCATGCAGTGTATGTTTCTTGCCATAAACATATATCCCCAAAAACCTTTAACCAGAATTAATGTACATTTTGTGTTTAGCCTACATTATAAGTAGTTTTCATTCCATATATATCCAAAGAACAGGTATTATGGTCACCAAAAGTGTACTGCAAATTCTTATTAAAATCACTGCAAGAAAATGTCCTTGAACCTGTGGGAGGGTTATTTGATGCACAGAAAGTTTGCTACAACAGCACAGTTTCTGTACAACACTTCGTACATGTAAGGTGCATTTTTACACCAGAAAGGAAATTTCAGTGACCTTTTTTTCCAGTCTAACAGTACTAGAAAAAAGTACATGCAGTGCCATCATGACCTTGACTGTTGACCTGAAGGTCACCCATAAGCCTTTCTCGTGAACGTCTTTCCTCGATCCATGTTTCAATTGAGTGTGATAATATCTCTCAAATCCTTCTATCTGCTGCATGGAACACATTTTTTCAAACAGCCCCGTGACCTTTGACCTCAAGATCATTTGTGACAAGTCAAGTGAACTCTCCTCTAGATACATAAAATGTCTAAATGTGATGAACTTCTATCAAACACTTCAAGAGATACTGCACAGAAACGATTGACATTGCTATGCCCCTGTTACATTGACCTTTGACCTTAAGGTCATGGAAAGCATTATGTGGCAAAGACCTACATATTGTGAGCAAGTTTGATGACCTTGCATTGAAATGTTATGGAGAAATTGCATAAATCTCAATTTAAGTTGGGAGTAAAAGTACATTTTTGTTCAAATTAAGGAAATTTCCTTAAACTCTTTTTGAGTTTTACATGACTTGGCAAAAATATGTTTTTGCTCAAATTAAGGAAAGTTCCTTAAATTTTTTCTAGTATTACAACACTTGGTAAAATCACAGTTTTATCCAGATTAAGGAACTTTCCTTAAAATATTTTCAAGTTTTACAAAACATGGCAAAAGTCAGTTTTTGCCCAAATTAAGGAAAGTTCCTTAATATATTTTCTACTTTTCAGGCATTGGACAAAATCACATTTTGTCCAAATTAAGGAATTTTCCTTAATTTTTTTTCTAGTTTTAAAGCACTGGGTAAAATCACATTTTTGTCAAAATTAAGGAATTTTTCGTAATTTATTTTCTCGTTTCTACATTTTTGTTCAAATTAAGGAAATTTCCTTAAACTCTTTTTGAGTTTTACATGACTTGGCAAAAATATGTTTTTGCTCAAATTAAGGAAAGTTCCTTAAAATTTTTCTAGTATTACAACACTTTGTAAAATCACAGTTTTATCCAGATTAAGGAACTTTCCTTAAAATATTTTCAAGTTTTATACAACATGGCAAAAGTCAGTTTTTGCCCAAATTAAGGAAAGTTCCTTAATTCATTTTCTACTTTTAAGGCATTGGATAAAATCACATTTCGTCCAAATTAAGGAATTTTCCTTAATTTATTTTCTAGTTTTAAAGCACTGGGTAAAATCACATTTTTTGTCAAAATTAAGGAATTTTCCTTAATTTATTTTCTCGTTTTAAATCACTGGGTAATATCACATTTTTGTCCAAATTAAGGAAACTTCCTTAATATCTTTTTAAGTTTTTCACAACTCTGCAAAAGTATATTTTTGCTCAACTTAAGGAAATTTCCTTAAAATTTTTTCAGTTTTTCAGCATAAAAAGGTAGAATTTTCGAATTTGTATCGATGGAAAACCAGAAAATCAGTACACTGAATTGTTGAAATTCAGTATAAAAAAAGGTAAAGGTTTGGGAAATTACCTTTTGAATATGGAAAGTGTTATTAGCTAGTTAGCCACTGGCAAACAAAGGTGTGAACTGGCTGATAGTTTTGTCATCAGTTAGCCAAACTGGCTAAAGGATGTGACACATATTAATTAAGATTGTTCACATGTAAAATGTGGCTACAAAGTTCACAATTTATTACAAAATGATCATTACACATGTACCTAAATCTGGTTCTTTTTGCAAAATAAAAATTTTTGACTTTTTAGCAAAAAGGGCTCACGCCGTAAAATTCTTAGAGCTAACCCCAGGTAGCACCTCCACAATTTAATTTGGCTAAGTCTGGCAAAAAGGTTTTTACAGCCAAGTTAGCCAGACTGGCTAAAACGATAAATTTTCTAGCGCCAACCCGGGGTGCCACATACATTATGGAATAGTAGGTCAAAATGTGAAAATCTTTTGCACTCTAGCATCGCTAATATTTGATGAGATCATCATGAAATTAAGTGGGAATGCTCAGAAAGTAAATGTGTTGGAGCAAAATAACACTAGTTGTGCCAACTGTAGGTCTACAGAAAAAATGACCTAATTGCCTTCCCCATTTTCGGCTAGATGATTGGTGTCGAAGGTTGCAGGTTCAAGACCCAGCTATTCCGTGGTCACAAAAACTAATACAGTAAAACCTTCATAAAGTGGGCACCCTTGGGACCGCAGCAAAACGCCTACTTTAGGGAGGTGCCCTCTTTACAGAGGGTCAGTCATTTTGGGTTGTGTGGATGACAACAAAGGTAAGGGAGAGGCTATACATGTGTATGCATTCACATCTACATGTATACTTGTACATGTATTTTATGTATTATACATGTAATCAGACACGTGTATCTCAATCCCACATGAAATAAATGAGGAAAGCAGTTTTTTCAACATTTTGCCTTTATTTTCTTGAAAAAAATCAATTAAATATCAACTACATGTACTATATAGCAAAATAAAGTCAATAGACTACATATGAAGAGCAGGTCCTAACTCAATGATTACTGCAAGGTTGAGCAAATCACTGAGCTGACACTCATCCACACACCAACTTGCTTTCCAGTAGAGTCAGTTGTTCTCTCCGCTTTGATACATTAATCCTATGGTTAATCCACAAAGCTGTCAAAAGACATTGTGGACTGAAGCAACTGTTATGCTTTGATGCTTTGTTGATGCTGGCCTATACATGTACTGTACTCTGTGATGATAGGGGGATTATATGGTGGTGAGCACTGATAGAAAAATAATGCTTGAAGAATTAAAAGTTAAAGGTGGCAAGTCCTGATGCCAAAAAATAACACTTTTACAAAGTACATGTAAAACGTTTATTGAACAAATAGTAGTACCCACTTTAACAGATTTTGGTAGCTATTTGTGGTGCCCAATGCCCAGATAAGGGAAGTGCCCACTAAATTTAGAGAGGTAGCTTTATAATGTAGTCAATAGGAAAAATGAAAAGGGACCAAAGAAAAGTGTCCACTGTAAGGAGGTACGGATGTTAAAGGAGTAATAGGCCAATGGTCAAATTATGTAAAATTTGGGGGGACCATGACCTATTTTCACATCATTTAAGAACTTAAGTGAAGGACACAAAATTCAGTTTGGTGAGAAAGAATTAGGCAAACAATGCCAAAAGTACTATCAATGTGTATCGCAGGTAGAAGCTCAATATTGCATAATATGGATTCCCTTTTATCTTACCAACTTTTTCAAGATCATAGAGGGAATGCATTTCAGGAAATAATTCTTTTGTGATGGTTATAACATCTCAATCTGGACATGTATCCATATGCCATTAAAGAAGCAGACAAAATTGATGATGTGTGGAGCCATGGTGGTGTTGCTGGTGATATAAATCAAAACTAACATAGCCATCAAAAACACATTAAATTCATTTTTTGCTCTGCCAACCTAAGGTCACAGAGCTTATGGGACCGCTCATGTCTGTCCATCTGTCTGTGGGTAAATTTTATTTGTTAATGCGATACCGTCCACAGTTTTCAAGTTAGCCCAATATAACCTCCAGTACTTACAGGATGTTCATGTATGAAGATTTAGCTCCCTTTTAATATTGGTGGTGCTATCTACAATATTATGCAATATGGGAGTCAAAATATGAAAATCTTGTGAAGGTTCTAGTATCTTTAATTTTTGGTGACTCTTCATGAAATTTGGTGGGATAGTTGGGGGGAGGTCAAAGTCTAAATTACTATTGCTCCTATTGGCGCCACCTATAATTTGACAGAAATTATGAGCCACAATGTGTTTTAAGATATAAAATTCTATATCTGCAAAGTTGGAAGCGGTGATTTTGTAATGGTAGGGTATAGTTTGGATATCAGTGGCAAAAAGAATTCAGCCTCTAGATCAAAATTGCATTTGAATACGTTGTATATAAAACTTTACTTGGTGACCTGCATGTATGTTATTGGTCACCATGACCCAATGATTTTATGACCTTGACCTATTTTCAAGGTTATTCAGCACTTCAGAAAAGGATGTTAAATTCAATATAATTTATATTGATAAAAAAAAAAATAAGGCGGATGATGCCAAATCTTCCATAAATGTGTATCATGTGGAAGTTTGATATTGCATAATATGGGTAACCATGATTAATTTTTCAAGTTCATAGATTGAAAACATTTCAGAAAATGATTTTTTGGTGATGGTGGTCAACAGAGCATGAGGCCCATGGGCCTCTTGTTGTAATAATTAATTGAGATGGAACTTTACACCAAAAATGTATTAGGCTAGTGGGTAAATTTTGTTACATGTATTGTGACCTTGGCATATTTTTCAAGGTCAGTATGCACTTGAGTTAAGGACACTAGTTTGAATATGTTTAGAAAGAACAAGGTTAATGACATCAAATGTACCACAAATGTGTATCATGTTGAAGTTTACTGGTGCATATGGATGACCTTGACCTACTTTCTCTGGGTCATAAAGGAGTACATTGCAGGAAATCAATTTTCAGTAATGGTCATCTGATTAAATGTCAGCAGGCATTAGACATATGGGGTTTTTGTCTCATTGTTTTAAGACTACCATTTTAAGGTATTTGACTTAATTATGTCTGTGTTCACATAGATCTCCAGTTTTTGCGAAGGGTTAATCCTTCCATCCTTCAGGGTCCAAAACTAAAAGTAGGCATGATGGTAGTCCTGTATGTGAACTTGTGCACCTGGAATAGCGAGAATGATGAAATCTATGCAAATTTGGGGCACAACAAATTACAAGCATGGAGGATTTTCAAAACTGTAGAAGAGATCCCACTCAAACTTACACATGTCATTGACAATATCTTGTTCTTATAATGAGTGGAATAAAAGGTGCAGTATTAAATTCATTGTGACAAGGTTTGTTGAATTTTGAAAGTGGGATAGAGAGGGAGTTCCAACTTGCACTTGTTTTCTGAGTATTGCACATATGCATGTATAAAATGGATATTGAAGAGAGGTTGTAGCATTTTAGATCATGCTTTTTACAGAGATTTTCAATTTCATGCCATCGCCATTTTTAAAAGTATAAATGCCATTTAATTTGCATGTACATGTTGTTTGCCATTTCACATTTGAGGAACATTGAAAGAAAAGTTTGTTTGCATTTCAGCTTAAAGTACCATAACTAGAGCAAGTAAATATATCTTTAATATTCTCCTATCTATAGAAGGTGGAGATACCATTACAATTGGCATCTTATTCTATTTTGTATACAGATTTGCCACAAACCAAATTCTTTATAGTTCCACATTGAAATACCAGCAAGCCTGTAATTCCAGAAAAATACGGTCCAGGTCGGAAACTTCAATCTTTCCTCTTTAAGGAAGGCTCTTGATTTTAATTGTGACCTGCAGGGTGCTGAAATGTGGGGGTGGGGGTGGGAACTGTGTGAGCTTTCAGTCATATTCTCATTTTGTTGGCACTCTTTGTGTCATTTCTTTGTATATCTATCAGTTAGAAGCATGGCATCCAGATGCAAGAAGATCTATCAAGTACAGTATTTACCCCATCACGTTCCCGAAGGGAGAGAATGCAGAAGAGTGGAAGAAGCTGTTCAAGCCGTGTGCCTCACAACGTCTCTTCTTGCCGGTACTTGGTATTTTACTTTCTGTGTGTTCATGCATCTGATTTAGTGATTGGTGACAGAACCACTGACTGAGCAAGCACTGGTCCAGAGTGGAGGATGGGGACGGGGACTGGTGCAAGGTCAGTTGTTCTGCCAGCAATCACTGCCCTTTGAATTGGAGTCCCTTCTACTATGTTTCATCCCTTTTTTAGCTCAGCTGACTTGTCAGTCAACTGGGCTTATAGGATGGTCAGTGTTCCCTCTGTTTGTCACTGTCCATCATCTGTTTTCATCCATTCACAGTTACATTTTTTCCCTTAAGTTTTCAGCTCCTTTTCACAAACCCCCAGCTGGATCCCTTCAAACTTAGGGATAACTGTATTGGTCTCCACTAAAGTTGTTCACTAGGTGCCATAACTCTTGTTGGCTGAATTTTAACAGTTTCTAACTTATATAATGATCATTAAGAGTACATGCCAGCATGCTGGGTTCTCCCCAGACATGATGGAAATTATAGCTTGACCCTGTATCCACAAAAGTAGTTGACTGAGTGGTGCTACTGTCATTTCCTGATTTGTAACAAATTTTCATTTAAAAGGGTATGTGTAAGAGGACATGCATTGTTATTAAAAGTGTATAGTGATACTGATGTAGATGCATCTATGTGTAGTTTTTCTCAAAACATGTAGGCTAGATGTTTTTTAAATGAAGAGGGTACATACCTTGGGTTGGTCATTGTTTTATCTTGGTGTCTCTGAGGTGTCATGGTGATTAGTAAAAGACTAACTGTATGAAAGCAGTACTGTTGTACATACCCAGATCTGCTTGCTTCCACAAACTGTTCAGCAAAGTCTAATCAAACTTTCCCTGATGGCCCCCATTGCAAGCCACACATCTGGGCATTTTACAGTGACCTGGCAGACCATTCCTGAAGGTTTCGGGATGTGGAGGTAAATCCCGATTGCAAACACAGTAGTGGGTAAGTTGATATATGCTAACTACAATTTATTGGCAGATGTGCTTTATTGTGTTAGTGTGAAATTGTGTCCTCATACTGACAGGGTGTTGAAGGAGCATTCATGTGCCAGTTGGTTCCACTGCAGAGACCACTTGCACTTGTTTGTAAACATGTACATGTAGCAAATGTTGATGGGCTTCCAACATGGCCACTTAATCACAAAGGTGTGGTCTCAAGGCTGTTGGCTTCAAACAGCAAGATACGAATGTAACTGAAGAAATAATGAGTTAACAACATTGACAAGTGAACATACCAAACACGATGGTGCTTGTTGATCAGCAGCAGTGGCTTAAAAGTATGTTGATACAGTATGACCCAGTGTCGTGTCTTCCAGTTTATAGTGTGATACAACTGGTTGAAACAGCTGGCGCTTTCCACTCTGTGTGTTTGTGGTCTGCACCCCCATGAATAATATCATGAACACATTATATCTGCATGACTTGGCTTGATTTATTTTCCATTTGTATTGTTACACCTCCATTGATTCTAAACTATTTTCTATGTAACCGTAGCATCGATTAATTACATGTACATCATGTACATGTACTTCATATACATGCATATTTTGACCCAAAGGTGTGTCATGTAACAAAAGTAGGTCACTAGGTCAAGTATCTGGGTCATGGTGACGTATAGACATGTATGTAAAACTGCAATACAGTCGTGTCTGGGCTACAGTATGCTTGTCTTTCAAGTCAGATGAATTAAACTTTACACACAGGTGCATCTGGACAATTCTTTAAATGTTGGTGTCAGTTTCATGAAACTTTGTACATGTGTTCACTTTTGCTTTGACCCAAGCCTGTGTCATGTAGCAAAAGTAGGTCACCAGGTCAAATGTCTGGGTCACAGTATTATATCCTGGTAAAATCATGACCACACTATAATTCCTTTATTCATTATGTTAAATTCTTTAAACTTCATACATGCACATATCTTCACACAAAGGTGTGTCATGTAACAGAAGTAGGTCACTGAGTCAAGTATCAGGATCATGGTGAGGCAATATGAATGCTCCATCCACACCCTGCCGGTACAAGGACATAATTTGACACACACAAAATAAAGCCCATGTACTAATAAATTGTAAAAATAATTGACTGACTGTGTTCGCATTCGGGATTCACACTTCACGAGGGTCACATCCTGAAGTCTTCTGGAATGGTCAGCTGGGTCACTGTAAAATGACTGGATGTGTCCACTAGCACTAGGCGCTCATAATGTTCAATCAGTCAAGCACTCATGCTAATATATGTGGGATGAGGGGTGCTGGTAGACAGAGTGAACCTGGAACATGTGTATGTGCAATAGCCCACATAGGGCCTAATCTGCTATAAAGTATTGTGTCTTCATCTGTGCAGTCAATCATTTGTACTAATAAGATGGGAGATGGTAGGCCTGAAACCACTACGTCATCAGACAGAGCTCCTACGGAGAAAGGTTTGAAACAAAGCTCACATCTGGACCAGCATTCCGATTTACATTTGACATGAGACTTTGTTTCTGTACATACCAATAAGCTGCAACTCACCAGCCTATTCATACCCAGTCAACAGTGTTGTTTGCTGACTGTAGGCAATAATAACACTCAGCCACCATGATAGGGGCATACTGATACTCAGCCATCATGATCGGGGCATACTGATTCTCAGCCACCATGATAGGGGCATACTGATACTCAGCCACCATGATGGGGGCATACTGATACCCAGCCACCATGATAGGGGCATACTGATACTCAGCCACCATGATCGGGGCATACTGATTCTCAGCCACCATGATAGGGGCATACTGATGGTACCCACTATGATATGGGCATTCTGATATTCAGCCACCATGATATTGGCATATTGATGGAAAACCAAGGGTGCTACTAACATTTGTGGGAACAAAGAAGACTTTTCCAAAAATGTGATAACTCGTTCAAATAGAATGTCAAGCTAAGTATGTATTTGGAGAATATGGCTGTGATTCCTTAAACAATAAATTTTATGCATTTTTTATTTTGGGAAGGGATACATATTGCACATACATATTAATGTCTTGCATTATCATCAGCAGAAATATTTCCATAAATTTTGATAATGTACATGTGCTGTCAAAAGTCAATTTATACTTTATGAGAGACACTTGAAATATATTGATCCTCTGGTAAAATGATACTAGACATATGAGAATGTTACAGTTTTCAACTTTGGAGAGGCAAGACTTGTCTCTGAAGCAGACCCAAGTTCTGTGTTATGTCTATTCTGCTGGGATGTGTATTAGAGGTAAGTTAAGCATGGAACTTGGTCTGCTTTGGAGGCGAAGGCAGAGCAGATGTCTTCTAACCCTATCCCACACAAATTGTGTAAAAGCACTGGGATGTAAATTGTCATCTGCTTAAGTATATTTACTGGCGTAAAATTTTTTTGCTTATAGAACGTTAGATAAACCATGTCAGGATGGCAGGGTTCAGATCCGCCACACGACCCACCCTACGTTCCCAAAGAAAGCTATTGATCCTTTCAAAGTAAAACTTAAGGCTTATATTGAAATGTCCACAAAACAGGTGCTCTGAGATCAGCTTTCTGCTGTACATGACATAATATGGCTATGTATCATGGCAGAGTTGAAAGTTTTAAGGACAGGTAAGACACCAAAAACCTTTGCATGGACGCTTTTGAGAGTTTAACAGTTTTCACAAGATAAATGTCCTTTCTATAAGTTTGCAAAATTTCAAGCTCCTAACCAAATTAAAAATATATGAAAGAAAAAAAAACAGGATCTGGACATTTGAGCATCCATCCGTGATTGTTTTGATTTTCAGCCGCCTAGCGGAACAATGCCACCAATCAGTCATACTTAATAGTCAGTAGCCACAGTCCAAAATGAGGCTGGTATCATGGCCATGCCACAAAATCAGGAGGCATGCCAAAAGTATGTTTGTGAACAGGGAAATGATGCAAACATATTACAGCCTTACTGATTTACTTTACGGTTATCCTGCTTGTTTTGCATTCAAATGAAGGGAGACATTAAATGCTCAGGACCAGCGGAAATCGTAAAGTATGTTAGACTATGTCCCATCTAAGGCAGTGCCATCATGGATTACTTCAGTGGTCCTGCACGCCAAAGACAGGTGGGGGGAAAAAAACGGAAATTGGATCAACAATTCAGAAGAGAACCAAGCAAGACCAGTGCTGGGGGAAGTCCAGAGGCAAGAGGTACTTACCGGTTTTGTTCTAGTGTGAACTCGTCAAGGGACATTTAAAAACACTGTTACGTCTCTTGCTCATATAGCTTTAATAGGCTCCCTGAGTCTGGAACATTTTAGGAGATCTTTAAGATTCTTTCTTCTCCTCAAACGAAGAATGATTTGTTAATCACCAAGGTGATGGGCATTTTGGGAGGCCTGTATAGTTGCCCACTTTGACCCTAAGTAACTGGCTGTAAGAGCCTTTTGTTTACAATGATTCCGATGGAATGAATCATAATGTAAGTACATGTATGTATGGGTGTCTGTTGGTTTTGTTTACAGGGTTGTGCACACTTTATTTTCATTAGACTGTCTGACTGTTGTGTCCAAGAACTTATCCCTGTCTTAGAAACTGAAGCTGAGAATATAATCTGTGGGCGATACAGGCGATACAATGTGCAAGGAAATCTTCCAAGTTCCGTCTCACCAAAAGTTCATAGAGCAAAAACGTCGTCTATGAACCTTAACCAAACCAATGATTGTAGTGGGTAAACCAGGAGTTTTGAAGGGGGGTAAGGGGGGTTTCAGTACGCTGGTACAGATAATTATTTTTCTAGAGTACGCAGTACGGAAAATAAATATCTTTCAAAATTGTGGATAGTATGAAGTACGTAAAATAAGAGGGCTTCCAGTAAGCCAGTGCGGTAAATAAAAAGCCCCAGTATGCCAGTGCGGGAAACCCCTTACCCACCCCCAGTTTTATGGTCTCCAATTGATTCATGAAGAGATTTGCTAGGGAAGGTGCAACCCTTGTGTGCATTGCTGTGCCATTTGTCTGGAGAAAATGTTCACCATTGAACTAAAAATTGTTACATGATAATACAATACGTAGGCTAAGATTTTGAAAGCAATGCTCGCAAAATCATGAGTACAATGAATTCACGATACAGTAGTCCCTCCTTTGAGAGACCGCCCCTAGTGCCACCCAAAAAATGGTCACATAAAGCAGGTGGTCCCTCAAAGGAGGTATAAATAACATGAAAAGTACTACAGAGAGACCTCACAATTGTGGTCTCTCAAAGGAGGTGGTCACCCAAAGGAGTGGTCTTTCAAAGGAGGTACTACTGTATAGAGAGATTCACATTTCTTGTGGGGAAAAAAAAAAAATTTCATTCAAGTACCAGCATGCCTGTAGTAACATACAATGTAATAGTTCAGGTCAACTGCTTTCCTCGGTGCACTTTGGGTGCAATGCACCCAAAATGCTCCGAGGAAAGCTGTCTACTCAGTCGAAAAATGTGGCAGTGAAAGCGGTAAATGAATGTATAGCACATGTTATAAGATTTGGATCAATGCCTGAAAATTTAACCAAAAAAAGCGCACAGAAAATTGCAGTACAGTGAAACCTCATTATAACGACACTCAGATATCCAGCATATTCACTATAATGACACACCTTTTCCTTAGAAAAAGTTTATTTTCTTTGTTATTTGATCCATTTATCAGACATATTTAGTTATCTGACACATTTCTTAGTGAAGAAATGACCAGTGTCATTGTAATGAGTTTGCACTGTATATGCCATGATGGGGCAGTCTGTTTACATTTTGCCACATGTCCATGTGAAAGAATTGTCTATTGTGATGCACCTGTCAATAATAAAGGAACATTCCATACTAGGGCTCATTCCTGGAAATTTTTCATCATTATACATAAGCATTGTGGAAACATCTGTTCACATAGTATTTACCAGGTTGTTGTCATATTAGATACAACATATGTTCACCTGGTTTTTTTGGCTTTGCTTCTGTGTGGATTGACATGTTAATGAACATTTTTGGCCACATCTGTAGTGCTAAATCATTACACTGTCGATATCAACAGTCTAAATTGTATACTAGTATTATAGCACTGGTTGCTATCTATACGTACATGTCAGCAGCAAGAAATTTTGATTTTTATGCCCTCACGGGGGGGGGGGGGGCATATAGATTTGCCCTTGTCCATTCATGTGTTTGTCCGTTAGTCCGTTTAGCTTTAAAATTGTCACATTTGTGTCCCGCATATCCCCAAAAGCATTTGAGGTACAACCATGAAACTTTGTGGAAACGTCTATCAAAATATGAAGGCATGCACCTGGGGTTTTGTTTGTCTCATGGATTGATTGTACAGTCTTAATTAATCATTCATTAACTTAGGGAAAATGTTGATTTGATGTTAGACTTTTCACATTCGTGTCGCATGTATCTCAAAAGGTATCTGAGGTTCAACCATGGAACTTTGTGGAAACATCTATTAATCTATGAAGGTGTGCACCTGAGGTTTTGTTTCACCTTTGGATTAATTATCTTGTATTAATGAATCTTTAATTAACTTAGGGAAAATGTTGAGTCAACATTAGACTTGTCACATTTGTGTTGCATGTATCTCAAAAAAGTATTTGAAGTCTTACACCAGTTACATGCCATATTCTTTCCAATGCTGAAGGAGGCAATGACAGGTGGGGGCATCCATGTCCTTTGGACACTTTTGTAGTTAAAGCAGTATTTATCAATTGCAAGAAATTTTGCCAGTTTAATGATATGAATTAGTGGCAACAAAGAGTTTATATTTTTTTCTCATCAGTTTTTTTTTTTTTTTTTTTCAGTTGAGCATTTCTGTTTGGTCTCAAATACATTTATCTGATCTGAATTCAGTATGGACCACAGTCACTGTCTTGTGGCTTTATATTAAGGGTGAAATCCAGTATTTGGATCAACTTCACACCAGAAGAGATGTTTAGTTTGGCAAGTGTTGTCAAACATTTTTTTTCACTTTCATCAAACTAATTTATGACAAGTCAGCAGAATTAAGGAAAAACATAATTTGTCCAGTTAAAAAAAAATCTGGTAAAGGCAAGCTTAACATTTACACATAATATAATACATGTACCACAAAACCAATTACAAGATGGATTGCATATTCTGCTTTTATGATGACAAAGTGGCACTGATATACATTTTGATGTGATATGGCCCTGATTTACCTACATCAAATTTGCAATAATGGCCCTGTAAAAAATTGTGCTACATGTATAAATCTTTAACAATGACTGTAAGGAAGAGGATGTTTCTATTTGTGTAGGATTTTTGAAAACTTGTAGAATTTACTGGATTTTGAATGAAAAGGCTTAGTTTCATACATATCAACTCTCCCAATTTGGGTAGGAGGTCTGCTGATGTGGATATTCTGAAAGTTTTCAAAATGAGGCGATTTTGAGGGAAAATGGCCCTTTTTCTTTGTTTTCATGCACCTTTTACCTGAATCTCCCAATTCAAAACATTTAGGTGTTGACACCAATGAAGTGTTTGCATATTTTGGGGAGTCATTGTTGCTGGAACAAGAAGAAAAGATTACTCTCAAGGCACAAGTTAACTCATCTTAGAGTGACTCAGCTAGGTCGATGTCACGGAATCTTTAATACAGGCAAACAACCTTCAGATTTGTGGGTCTAAACATCAGAGGTACCATATTCATAATGCTGTGACACACAAGCCAAACATAGTAGGATTTTGTGTTTAGCCTGTTTCAACACTGCTTTGACTCTTCTGGGTCAATATGTGTACAAAAGGCAGAGACTGTTGGCTGGAAAAACCTTGATCTTGATACTCGGAGATCAAAAAAAGGCTAGCTGTGATGCTGAACAAGACTGGTTGATTTCATGGCTCAGAGAATTGTGATGATGTTCCACCTGTGTCTTATTTTCCTGGAGATTTTCTGAGCTAACTGTGAAGTTTATGTAAATTTATTTAGTATAATGTCATTCCTACTGACTCAGCTGGTACCCCAGAAAATATTTTTCAGCTGTCTTTTCTGCATTCAGCTTCATTGTGGCATTACACCTTTTACTAATGACTTGTTATGAAAGGGCACATTGGGTCATTGGCCACATCACTATTAAGTTTACCTACTGGCACTTGTTACTTTTCCTGATCCTACATTCCAACAAGTCGGTGTATTTTCTCTTCCTTTTTTTTTCTTTCTTTTTTTTATGTGAGAATCTGAAATTGTCCTCTTTTGTGTCGTGCGAGTTAGGAGTGACTGTAGCTTGAGTGGATTTTGTACTTCAAATATATACATGTAGATTTCTGGTAAGCGTGCAGAAGTTTATTGCAACACTTGACATCACAAAGTGAAATATCAACCTCAGGTGTTCCCTTTTCCATTATTTGACACACATATATCTGTATTTAATATCTGCACCAAGGGAAACAGTGAAATGGGGGGGGGGGGGGGGTAAAATGGGGGGAATGGCAGCATGGCTGCAGTATCAACATGATCAACTTTATAAAAAAGGAAATTGTATGAGTTCCATTCTGCTTTCATGTTTCATGGTTAATTTAACATGTTGTGTTTCATACGTTTGACGTACATGTATATATGTTTATGTAGATGAATTTAAGTTATAAATATTTGTTATATACAGTGTATGTAGATCTGAAAACTAACATTACAGAGGGTCAGGTTACTTATTAGACACAAATGGGTGCCACTATTTTCTTGGTGTTGTTATTGTGGTGGCTACTATACATTCATGCTAGTTGTAGTACTGCGTTGGGCCATATAAAATAACAGGTGTTAAAGTACCTTTATGTGCTCGCAGGCCCAAGCTCATATCAAACATTGCAAAATACATGTATGTTGGTTTTGTCAAACTGGCATCTAGCAATTGGATACAAATGACTGTTTGAAAATTCAAAGTCAGTTCTCCTGACCTAGTGATTTTGATCTGACAAGAAATTCTGATACTTTTGGAATGAGTATTCTTTATTCCTCAAAATTTTAGTGAAACCCTAGGTTTTCCATCAGTTAACCTGCATAATGGTGGCTGATTGTCAACCTTCCCTAGCAAAAGAGTCAGACATTTTGACGGGAAATTAACATTCATATCCTGTATTGACTGAACAATCTTCACAGTATGACAGATTATTATTAGAATATTGATGTTCACACATCTTTAGGTGTGTGTGAACTTTTATGGCACTACATATAATTTTTCAATTAATTTATAGTACATGTATCATCATGTTTATGGAAGGAAGTTCATGGTATAATTTTAAAGTAAAACTGGTAAAACCACGACTTGTTTTTCTGACACCAGGTAGCAAGACCCCCAAGCTACGTAAAAGATACAAATGACTTTGTCAACTAGATCGAGTAACTCCCCTTTTCCCAGAGGGAGTAATTTTTAATATCACTCTGTATTTGTCATTCCATTATTCCAGCATATACCCATGCCATGGGGCTGGGGAACTGCATCAAGGGCACTGTTGTTATTCCATTATTGCAGCATATACCCATGCCATGGGGCTGGGGAACTGTGTCAAGGGCACTGTTACAAAACAGAAGCCCACAGGAAAAAATAAAACCCAGCCACCTATGATACAAATCTTTTTAGGCTGGTACTCTAGTACTATGATTTTTAAGTCAACAGTGAGTTATACTGGTAGCACCACTATGGAGACTTGGCTAGCCCTCTTATGCAGATCTTTTTCATGGCTGACCAGTGGAAAGTTATCTCTTTTTGCCCACTGGAGTCCCAGTCCAGGTTTGGTGGTGATTTATTGGTGACATTTTATGTATTTTGGCTTCTTGAAAACCCGCAATCCCTCTTTTTTTTCAATTACTTAAATTCTTGCCAAGAAACAATAAAATTCAGAATGAAATTTTTAACTGACAAAATTCCATATTTGGATATACTTTTCCAACTTGATGACAAGCATAAAGTGTACACCTTTTCTGCACACCATACTCACAAATATGCATAAATATCAGTGTGTCAGATCTGCACTCGCAAAGCACTGTAAAACAGCAGGATTCTGTGGTCAGCACCTATGGTTAAAAGAATCAGCATAAAAAAAACTAAAATTCTGAGACCTGTAAGCTAATTCTCTGGAATACCATTTGCTGGGAGAATCTCTCTCTCTCACTTATTAAAGAAACTTCACCCAAAGTATGGGCTTTGCACATGCACAGACTTGGGCAAAACAGAGGCCACACAGAATGAACTATGGGAACAAAACATATTGTTCTTGATCACAAGGTATCACCCAACCATACATCCATTCAAGAACATAATGCAAGACAATTGAGGCACACTTGAAGCCTGCAGTTACGATTCCATTCTGAAAAACAAAAGGTTACCTTGGGCAACTGGAGATCAGCCTAACAACATTAAGGGTTTACCAGTGAAACAAATACACTGGGTGTCGCTCTGCTTAACAGATACCCACTATCACAGGGGTAACAGAAGTGAATCTATGCAATACATGTACCAGAAATTGCAGATATTTTCCCAAAATTGGCATACCAAGTGCAGCTAGAGGGACACAAACAGGAAACAGCATAAAATACAGTAACACATGTAAACATAACAGTCATACCTGTGGCAAGCCAGGACCACCAAAAATACATTTCTCATTTAAAACAGAATACATGTATTTATAAATAAAAAAGACAAAAAAAAAACAAACAAACCAACATACACACAAACACATTGTTTACTAATAGTTCAACAGTGTGTGTGAGTGTGTGATGCTCTTAGGTTGGTAAAAAAAATGGAACTCTTTGTTGCATTAACTTACAGACACTTCAATACAGAGCGGTTATTGGGCATTATGTGTAGTGATTGCAATGAAGTGCCACTATATTCTGAGATCAGCTTGGTGGCTGGTAGACCTGTGGAGGCCTACTATGTGAAAAGTGCTGCATTGGGGGTAATTATTAGAGTGAAGTCGTGCGATGATAGTATAGACTTTAATACTCCCCATCCAGTGATTGTGTGGATTCTATGACCTCCGTTGGGTATCATAACCTCAGCGCTATGCTTCAGCCATGATATGAGACATCGATCATAGAATCCACACTAGCACTGGATGGGGAGTATTAAAGTTTATACTATCACCCTGCTCATGGACTGATAGACTGATCGGGAGGTTGATTATTATCCCCTTTGCATTGGTAGCATGTGTACCCTGTTGCACTGTATTCTGTTACCATGGCAACCAAAGTGGACCAGTTAAAAATAGAGTCACTTTTTTAGTGCTAAACAGTGATCATGTTGCCAAAGGGCAGTGCAGGTGTAGTGGAAAAAACACAGAGATGAGTTCAACTGAGTGAACTTGATAGCAGAATCGATAGCCAATAAATAGACTTCCTGAAGTCTCACTGGAATGTCTTCCCTATTTTATTCAAAATCAAATTCATTGCAAAATAAAAATTTTAAGTAAACACACGTTGTAGCCTTATTTTGTTACAATACAGGCAGGCCCTTAAACCTAGCTAATTGGCATGGAAAGTGTCTATAAACAGATAACATTTAACTCCAGATGATTAGCGCTGGGTGGTCTGCACTGTGTTTCTTATCACACAGACAAGCGAGCAGTCATAATGCACCCCTCTTCAGAAGCTGTTAATTGAGCTACTGTGTAATGAAGAATTAATTGCAGTGCACCGCATCAGGCGGAGGCCGTCCGGTGTCGACAGCCGAAAGGGGGGCGGTCAGTTTTGTCTCGCTTGAGTGGCCAGTGACTAGCCATGCATTCATCGAAGACCACTTTTCACTCAGCCTTATCGCAGTGATAATGGGATTAGAAATGACTAGGACTCAATAGCTGCTACTGTTGAAACCGGCACAGCGGCAGTGTCGACCAGTTAAAAAAAAAAATAAATAACAGTAGAACCTACTTAATAATACCGTGTATTTGGCATAATATCATACAGTTAACTTTGTTGAAGGGAAAATGTATCGCACTTCTGGGTGGGACCGCGGGATGGGAAAATACGGACATGCACCAGGGACTTGTGCAAGTCTAGCCAATAAATAGATGCATTCAATTGGTGTGTTAACTTGTGGCAAAACTTTTCATACAAGTTGAAGATTCTTGTATAATGAGCCTGATCACTGAAAACTGCAATATTTAATTGTGGAAGTAAGCTCATCTCCCCATAATTTTGAAGGCAAGCAGTTCAGGCGCTATAGTTTCATTAATAAGAGAGGGAGGTGTGTGAGTATGTTCCAGCAACTGGATCCTCAAATTGGGGCTAGAATGAAGAAAGTATTTGCCCAGTGGTTATTCACACACTCTATCCATCATGAGACTTGCCAGAGAATCATTTTGGATACACCAGCTGTGTACCACAGAACCGGTTGGTCTCAGTTTCATGGCTATACGAAGTTTTTGTTCAGTATAATGCTAAAATTTTATTTCCAAGTTTATTTACCCTATGACTACGTACTCATGAAAAGCACAATCATGAGTCAACGGCTCCCAAACTACTATGTTTTGAGAGTTAAGCTATCAGTTGATATATCTTCTCCTTATTAAATAACCTGGTATGTCTTCCAGTTTCTTAAAAAAAACTGGCATATTGGTGCTCAGGTCTGTTCATTTTCTCTTTCCTAGCAACAGGCCAGATTCACATGTAAGGGGCCACAATAGCCAATTGCACCCTCCCTCTCCCATCAAAGCTCTTCGATGTTAGAAAACGCTCACATTTATGTTGCTAACGTGAATGTTTGTCCTGGTATGTAAGCACATACCGGAGGCCGTTCACTTCAGTCTATGATGAGATACGTTAGCATCGAAAACACTCAGACTTTACACGCCTTGGTAGATTGAATCGTTGTTTCATGCAGTCTTGCCCAGTCATATTTGCTTCTATCAATCATGGTCTGACTTATTTGGCCCATTTTGTTTCCTGCATACCTGGTGTGTTAAGAGGTATATCAGATTATCGTGTGTGCAAGTTCTTCCTGTTGGAGTAAAAAAGTTTCTGCCTGTATAAAGTCTATATGGCACTTAGTACAAGTTAAGAACACTGTTTTAAATATGGCTTTGTTTTCAGCATGTGCTGACAACCACCGATTCAGTTCTGTATGTGGATACAGACATCCTATTCTTGAGGCCCATCGAGGACATCTGGAGATTCTTTAATCGATTTAACTCCACACAAATAGCTGCTTTGGCACCAGAACACGAGGATCCCAACACAGGATGGTACAACAGATTCGCTCAGCACCCATACTATCCTCCTTTAGGTAAGAGTTATAATCTCTTCTGACTAACGTTCCATTGGCCCTTTCCCTCTTCAGTCAAGTCTGAGTCAACAGCTTTCTTGGCATGTTATCTTCAATAGGTCTCATCAACAATTCTCAGTCAAATTGTTTATTGTTACGGTTGGAATTAGTTGAAAACACTGAAGCAGACAACATTTGACACCAGTCGGTTTTGGCCAGTTTAAGGGGGAAGGGTTAAGGTTGAAAATTAACTGGATGCAGTGCTTGAAGCAACATGTTGTATCAATTTGATGTGATACATGGACCATATGCTGCACAAAATTAACTTATTTCTACTTAAATCAGCACTGTAAAGTTGAGTTTATCCTTTGCAAAATGACATTGATAACCCACAGAAAAAATATAAGGGGAACACTAAGGTATGTTGCATTTATAATGGAACTTTCACATTTGAAAATGAAAATGCAGACAAAAATGTAGAAGAGAGTATATGTTTTTTTCTGTTTAATTCTTGACATATTCACCATTATTAACACAGCTGGACCAATAAGTTACTTTTTTCATATGAATATTAAAATACAGCTTTGTGTATACTAGACTGGCTGTCGTCTGGTCCGTCATATTTGTCCCAAAGGAGTTAATACACAGGGGTGTTTAATGGTGACGTGGGTCCAGTGGATCGCCGAAGGCGACGAATGTCTAACCGCGACATGGGACCAGTGAGCCGCCGAAGGCGACAAACCAGACTGGTAGGGTTAACAAAGTTCCACCCGCATCCTGCAGATGGCGCAGACCGGTGAAAATTTGCACCGGCTATAAACAGCCAATCAGAAAGCAGGTCACCATTTGACATGCAAAATTTGCATTTAATATCAAAACAAGACGGCATGGCCAACATGGCAGTAGCAGCCACACTCAAGGACAGTGTACACTTTATAGCTTAAAAACTTGGTCGGCCTGTGGTATCAGGAGTTCAACTGGAAATACTAGAGTACATAGGCAAAGGGCAGGATGTTTTTGCATCTTTGTCGACAGGTTCGGGCAAGTCTGACGTACATGGCGGTACATTCGTGCTTCAGTGGGCAAACCACGGTCATCTCACTCTCAGCGAGGATCCCTCAGCCTCATACATTGTAATCATTGTATCGCCTTTAGTAGCCATCATTAAAGAACAGGTAGCATTTTTAAAGGAAAAGGGAATGAAAGCAACCCATGTAGGAGATGAGGAATGTGATTTGGAGGGCCTAAAGAAGGGGAATTACAAGTACGTGTTTGGCAGTCCTGAATCTTCCCTGTCTGCCAAGCACAGAAAGCAGATTTTCACAAACCCCATCTACAAGTCACGACTTGGTGCCATATTCATTGATGAAAGTCATTGTGTAGTGAAATGGTAATGTTTAACCGCGACATGGGATCAGTGAGTCTCCGAAGGCGACGAACCAGACCGGTGCAAATTTCCACCGGTCGGCGCCATCTGCAGGATGCGGGTGGAACTTTGTTAACCCTACCAGTCTGGTTCGTCGCCTCCGGCAACTCACTGGTCCCACGTCGCGGTTAAACATTCCTCTCCTTCGGCGACTCACTGCACCCCACAACGCCGTTAAACACCCCTGTGTATTAACCCCTTTGCGACAAATATTACGAACCAGACGACAGCCAGTCTATGTGTATACATACAGCTTTGTGTATACATTTTCATTATGTTTGCCCATACTGATGTACTTTATGTATTCCTGCAACTTGGGGTATTCCTATAATAATATCGGTACATTGCTTGAATTAGGTTTTTTTTCCCCCCTATTTACAGCTGGTTGATTAACAATGCAGATTTAAATAGCATCAAGCATATTCTGTTGTGGAAATATCAAATTTTAGCATAGCATATCATGATACAATCCCATTACTTTGAATTGTCGTCTAAAAGAACCAAATAATGTGGAGTCTTGAAATGCAGTCAATGGTCCTGCAATGTAACCTGAGACAGCTGAGATTGTGAGGATACCAAATGGATAGATGTTCATCTACAGGTGCTGCCACCTGTCATTTGTATTCAGCACTAATTCTCATGGTGTTGCATTCATGTGGCATTTCATTCACATGATAGATGTATTTATGGTGCACCAAAATGAACATTAAGCCATTCGATGGGTTTTGTGATAATCTACATCAATGGAGTATATATATATATATATATATATATATATATATATATATATATATATATATATATATATATATATATATATATATATGGATGTGTCATACTTGTTTTTAAAAAATTCACTGAAATAACTTTAATATGAATATCACAACTTGTCATTTGTTGAAGGTCCCCCCAATCTGTAATTTTAGGGTACCTGTACACCGTAAGGGGGTGTTTGGCCACTCCCCATAACAACCTTTCGTTTTTATATAATGAACATGACATCAATCACATGACCGATCTCACGCCAATATGTCAGATTGACAGCTGGCGAGCCATTCTAAAACCTAGCACTCAGCATCGGGCCGGCAACGTAATTCCCATTGCTAGAGCAGTATTACCTTAGGGTATATAAAGTCACAACAAGCAACCATTAGTTCACTTGCTGAGGAGCTCATCCCGAGACATGCACTTGCCTAGTCTACTTTTATTATAGATGTGAAGTACATGTTACTGATATGTTCCATTTCCTGTTGCTCAAATTCATATGCATTTTTGTCACTTGCACGCCAATTTTTAGGGCTGAACTCGGGTGTTATGCTTATGAACCTGACACGGATGCGAGAGGTAAAGTGGTTGAATTACATCATCCCATACTACCAGGAGTACAAGCTGAAAATCACCTGGGGTGACCAGGACCTCATCAATATTTTCTTCCATTTCTTTCCAGGTGAGTAAATATCATAAAGCCACCAGCATGATGATGAACTGAACACACAAGTTCGCAGACTAACAGGCTAGTTAACTTCAGGTGTCCTAATCTCACAATAAGGCACAGTAACCGAGTGCCTGTGGGTATATTAAAAGGGAAGAACATGAACAGAAGGTTCCGGTATATCTCTTAGAGGGGGCATTTCAGTCAGGAGGGCGAGAGTGTGTAATCCCATTATTTGCAACTTAATTACTTACCAACCACTGCAAGTAGTGACTCCCATATTGTTCATGTTACATGTACATGTAGTTAAAATGATGGTGAAAACTATAGCCTCAAAAGTAACCAGTTTATTCAAGGTTACTGTAACATTCAATCCAATGGGAACACACAACTCTAGTCAGCAGTAATTTTGTGTATTGGGATGTATAGTTAGGTGAATATATATAAAGTTACCAATTGCGACCTGTCTTCTTAAATCAATGCACCCACAGCAAGCTGAGGAGGTAAATTGATAAATTGTTGGTCGTAAAATGTAAGATATCAATTAGTACTTGATTTCACTCATTCTGATGTATAAATTTCAATGTCAATGTACCAGTGACAAAACACTAAATGTTATTATCTATGGTTGTTTAACAGGTTTCTGTGGACTATTTTAACCATTGTTGAATAGGTTTATCAGTGGTACAAATATTTTATTGCATAAAATGTTCATGAGAGACCAAAACAGTACAAAATTATGGTGGCTGCCACTGGGGCCAGAAAATAAACATCTTATATGCTGGCTCACATGTATTTATGCCTGTTGACAAGCTTCAAACCATTGCATTATTTGCCAAGGATGATGACATGGCTTGAAAATGATTTACACATGTTACCTTTACAACATGATGCCCATTGTATATATGTGGTTAAATAGTTGAATGGGTTTTACTTGTTAACAGAGAAGTTGTTTGTATACAACTGTAACTGGAACTACAGGCCAGATCACTGCATGTACATGAGTGTGTGCAAACAGGCTGAGGACAGGGGTGTGTCCGTTGTCCATGGCAACAGGGGTGTGCTGCACAATGATAAACAACCCACCTTTAAGGCTATCTACCAGAGCATCAAGTCTGTAAGTACAGTAGCAATTATACATGTATACCCATGTTTGTGCACAGTGTATGAGCATTTAATAATAGTAATTATGTTTTGTTTAACCCCCATTATGAGGAAATACTCAATATACTATTAAAGTACATAAAACTTGTATACCTTGCAAAGTAAAATATTACAAGTCAGCTATCGGATATCCAGGACAACTACATGTAGCATGAGACTGGAATTGGCTGCATTGCAATGGGTCAGGTCAACTTATAGACCAGGCTTGACACTACAGTGAGCCATCTGGCCACCAGGAGGCCTGAATATGCATATCTGATGCACAAATGAAAAGTACATACAGTAAAACCTCCATAAAGTGGGCACCCTTGGGACCGGAGTAAAATGTCCACTTTAGGGAGGTGCCCACTTTACAGAGGGGTGGCCATTTTGGGTTGTGTGGATGGGCAACAAAGATAAGGAAGGGGCTATACATATGCATGTATGCACATCTACATATATACATGTATATTTTTTATGTATACATGTATCTTAATCCCATATGAAATAAATGAGAAAAGCAGTTTTTTACAACATTTTGCTTTCATTTCTTGAAAAAAAAATCAATTAAATATCAAATACAAAGTAAAATAACACTTTTACAAAGTAAAATATTCATTGAACAAAATAATAGTGCCCACTTTAACAGATTTTGGTACGTTTAGGGTGCCCAATGCCCAGATTAGAGAGGTGCCCTCTTTAGAAAGGTGGCTTTATAATGTAGTCAATAGGAAAAGTGAAACGGGACTGAAGAAAAGTGCCCAATGTAAGGAGGTGCCCACATACGGAGGTTTTACTGTACATGTATATTAACTAAAATGTCATGTATTGGAAAGGACATGTGTGTTGAAAGACATACATATCTTAGACATATATAAATTTGATGCTTGACCAGTCAAAAAAAAAAAAAACAGTTGGAACAATTGATCATATAGATGTTAGAGAAGTTTTTTAGATCTGCCATCATCTTGTTAGATTATCTGCTTATCTGTATACAAATATACATGTACATGTGTAAGGTTGACCCATGTGTTTTGTTGCAAAGTTCACTTGATACTTAGAATGCAGATATTTGAATATGCACTGTACATGTGTGTGAGACACCAAGACCAGCTGTCAATGGAACGTGTATGTTATTTTTCATGTTTTTGCCTGCCTTTCAGTATAACTTTGGAGAAAACCTGTCCACACATCTTCTAGAGACTATGCGCACCAACCTAAAGGCAACAGAATATACCAACTGTGGCAGGGTCTCCAGTATATTTACAAAACAGCTGGCTCGTCAGATTAAACTGCTTGATGGTCAGTTTCCCAGAGCAAGGTGATGACATAGAGAACTGTCATCATTGTAAAATCTGCAAGGAAGGAAACAAGAAATCTCAACATCAAATGTTTAGTTTGTATTACTTATAGGGCCAATGATTTTCCCTTTCAAAATATCAAATTCCATTTCAAGGATGAAAAAAATGCACAATTCTGCTTCGGTTTCGGGAAAAACGGAAAATCATTGGCCCTATACTTAACTCTTTTACCATTCTTGCATTTTAAAGAATGTGACTCATGTTTAAATTTTCCACAAATCGACACAGCAGGGATCTTGGCTCTTTGTAAAATGTCATATTCTGGTCTGGATATGTTTGTTTCAGTTTCCAGTCATGTAAAGAATTCTTAACCTTAGTCATTTAAACATTTGCACATCAAAGCGCTGGTGTTAAAACAAAGTTACTGTAAATTGCATCGTCTTTACAGTTTTTCAAAAAAGGAAAAATTCTCCAGGTATTAAATTGACAATTTCTCCATGAATTAATATAGGCACATGAAAGCAAAAATCATTTTGTTTTGAGAAGAAAAGGGAAAAAAATACAGTTTAAGAATTTTGCAGTAATTTTGCAACGATTATGATAAAACCTAAAACATGTTTGCAACTTGAAGGAGGTCTTTGTTTTTAAAATGCAAAATGCTGATGTCTGCAGTTGTGATGGAGAGGGTATAGTCATATAATGCTGTAATATTGACACCAACTTTTTTGGAAGCACAATGCTGTTGTCTCTTGCTTCCATATGAGCAGTCCATGTGGAGGTGGAACAATGACCAACATTCAGCTTACTTATTGCATATATGATGCTGCTCACATAGGAACTGGAAAAAGCAAGATGTACATTTGGCAGAGATATCGAGGTCAACTTACAACTTGGAGAGTTTGTGAAGTTGTGAGGAGGTGTCTTCCCAGGGTATGTCCCCCTTTAACAAAACATATCATACATACCCTGTAAGTGCCAATTGCATTCAAATGACAGTTTAAAGTACAGATTTGTGAGCACAAGAGGTCAGAGTGCATCAATGCAAACTTGAATGCATTCAAAGGGTGTTTATAATACATGTATCTTTATGTAACTTTATGTATATGTGAACATATTCTAGTATATATGTGTGACTGTGGATGTAAATTCACAAAAAAAATACTGCAAGCAGAGAACCTTCCAAAGCTAAATTATTGTACAGTGGATGGATTGAATTATTTCATGTGTCAGGTGGTGCCAAATATTGATAGCTCAGCTGATTTGTCAGTGAGCTGAACTTATCTTATGGTGTGTCTGCCTTAGGTCAACTATTTGCATTTTCCAGTTCTCAAAAGCCATTGGATTACCTCAAAATTAGGTGGGTCTGTACCAGTTTTATTCAGTTGATCATGCTTCAATGATATTAGGAGATTTTGTGAGATATTTTCACTTTTTTCTTCTTTTTTGTGTGGAAAATCTGAAAATCTCTTCTTCAAAACAGTTTGGCTAATTATTTTGAAATTGCACAGGAATACTCCAAGGTACACTTTTCCCATAATTTGTTGAACCATTAGCACTGCACTTTTTAGCTCTGTTGACATGTCAGTCAGCAGAACTTATGAATTCTGTTTTATTTTCGCCACCTTCTTAAAAATCATGACATGGAATGTTTTGATTTTGCACATGGATGGTCCTCAGGTGGTCCTCTATGTTTGTGAATGAGATGATGATGCATTTTTTTTTAATTTTATGCTTTTTAAATATATTTTTTGAAAAAAAGGAAAAAAGAATATTTCTTTTTCTGAAAAACTACATCATCAAGTTTGGCATACATGGTCACCAAGATCATGCAGTGCACATTGTAGCCACCAGATTGCACAGCATTTTTTTTTTTCTTAATGTATTTTTGTATGTTATGGCTATTTTTGATTTCTGCAGAACAGCTTAACAGAATTACATGAAATTGTATCAGAATATAAGGTGATAAAAGGTGAGGAAAGGTTGCAAAAATGATGACGATATTAAATTTTTGAAAAAAGCTATGGGATATTGAACTTTATGACTGTGTTTTTAAGTGCACTACTCTACAAGCAGGTAGCAATACCGTGCATTTATTGCAATATTGTCAAATTGGGGTGATTTTTTTTTTTTTTTTTTGACAAAAATCAAAATTTCTTCTGAGGAACTAATTGACCTATTGCTTTGATACTGCACCCAGGGTCACTTAGTTCATATGTTGGCCACCAGGTGGGGTGTATTTTTTTTTCTTTTTTTAATGAAGTTCGTGTGTTAAAACTGTTTTCAACTTCTTCCCCAGAACAGTTGAACAGAATTGCATGGAATTTTACGAGAATATAATCTAACGAAGAATGATGCAAGTTTGTGAAAATGATGGGATTATGTGTTGATGAAATTATGGGATATTTAACTTTGGGACCGAGTGTGTCAGCGAATGCTACAAGCGTGTAGGTGTCT
The DNA here is from genome assembly GCA_964020975.1 of Hermodice carunculata. Classification (NCBI taxonomy): domain Eukaryota; kingdom Metazoa; phylum Annelida; class Polychaeta; order Eunicida; family Amphinomidae; genus Hermodice; species Hermodice carunculata. The sequence goes on from OZ026612.1 coordinate 87,670,727, forward strand.
AGCAACAGTACAGTGCGTGTATGTATTGCAATATTATCAAAACTGTTTTATGGAATACATTGCTTTGACACATAGATTTTGCCCATGTGGACCTTCACCAAAATTTTGAAGGAGATGAGGATACAATAATTATGCATTTTGTGACAAGGGATCCCAAAATGGTGTTTAAAAGAATTTAAGCTTTTTGCTTACTCATCAAATCAGACATATCGGTTTATATCTTGGTAATGGTGGATGCTGGGCTCATGGTTCATATTAAACATTAAAATGAAAGTACCTGTAGGTTTGAGGTTTTTTGGCCTTGTTAATTATTATTAATCTCCTTGAAAGGTCAAACTGACATATTGGCTTATTGTCTTGGTGATACTAAACTTTTTACTCTCTTATGGGCCACTGTAAAGACAGTAAATGTACATGTAATAGATCAGTATCTGCACATGCAGAAGCAACAGATTCCAGTCAGCAGAGCACAGGGTCATCATGATCCTGTAGTTTTCTATTTTGGTTTTGTCCTCAACGATTGACTGGTTTGTCTGCAAACAGGATATGTGCCTTGGATGGGTGTCTATGAAGTTTGTGTAACAGATCAGGCATCTGTAATTTCATTTTTTTTTTTTTTTTTTTTGGTTTTTTGTTTTGTTTTTGTTTTTTTTTTGGGGGGGGGGTGCCTGACAGGTTTTGGGAAATTCTTAAAAGGTACATGTTATGCAACAGACAAGCTATTTTGTTTAGAAAAGACAAAGGAACCATGGAGACCATATTCCAAAGATCACAGGGCCATTTGATTTGTTGATCACTTGGTAACTAGAGATCTCTTCTAGCTAGGACTGCGATATTGCACATGATGGTGGTCATTTAGAATGTAAATTGCTTGAATTTGGCTATATTCTTATTTTTGCTTGTTTCACTGCTGACACAAAGCTGTGAAAGTAAAAACACAGTGAAATAGTATTTTAACATTGTTTAAATTGCAATTATGCCCAAAATAGCTAATTAAAACTGCAGTGAAACGTCTAAAATACAAAAACAATGAAAATTTAAACATGCAAAAATAAAGCAGTTTACAGTAAAGTGCTAATTTGAAATTATACACAAGCCATCTTCAGAAGCTAGTTTATAAGAGCACTTTAGTTTGTGCATGAAATGTCAGCTGAGCACATTACTGGTACAATTCCCTGGTTGTAAATATTATCAGTTCGTGAACAGACTTAAGTGTTAATGCTACATGTGAAATGACATAAGAGTTAATGCTGACTCCATTTTCAGCCAAGTAATAGCCAATGTTTATCAGCTTACTTTTGATAGCTAACCCACAGTATGTTTAAGTCAGTACACCAACTGATCGTAATGAGGTATTTAAGAGAAATTTGATAATGGAGGGATTTTAAAGTTAAATTGCCAGACCATTTTTTGGGGGGTGGGGGTGAAGCAGAGGGACGGGAGGAGGCTACAAAATTATCCTTTTAATCCTTCTCCTCAAGGATTAAGACTCACCAGCAGTTCACATTCAAAGTGTTTTCCATTGATGTTCAGATTACTTAGAACAAGGATACCCTCCTTGGTTAGAACTACATGTATTTGAGCTGATGACATTTAACTGCCAGCCAGTAACCATTCAGAGGAGGAAAGGGTGAATCATTTTTGTCTGGATACCAGTCAAGGTTTTTAGTTTCCTTGTGTGGAAATGTATACAAATACCTATTGCAGCAAGCATAAAATATTGTTAGAGAAACTTGACATAACTGTTTAAATATAGGGCCGATGCCTAATATTTATGACATTGTACACATACAATCATTACGTGGATTTGAGATCTCAGAATGTTGCTTCAGGAAAGCAGGTCTTTTCACACTGTGAAGCATGAAATATGTATACACTTGCAAGCCATGTAAAGGTTAATATGTGCTTGTTTGTTAAATGTTACAAGCCACAATGGTGCGTCCCTCACACAGTGCATTGTACCACATTCAGCCATGATATTATATGCCCAGCATGTAGAGGCTTACTTTTTAGTGAGCATTCCTGCGGCTAAAAGACATGATGACTAAAGGTCCACACACTAATTTATTTTTAAGGTTCACAGACAAAAGCTGACTGGGCCCTAAGTATAATGCCTTACTTTTCAACAGTCTACACTTGTAAATTAATTTATACATAAACCATAATGTGAAATTGAGATTACAAACTGCACAGCACAAGGAACCTGGAAGTGAATACAGCTTCTAATGAAGGAATTTCTCTTGACTGAAAAGTGAAATGCATTTTGTTGGTTAAAAAGGCGTACATACACATAGAGCAGAGAGTAAAATATTGAAAAAAGTAGAATTCACTATTAATTTTATTTTATATGAACAAAAGATCTGAGTGTGTTTTGATATTAAAATGTTCAAAATTGACAGTTCTAAAAATGTGTGGATGATAGGTACCATCAGGTTAACTTCTCACAGCAGACATGAAAATGGTTTCCTGATGGAAATAAACTTCTTTGTAATGAAGATTGTATAGCTCTAAACAGACAATATCATGGGGTTTCATTATAACAAAAGTTTTCTTTGGCAGCTGCAGTTTGCCAGGAGTGAGTGCTATGACTTTCGTTTACATTCATACATGTATGCCTTATATGTCTGTACAGAGGTCCCTCCTTTGAGAGACCATCTGCTTTATGTGACCACCTGTAGATGTAATGATTGCAAAATGGGAGCCCAAGCATTCTGGTCTAGGTTATTGTGTAGTGTGATTTGACTGAAAATAAATCAAAACATTAACTTAGTTATTCACCTGTTACATGAAAATTTACCATTAATTTTAAAGCTTATGAAACTACACGATAGATATATTTACATATATACAGTCAGGTGTAAACTATTTACTGACAGGACTCAAACCTAGGTGCTTGTTACATGTGCTGAGTAGGCTACCACTATTAAACTGTGACAGCCATCTGGGTGGTGTTATTAAATTCAAGTCCAGTGCTCTGTCTTTGTAACATTAGTGGGGGCATGCACACAGTGGACCTTGTTATAGCAAGACTGCCTTATAACAAAGGGTTTTTTTTTTCTAAACATAAAAATAATAGGAAAAGCACTTTGGGGAAGCCAAGGGACTCTGGTATTATATACCCGGGGGAGGGGGACTGCTTCCATTAGTGACGATACTGGGCATGTGCTGCTCTAAAGGCCCCTCTTTTCAGCGAAATTTCCCTAACAAAAGTCCAGGATTTTGCCAAAAATTCCCTAATAAGGGTAATTTTTCTCTTTTATGGCCCAAAATTCTGGAAAATTTCCCTAACTAAGGTCAAAATTTGCTTCCTGGAGCACTTTCTTTTCTTGCCAAATTGGCACCATATTTTCTATTTTGTTTTAAAAATTCCCTTACAAAGGTATAATTTTTGTGAAAAAGTGCCCTAACAAAGGATGGGTTTCTGAAAGGTTGAGCCACATGCCTCCACCAAAAATTTGGGGAAGTCCCCCCCCCCCCCCCCCCCCGGGTTATATCAGAATGTACCTTGTAATGAGGGATTCTATAAAGAGAGAGCACTGTATTATTATCATATTTTGTTAATCAAGAAAGCTAGCAATGTATAATTGTATTATAAGAACAAGGTTTTTGACGTCATCATATTCCTTTGTACAAGGTCCTAATGCGTTTTATTTTTAGCAGGTTTGTGTGAAAAGTTATGACTAATGAACACAGTGGTAATAATTATTACTGACACACTGTAATCATCTGTAATATTGCTTCCTGTGCCATATACATATAATACAATTTTTATTTTAAATCCATCAAGTTAAAATTGTGCATGTGCATGATTACCAGCTTAGTATGGGTGTTGGTTATGTTTGTGAATGGTTTAAAATAACAGTTTCAGTTTTGGGACATTTTTACCTGTAATATGTACATAATCTTTGTAATTAAGGTTAATTATTTAGATTTCAGTCACTAATTATTATAATTTTCTAAATGGATGTGTGACATCCACACATGTACATGTGTGTATATACTCGCACAGAGTATCCTATACCACAGAATGACCAGGTCTTGGACCAGCAACCTTCGGCACCAATCACCTTGCGAAAAGTGGGAAATGCACATATCAACATGGCCACATCCTCATTCTGCCCCATTTTTGCCACACACTTTAAAACTGATCTGATGTCCCAAATGTGTCCCTTGATTGAACGTTCTAGCCCTCCTTTCTTTTTTTTTTTTTAATCCATATTACATATGAATAGCATATGATCAAGATCAAAGTGGTGGAACAAAGTGCCATTGAATTAAACAAAATTGCAATTCAGTCATGCCAGCCTTGATGTTTCCCAAAGGTCAAAAGCTGTAGTGCTGCACATACTGCTTTTTCTCCAAAGCTACGTGCATGTTCAGTTGAGCTCCCAGCTGGTACATGTTAAGTGAAACTTCATTATAAGAACACTGACAGATTCACTTAATGACACAAGTTTCCTTGGGACTAAGTCAAATTCCTTTGCTATTTAACTGATTTATCTGACATTTTCATATATCGGACACATTTTCAGGAAAACAGTTTCATTAAACAAAGTTTCACTATACTTAATTGGGGGGGGGGGGCAGAGGAGGTGGGGTGGGGGAGTAAATATTTGTGTTGAGATTGTGCAAGTACATTTACATCTGTGTAAGATTGATGGCCTGGACCTGATTCTAAGGTCATGGAGCAGTTATTTTGTATTACATGTTTACATAACTAAAAGTTTTAAACCTACAATGCAGCACTTTCATGTTACACAAAATTATACTTTCTATAAGGTTTATGTTTCTACTTACAAGGTTAGCTGAGCACAGAACTGTCACAGTCCTCTTGTTTTACAATCAAGATCTGCATGTAGGAAGTTACTGTATTTGTAAACTGTTGCTGAACAAATATTATGCCTCTGCACCATTACGATGAAGCAATTCTGTTGTTTTTCAATGGAAGAATTATATTTTATACAGTAATATTTGCTGCAACTTGTACATATATTCTACAGCAGGTAAAAGAATGTAATGTACCAGCAGGACAAAGTATCAGATGATCAGCTTCTGTCACCTGCTGCAGCTGGTGGTACATTTGAAATAGACCCAAGTGACCTGTTGAAAAGTCCTGTAAAACAACCAGATCCACAAGTATTTTATTTTCCAAGTGCTGCATATGAGTACTTTGAGCCATGCTCTGAGTGGATCTAGTGACAGCTATGTCAGCCTATGGGCACTAGACCTGTCTTCCTATTCTCTTTCTCAAGTGTTACAGTATCAATACTACGAGGTATTTCACAGTGGATTCACAAAGGGGGCATTCTTACATTTATGGTCTAACTAAGATCTACAGTAACCATGTTATAATTAGAGTTTGAATGGATTTGTACAATGGTGCAGTATATGCAAGAATTTAGTCAAACAATTTGCATTCAGGTCAAGCATTGGTTACATGAACATTTTATTTACAACCCTGCCTATATCCAGGAAGACCAATTTTCAAAGTATCATTTTAGCTTCATTCATACAATTTTTGTTGCATTCTTTACCAGTCTTTGATGTGTACCAACCAAGCTGGTATTCTTTGCACTTGTCTTCAGGTGCAAGACTTAAGTTACATTATGCATCATGTCAAGAAAGTCGTCATGCAAACATAAGGGCTTAACAAATGTTTTTCAATGTTCATAGAAACACAATTGGTAGAGCTAGCTGATCAGCACATATATTGCTGTGTACTTAGTTTTTCAATGGGGTGTGGGAATGTTAGCATTAATTCCAATTTATATATTTTCAACGTGTAACCTATGTAATGATACATATTTATATACAATTGTTTCTGTGAGTTTCTTTTTGTTTGTTTGTTTGTTTGTTTTTCAAAAATATCAGGACTATGGGTTTGACATCAGTGTGCAATATAAATGTTTGTTTGAAAGTTGAAAAATGCTTCTTGCATATGGCATAATAATTGTAAAGTTGACATTTGAAACTGTTCAAGAGCCCATGAGGAAAATAACTGATAAATTATGAGAAGACACAGGCTGTAGGCTGTTGTAATACAATGACAGGTTCAGCATTGGTTGTTTGATTTGGTAATCAAAGTCAGCAATGCTTGAAGACTTGGTAGCATGGGAACATCTGCAAAACCGTCCTGTCACAGGGAAAAAAATGTGTGACACCATTGGTGCCCATGATACCAATGTAGCATGAAGTGATTGATCAACAGACTGCATCACTTTGGGGACTTAAGGTGGACTGTGGTATCTAAAATCCTTGCTTACGCACATAATGTACATCTGAGTCTGCTGATCACAGCCAAGAAGTGCATCTACCTTTGAGAAATGGTGACGCACAGGAGTCAGCACACTGTAATGTTGGAACTGAGTGGCAACAGTCAAACTTGTTGAATATGGAAAAAATTAGGTGCTGATCAAGCAGAGACTGCATGGATGTAGCAACTGAAGCCAACTGCAATGCTAAAGTTTGTTATAATGATGTCTCTTCACTCATATAGTGTTGCTTAAAACCCTTTTGAGAAATGCAGAGGTGCATAGTACAGTTGTTCCTGCTTTCAGAGTCAACTCCAATGAGAGACTATGCCCATCCTATAAGATCACATTAGTTAGGTGCCTAATTTTATCATTTTGTTATTTTACCTCAATTCAGTGAGCACCTGCTTCATGTGATTGCTATGACCTGCCCTTGGGTGGTGTCTTGAAGGAGCTACTAATGCAATGAAGTGTATAAGCTGTAAAATATAGTGCCATCATAGTTGTCTAACAAGTCTCAGAGACTCGGTCCATATGGGCACCAAACTGATGAGTTGTTAAACAACAAACACATGGTGGTCCCATGTTCTACAGATTACCTTCCAACACCAATTGATACAGATTGTGATTTGACAACTTAAATGCAACAAAGTTTTCCCTCTGATAGATATGATAACATTTTGAAATATTACTTTGTAAACAGTATCGAATGAAATGTAGCAACTGTGTTCAGAGATCTTTTCAAACAGAGATGGTGACAAATGTATGTAAAATTACCAACATAACCTGGATCTTCAATGATTTACTGATTAGGATAGTGTAATTGAACTGAAGATCAGTCGGGGGAAAAAAAAACAGGCAATATTTGTTGACTGTTGTATTGTAATTGACCCATAAATCTGACAGAAAATGCTGAAAGCAAATTGTACATTTCACTAATATTTTACAGTGGTCAGTTGTACAGATGCCAAGAGCTTGATCCTTGTGGGTCATGCTACCCAGAATACTTGGTAGTCTTATAAATAATATAATGTTGTATTGCATCTCCTGGTTAATCTCCATGACAGACTATGAACATATACATGTACTGTAATATACATGTATGCAACTTAAAATGATACTCACAGACAAAACTAATAGATCATGTTATGTAAAATCACATAAAATTCATAGATGCGAGAAAAAGTATTTAGCAGTGTAATAATAATTAATAATGATAATTTATTGACTTGTTAGTACAGTAAGGTGCAGCATTTTTCTTGACAAGATGGGCAGTCGTATTTCACTTATTTCACACATGTATGCTGAAGGCTTGCAAATTTGTCCCAAGTTTTCCCTGTAAGTTTTTCAGGATTCTTATGGTATCATTTACTTCAGTGACTTGTGTTTAAACACTTATGTATAATGTTGTTTCATTCTTGTCTGTAAATGACACTGTAACACGATGTTTGATGAAACCATTCTTTTTGGTGGAAAAGTAACAGAATCTGCATACATTAGTCGCAGAGCAAGTTCTTTGTGTCACATTGGTCTTTTTTCTTCTCTTATTTATGCTCTTAATTACCAGTGACAGTGAAGTAAGGAATTTCCCAGCAATCTTTCTCTTGCATCCTGCAATGTTATAAAATACAGGAGTCAGCTACATGTACATCCCCAGCATCACCTTATCTTTAGTCTGTCTCCACAATTAGTTAGAACAGTACCAGTAAAGGCTGCACCCTATGTCCAAGCTGGGTGGTACCCTGCATTTTGCCACATGCACTGAGGCATAACTGGTCATGCATGACTGCAACAGTAGCCAGAACTTTTTTTTTGTCCAGAGAACACAGTCATACTTTATGTCATGAAAGAGTTTCAGAAGCATTGCCATACAGGAAATGCCGAAATGGCACAAGGAGCTTGCTTTAAATCTTGCAGATCCATACATGCTGTTTATGCAATTGCCCATGAAAGAAACTGTTATTTTATTGTGCTTCATGCTCACCAAGTCAACCCTTCCACTGAAGCAAAAGTTTGACTTGGCATGGGCTGGGCACAAAGTACCCAACCCATGTCAAGGAAATGCTGCAGGTGAGCGTTGACCTGGGTCATGTTATCTTGATAGGTGTCATCTACAATTCTCAAATTGTTTTTCATCACTGTTGAAATAAGTGAAAAACACTGAAGGAGATGGCATTGACTGCTGGCTGGTTTTGGGAAAGGGTTAATTGACAAGACAGCTTCATGCTGTGAACACAAATGAGGCCCAAGTCTAAAAGTGTCAATGTAACAGGTATTGCAACAGTCATAATTCTTACATTTATATAAACTGCTGACTTAAATTTTGTTTGGGTATAGAGGTTCAGGTATCATTAGTCCCAGTACACATCCTTTTGGTGCCCCGTGCTTAAAAGCATTGTCTTAGAAGAAGTATCAAAAAGCAAATTATGCTATATTATTTTCCATCATGGTGATACATGTAGTATGATGAATATCACATCCACAAGCAAGTCCTACATTAGCTTTCAGTTTAATTTACATGTAGATTAACTAAATGCCCACAATGCTATACGTCATCATAACAGCAGAAGCACTGCAAGCACCTGTTATTACTCTATTGTTTGGTTTGAAAATCTTAATAGCACATTTACATTTATGTTGTATTGTCTGATATGGCCCAATGGCAGGGATACAGAAAACTGCAGAAAAAGCGCAACAGGACTGACCCTCACCCATCCCTGTCAATTCTAAATCTCTGATTTGAGTTTTTCATACAAAATCTACATTTTTGAGTGAATATTTTTGTGAAAAGAAAAAATTTGTCCCAAAGGACAAAAACTATTGTCCCAGCTGTACGCCCACATGAACAGGCAGGAGTGGTATTCGTGGTCAGGTTCTTTGTATAACCACTTTGATCCCAGGTGTAAAATCAAAAGGGAGTTCGGCCATAAATTTAAAGCATAGGTGGATCAGGGGTCAATATTTCCTATAGAAGTTACATATTTTTGTCAACTGGTGCAGCTCATAAGCCAAATTGTGGCAAACAGCAGAAAGGGTTTATATCAGCATCATTGGTTGCCATATTTATTATGCTCTGATGCCACTTTGAATAACAGTGATTACCATCTATTTGTACGTATTGATTACATAGTGGTATAAAAATCCACGTATTATTTTATGTCAGTCTTAACTCTCTGGACACTAAGCATTTTGTAACTCTATGTATTTAGAGCCGATATATCGGCTCTGAGGGCCCACAGGCTTAATGCAAGAACACTAATCCATTAGGCTGATTTCGGACTGACAAACTAACCTGCCATGCGACTCACAGCATTTCCATTATAAAATAACAGTGATTACCATCTATTTGTACGTATTGATTACATAGTGGTATAAAAATCCACGTATTATTTTATGTCAGTCTTAACTCTCTGGACACTAAGCATTTTGTAACTCTATGTATTTAGAGCCGATATATCGGCTCTGAGGGCCCACAGGCTTAATGCAAGAACACTAATCCATTAGGCTGATTTCGGACTGACAAACTAACCTGCCATGCGACTCACAGCATTTCCATTATAAAATGTGATACAATGATCAAGACAGACAGACTATTAGAGTCAATATTTCCATTATAAAATGTGATACAATGATCAAGACGGACAGACTATTAGAGTCAATATATACTGTACAATTAAGCCTCTGCCCCCCCCCCCCCAGACGGAGGGTGCTTAAATTTTGTTGCACAGAATATGAACAAACTTTGCTGAATCAAAATGGATGTACAAACCATGTACATGACTGTACTGAAAGTGTAATTTGAGGAAGCATGGGCAGCACTGCCATAGACATGTATATGAATCTGTTATTGCTTGACTCTGTTCATGACAAAAAGCTGTACAATTTTATTCAGAGTCCCCTTCAACTGGTTGTCTCTGAAAAACAAAACCTTTTTATTTGTAGTTTTTGGACAGACAAGTTGAGGCCATACTGTTTTATTTAGATATGCAGTGAAATTGTTCATAGCATGAATTCCTGTTAGAGACTGTAGTGGTTTTGTTTTATGGCATTGGAGGGATACAACTGAGACATTCCTTGTTATGTGTGGTTTTGTGTTTTCCTTTAGATCACAAGTGTGTATCACAAAGGCTATTTTTGTACCTGTTCAAACAGTGAACATTAAAATGCATTATTCATGTAACTTGACTTCTTGTTTTCATTGCTTCTTTTGTCTTCCATCTTTTATCCTATAATTTGGGTTATGGGACAGTGATAAAGGTATAAATTAGTGCCATGCAATCAGCTATTCTGTGTTACATGACACCACCATATTATGAAATTTAGAGTCTAATATATATATATATATATATCTATATATATATATCTATATATATATATATATATATATATATATATATATATATATATATATATATATAATATATATTTATTATTAATTAATTAAGGCAGTCACCCACAAAAGGCAACTGGTGGTTCTAAACCGGTCCTCTCAACCTTTGAAATATTCTTCATTAAATACAGACTATAGTGTTTCCAATATGTATACGCCCAACCACTCAAAATCCAGACTTTATTACTTCTGCAAAAAATAAAAAGATAATTGGTAGGCCTATCACTATTTTGGTTCTTCTGACAAGTTCGTCTGCTGAGTTTATGGTAAAAGTAGAAAGTAGGCCTATATCGTTTTTGTGATATCTATGAATCTGGAACATTATGCAATTAATAAGTTAAGTGATTGAATCACTTATAGAGTATATGGACAGAACTTGCGATCACTATGGGGGACTACCCTTTGGTGGTCCCCTAAAAAGCATTACATTTTTAACCCCAACTCATAGAGTGGAAGAAATATGCTAACAAAAGGTATAATGTTTTTAAGAGCTTAGAATGTTTCCACTATTTGAATCTCACCCCAACGTACTCTGTATTGCAAATCTTTTCATACCCACAACGCTGTTGCATTCACCCTTTTCTTAAGTGAACTGCCACTTGATCAGAGTCAAAACACCCAAGGTCACAGTATGTGTGTAATAATTGAGAGTGTTTGCATACTGTGATAGAGTGCCAGTGGTAATATCCAGGACCATAAGCTAAATGTTTTATAATACATCCAAAGTATCTGAATATTGCAACCGACCTCGCATAGCGGCAATCCCAGTTACACTGAAGCAAACAGATACCCCAAGTTTGTCATGGATGTGAAGAGTTTTTCTCAAATGACAGCATTTGTAGGATCCCACTTGATCATTAGTTTCTGACAGGCTTTCGTCAGGATATCCTGACAAACATCCACAACAAAAAGCAACAGCGAGACTGGGTGATGATTATAAGGCAACAACAGTGCTAACTTCATCATGAACACCATGGCAGACATCAAGCGCTGCAGTTACAAGACCAGGTCATCAGACCATAAAAGCACTGCAACAGAACTGCCTCTTCACTTTCCCATTCATTGACATGTAAAAGTTTTGTAGGTATATAGTACAGAATACCACTGCATCAACAGCATGCTGTCCTAATTTACATATCAACCTGTTTGCTTTACATGGATTGTGAAAGAAGTTAAACATTGACTTATCAAGTCACTCTTCCTGACACAGATGTCAACAAATGTAGCCGAGTCCAATAATAATGGAACATACTTTAGTGTCATACTAACTGAATATGTAGATCCATATTTATGATGTTTCATGGTACTGTTATTTATCAGATGAGTTTCATGATGACAGGAGATGAATATATGTGACACAACTTTGATTCTATTAAAACAACTCTGTGCTATTTCAGCGTGTCATGAAGAGGGTGGTGATATCCTGGCCTGTTTTTTCAGGAGTAGTTCCACAAATTTGAAGTAATTATACTTGATGTCAAAGTCCATGTCATACCAGAAGTTCACTGCAAGAAAAACAAAAATGTGTAAAAGTGCTTTGTTTCCACAAGACAATACAATCAGTTTCAAACAAAATTCAGAAAGTTATTTCAATGTGCACCTGACGAGCTTCATTTTGGGACTGTGACTCATCAGGGTCTTTGAGACACTGCAGCTAGGAGCCTACATACTAACTGTAACGTTTGGTTTGTATGTAAAGCATGTGGATAGTCTTTACATGGCACACGCAAGTTAGTTTCCTCATCATGCAAAACAGTGTACCAGCCTTAAGCTTGAGCATTATGTATACAATTACATGAATTAAATACCCTCCAAATAAAACTTGGGAACAGACTGATTTTCCAACAGAAAATCAAATGTCTTCCCGTGGGCCCTTACCAGTTGTCACTCTTATTTACAAAGTGGTCATACTTATTCCAAAGATCTACAAATACAGTCAAGGTAAACTATACATAAAACATAATCACACAAATTTCAACCTCCTAAGTCAAATCCTTGTCAAGTGGATGTGAAATGATCTTTAAAAAGTGGTCACGTGCCCTTGAAAAATAAGTCAAGGTCACTCATCTACACTGCTAACCTAGTTCTTATACTGACACACAATTGTACAAAATTTCAATCTCTTAGGTCAAATTCTTCTGGAGTTATCGCATTTGCAATTATTTTCAAGAAAATACCCCTTTCACCTTGTCAAGGTCATCGCGTCTACAATCTCAACCTAGCTCTCATACAGATACACAATCACACTACATGAAAGCTGCTACATTAAGTTTTTCTTGCATTATCGCTTCTGCAACTTCAAGGAAGTGCTTGTGACCTTAAAAAATAGGTCAAGGTTGAACATCTCCAATCACAAGCAAAGTCGTATAAAAGTCTTATATAGAAACATAATCACACAAAATTTCAACCTCCTAAGTCAAATCCTTCTCAACTGTGTCTGCAACGATCTTTAAAAAGTGGTCATGTGACACTGAAAATACGTCAAGGTCACCCATCTACAATCCCAACCTAGTTTGTATTATGGTACATAATCGTGCAAAATTCCAACCTCCTAAGCCAAATCCTTTTAAAGCAGTTATCCCGTTCGCGTTGATTTTAGATGAAATGCTCATGTGACCTTGAAAAATATGCCATGGTCACCAAATTAGAAATCCCAAGCAAGGTCTTATATAGGAACATATTCATTAAAAATTTAACTTCCCAAGTCGAATCTTTCTTCAGTTATTACGTTTGCAACAATTTGCTCTGCTATTTATAAGCTGACGTGTATTGTGTTTTGTCATTATAGTCCATGTATTTCAAAAATTTGCTTTTTAGTTAAACCAGGTTGGTCCCTGTGTGATTTTAAAGACAATTTAAGAAATAGTGAACATCAAAATTAGTAAATTACAGTGGTGCCATCTAGAGAATAAACTTGGTACAGTATCCACCGATGTACATCCCCACCAATTAAATTTGTAAATGGCAACCCAATTTTTTTGTCCTTTTATTTCATATTCATTTAAAATATGTACACATAGTAACCTGGTAACACTAAGTTCAAAGAGGATCTAACCATAAATTATATCTAAAGAAGTTGAAATTATGAATTGGTAATGTACATTAATGATGGACAAATGACCACAAAGTATATTGAGTCAGGTGTGCTCCAACCCATACCTGCTATACAACCATGTGATTGCTGTACATGATGAAACCAAAGGGAGGGCAGGTACAAGGTCTCTCCAGCATGGACAGTTACTTGAACTGGTCTAGCTTTTTTAAACTCTGGGTGCTTCTCTAAATCTGGTTGTAGTGGGTCCACACTAACCCAAGGCACCTGCACATTATAAAAGGCAAATATCAGCATATATACTCAAATAGGCCACATGTATGTTTTGGTTTTTTTTTTTAAATTGAAACAAATCATGCAGAATTTTCCTTGCAAAGGATTGTATCATAATGGCCCATTTTGTTTGCATCACTGCATGAAAAGTGTCTGAAACTGACATTTATGTATGTGTGTGTGTGTGCATACTCAAATTCTAGAACATGTAAATATATCATGTTTACACACTAAAAGTGATATTTAATTAAGTGCTCATATCAATACATCCATAAGCAAATTTATATCATCCATACTTCAGTGCAATACTAAAGATCCTATTATTTATGTGCATAACAAAGTAACACATTATTTCCAAGATATTGATGAAATACTGCAAAAAATTCTAACCATAATGATAAAAGGGAAGTTTTGAAATTTACTCATTATTTCAGTAACTGTGCATATTTCACTGAATACAAGTACCTGGCAAGATGAGTCTGTAAAATTTAAGTTCCTGTAATCTTGACAGTAATTAGAATTGAATGTTTTTCTGAATCATAAGAACCTTGAAAAAAATGCATCTCTTCAGAAAATGCAGGTAATACAGGTTATCCAGTTACTCATTTTATCTTCAGCAACAGGCCTTGCTGACAGACCAGAATGGCTGAGAAACATATATAATTACATGTACATGTAGATGAAGAATAGCATAAGTTACTGTATGTAATGTTACCTCTCAAGCACCATTTGCCTAGACCTCTGTGTCTGGGTCAAACACCCATGAAATCCTGTTGAGTTTGACGCCCGGTCAGTGGCTGCCTCACTGCATATTGCGTGCAATGGGAGTCTATCACAGGACGATTTGTTGGCCCTCAATATCCTGAGACACAGCTACAGGCTGCCTTTTGGTGAAGACAGGTCTTCATTAAGCCGAGAACCACTGTGGTTTGCACCACCCACCTCAGAACCCAAAGCATTGGCATTCCTGGAGGCAGTTCAGATGCTTCAGAGCAAGCAACCCAAAGAGCTGGTAGAGGATCAAGGTACTCCCAGCTTTCATAATTTACTCTTCCTGGTCCCCAAGACGGACACAGGATGGCACCCAGTCATAGACCTGTCGACACTGGACACCTGCCTGGGAGTCCCGTCCTTTCAGATGGAAACCCTCCAGTCAGTGGGAGCAGCCTTATGGCCCATGAAGTGGACCACAACCCTGGATCTCAAGGACGCATTCTTCCACGTGCCAATTGTGGCGACTTCACAGAAGTATCTGCAGTTCGCATTTGCAGGCCGAGTCTACGAGTTCAGGATGTTTCTGTATGGCCTTGCCACGGCACCGCGAGTGTTTACCAGGTGCATGCAGACAGTTGCTCAGACTGTTCTGGAACTTACTATGCCAACACTTGGGCCTGATAATGAGCCTACCCAAGTCCATTCTTCGGCTGGAGCAGACTTGGCACAACAATGGCTCACCCTGTTTGGCTCCCTGCAGTCCCTGCTCACAGCTTTTCTGACTGGCAAGGTCCACTCAGCACAAGAATGGCTCACTCACTTGGGCTCCCTATCCTTAATGGACTCCCAGGCCCCACTCGGTCATTTCCACTGTTGCCCCTTGCAGCATGCTCTGTGTGGCAGATGGACGGGAGACCAGGGCTATCAGGCCCCAGCACTGATTCTCAACGAGGATCACTCACACCTTCTGTAAGTGAGAACATCATGAAGGGACAAACACTGGAAACTGTTCAGGCCCAGCTCACCATTTACACAGACTCTTCTTGAGTCTCGGGTGGCCAGCTCATGTGGAGAGCTGGAGGGTGTCGGGCCCTTGGCCACCCTCTTTTGCATCTCACCACATAAACTGGTTGGAACTGCAGGTCATTCACTTGGCGCTCCTCCACTTCCCAGACCTGGTGGAGCACTAATATGTCCTCAAAATGTGTGACAAGAAGACCATGGTAGCCTTCCTCACCAGGCATGACGGGGTACTGTCCAAGAAGCTGATGGAGTTAGCCGGATGCATCAACAGATGGTGCTCCAAACACGATGTCCACACACAGGAGAGGCACGTCCTGGGACATCAAAATGTCCTGGCCGACCAACTCTCAAGAAGAGGTCAGCCAGTAGGGACAGAGTGGTCGCTCCATCCCAGGATCATTCAGGCCAGATGGGGAACTCCACATGTGGATCTGTTTGCAACTCGGGGAAAATGTGAAACTACCTGTTTACGTCTCGCCTGTCCCAAACCCCCAGGCCCTAGCGGTGGACACTCTAGCCATGGATTGGAGTAACCTGTGGGCATTTGCCTTTCCACCCAGCCAGATCTTTCCAAGGGTACTGCGCAAGGTTCGGTCCCATAATTGCAATCTGATCCTGGTCGCCTCCTGGCAACCCTGGAGTGATTGCTCGATAGACCTACTGGAATTAAGTGTTGAGCCTCTGCTATGATTTCCAGCATGGCCAAAGCTTCTGGTGCAGCCGCGAACAAGCGTGTTCCACAGGAACCTTAAAGTGCTCAACCTCCACGCTTGGCAATTATCTTACAGCACATCAACAACAGAGGCTTCTTGGAATTGGTCTCACATAGAATTGCCAGAGGAGGGCTTTGATCTTCTCTAACTGTTTACTCTGCTGGATAGAAAGTGTTTTCCAACTGCTGCCCCAGCAAGGGAACTCACCCTTAATCTCCGCACATTAAGCACATCGCTGCCTCCCTGTTGTGTCAGTGTGAAGTCTTAGGCAAGAGCTTGAGAACAGTGGAGGGTTTCCGATCAGCCATCCTTATCTGACAGCGCTCATTGCATCCTTCTACGCCGACAGACTGGCAACCCGACAGGTCCTGCAACAGTGGCACCTACCGCTGTTTTTAGTCAGATTGAAGAAGTAGCAATTTGAGTGCCTTGAGGACCCCAAGCGGGTTTCCCTCAAGTACTGGACATTGAAAACATGTTTTCTATTAACACTCACTTCAGGGGCTAGGAGAAGCGAGATCCATGCTCTGGCTTATGACCGACTCCAATGGTTGCCTGACCACTCCCAGGTGACCCTGAGGCCTCACTTGAGCTTCCTTGCAAAGAACCAAGTGGCTTGAGATCCCGCTACGGCCTTAAAGGGTTTTACCCTCCATGCTATGGACACTGCTCTTGCCCTTGAGGAAAGAACCCTGTGCCCAGTGAGAGCCCTTCAATGGTACCTTTCCTGCATGGAAGGACTCAGCGGATGGAGGTTTGCCCTCCTTCTACAACTGAGTAACCCGAGTAAGGAGTAACTTTGCAGAAACATGATTTGGCCATGGATTAAGCAGAGGATCCCTAAGGCCTATGAGATCTGGCTGGAAAGGCCTGGTGCCTTGCAGCTTGTCTCAGACACAGTTTGTGAGGTATGAACCTTCAATGCCTCTTGCGCCATATGAAACCTCACAGTTGTCGACATTTTGCGGGCCTGCCGCTGAGGATGGTCCACGACTTTGCCCGAGCACTACTTGCATGACATGATAATGCTAGGGGAAGGCATGTATGCCTTTGCAAGTGTAACAGGCTCAAAGGCTTAGGTTCCAATACTTGCAGTGTTGCCAACCTGCCAAACTTACAATCCAGGAGAGGAAAGGTAAAATTAAGGGAGATTGATAAATAAATATGATATATAGAAGGGAAATATTGATGAAATTCCCACAGGAGTTCAGTGCCCAAGGAACCATATGCTCCCCCCCCCCCCCACCTGCCAGTTTTGCGACTAGGAGGGCAAGCACTGGAGAGTTCAGTGTGGTCCGATGCTGGTCGGTAAGGGGGGTTTCCAATTTTGGCTGGATTCTGCTGTCGGCAGCCTCACCATCACGTTGCTCTGAGGTTTTCTCTTCAGACATCGCCTGCTCACTCAGACAAATGGTTACCCCCACGCTGCCAGTCCCAGCAGTTAAATGAGATCAGTGTGCGAGTAACGTTACAACCTTCACCTATATGATTGTATATCGGCAAATGGTGGTCAAGAGGTAACATTACGTGACTAATGCGAGATATCAGTATAAGTACACTTACCTCTCGACCACCGGAGAAGCCAATCCCACCAACCCCGCTATCTCTTATACCTTATGTCAACTGACCAATCTCCAAACAGGAAGGATGAGATGGGGAGCATACACACCAGGAGTCACCATCAGTTCCACAAGAAGCGAGAGATGTGTCACAGGACAGTAAGGTTTTCAGAATCAAGTGAGTCAAACTCAACTTGATTTCATGTGCGTTTGACCCAGACACAGAGGTCTAGGCAAATGGTGATCAGGAGGTAAGCATACTTACCAATACTGATATTACTCTAAATATCTCGTGTGAGTGGTTCATGAACATGAAAACAGCATACATGTACCTTTCCTATTTGTGTGTCATCAACAACGTCAAACTGCTTTGCTTCATTCTCTTTAAAGGTTGCTGCCTGGTACAAACCTGAAAAGATAAAACTTGTTTGTCCAATTGTATTGCATTTACTTGTGCAGTATGGTGCCATAGACAACCAATGCAATGCAATTGACTACCTGATAAAAGACAACTCAAACTAGACATACCTTGAACGCTAAGCGCAATTCTGGAGATATCAGGGTAACAAGCTATAATGAACATCTAATTAAGCTGCCATTTGCTCAAATTAGGTCATGGTGACACCAAAATCAAATCAATTCATCTTGCCAGGTAAGATAAGCATATTGCCAAATCTGTATTGTCAAGTTTAACCCATTCCTGGTCAGAGTATGACTGAGTCGATAGCCTTCCTTGGTGCCAGTTGGGTTTACTGTGTCCTATCTGCACCAAAGAAAGTTATTGACCGAGCACATACCATAATGAACAGTCCCACATACAAGTCTCGGCAAAAATGTTTCCTTGTAATCAGAAAAGTAAGTAAAAACATTAAGGCAGATGACAATTTCCGTCTGGATGCTTTTGGGTGATTTGACCAGGAAAGGTTTTATTGTATGGTAAAACCTGTTTTGAAAGACCACCGCTAGAACAGGCCAAAAAGTGGTCACATAAGGCCGGTGGTCTCTCAATAGAGGTGCAATATCATGGGAAAGATGGCAAAAGGGACATGGTAAACTAGACTTGCACAAGCCCTTGGTGCATGTCCCTATTTTCCCATCCCGCCGTCCCACCCAGGAGTGCGATACATTTTCCCCTCCACAAAGTTAACTGTATAATATTATGCCAACTAAATGGTGTTATTAAGTAGGTCCTACTGTTATTTTTTTTTTTTAACTGGTCAACACTGCCGCCGTGCCGGTTTCAACAGTAGCAGTTCTAATCCCATTATCATTGTGATAAGGCTGAGCGGAAAGTGGTCTTCGATGAATGCGTGGTTAGTCACTGCCCACTCAAGCAAGACAAAGCTGACTGTCTCCCTCTGGCTGCCGACACCAGGGACTTGTTAAAATTGCACAAGCCCACTCTGGACTACCATCAATTCGGTGGGAGTGACGTCACAACATCAGCAGTTTCGCGGGATCTGAGAAGTCAAATCAGTGCCACATTTTTATTTTTGCATTAATGCAAAATGATCCACGACATGATTTAAGCTTTGTTGAGTAAGACCTCTACATTTCTATGTGGTTCTTTTGTCAATTTAAAAAAAATAATCTTGCCCTACACCCTAACAAAGGGAATATATCGATCTCAATCACGATTTGATCAAAGCGGTCAAACCTGTGTGAATACAATTGCATGGGTACCGGTCCACGCATTTTTCTTGGTTAGCGTCACAAACGATTGTTCCTCTTTATTTTTTTCTAAAGATCAGTTGTGTGCTATAATTGTCATTAAACTATAGTGGTAGAGCTTGTTGCTGCAGTAAATAGTCCATAAACACACTTTATCGCAGTTACTGACAAACTGTCAACATGATAAACACAAGCGGCAGCGGTATTTTCACCCGAGCCATGTTCACCTGCGGCTGGCGTATTTTACTCTCTTCCTGTGGAAAAATTGGACCTTCTGCTCTATTGTACGCAAAGACGCATACAGTGGTAGTATGTTATCATTCTGACCAATTTACAGCGTTAAATTTTGTTTCTTGCTTTAATAAATTGTCCGTAATTGTCACTTGTGTTCACACAAATGTCACCCATCTTTCAAGCCAGACTTCACAACATGAGACAGCAAGTACTACCGAACGAAACAGCGGAAAATTGGTCAGAGTGATAACATACTACCAAACGAAACAGCGGTAGAAAAATGTTTTGATTGGACAGCGAACACCATGTGATTGATTCTGGGCCCCTGTGTGTTTACTTAAAAATTTATTTTGCAATGAACTTCATTTTAAATAAAATACAGAAAACAGTCCAGTGAGACTTGAGCGAGTCTAATGGTAAACATGGTCTGAAAAGACCAGTGGTCTTTCCTCAGTCTAGTCTCTCAAAACATGACTGTGCTGAGTTGAGAAAGTGCTTACAATGTGAGACAGGAGCTATTGAGGATGAATTCTATGTCATGATAAACTGTGATAAACTGTAATGAATATTGTTATGAAAATGTGGACATGGCTGTTTGTTTTCAATTGGAGAGGTCACTGTATTCATTCAGTGTGTGCCGGGTCATTGAGTTCAATGAATACTTTGCAGGGTCACTGCAGAGCCACAGAGTTGGCCTGTTTTGTGGGTGACTCCCATGTAATTGGTAAACATGTGGAATAAGCTAGAATGGTGACCTACATTCATATGAGGTGATCCAGACAGGTCTCAATGCACTGGGATATGTGACTAATTAGAAACTCCGGAAAAAAAATAGAGATTTCTTTGCCTAGATATATAGGACAGATGTTTTCCTGACAGGAGGAGAAGAGAGAGACTTCTGATGGATCTGACAGAAGTTGGATGTTGTCATCAAGCTATTGGGACTGTGAGCCATTGTTTACATTGTACCTGTGGAGTGTGGAGAGTGTCTTGAGTGGACTTGTATATTTGGTGCTACCCATTTACACTTTGTACCTGTGGAGTGTGGACATCATCTTTGAGTGGACTGGTCTACTGTACTACATTGGAACCAAACCATAACTCAGTGGGATTGGATCTGCACCACACCTTTCAGTACCACACTAGACCCAAACCGTACCTCTGTGGGATTTGTACCAGATCGTTTGGCACCTGTCCTAGGACTTGGAACTGTGGAACAGTACCTGTGGATAATCTCACCAGGGATTGGGATTTACTTAAGGCTGTTTACCTGTTGAAATACCAGTGGAGATAAGCTTACATACTTTGTACTGATTTTGATTGATAATATATTGTTATTGTTAAAGTTACATCATTGTTGTCATTCTTTGTTCAGTTCTGCTAATATTCAAAAGGTGGCCATTGTAACAATATCATGTGACTTATACTATTTATGCCAAATTGTCCAAACTTGATGCATCTATTTAAGGTATTGTTTAATTCAATCCGTTTTCTTGTCTCATTGTTGCTAGGTTTGTATGTGACTGAACCACGTAATTTGGTGAATGTCAATCAAGTATGCACATGTAAGTATTTACATGTAAACTGTGCATGGAGTTAACTTTTAAGGGGAGGGGGCATACTAATATAATGAATACTATTCAACTTCCATGGCTAAGAAGCCTAGATTGTAGGTGAACATTGAAATAGTGTACGTACCATAAGGCACAAATGGCTGGTCAGTTGGTGGAAGCAAAGTGAATGTTTTTTGTCCTCTTACCACACAGTACAAGTTTTCATAATGGTCTTTGTGCACTGAAATAATAGAATGAAGATATTTTACATACATGTACAAGCAGCAACCAACTTCAGCAAATCTATATGTACCAAAAATAAAACAATGATAGTAAAATCTGGGATATAATTTTACCATACCTAGTACATGATCATTACATCTTACATACTTGGTGATCATGTAAACAGTTATCATGACCAAGATTTGATTAAAACCCATTTCCAGCAGTGACAAGTGTCAGCAGTTTCTCTCCTCAGGATAAACACAGAGCCACCAGAAAGCAACCCAACTGTTTACTTGTTTCCCTATCTAACTTATAAGCATACAGAAACATCAGGGAATATGTCAACAACTAGATCAACACTTAGGTTATCTTTCCCAATCAAAGATGATCTACTCATTAGGTGTAAAACCAATTATCGATGCTTATATAGTCGGAAGACCCATTGTACACTTTTTGAAAACCTTTAAAACGTGATGCATCATGGTCTCATGAAGCATAACAGGCAAAAACTGCACATACTTGATGTGACTGCTCTTTGATCACCAATCCAAAAGTTTACTGCATCAGGTACTTTTCCAAAGGCTTCTGTTGCCCATTTTAAATCAACCTCTGCATCACTCATAAGTTCACAAAATTCATCTGTAAAGTTCGAATTTTGCTTCTGAACATAGAAAATCCCATTGGTGTCAGTGTTTCCTTCAAGTATGTCTAGAAAAGTTGCAAATGTCATTGTCCTCTCCTCTGGCATTGTGAATTTATTCCTGTATACAGCATCTGCATAGCCATTGGGTGTCACAGCAACTGTCACTTCTGTCTGCCCTATTTTATTTCTGAGTGGAAAAACACATTTAAAACATATGTTAAAACATGAAATATATATTTAAATCATAGGCGACTGGTGCCAAAGGTTGCAGGTTTGAGTCCTGTTCGTTCTGAACATAAAAAATATAGTTAAAACTGTTGAATGCCCATGTTGTCAAACTATTGCTTTGGAGTTACATCAGGTATCATTATTGATTAAAAACATTTAACTTCCATTTGCATGCTGAACACACACACACCCACAGAAAATATACACATGTATAATCTGCACAATGTTTAGTGGGAGTCCACCATGATTCAATATAGCACTTTTGCACACATACACTTTCAAGATTGCATTATTTCTCATCTCTAGTTAGTATTCTAACCCCCCTCCCACTTAAACTGCTCCAAAGCATCCAGACATCAGATGTTGTTTCTCCTTAAAGTTCACATCATTAAACAGTTTTGAAACAGAATTGTGGGTGATTGCTTTAAGAAAAGCTTGCCCTAGGTCAACATCTTTCTTTACATTGTTTTGGAGCATCCAACCTGTGTCAAGAAAATGTGTTGACTAAGTCTTCTTGCCAGGAAAGGGTTACCAAACTTGATGTCATTCTTTATTCACATCAAATGTCATTCAACTGTTTAAACAGAGCACTTTGCTGACTATGTACAGGTACTGTCAACAACAATATACAATGAAAGAAGATGACTTTTTTGAATATCATTAAGATTAATCTGGTTCACTTCACTTGCCTCAAGTATTGATTATCCCATTTTGATATAGCAGCCCAGTGGTCTGTTGCTCCCTTGATGATAACTGGTTTATTTGCACAGACCCAGTCTCGGTGAAACTCAAGTGGTGATGGTACTTGATTCAGCACTGGTATTTTTGTATCCAGATACAACTCTGCAAAGATTCAAGATTTGATGTTTGCTGTGCAAGAAATCATGAATACAGAAGCATGAGTTTTAAAATGCACAGACGGCTTTTTTCTTTAAAATATTTTTCAGATTTTCATAATATTTTGATTAAAAATATAGTCTAAATTATTCTGTAAATTATACATGTATTGTTTACTATGCTTATCATGAATAGGAATCAACTGCCCAAATTATAGATAATTATATCCTGGTAACAAAAAGCAGGGTGCCTTCCAGTTAAAAATACCAAAAATTACCTGCTATCCAGTTATAAATATACAAGTGAGGCTATTAAGATAAGATACTCATGTGCCTTAACCAACAAAACAGCTATGCAGTTTTATCATGTTTGTGTCCATACTACACATGTTCTGTGCTACAGCACAAGACCAATGCTGCACCACTACGAAAAGGAGGTACCACACATGCCACAGGTAAGCTTGAAATTATATTAATCCATTTAATGTTCACTTTGTTTAGAAATGACCCAGAAAATTGCATGCTTGCAAGGTAGCAAAATGTTACATGTCTAATAAGCAAACTTTTCCTGTCGAAGTCCTTATACAGGGCTCGACAATTTTTTTAAAAATCACTTGTCCGCAGGGCAAGTAAATTTCAAAATCCACTTGTCCGCATACAAAATCAACTTGTCCTGATAAAACTTCTATAAACATCGTTTTTTTTCAACACAATGCTAAGGCCTACACAAACCATTTACCCTAAATTATATTTGCCGCGTATTGTCGCTTGCAAATTCGCACAAAAATGTCAAATTTTACAACGATTCAAGCTGCAACTGTTCGACAGTGAAACTGGCAAAACATTAAAAATACAAATTAAAAAGTAAGCTATTTGCATGGGGTGACTAACGATGAAAAATACATTGTAATTTCTGGGACGATAGGAGTCCGTATCCCGGTTAAAGGTAAATAACGATTAAAATAGTTGCATTGGTTTCAGGACCCTTTCTCGCTGCCTCTGATGCCGTGATGGGATGCATTTTGTTTGCGTACCTACCATGAACGCTATCGGTACATCGTAGTAAATTTGCGTATACAGTATTGGCAAGATCCTCGCAATAAACGGTGTTCTTAAATCAAATTCAAACGAAAATTTTAATATTTCAAATCAGAAATCGAGCGTGCGCACCGTCAACATCTTTCGTGCAACTGTACACAAAGAGCTGCTTTGGCCATGTGGCCTGACGCACAACACATCACCCGATTGGTCAATTGAGTCACATGCAAAAATGAGCCAATCGCGGCTCGTGCTGCAGTGTTTTCATCATGGCTTCCGCCCAGTGAACGTGTGTGAATATTCCGTAATTTACGGAGGGAACACACAAACGGGAAGCTTTTTTTTTTAATTGCAGCATGCGAAAATAAAGATTCCAGTGTTTATAGCAACAATTATTTGGAGTCACAGGCAAATACGCAAAGGTAGGGGGATAGAGAAAAATGCCGAATGTGTGACAGATCAGTCAGCATGATGCTCCGTTCACCGTAGATTACTCCACGCGGTCACTTGCGTGTGACTGGCAGATGTGTTTTGTTTGGCCGGGAAGTCAACTTGCGGCACCATTACATGATCTCTCCAACACTTTTAGAGCCCACCGATAAATTGTCTTTGATGCTAATTTGCTCAAAAATTCGCCATGCAAGTTTTAAAATTTTTTGATGTTCCTTTGTCATCGCTCGCGCAGATAAGACTGACGCAGTGACGGTGAGGTGCTGTGACCTTGCCCCGATGCGGGCGAAAGCCACTACGCCCCAATGCACGACTGCTGGTACCTTTGATCTCGTCGTCGTATGCACGCAACGGTCAAAATACCTGCTTGTTTTGACAGAAATCAAGTAGGTATTATTATTATTATTATTATTTTATTGAACCTCCGCGAACGGAGAAATAAAAGTACATTGAAGTGACTACATCGAGATGATAAAGACAGATAAAATACACCATGCAGAAAGTAAAGTAAATACTGAAGTATGTAAAATGAGAGATACAAAACAGTCAAAGGGTACAAAACCAACATAGCTAATGCCATGCCACTGCATGGGGGAACATTACCATAGTACATATAAATAAAATGACTTAATAACACTC
This sequence comes from Hermodice carunculata, assembly GCA_964020975.1. NCBI lineage: Eukaryota > Metazoa > Annelida > Polychaeta > Eunicida > Amphinomidae > Hermodice > Hermodice carunculata. The sequence goes on from OZ026612.1 coordinate 87,696,219, forward strand.
GGTAAAACATCGAAACTATGCAAATAAAAATTTAAAAAAATAAAACAAATGAATCAATTATGTGATGTGGGTCCGCACAGAGGTTCTGCCGCTACCGCTGCCCCCCTCTGACGACCCCAGGAGCACCTAGTCATGATATTGATATCATTTTATATTATCCAGTCCATGTTCCGGGAAATAAAAGTAAGGTACGTCAATATATATATATATATATATATATATATATATATATATATATATATATATACATACATATACACACATACATATGCATATACACATAGACATACATACACACATACATACACCTACACATACACATACACATACATATATAAACCACCTGAGTATAGAATACAGTACACCTTATGGTCAGTAACGCACTATATCATGAAAGTAGTAGTGACCATAAATGGAACCATTGCATGTTTTCCAGTCCATGACTTAACATAATTCTCAGATACACTACATATGGTCAGAAATGCATGTGAAGTGAACAGTGACAATTAATGAATTATCTTGAGCTGCTCCACTGGCCAAATGTTCAGAAACATCTGGTCAGTAGAACAGCCAAAACATGTTCTTCAGCCCATGGCTTTATAAAATTCTCATGGTGCACAAGATATCTGAGTGAGTCCACAGTGCCGTCACCGGGCACATAATGAGGGACTCGGAAGCGGAAATCGGAAAAAGCAACATTAACAGGGGAGTAGCCAAGTTTTAAGACTCGATCAACAATGGAGTCTTTATTTCTCTTGCCAAGAACAATATATTCTGCAAGTAATTGGGAGTATAGTGTTGTTAAGGGAGACTGGGTTTTAAAACACCGATTGAGTAAGGATAAAGTTTTGACAGCAATCTGGTCCGAGACACAGGGAATATCAAGGGATTTTAATAGAGAGGTATTATGAGACCGTTTACCAATTCCGACATATCGCTTCACAAGAGTACCCTGAGTGGACTCTAATTTAGACAGTGAACTGTTGGACATTGATAAAGTTTCAAGTCCATAAGTAAGAATTGGTGAACATACGCTTTTCCAAATATGAGTTTTGACTTTAGAGTCTAGACCCGGATACGAGAGACCAGTGTTACAGAGACTGTAATAGTTAAGTCTACACTGTTGAATACGGTGTTCAATATGATCATTACATGTATTTTTACTGTTAAAATATACGCCTAAAATACTAACATCGTCGCTCATGGACATAGACTCACCATCCAAGTATATACGTGGAGGATCACGATACAATTTTGGACCCATAGTCACGAATTTAGATTTATGAGGGTTAAACTTAAACCTCCAGAACTTTGAATACTGAGTACAAATATCAATAGAGTTCTGCAGACCGGACAGGGTACTGCTGAATAAAGTAACATCGTCAGCGTAGGCTAAAACGCTGTAAGAATGATCACCTATACGTAAACCGTTGGATTGCGAGCTGATATCTTGTAACATGTCATCGATAAATATATTAAAGAGGTAAGGGGACAAAACACTACCCTGTCTGACACCTCTTTTAACAGGAAAAGAACGACTGGCATCACCGTTCCATCTAACAAAGGCATGGGAATTAGAATACCATTCATGTAATAGCAGCCAATGGCATTTTGGGAGAACATTAATAAGTTTATACAAGAGCCCGTCATGCCATATACTATCAAAACATTTCTGGGCATCTAACGCACATAGATATACCGGGGAATGCCTGTTGTTGTAGTAAGAAATAACGTCATGAAGGAATGCACAACCGAAGGAAGCGCTTCGCCCTTTACGGAAACCAAGTTGTACATCACTGATGTTGTCCTCAGGGATCATAAATAATTCAACTAGTTTAGCGTGAACAGAGCTCAGCATAATAGGTCTATAGTGTTGAACAGCGTTAGGGTTAAGGGTAAAAGGTATAGTCAAGTCCTGTTGAATACACCTGCTGACCATGTAATTGTTTAAACCTGGATTGTTTACTTTAGGCCAGGGGATTATCATCACCTATTGCGCATTGGCGTCCCCACGCACATGCCTGCATTGGTGTTTATGTTCTGTTCACACGGACCACAGTAATCGCCAACATATACAGAGTCGCGAAGGCTCTGACTGCTCATCATTATGTTGCCGTGCATGCAAACAGACGTAATTTCTGTCCAATTAAAAAAGAAAAAATTGGCTTGTCCGCAGGACAAGTTGAATTTGAAAGTCACTTGTCCGAGAAGAGCTTTAGCTTGTCCCGGAACGTCGGATCATAGGAATTTTCGCGCTCTGTTATATGTTTTTGACATGTCACTCACATCCATCAGCTAAGGTGGATGCCTTGTAGTCTCTTGCATATATCATGACATAAGAACTTCATGAGGTTTATCTAATATCAGTTACAGTAGTAACGTTAATCCTACATATATAAGCAACAATTCACAGCAATACTAAACGCCACTGATCAGAATTGTGTGAATTTGCAAGTGATCTGACTCATCTCCATTGACTGATTTCCATTAATGGTCTTGCTTGGTCTTTTTTGTTCAAATTTTAAAGTCTCCATAAATGTTCATGATTAGCACATTTTCAACTGCTACAGCTGTTCAACTTCTTTTCTTTTTTAAATGTGCAATTGCATTCAGTTAGAAGTATTCTACAAGGAGAAATTATGTTCAATGAAGAAACAAATGAATGTAATGGATAATTGTTCCACACTGGCAAAATTTCCGTTTACAATTCCAAAACATATGACAGAATTTAAAGGTGAGAGACTCCATCCAAATGGGGGTGACAGGACAGTACGTGTAGGTTGCAACCACTGTCATTACATGTATTGTGGAATTGAACTATCCTTTTGTGGAGCCTATACCTGTCTCATTACTCATATACATGCAATACAGCCTGGATACTAAAGATGGGCTTATGAATGTCCACTCACTAATTAATTCACCCATCCAATGTACCTATACACATACATGAAGGATCCATGTTTTGGTAATGGAGTGGAAGGAGGCTGTGATCAATAAAATGGTCACCTAGTTAGCCTATTAGGTATACTCAGTACCTCTAATGAGAGGAGGCAATGGCCTGAGTACAGGAGGATACTGTCACTTTGATAATATCCTCACATAAAAAGATCATTTTACAGCATGCATGGTATGTGTAGGGTCAAAACCATATTTTAATTTAAAAAAAAAAAAAAAAAAAAAAATATGTTTTAAAAAGTGCACGGTGAAAAAGTTGCCATGGCCCAAAATTGCTTTGAATTGTCTCTTTCAAGCTCCATCTGCAAAAATCCCTGACTTTTGAAAAATGAAAGATCAAGATTCAGAAATATAACACAATCATGAAATGGGGGATGGGAGTTGAAACTCTACATTGCACAAAAAAGGGGATCATTTCCTCAGTGGCTACACATACCAACCATTATAGATGGAGGGCTTGCCCATCAGATGTGTTCAAAAGTACGTGTCATCGGTGTGGGAGGAGAAGGTATTAGGCCTATTGAGTGTAAAGGGGTGCAATCTAGGGGATGTGTATGACAGGATGTGATGTGACTATTTTGATGTTGAATATGATTTATGTGTCAAGTTTAATAACACATTCTTATACTTTTAAGCAAAATGAAAGATCCTCTTATCAAGACATGACGTGTATGATCCAGCTTAAAGTAGTTCTATACCAGATTACACCCTACATATATACACTTCGATCCCCTCATCCCTAACTATCTTTGCCTGCTTGGGATACCAAACAAGCTGTGTGGAAAAAAAGAAGTCTGGAATAGCTGGGCAAATAATTTGAGGATTGCAGCCAATTTTACAATTTTGAAGAGACAAATTAATAATAATATCGTTAGTAGTGATGTTCTTACTTGCAAATGTAACTTCTGCGGATACCAATGATATAGATCACCTTGGGCCGTATCTATCTGAAGGTCTAGCTCTCTTAAAACCAGATAATTACTAGTTATAGCTTCTGTTCTGCCACACTTAATCGTTCACATCATATTTACATGTTTGTTAGAATTCAGTGAATGATAGAGCTGCTTTCAGCTAAAATATACATGTGTGTGTGTGTGTGTGTGTGTGTGTGTGTGTCTGTGTCTGTGTCTGTGTGTTCATACAAATTGAGTTTAAATACAGATTGTAATTGGGACAGAAAAGCTGCATATACTATACATGTTATAGGTTGAATCTTTTCACAAGAGTATCTTCTGGAGCTACACTGACAAGGAAAAGCTTGAAGTTAAATACATATATTATATATGTTGTCATTTCATCTGTTACTGTCAGGTCATTCAATTTTGACCACCTTTCAAAAGTTCTACCTCAAACAGAAATAAGTGGCAAATACATGGTAATTTATCAGCGTTGCTTGATGAACAGCCACAGACATAGAACTCTCACGTGTCTCCGGGTCAGACCATGCATGGGCCTACTGTCTATCTGATACTAGGTCCATGGTCAGACCTAAGCCCGAAAATTTGTGAAATGATGACAGTGTCAACATTATACTTGATAGTTTATTTGTACCCAGGCCACAAGGTTCAAATGCATAGAGGCTGTATGGCTGCAACTTTATACTATTACTAATACTATAGTGCAAGAGTGAACTCATGGTCTGGGTGCAGCTGCTGCTGATGTAATGGACCAATGGTCACTTACCTCTTGCCTCACTTGCCATGTATTCATAGCAATCACGAATATCTTCTTCTGAAAGCATGTCAAACCCAATGCAGACCCTTTATTTTTTAGTAAAGGAAGCCACAATTGACAACATGCAGACGACAGCACCACATTTATTGGTTCGTCCGAATGGTGATGAAACCCAACGCCTGATTGGCTCTACGACCATCCTTGTTTCTTATCTACTTTTTAATTGGTCAATGAACGACATTCACCTTCGTCTCATGTGGAAACGTGGGCTCAGCACCGGTGAATTATTTTGTTTATTTTATAGCAAAATGGTGCAAATTATTGAACTGTCAGTATACTAATAACGATAATATCAATCGTAAGATAGAGAAGAAAAATATCATTTAGCGTGAGTCAAGTCGACTTGGAAACTGTAGGTTTGGAATTGAAGGACTAGTCACAAAATGCCCTATTATCGCTCAAGCGTAACTCAGAATACTAGTCTAAATTGAATGTTGACCGAAACGAATCACATACAGCATGGTATCGTCCATCAAACACATGTGTTTTGACCATAGTCCATAGACCCGATTCTTTGCACATTGATTGACTCTCTCTGATTATAACGGATGGCATAGCCATAGGTGCAATGAGAGAATATACTTTAAAGGCCGTTTTTGTCTGAGTTTTGCCACTTTTGGTACAGTTATACTTGTAAGCGGTCACTATAGTATAGACATTACCTTCTGCAAGCAAAAAAAAATATTTTTCTATTGATTGTCCATTAACTGACCATTGCATTACTTGTTACTTAAGTCTGCATGTTGCCAACATACAAAGACTTTAAAACTTGCTGATACAGGTATGGATTGCTCCCTCTGTTGCATTCAATATGGTCAAGGACATGCTATTTAGTTAATTTACCATATTGAATGCAACAGAGGGAGCAATCCATACCTGCATCAGCAACATTTAAAGTCTTGACCAAATCCCCATTCTCAAAAAAAAGAATGGTTCAATGAAGGTAGTTATGTGCGAGTGCCATGTCAACATGGTTATGCAGTATGAGTACTGAGTCAGCATTTATTTCGAGAATCGGAGACTTAAATCCACTAACATTAAGGAAATGCCGAAAATATATATTTTATGTTTGGAATGAACGGGACTCGAACCTGCAACCTTTGGCACCAGTCGCCCAGCTGAAATGGGAAATGCACATATCCACTGGACCAAATGCCCATTCTCAAAAATAGAATGGTTCAATGGAGGTAGTTATTTGTGAGTGCCATATCAACATGGTTATGCAGTATAAGTATAGAGCCGGCATTTATTTCCAGAATCCGGGACTTAAATCCACCAGTATTAAGGAAATGCTGAAAATATATATATATATTATGTTCGGAACGAATGGGACTCAAACCTGAAACCTTTGGTATATATATATAATATATATATATGTATGCACACACACATAGATACATATATTTAGAAATTTTTGTTCATTGTTACCAGAATGAGATTGTCATATTAGACTGATGCTTCATACAACCCTACGAAAATAAAACTCTTCAGAATGTCTACATGATAAAGTATTTAGCAGGAAAAGATATTTTTCAAGTATTGAAATAGGTAAATATATGATTTAAAGACATGGGTACTCTCACCAGGAGTCCTCTGATTGGCTCCCCGATAATCGCCAGAAGAATAGCCACCCAATGTTTGGTTCCAGCTATCGGAACTGTAAACACTCCGATATATATATATATTGTATTTGTGTCTTTTTGTCCAAAACCACTTCCTAGTAGTCATTACCCTATTCCGTAGTCCGAACTCTTTACTCTCCATAAGCTAACCTGTCCCTGTCTAACTTATATACATAGAAGTTCTATTGTCCATATTGCACATGTTCCTCTGTAAAATTTTGACATAGGCTGTATTAGCCCAAATAAATTAAAGCGTCTTCAGCGGGTAACTACTCAACATGTTTCGGAGCCTTTTACCCGTACATGTCTCTCTGAGTAGCGGCTCCTTGTCTAAGCTAAATATTCAGCAAAGACAACCCACATAATAATAAATAAATATGAACGTGGCAATTGATGAATTAGCTAAATATGTGAACTTTTGCTTATAAATGCAGAGCTTCATATCAAAGAAGAATACCTGTCAAACAAACCATAATTACCAAATTTTCATAGTACAGGTTCAGATAAGAACAATTTGACTTACCCCTGAACCAATATGTATCCTATCTAGCTGGACAGCTTATCCTAGTTAAACCATCCGCCAATGTTTAACTGAAGTGGAAACAAGCTGGGGCATTATATTCAGTCCCAGTGATTGTAAAATAAACAGTTGCAGCTAGACCACCTGTACAAATTAAGGGAAATCCTAACAAGGACTGTAACAATGTACATCCTGCACCAGAGATGTAAAACAAACTCCATGATGACACCTACTCCTCAAACAATTTAGCTCTATTTAACTGCCAACCCTGAGTCAATGTTTCAACTTAATGTGTCAGGTTTGTGACACTTGAGAAAATACTGTCAATTTTGAGTAATTTTTTAATACTGAGTAAATGTGCATTTAGGCATATCAGAAAGGAATGGAAGTCATTAGCTTTTATGCCAAAAACATGCTATCAAAACAATTTTTCTTAACAGGATTTTAAGTACAACTAGGCAAACATGCAACTGTCGTAAGCCGCTTCTTGCTACCTGTAGCCCCTGGGGGTTTACCTAACAGAAAACATGTAAGCCTAAAATGTCTGATAGTGAATATATAAACAGAAAGATGCCAAAAGATAAAGTTAAGTAGCAAAACAGTCAAGTCTAAAAACTGTAAATTATTGTGGCCAAACTTTCTAATAATCTTTGGATGTTAATAGTAGAATTATAGGGCAAGTCAGAAAAGAATGAAAGTCTTTTGTATTTATGTCAAGTGAATGCAATGAAAATATTAACCAGATATCAAGTACAATTAGGCAAGCTTGTAACTGTCGTAGGCCGCTTCTTGCTACCTGTAGCCCCTGGGGGTTTACATAACAGAAAACAAGCTAGCCTAAAATGTCTGAAAGGTGAACATTTAAACATAATGGTGTCAAAAGATAAAATTAAGTAGCACAACAGGCAAGTCTAAAATCTCTAAAATTATTGAAGCCAAACTTTCTAACCATCTCAGGATATTTACAGCAAAATTTGTAGAAATATTTGATCAAAAGTACACCTTTGAATCCTCTTGACTCAAGTTTATTGTAAATAAATTTGGTTCTTGATGCAAAGTCCTGAAATTTAGAACAAATACGACCAAATCTCAAAATCTGTGACAAAAATGTATTATATCCAGTATTATCCGAAATATTACTGTCCGGGAAAGGATAATTAACTACTTCAAAGTTAAACTCATCTATTTTGTGATAGACTTTAATACAAAACCTGTCATTAGTGACCTGAATATCCAAGTCCAAAAATACATCTCTGAAACCATCTGAATTGTTACCCTCCAAAGGGATATCTTTTGGGTAAATTTCTTTAGCAATTTCACTGAAATTTTGTACATTTACACAAGCAATGTCGTCAATTTATCTTACATATATATATGTATGTATGTATGTACAACTTTTTTTACATATATGTGACATATTTATCAGCTACCATATATGTGTCATGTATGCTGTCTTTTTTGAAAGGAATTATAGAAAGAATACAATTTTGATGTAAGCAGGAAAGTATGTGTATGTTCATGATCATTAACAGCACATTGGTACTGCTGGTAATCTGTGTAATACCAGTCTTTGGAGCAGAAGAGCAGGTATACTGTGAATACATTTATTTTCACGGGCATTAATTTTCACGGTTTTTGAATTTTGGACCTTTCACTGAAACTTTAAATTCACTATTTTTGTTATAATTCCTATCAATGCCCTGTTAAAAATATACTTTTCTGGGTTCATATTTTCACGATTTTGAAGCATCAGCGAAATAAGCGAAAATAAGAACACAGCGAAATTAAATGAATTCACAGTATTCTCTCTGCCTGCTGTTTATGTACCAAGTAATACATGTACATTTATCTACATGTATGGAAGTCTTGCATGAGAGGTACATGAACATGTAACACAACCATCAATTCACACATTATCAAATGCCAGGAAAACAATATTATTAAGGTGATGTATGTAAATACTAGTAAAAGTCATTTGAACACTACTTTTAGGAGCTAGACTTCTTGGAGAGGCTATGGAAGTAGATCAGACCAAGAAAGCCAAAATGATACAGAAGATTGGAACCCACAATGGAACTTTCCACTGTGATGAGGTGTTGGCCTGTTTCCTACTAAAACAACTACCTAATTATCTGGATGCCACTATTGTCAGGTAAGGCTGGAACTGAACAGCTTGGTGCTATGCAGCAAGAGAATAGTTATGAACCAAAGAAAGGGAATAGTTAAAATTGGAAAATTGTCTGTATTTAAAGGGTCAAATAATAAAGAACTACCTGTGCAGGAAACCAGCTGTACAGCTGTACAAAGTACAATTTGTTAGTCCAAAGGTAGTTAAAGCACATATTTCTTGTCTGCTATATTCATAAATTACAAATAGATAGAAAGATTCATGCATGTCTTAATTGTTCAATAAATATGCCAATTTGGTGAAAGTGGAATTTTCACTCATTTTCATTATTTTCTTCAGTCCAACTTATTGAGAAATGATGGGGTTTTTTTTGTTTTTTTTGTTTTTTTGTTTTTTTCTTTGTTTGTTTGTTTGGGTTTTTTTTTTTTTTTTTGGACATCAATATTGCTGCTACATGTATTTACAAAATGCTCTTATGTTTTTCAACTGAAGGTCTGCAAAGTTAAGAAACAGCAAAGGCTGAGATGAAGTGCTGAATCCCAAGTTTGTTATATGCCAATGTAGTGAAATTTGTATGTAAAAAAAAAGTAATGAACACCTGTCCAAATTTGTATCTTGGCAATTCAAATGTTGTTTAGTGGAATGAAATTGCTCTGTAACTTTCCCAGAATAAACAGTGTAGGGTGACAACACATGAATCTTTTAGAAACCAATCATGTGCAAAAACTGAGATGAAGACTGAAACCTAGATTTGAAATACATGTATACCAATGCAGTGAAACCTGTATGTAAGAAAAAGTAATGAACAGTTGTTCATTTTAATATCTTGGTAATTCAAATGTTGTTTGCTAAAATTAAATCGCTCTGTAACTTTCCTTCAATAAACAACTTATGGTGACAACATGTGAATTTTTTGCATCAGTTTTGTTTGTTTAACAATTATTAGGATGGAATGAGAGTTAATCTTTGTATCAGTTTATAGTACAAGAAAATAAGTAGACCAATCTAGAAATATAAACATCAACTACCAAGGTCATATATATATATATATATATATATATATATATATATATATATATATATATATATATATATATATATATATATATACATATATATATATATATATATATATACTACATGTACAAGAGCTATCATTTGCAAAATATGTAAGTTAAGTGCACTTTAATAGATAAGTTGCATGGTGCCAGATTCATATCAATATAAGTTGCAAGTAAACTATTGGAATGCAAGTATACCAAGTATAATTAGGGGGTGAGGGGCTTCACACCACTCTTACTAATTGCTCAGATCCTGGCTCTTAAAATAATTTTTGCAGGTCAAGGGACCCTGCTGTTCTTCAGACATGTGATGTAGTTGTGGATGTAGGAGGAGTTTATGACCCATCAGCACATCGCTATGACCATCATCAGAGGTAACCAACTTACATAAAACTTAAACCAGATCAGTATTAAGTTATGTACTGTGTAAAAGGTTAGAACTTGAGGTTGAAGGGTGAAAGTTAGGAAATGAAAATCCTAAAAATAAGTGGATTTGTTCACAATTCACGTGGATGAAAAGTCGGTTGTAAAAGCCTGGTAACAGAGAATGTAAAGGGCAATTTTGGCCTCCTGCCACCATCTTAAATGATATGGATCTATATGTGAACCAATGAAATTGATGCATGTTATGGAAAAGGGATAACATTCGCAATTGCACAAGATACTCTCACTCCTTTATTAGTAATCTTTGAGTTATACCTGCTTTATTTTATACCCATAACATTCGAAACATGAGATGAAACAAAATTTTAAACATTTTATGAATCATCGCTGAGTCATCTAGAAGCACCAAGTCAATTGTATAGTTTTTCATATTATCTGTATCAAAAGGTGTGTGTATATTTTGAGGATCAGCAAAGTAGTTGTGTGACTGAAAGTATGACTAGTTTTTATGATTTAAAATATCTGTGCTACCTATATTAAAAGAAGACAGGGCACAATTCATTAAATCCTTCATGCAGGTATAAAAATGTTGCTCATTTGATGCATGTGTATATTATGTAAATTGTATATATTTTGCAGGACTTTCAATGAGAGTATGAACAGTTTAAATCCTGCCAAAAAATGGGTCACTAAGCTAAGCAGTGCTGGTCTGGTGTATCATCACTTTGGCAGCCAAATAATTGCTTACTTACTCAACACACAGCCAGATGCCCCCATAGTTCAAGTCACCTTTGACAAAGTTTATGAAAACTTTGTTGAGGAGATTGATGCCATTGATAATGGCATTTCACAGTCTGATGATACTCCAAGGTAATTTTATGTTTCCTGAGGCATACCTCGGGGCACACTTTTTACTCTTACATGACTAAAACGGTTCACGTTTTGATGATTCAGAAATAGCCATTTTATGCCATAGTGCATGTACTTGTCTTTGAGGCAGAGCAGGGGAAAAAAAGAAGATGAGAAAAAGCAGTATTAGCCGGCAGCTGCAAATATTTCTGTTGTGTGTGTGTGTGTGTGTGTGTGAATTGTTAAATTTGGTAGTTTCTGCCAGCTTTGGTCTAGAACATCCTGAAGTCCATAAGCATGCCTTATGTTTTTGGAGGACTTTTCTCAACCTCCAGTAGCCGTCATCAGAGTATAAAATTATTTTATCTGTCATTTAGCACTTTATCCCCTGGTGATGGTTACTGGAGGATGCCAAAAGGCTCAGGAAAGGATAAAATATATCATACTGACAAAGTAAGTGTTCACATAGATTAATCGTACTACAGAGGAAGTTCAAAGTGCATACACTGTACATGTACTTATAAGTGATTTGGCACCAGGCAAGGGTTAACATAACAGCTTGTCCTTATTGTTTCATTTTTCAACTTTTATTTTATTTTATTTTTTTAAATTTTTTGCTCAATGGTACATGTACATGAAGTACACAGTTCTTATGATAATAATTATCCTTTTCTCAAAGATATTTTATCATGAGTTTGTTTTGATTTAGCCTTGCAAGTTTGGTAACATTCTTCCACTTTGTGTTGTCAGATACAACATTACAACAAACTTAAGCTCAAGAGTGAGTCACCTGAACCCTGCATGGAACAAGCCTGAGCCTGATCCAGATGTAAGTGCATATGTGTACACATGCTGTTGTACATACTACAGTTGTACAAGGTGAAAGGTCATGTTTACTATTAAAGATAAAAGTACAAACAGTTGCATTTTTGCATTATTATGCTCCCCCCCTCCCCCCCCCCCCCCCCCCAAGGAGCAGGGATGAGCCTGTTCAGGGAATTCCAGGATTTCAGGGAATTTTGTGTCGCAGACTTACAGAAATTCCTGGATTTCTGGTTGAACTTCTAAAGAAAGTTACATTTTTCCCCCACTTAAATGTTGCTTTTCACTGAGGATGAGTACTTTATATGATACTTTCAGGGAATTTTTATACTTGGTCAGGCTCATGTCTGAAGGAGGAGGGGGCATATAGATAGCGATTACTTTATTCGTGTGTGTGTGTGTGTGTCCGGATGGGCAGTTTTCACACAATAACTCGAAAAGCTTTTTGCTTGGGGCTTTCATATTGTACATATTTATAGCCCTGAATAAGGTCTCGGACAAGTTCAAAGATATGTGACCTGGACCCAATTCTCAAGGTCACAGAGCCATTTTAGTAAATTTAGTTTTCATGCATTAACTTGAAAAGTTTTTGGTATTAGCCTGTCAAATTGCAGGTGATTACAGTCCTACATAAGGTCTTGGACAAGTTTGAAGATGGGTGACCTTGACCCAATTCCCAAAGTCACTGAGCCATTTTAGGCCAAACTTAAGAAATGGTTTCTTTGGTGTTTCCGACTCTGCTCTCTGAGGTATGGGTCAGTAGGGTGACCTTGACCCAATTCCCAAGGTCACAGCCATTTTAGTGAATTTGGTTTTCAGAAAAAAAACATGCGATAAGTTGAAAACTTTTGACATAGGCATGTCAAGTTGCAGGGGAGTAAAGTCCTGCATAAGGTCTTGGACAATTTTGATGATGGGTAACCTTGACGTAATTCCCAAGGTCACAAAGTCATTTTAGTGAATTTGGTTTTGAGATGATAACTTGAAAAGTTTTTGGCAAAGAGCTTCATATTGCATATGCTTTTAGTCCTGAATAAAGTCTCGAAGAAGTTTGAAGATGGGTGACCTTGACCCAATTCCCAAGGTCACAGAGCTGTTTTTGTGAATTTGGTTTTCACAAAATAACTTGAAAAGTTTTGTGCTAGGGGTTTCATGTTGCACATGCTTATAGTCCTAAATAAGGTCTCGGACGAGTTTGAAGATGGGTGATTTTAGTGAATTTAGTTTTCACGTGATAAGTTAAAAAGTTTTTGACATAGACATTTCTTATTGCACATGGTTTTAATCCTACATAAGGTCTCAGACAAGTTGTAGCATGGGGAGTGGGGGGGGGGTGTAAATTGAGCAATCTGTGATTGCATTTTAGTTCACTATGGTTTGGTTTGAATGCCATTTTCTCTGTATTTAGGTCATGTATGTAGTATTTGAAGTCAGTGCAACCCCAGTGCCTTCAATTAGGCATATGAAAATCGGAATTTTTTATGGTAACATAAGAACAGGTGATCAGCTTAAAGCAGATGATGCAGATTTTAAACAATATATGCACTATTGTATAACACCCAGCTGATTAACATCATCACAATGCTTTGAAGAGAGCATAAATGTAATTCAGTGTTATAGTGGATGAAGAGTCATGCCACTCCAGAGCTTCTGTAGGATATATTCAGGTGTGAGTGTCAAGCTCTCCCCTAAGTATCATATGTTGCATCTTTTCTGAATTTTTCCTTTATGGCATCAGATGTGCTTCATGAAGGCAATGGGCATTGTGGGTGAGGAATTTGTGGACAGAGTACATTACTTTGGCAAGGTTTGGTGGCCAGCAAGGGAGCTACTTGTGGATTCTATTCAACAGAGGACAGAGGTAGAAGTATATCCTTTTATCCAGTAAAGATATAATACATGTAATGTTGCATACATGTACAATCAGAGTGAAGTGCATGCTGGGCTCAGGCTAGCCATTTGCCATTTAGCCAGTGGCGAATAAATGGTTCACCTAGCGAAAAAAAAATTTGAACAAGTTCGCCAATTTGGCGAAGATAAAAATTCTGCGTGGTATATTTTCCTCTGAAATCTCCATGCAGAAAAAGGAACTTTCATCATCAAAATGAATAGTGGAAAGAAAACTTTATTGAACTTCAAATGGAATTCAGCCGCAGGAAACCTATGTAAACACATAAATTATTGTATTTCTTTCCAAAGTTCAGGCATAACCGGCTCTTTCTTTTCCTGTCAATGTCAGAAAGGAAAATCAACCTGAGCAAAAATACATACTTGTTTTGAGATTGTATTGTGACTTCAAACTTCCAACTGTGGTCCTCATGAGAGCTAGTTTGTTGTCACAGTGCTGCATTTATCCACTAAGGTCCAAAGAGAGGGTTTTAAGGAACATTTATGCCCTAGAAGGGCAAAATTAAGTGAAATATACAAGTAAAAATTTGTATGTGCTCTGCGGCCGTGTTAAATGCACTGCCATCGGGTGGCCAAAAAGGGGAAATGCATGTGGAACTTTCTGCTTTTAGCAGTCTGGAATAGATAGGCCTACACATACTTTGTTGAGAAGCATTTATCTTGAATTAGAACTTTGATGATGAAAATTATATTTATTCATGCTGATTGAAAGGAACACTTAGTTTTATGCAGCTGAGATTTTAAGTGCTATATGCACATCACATAACATAATTATGTATATTTGTCCAAGCTATCATTCTACCAGTACAAACATTGCATTTAATTTTTTTTCTTCCACAGTCTGGGTCCATTTACTTTCAATCTGAGTTAAATGTATACTTGTACATATTTTCAAAACTAAAATTCTCATTTGATTGTTTTCTTCAAAATGTAGATAACCAAGAATCCTTCAAATCAAATATTTAGTTTCAATATTTTCCTCTGAATTTAACCACTTTATACAAGCAGCCATTTGAAAATCAATCATTAACTGTATTTAGTAATTGATGGTAGTAAAATATCATTATCGTGGTCATAAAAAATATACAATTTAAGCTCATACTCAAGTGTAAAAGCGTAAGGGGGGGGGGGTCAAAAATGACAATACATGTCAGATTTAAATGAGTAAAGTTGGCTAAAGAAGATAAAATTTGCATCTTTAGCCAAATTGGCTGAAAGGTAAAAATTCCTAGTGCTAGCCCAGGCATGCTACATGAATACAAGTACTTTAGTATGGCTGCCCTATGGGTAAGCCTTGGCATGCATCAGTGCATTTATTTATAGCTTCAAACTCTTGTGATTTAAGGACACTTAAGACACCAAAAACCTTTGCATGGCCGATTTTGAAATTTTAACGTTTTTTACAAGATGAATGTCCTTTCTATTAGTTGTCAAAATTTCGAGCTTTTAACTAGAGTAGAAATATGAGAAAAACGCCAAAAACTACACAGGCATGTGGATATCCGAACGTCCATGTGTCATTCTTTTGGTTTTCAGCCGCCAAACGGAACAATGCCACCCGTCAATCATACTTAACAGCCTGTCAGGTGGCTGCAGGTAGCAACGGCCCATGGCAAAAAGACAGTGGTATCAGGGCGGCAATGTGAAATAAGGCAGCATGCCGAAAGTATGTTTGTGGGCACGGAAAAGATGCAAACATGCTAATATATCATAGCCTTAGTGGTTTACTTTATAGTTATCTTGCTTGTTTTGCGTTCTAATGAAGAGAGACTTTAAATGTTCAAGTGGAGCGGGAATCGTCAGACGATAAACTTCAAAGGCCGTGCCGCGATGGATTACCCCAGTGGTCCTTCACACCAAAGACAGGCGGGGAAAAAAACTGACACCCTAATCAACAATACCCATGTATATTTATAATACTTTATCGGAACCCAGGGATGAGGAAATAAAAGTACAAATAAACACATCGAAATAAGCATAGAGGTGAACAGCAGAGAAAACACACCAAATAGCGTTACAAAGCTCAGGTTGGAAAAAAAAGAAACTCATTGAGAAGACAACTACAAAATAATGACAAGCTGACTAAGTAAAGTGTAAAGACAAGTCTAACAAGCTAACTACATAAAGTATACAGATAGGAGACTAGTGAAAACAGTAAAGTACTATTCCTATAAAATCGGAATGAATAGGGAAGGTAGGGGGCGGAAGACCAAACCCGCCATCCGTACACTGACCAAGAGCGGCCACAGGCCGCCCCACCGAAGCAAGGCAACCCAACTTTCGTTGCCAGGCTTGAGGTCATGGGGCCCGGAAGGGCCGCCTCCATGACATCACACTTTGAAACCAGACTGTCGCTGTCGCCGTTTGACAGATCGCTGAATAATGTTTTCCGTACTTCAAAGGCTCTTTCATTCATGTGATTGGCCAAGAATTGATTGACAACCTCCCCCAAATGTTCGGGGACGATGCTTACTACGTTTTGTACAAATATCAGCTCAACTTGAGCAAATGGTATTGTTTCAGAGACAAATGATCAACATCAAAGGCCTTTGAAGCTTGTTTTCTCAGAAAGGATAATAGGACGAGAGCCCCACCTAAGAATGGTTATTCCAAGAAAACGGCTGGGCAAAATTTAATCTGGTTAACGGCTTTTGATTCCTTAATGTCTGAACTCCAAAAACAATTCAGCGATTTTCTAAATTTTGGTTCGTTCTTTTTCTATGATGAAGAAAATGAACATCCTGAAAATCAAAGGGAAAATTGAAACGTCAAACTTTGAGGATGGATAACAGAAAAATGAAACCAAACAAAAAATCGCAGGATCGTTTTTTTGTTGCCAATATGTCCGGATTAAGATCCAAGTGTTATTATGATTTTATCACAAATAATTAGTGACTTATATCGACATTTATGGAGTGGATGCTTTGCGGTCAACTTTCAATTGTTTATTCAACAATTAACATCACAGACACCCAAATACGGGACATATAAATTCTTTGGAGTATGACGAGTACACACATATATGATATGTTATCCTTGCGCAAATACATTTTGAGCTAGGATTGACTAAAGTGGGATTTATTTTTGGTGTCTTACCTGTCCTTAATTATTGTGTACCTATGAGGTCAAACCCAGAGAACAAAGTAATTTACATCAAACTGTAAAGTAACCTTATGCATCATATTTCATCACAGGGCAGAGAGAACCAAGCTTCACATAATTATATAATTTTGTTCAAAATGTGTTCATAATACCTCAGTAAGTGCAATCTTTGCAAGAATGACCTTTACAGCAAGTGATGCAAAGGCTACAAGGAAACTATTCCAATCGTGTTACAGGTGGACCCAAGCAAAGAGATTATAAAACTTGGACAGGGAGGCTTTCCATGGAAAGACCACCTGTTCAGCCTGGAAGAAGAGCTGCAGCTGGACACTCCCATCAAGTTTGTCCTCTTTTCAGACCAGAATGGCCAATGGAGAGTTCAGGGTGTACCTCCCAGGCTTGCCTCCTTTGAACTAAGGTGAGCTGGGTTCACTTTGTGGGCCAGAACATCCATACTTATGGTCAAGAAAAATTAACTGACAGTGTTTGTGTTTGGAGAACAGTTATTCAGTTAGAGTGACAGTGCTGCTAGAAAGTCTTACTCCCATTCTTGAGTGGTCCCCTGGTGGCCAGCATGTGTGATTTCTGGAAGGCACCTGTGTCTTGGGGACTTCCATATGGTATACGTTGAGGAAGCTGGATTTAATCACACTGTAGGCCATACCAGGGTATGGTGAAGGAATCTATTCTAACTACAGTGTGGGCAGCGGTTGTGTGTGTTTATAGCCCCACCAGTGACCTGCCAATAGCCATGATACAAGGCTTTTTGGCAGCACTGTAGATTTACAACAAAAGAATGCAGGTCTCATCTGTAATTTATTAATAGCAGTCATAATACATGGGGGGTTTTTTTCATTTTTTTTTTATGATATATATTGCTGTATAAAATGTACTTTTAAAGTTGTACATTTAAAGGTAAAGTAGCTGTTAACCTAAAACTGACTCAGAAGTGGCCTAAATATATAGGGTCAAGATCAGCAGGTTCATGTGGGCTCTCAGTAGAGGGCTCTGTGGGTGGGCAGGCCAGGTATGTGTATTTCCATTACAATTTGCACCTATGTAACTTTCACACGTTTCACACTGCTCCACCTAGAAACACCAAATTTGTTGTGGTAAATGGTTGCATGTAATTAAAACACTCCTGTAAATGTAGCAACTTTTGTTGCAAAACTATTGAACTTATTGAATGTTACTTTAACAAAGAATCTTATTGGAATACACTCATCAAGCTCTAAAGAATTTTTTGTATTGGGATGTGTATTCAGCCAAATGCTGGTAAAATTACTAATTGTGACCGCTCCTATGGTATCCCACTTGAGATGCTGTCTTTAGAATTGACTCTCATTAAAGGCCTTTGCTCTGGAGTGAAATATCCAGTTCCAAAACTTAACCTATCGTGTGCAATCTACTGGCAGAACCTTCAGCTCTAAATTACTTTGAGCTATGGGCAATGGTCCTTGCATACCTGGGATACAGTTATATGTGCAAGGCAAAACCAGGCAACATATAACTGCTAGTACCCTGGTATGCCATACATTCCCTGCAAATGTGTCAGATATTTGAATGCGTAATAATAGTGACTTAACCCTTTCCCCCTTGAATTAAGACTGAGTCAACAGCTTTCCTTGGCATGGGTTGGGCAACCCATGCCAAGGAAAGCTATTGACCTGGGGCATGCGATCTTGATAAGTCTCATGTACATTTCTCAGTCAAATTATTTTTCATAACTGTTGAAATTAGTTGAAAACACTGAAGCAGACGACATTTGACCACCAGCCGGTTTTGGCTGGTTTAAGGGGGAAAGGGTTAAATAGCAAATAAATTTGACTCAAGTCCCTCAAAACTTTTGTTGTGTGACTTTATCAGATAGTTGGTATGAATATACGAGGATTTCTTTTCATTCACCTGTAACAGCCACCTGACATTGTGTACATCCACATGGAGCAAGCAAGTGTATCTCTGCAGTTGCAAGCTCCATACTGACTCTGACAGTTTTTATCAGATACTCTGAATTCGCCTACAAATCGATATTCCTATCATCCATGCCCTACTTTGTCTTGTTCGTGTCTACATCTTCTTCCCCTGTTTTGTGTGTCTATTACATCCTTTGCACCTTGTCCCTTCTGTGAGAGGGATTCAAATAGGGCAATGCCCACTTTTCCAATTACATGTACATGTATTAACAACTCCTCTGTAACCATATCTTCATGTATTATGTACTGATAAAATACGAGTAAACTTAAAGCCATACATTAACTAATTACAATATCAAATCATTTATAATGCTGAATATTATTATAATTTACATGTACCATTTTATTGGGGGTGGGGGGGAGGAGAAGAAGGTCACTTTGCAGGCCAACTACAGGTGGAGTTTAAAGTAACAGCAAAGGATATGTCCTGTTTGAAAAAAAAAATATCCAGGGTCTCCATGTCAGCTATCTTGGCTGCCAGTGGACTCAGAATCTTCAATGAAAGTTAGATTGGTTTGGGGTGATGCAGGGCGCTATATCTCAAACAAAAATACAGTTTTTAATCAGGCAAAAATAAAGCATTCAGAGTTGTACACATTACATCATATTGCGTGGAGACTGAACCCATCACTTGACCCACATTGCAACAAAAATGGTTAGGTACGACAAAATGTCATGTCCAGAATAATGTACAACTAAAGTTTGTTTGTGTATTCAGAGTACCCTTACTAGAGGAGTGGCGGGGACTACGGGACCAAGAGCTGAGTGACCTGTGTGGTATCCCTGGCTGTATATTTGTTCATAGTTCTGGCTTCATTGGTGGCAACAAAACCTATGAAGGTGCACTGGAAATGGCCAGAAGAACCATGCAAGGAAAACCTAAACTGTGATTGCATTTCAGAAACAAAAGACCTATTTATTACATTGCAGTTACAAGGACCATTGTTTGGTAGAGTAAGTCAGACCACATTTTTCGAAAGTCTTCTGTTATTAAAAAACAAAATTTCAGTAGGATAAGTATTTCAGAAAAGTAATCATGTGCTCAAAACGTTAGTAAAAGTTAGCTATGTCTTTGTGATATAGTTGTTAGTATTTTAATGGGAAGGAAAGTTTATATACTAATGCGCATATTTGAAGGCAAGTGAAATGTGCTATAAGCACACACTTTCAAAATTAAGCATGATACATGTTATGTTGGGAGTGTACATAATCTTACAAAACACCACAAATGTGTTCAAACTCTACAGTTGTATGACTGAAACATCATCATCCAAAGAATTGTTGTGATTGTTGTGACAAAAATGTCACCTATTTTGTTTGAAAGATGTCAATTTTGTCCAAAAAAAGTTCTCAATTTTAGATTATCTGTTGTGAAGGGTATCTGTGTCCTACAGACAAAAATGTCACCCATTTTGTCTGAAAGATGTTAGTTTTGTCCAAAAGAGATTTCAATTTTAGATTATCTGTTGTGAAGGGTATCTGTATCCTACATAATCCTTTCCGTCTTAAACTGACTGGATTTAAAATGTTGACCCCTTAATGTTATTCCTTAATTTCAAGGTGAATGAAAAACGATTTGATCATTGTTGGGGAGACCTTTTTGGAAGATCATGTCTTGGGTCAACAGCTTTCCTTGGCATGTGATAGACATTTGGTGCCCAATCTGTGTCAAGATAAGGTGATTAACAGAGTCTTAACTCATTCCACCGTGATGGAAGACCCAGTAAACAGCTTGCCTTGGTGCACTCTCTGGGCGCAATGCACCCAGAGCCCCAAGGAAAGCTGTTGACCATGGGCATGTAATTTGGAATGATCTTCCATGCAAGTTTTATCCAAAATTTTGAAAAATAATCCCTAAATTAGAAAAGTACAATAAGCAGACGACATTTAGATATTAGCAGGAAAAAGCGTCATAAGGGTGGAATGAGTTAATCTAAGGTTGAAAAAGGACCAGTGAGTGCCAACTTTGACAGTACATAAGCTGTTATCAAGTATTGTGTACAATTTTCTACAGATTCCAATCAAGGGTGTTGTATTTTCATTTTGGAATACATCCAATAAAAATAATCACTGTACTCTTCTATACAACTGAACTAGTGTAAGAAAGATTAGAGGAAAAATACATGCTTTGAAAAGCAAAATGAATTTCATTTACCTGCACAACTGCTGAAAAAAATGGATGATACAACTCTTTTACATGTACTCCTGTTACAACATTGCAGCACAAAATTTAACTATATTTAAGTGGGAATGTTTGTCTTGTGTGTGGAGTGAGAGTGTAAAGTTCATAAATTATTATAGTGTGAATTTTAATTCTTCTCAAGGGGCACCATTTCTTTCTTGCAATACAGTTTTGTACAAAGGTGGAATCATGACATGAGATATGAATGTGAACTATAACAAAGTTGCCATTGTTATTGTTATCTTGATTGTCAACCTGGTCATGGGCACCTCCAATATGGTTCAGTGTGGCCCTTGTGTAAGTGTTTGAGGAAAATTTCAAATTCATGGCCAGCACTGAAAAGTCTGGATGGATACAAGGCTCAGCAATTCTCAGGAATATCTTTATGTATTGTGTATGTTTTGTAACAAATTTTGATCATATTTATAAGGGCACCTTGTGCCTGGAGGGTCTTTTCAGGAAACAAATTATATCGGGGGCATTTAATGCATCCTTAGCCAGACTACCCAACATTGATCAAAATAATCCAAAAAGATGGTAGTTGGCTTCAAAACATGGAGGACGCAAGGATACAGTAACCTTTACCTTCTGGGTCTGTGTTCACTTGGTCCCGTACCAAGAAAGTGATTTTCACTGAGTGCAACCCTGTTGTGCATCAGGATCCAGTACAGTAAAACCTCTCTAACTGAACACCTCCGTATACCAAACACCTCTCTATAGTGAAGACCATTTCTCGGTCCCAAATATATACTTTCAATGCTGTCAAACCTCCCTATACCAAACACCTCACTATACTGAACACTTTTTTCCGGTCCCAATGGTGTTTGGTATAGGGCAGTTTCACTGTACTTCCTTTTCAGTAAACTGATTGTTTCACACCTGCTTTCCATACTTTGACTCTCCATTCAGTGAAGGGAACTTTGAATCCTGCTACTGTAAGTCTTTCTTTTTTTTTTTTTTGAAGCAGAAAATCAGTAACTGACTTTGTAGTACATTGGTTTTTTAATAATGTACTACTGTGCTGCTTTGTAATATTTACATGATTTATTTTTGTTTGCTGAAGTGCATGTATGTATGTGTACATACTGTGCAATATATTGAAATAAATTAAAACATTTTCTACATTCACTGCAGTGTTTTGGTCTTTTTTCATTATTGTGTGTATTGTAAAATCCTGCTTTAATATGCTCAGAAAATACTTGTGAATGTTTGACTAATTGTTGTTCTGTAACTTGCACAACTGCTAAAAAAAACTCATGTTCAACAAACAAACAGTTTAATTAGAGATAACATACACTGTAAATAAACCCCACAAACAGTCTTTTTACAGAGCAAGAAAGGTGAAAAATTAAATGCTTTTATAAAAGGACAAATAGGCCAAAATGAAATTTGTGTGCGTAATATTTTGTGTGTATGTGTGGGAGTGTTGGGAATACAACTGAGTGCCATTCAGGAAGAGGATCAAGCATGAAAAATATTTTATAGATGTTCTTTCCTGGTAACTAAAGTTTGTTTATCAGCCATACTGCAAACACAAATAGAAAAGTATAAGTTGAATTTCATACTATCCGTTAACAATACAAATACGTGGACATAAAATGGCAAGTGATGGATGAAGTCTGAGAATGGATCACTTTTGTATCATGGCAGGCCTCATATAATTTGCAACTTTGGTCACTAAAATGTCATAAACATTAAGTAACAAGGGACACAAGTATTTTGTAGTTGTCAAGAAACTTGTGAGTTTTGAAATTTCCCATGAACAAAAATGATCCTAAATCACCTCACTGTACATGTTGTATACATGCTAACTTCTGTATTTGGTCACATATATTGTTATTATTATTATTATGAGACGAAAATGAATATTTCTACAAGCATTTTTATTCCTGTTGACAAAGTGTGAATAAAATATGTCAAAACCAAGTGACACTTGACAGCCATAGCTCGCCAGCATGGTCAGAGTCTTCCCTGTCAGGCACACAGGGGCTTGTTTCATGACTACAAAATCCGAGCGGAGCGAGGTGGCACTCAGCCTGTGTTCTCTGTTCAGTGTTTGTAGTCACGAAACAAGCCCTGTGGCCAGGCAGCTGTGTTGCATTTATGACGTCACTGACGTTTTGCGCCTTGTGGGTGTCGGAAATGAACAGAAAGCGACGAGTTAAGGCACAATGAGTTTTTCAAATAAAAACGTGAATAAAAGTATTATTTTCACATCCAAATATGTTTAAAGTGCACCATATGGTGAGAACAACCCACAAGTCACCAATGTATCCATTTTGAACATGGTCAATTATTTTGCCCCAAAAATGGAACCAAAAAGGCATTAAAATAATCTGAAAATGAATGGAGCATGACCATTTGAACAAACTGATAGAGACGCATCCCAGGTACATCCCCACCAAGTTGGAAGTGAATCTCGTTTACAGTTCTGGAGAAGTTGAAAGTGTACCAAAAGGTACCAGAATTTTTAAAATTGTTTAAAGTCGGGGATGCTGAGTATCACTAACTAGTGAGCACGTTTGTTTAAGCTTCCTACAAGCTACACTTCCACCATGTTTCAGAACAATCCGAGTAGCGGATTTGGAGAAGCCAAAAATCGGTAAAGCACAAAAATTGAAAAAAAAAAAGAAAAAACAAATCACAGGGTTACCTGTTGAACAAGTAAATGTCTGCTGTTACCAATTGGGACACACTATCAACACGCTATCGTGACCACAGCAGATGCTTAACTGTGGAACGTAACCCCACAGATCCATAGATATTTGTCAAGATTCGACAATTTGCACGTATCAGCCCTACAGCCTGGTACCTTGCAATTGTACACAGGCATATTTCAGACACAGTACAGCTTTGATGTGATCAAAATCACTCTTTCTAACTTCCCCACTTTCTTCACGTCTATACACTTTAATATGGCTGTCGATGACCCGCTGACTTTCTTCACATCTATACACTTTAAGATGGCTGTCGATGACCCACCTCCCGTGAAATGCTGTTTAATCTCATCGCACGATCCTGGTGGTGAAAATTGGAAAACTAAATTTTGTTAGGTTGGTTTTGACTGAGTGGTTTCAGAGATTTTTTTTCAGATTTTGGCAAAAATTGGGAAAACTCACAAAATTCGTACGAAAATAGATATTTTAATTCAACAACAACAACAGCAAAAATAATGAAAAAATCCAAAGATGAATGGAGCATAACCATTTGAAAAAACTTGGTAGAGACCCACCCAAGGTATATCGCCACAAAGTTTGAAGGGAATTTTGTTGATGGTTTTGGAGAAGTAAAAAATGAATTTCCGTTGCAATCCCCATTGACTTGCATGGTAATAAATTTGAATACATGCAATCACCAACAGATACCCAATTTAAAAATTTATTGTAAATCGGGTATCCCCATCTGGTGAACAAATTTGTTTAACACTCCCACAAACTACATTTCCACCAAGTTCCACAACAATTTGAGTGACAGTTTCGGGGAAGTAAAAAACAGCCTTAACAAACAAAAAATCATAAATTTTTTTTTTTTAAATCACACAAATTAACGTCTAGGGGTCCCCAGAAGTATCCCTATGCAATTTCAAATTAAAGCAGTGGGCTGAGTGGTTTCAGAGAAGTTTTTTTGAGATTGTGCCACAAAATTGAACATAAAAAAATCATAGCAAATCTAAAAATTCCTGGAGCATGACCACTTGAACAATCTTGGTAGACTCCCTTGTTTGCAAAATGACAGTCCCAGTGGCGCCATCTCTTGGTTCCTTGTGGACCCGGTGGTGACTCCTGGTGACCATGCTCCCTTGTACTTCCTTCCTCCTAGGGCGCCTATACAGCGTGGTTGAATAGAGTTAGAAGCTCTGTGAACTTTTGTTCACAGACACTGTTCTAGTGCTTTACACACATTCCCGTCAGCAGAAAATCTTTTCTAAGGGGTCCAGGCCTCTTCGGAGGCTAGGATTGCTTATATTTGATCTACGAATTAATACCTGTCAAAACATGGAAGTAGAGCTGGTTGATTTGGCTTGTCACATAGATTTCAACATAGTGTCTCAAACATCAAGTCGTAGAGATCAGGAAAACAGTGCCCACCAGGCACTAGCTGCTTGGCAGCATGATGCTAGTGTTAATCCAGTGACCAATCCTCCTTCACCCTTGTGGTGTAAAGGTCTAAAGATGGATTCACAGAGCCACTTTACGGCCGCCTGAGATGACCATAAGTACTGCTTTTGTTGTTGCCAGCAACTTGACCCTGTTTGCTCTCAGGAGAAAACATGCAGGTGCTGTGTTGATTGGGGAGAGGACAAGTGGGTGCTCTATAAGCAGGCCCAGAAGAAGAGTGGCAAAGCTAGATATAGACGGCAAGTTCTTGCAGCCAAACAGTGACCTTTGCACTATGACTCCGCTAAGTTCTCTGGGACATCACTAAAGAAGCACAGATGAACCAACAAGGCTCCCTTGCACACTCAGATGGTTGCCGTCTCTAAACCTGAAACCCCCTGGGGGAGTAAGGAGAAGAGGCGATGCAGTCGCAAGCCGGGAGGCAAGGAGTCACCTAACGGTGATCCCAAGCTTCTAGCTAAACCTTTGGAGATGACCAGTGTTCTTTTAGCCAGTGACCTAAGGCTCGTCCTTACCATAGAGTCTATGGCTCGGAACATGCAGATGCAGGCTGACATATTCAGGGCACTGATCCCACCCTATCAGCCCACCACCTCGGGGACCCCTCTGAAGAGGCAGGCTAAGTGACAGTTGGATCTCCCAACATCTCGGTCCCCCCCACCCCCAACCACAGTTCAAGCACTCGGAGTCTGATCAGCACAAAGCGGTGAAGCCAGGATGGAAACCTATGGGTTCTTGTCCAGGCATCTCGAAACCCCGGTCTATTCCCTGAGCACTCGGGTCGAAAGTCCACACTACCTGGACACTGAAGTCCCGACCAATTTCCCCAGCTGCCATATCCAAGAGCTCGGGTCGAAAGTTTGCGCATGTCTGAGCACAGAAGAGGGTATCCAAGTCTGTGGTAGCATCCTTTGCCTGTAGTGAGCCCTTGGCTTGTGTCCATACCCTTCCCCCCCCCCCCCCCCGTGCCCTAAGTGCCATCTCTGATGCCTCCCACTCTTGTGTCTGCTCCTCCAGGTCTCTCCCAGACTGAGCCACTTGCAGTTCCACTGCGCCCCATGTTTTTAAGCCAGGTATGCTGCCTCTTTCTTTTTAGAGGAGCTGGAGTTCCTCCAGGAGTAGCGGTTGTGGACGGAGACTTAATCATCCAGCCCTGTTGCCGCCTCCTGAGCAGACCACCAGGACTGAGCAGCTTGCTGCCTCCATGTGGAGTCTGCTCTCACTTGGCCCTTAGGTTCAGAAGCTGACCTGATCTTTCCCACAGCACGAACAGGACCCTTGTCCGGCACCTTGTTTGGAGAAGAGATGGCAGTTGTTTGCCAAACGTAGGACCTTCAGACCTACTCCGTAGAACAATACTGGACCAAGGTGTAGAACAGCTGTTCAGTCACTTTCCTCCTTGGCTGCCCTGAAGCGTGGCTTTTAGACCACGCCTACTGGTCCTCCCACCCGTCGCATCTTGAGGCCCCAGGAAGCAGGTAAGTGATCTGAGAAGGTCAAGCGGTTTGCCAAAGGAAAGAAGTCAGACTAGCCTCAGGGCTCCTGACTCTTGTTTTCCGCACCCCCCAGTCTCGGGGCAGCCCTCCACTCCGTACATTTCAGAGCACCCAGTCGGAGTTGTCTTTCCACCTTTTGCACTCAATGGGCATCCATTACAGACAATTGGCTCGTCTTGAACACCTGGAGACAGGGCTATTTGCTGCCGTTCGGCAAAGACAGGCCTCTCACCCTGGAACCCAAAGCATCGTTGTTCCTAGAGGCAGTGGAAAACTTCAGAGCAAGAGCACCATAGAGCAGGTGGAGGACCCTTGTTTGCCTGGGTTCTACGACCTACTCTTCCTTTTCCCCAAGTGGGATGGAGGTTGGTGCCTGGTCAGAGACCTGTCAACGCTGAACACATACTTCAAGGTTCCGTCCTTTAGGATGGAGACCCTTCATTGGGTGGCCGCAGCCCTGTAGCCCCAGGAATGCACAACCTCCTTAGATCTCAAGGACGCATTTTCCATGTGCCAATTGCAGAGATTTCACGGAAGTATCTGGGTTGCCTTCACCATCGTCCCTTGCAGCACACCCTGTGGGACAGATGGTCGAGGGATCAAGGCTGCCAAGCCCCGGTGCCGGTCTGCCCAGAGGACTGCCAGCACCTCCTTTGGTGGACCGTTTGGGAGAATGTCACGTCAGGACGGACATTGCCCCTCCAGGTGCAACTCACCATGTACACAGACTCTTCTCAGTCTGGGTGGGGAGCCCTTGTGGAGGGCTGGACAGTGTCGGGCATTTGGCCTGAGCAGTCCATGTCCCATCACATAAACTGGTCAGAACTGGAGGCAATACCCTTATCACTCCTCCACTTCCAGGCACAACATGTCTTCATAATGTGAGACAACAGGATTGCGATTGCCTGCATTTACCTCATGTGCAAGATGGCTTGGGATTCCGGAAGATGATGGAACTGGATCATCATATGATGGTGCTTCGAACTCAAGGTCACCATGCACAGGAGGCATGTTCTGGGATTACGAAATGTGGGCTACCCCACAGGTGGATCTATTCGCGACCAGCATAAACGCAAAACTCCAGTTTATGTATCGCCTGTTCTGCATCCCCAGGCCATAGCCATGGATGCTCCACCCATGGACTGGAGCAACCTTTGGGCATATGCCTTTCAACCTCCACAAATGCTCCCAAGGATTCTGCAGAAGGTTAAGTACCATGACTGCAATTTGATCCTGGTCGCCCCCTGGCGACCGAGGACAGATTGGTCTCTGGACCTTCTGGAATGAAGTGTCCAGCCTCCACTATGTTTACCGGCATTGCCGCAACTTCTGGTGCAACCAAACATGAGTGTGTTCCACAGGAACCCTCAAGTGCTCAACCTCCATGTTTGGTGGTTGCCGCACAGCACGTCCACGACAGAGGTTTTTCAGAATGGGTCACAGGTAGAACAGCCAGAGGGGGGCTTTGATCCTCATCTCTAACGATTTACTCGGCTCTTTGGAAAGTGTCTTCAGACTGGTACTCTAGCCAGAAAATACATCCATGGTCTCCGTGCATTGAAGACATTGCTGACTTCCTCCTATACCAGCAGGAAGTCTTCAGTAAAAGCTCAAGAACTGTAGAGGGGTTCCAATCAGCCATTTCCTCAACCCTGGCCCGGCTAACATACTGAACATTCACATTGCATTGGGAGCAATCCTTATGTGTCAGCGCTCAACAGGTCCTTCTACACTGACTGACCAGCAGATAGGCAGGTCCTACCATGTGGGACCTCCCAGTGGTCTTAGTCCTACCACAGTGGGTCCTCTTGTTGGTCTTAGTTCTATTCAAGAAGTGGCCCTTTGAGTGTCTGCATGACCCCAGACAGGTGGAGCTCAAGTACTGGACCCTGAAAACTTGTTTTCTATTACCACTTGCTTCAGGGACCAGAAGAAGCAAGATCCAAGCTCCAGCACATGACCGAATCCAATGGTGACCTGACTGCTCCCAGGTGACCGTGAGGCCTCACTGGGTCTTCCTTGGGAAAAACCAAGTGGCTCGAAATCCTTCAATGGCCTTTAAGGGTTTCACCCTCCATGCTATGTACACGGCTCTTCAGGCGGAGGAAAGAGTTCTGTGCCCGGTGAGAGCGCTGCGCTGGTATCGCTCACACATGGCTGGTTCCAGGGGTCAGAGGTCTGCCCTCTTTTTGCTCTGGGTAACCCTGGGAAGGTGCAAGTTTGCTGAAATAAGATCCCATCGTTGATTACGCAGACCATCCTGAAGACCAAGAATAATGCTGTGGATAGGCCTGCAGCCTTAAAGCAAGCCTCGGCTAGAGCACAAGGTGTGAGCCTTTCAAGTCTCCTGGCACACCCTAAGGAGTGTTGCTGTCGGCGATATGCTATGTGCCTGCCAGACCTTCAGGACCAGAGTAGAAATCGACAGCATCCACCCATGTGGCGGACAGGTGTCAGGCTGGCATACAATTTCCCAGCGGGCCCAGTGCAGTCTCATGCTAGTCAGTAAGGAGGGTTTCCTGGCTTAGGCTGGAATTCTGCTATTGGCAGCCTCAAGTCCACGCAGCTCTGAGTTTTCCCTTCAGACATCGCCTCATCATCCTGGGTTCCCCCCAGGCTGTCAGCACTTGCTTTCTTCACATGGTCAGCATGTCAGTAACATTACACCCTCCTCCAATGTATTTGTATATCAGCAATGGTGGTCGCGAGGTAACATTACATAACTAATTATTTTAGTAATTTCAAAGTCAGAATCTGTGCAAAATTACACATTTCAGTCTAGTATGGCCCTGTTAGGTAGGATATAGCCACATAAAAACAGAAACAACTGTGCACAAGAAGTCATGAGGAACAGGAGACCTGGAAAATTTTGACAGCAAAGCATTCCCTTTGATATGCAGTTGGGCTCTTAATTGCAATTGAAGATAATCTTTTCTCTCCTTGAAGCCTAATCACTCTGATAATGGCGTGGTATTACAACAAAGAGGAAGTCTGTTTAGTTTAGTTGACTGAAGTGAAAAGAGTTTGTTAGTGTGCAAAAATAACAATCTCAGTATCAGCAAATTAACACATGGCTGGTGATTGTCAGGAGCAGCATCGATTTTTGGCAATAGTGAGGGCTGCTAGGAACAGTGAAAACCAGGTGATGTGGGCAGCACATTTTTTCGTATTTTTTGTGGGGTGGGGGTGGGGAGGGGGAGGGGGAGGGGGAGACGCATGTGCTTATCAATTGAAATGACAAGTACATATGCACCCCTTACAGGGTTCGAATTTAGCAGGCGCCAGATGTCCCGAGGCAAGTACGTTCAAATGCAGTCGGGCAAGTTCACTTTACAACTTTGTTTCCCAACGGGCAAGTTAAAGAAAAGTGATTCAAGATAATCAAGAGCTGATATTTTTTCTCAGTTGTAACGAAGCTAAGTGTTCACTGTACAGGTAAACAATCACTGTTGCACAATTTACAGCAAGCTATATCAGGTTGAGCACTGATTGGTTCCAACTGATCTTGTGTCCAGCTTTTTATACCTTTGCCATTGTTGACCATGTAATAAGTAATGTGCAACCTAGCAGTTAAAATGTCTTAAATCATGTGGCCATTTGAGATCGACAAAGCCCCTGAAAAGGGTGCAGCAAAGGACACAGGGAAAAAGAGTACAATCTGAAAGGTGGTGCTGGTCTCTCACTGGAAGCGACTTTCAACATTTTTGAAGATAGCCAGTTCATATTCTGTACAGAAAGACAATGACGCCACATGAAGGTGCCGATATGTTCAGGACTCTCAGGGCAAGTTGGGCTTATGTCTAATGTGCCCGCAGGGCAGATTACAAAAAAAGTTAAATTTTAACCCTGCCTTGTGCTCCACATGCCCTAGCACTTGGAACACCATTTGGCAGCGGTTTGCAGCGATGAGTTTTTGAGATAGAATAAAATGCTGATCTCCTATATACATGTACTCCCTGCCCACTGTTAAGCATACCATAATTATTATGAGGAATGATCATTAGATATTAATCATGAGCTGAAAATTAACAAAATTGATGTTTTTTGTAGAGCTATTGAAGCAGCAATCAAGTACTGTCCTTTTTATTACAGTTGCAGTAGCTATAACATCAGTATGCAACAACACAGATCCACACACCTGGTTAATACTCAGGAGGCCCAAAACACAACTACTGCTCATCAGCAGCCCTGTGATCCAGAGGTGTCAACTGTGTGCACTGGGGGGGGGGGGGGGGGGGGGGTAACCAATTAAGATTGGCTGAGTAAGTGTTGAATACACAACTCACCTTGCTGGTCTCATTATGAGATTACACCAAGTTCACTGCCAATCAGTGCTTTTTGTTTAAGCACTTACCTTTAAAGGTATTTTTTTTAAGTGCATGAAATAACACTTTATAAAATTACAATTATATTTAACTCTTACATGGTCATTTCAAGATGGAGACATTTGTGCCCCTATCTCATGTTTCCCATCCACTTATCACTGCAAAGGATGAGGGCTACTTACAGGCCCTCAACCTTCATTTTTACATACAAGGCATTATTAGCCCAGAACATTTGAGAGCTGGATTTCTCACAGTTCAAAAGGATGTCATAAAACACTAAAAAGAAAAAATTGTATGACCTTGTTAAGTAGAGTATGCTACTAAAAAGAGGGTAAGAACACATACGTGTATAGCCAGGGACAAATGAGTCCAGATTGATGACAGTGAATTATTCACAAAGAAATATTGAATCATTCAATGACAATTGAAATGCTCTGTAAATATTTATTTGCACCGGACTACTTGACAACAAATCAAGATTTATTTTTTTCTGAAAGTTATGTTTGGATGTGTGATTTGTGAAATACCTAAAACAGTTATTCCAATGGTAACCTATCTATATATGATCATAATTCATGTATGTGGATGTACATTATATATATACAGACAAAAACATAAACATACATTAAGTATAAATATTAACTTTTATTTTCATTCACATTTTGCCGTCATGTTCCTATATTCATTCACCTGGCCTATGTCTGAAACAAATTTAAAAATGTTCCCTGGACTCCTTGAGTTTCTCAGCGATGATGGGCGGCAGTGGGCAGTGGTGAAGAGAGTCTCTGCTCATTTCTTCCAAGGCTTAAAATTTGGGCGGCGGTGGGCGCCGATTGCCGCCAAGCAATGCTGACTGCCGCCAAGCAGCGCCCACTGCCGCCATCCCGCGCCAAAATGTGCCATACGCTGCTGAATGGTGTTCCTGGTGTAGGTCAACAGCTTTCCCTTAGTGCCTGTCTGTGCCAAGGGATATGGCTGACTCAGTCTCGTTCTGGCCAGACATGACCTGAAAGATTTACACCATCAAAGTACACTGCCATGGTCAAAGAGTTCAAAATGTACATTGCCAAAGTCAGGCCTTTTACTGTGTACATGTAGACCAAGATATACATTGCCAAAGTTGGCCTTTAAATGTGTACATGTAGACCAAGATATACATTGCCAAAGTCAAACTCCTAAAGATCTACACTGACAAAGTCATATTCCCAATCACACCACCACATATCTGTCCTGTTCTCTGGTAAAATGTTCCACCCTTAATCACTTGAACAACTTTTCTGCTTGTGTACCCTTTTTGTCAAGTTAGATATTGCAACATTATCAAAGCATTTCAAATCCAACCTTCCAAAAATTGGAAATGAAAGATGTGACTCAGAAGGAACACATAAAATAAGCATCACACCAGTATGCCCTCACTGCAGTTTGGAATGGTTCTTTATTCAACTTGAAATAAGCTTCCATCAACCTTTTCCTGGTCAGAACAAGACAGTCAGCAGCTTTCATTAGCAAAAGTTGGACACAATGCACCCCACGCACACCATGGAAAGCTGTTGACTTGAGGCAAGCTATCGCGACAGGTTTCATTTACAATTCTCAGCAAGCCGGGCACAATGCGCCCAACCCACACCAAGGAAAGCTGTTGACCTGGTGGGTGCCATCATGACATGTTTTACTTACAATTTTCAGCAAAAAGGTTTTCATTTCACATAAAATTTAAGTAAAACAATATGGCAAACTACAATCACATGGGTTTTTTGGGCCAACTTGAGCAGGAAGGTGTTAAAAAGGTATAAATAGTGCAGATGTCCATAAGGATATATGTTCGGTTTCAATCCCAGTCTGTGATCAGTATTGACTTCTACCATTTTTGCATTGTGTCTCTTCTTAAAACAGCATTTAACATGCTGAATGAAAAGAGTTCCCATCGCAAGTGGTTATGATTCCCTTGCAATATTGATCACTGTTATTTCAATACATTTTACTTTTAATCAATTCACATTTTAAGTCAAATTGCTGCTTGAGGTAATCAAGATTCCTTTGTACTGGATGAACGATATCTCAGTGCAAAATTTTATGATCAACTACTTCACACTTTCACATGCATGAAAGTTGATCTAGCAGGTAAAATAAAATCTAGTACAAGTACCATACTCAGCAAGTGATAACTGCAAGCTATAAATTGTCTTTTCCTTCTATAAATTGACTCATATTGCACAGCAAATTTGCCTTCGTAGACAGACCAATACCTCCACGCTATTCATATTATGGATTTCTATTGATGGCGGATTTGCAAGTGGGGTTGTTTTTTTCGCCTTCAGTTGGACCGCAGTGAGAAAGGTCTGTCTATGTAGGCAAACAGCAAAAAGCAAAGAAACAAATATGTACCATGTTACATACCAGATGCCCAAGCCATGGACCTATTCTTATCAATAGGTCCATGCCCAAGCCAAACAGTAACCACAAGCACACTTCTCACACACAATCGAATGTTTTATTGGACACAAATCATAAACACAGTTTTCATACAGATAAACAACTGATTTATGATTCCTTGGTACAGGCCTCTGCAGATATGTACACGCAGGTAATCATTTGGACAGGATCAAGCCATGACTGTCACTGTTGTGCTTCAATGCAAGGAAAAGCTTTTATTATGACCCCCAATAAGAAACGCCACTTTCAGTATAATGTACTTTCTCACATATATATTCACAATTCACAAATTGAATTTGTACACATACTCCACTCAACGAACTGTGGGCTTTTAGCCCTGAATAAAAGTAAATTATGCACATTTTTTTTTTTTTTCAGAAACCAGTAGAAGTGCATGATGTATGTACTAATCAAACCATTGGGTCTGGGATGGTGTGCACTTTCAGAGTATTTGCCACTGGCAAAAATGTTTCTTTCAAATGTTTCATACCATATATACTAAACATTTGGACTGATCCACAACCACTCATAGAACATTATTTGACCCTCAAAAGTTACTATTCTAATTGATTGACACCAGAAAATGTTCCTCAACCATTATTCTAAGAGAGATCAAACCCCTGATCTAATTGAAACATTGTAAGTGCATGCATATGTACACACAATACACATACTGCTTTATGTAGGATTACTTTAGTGCTTCAAAGACCATCTCTCAATTCTAACCAATTTTAATTAGCTTTAAATTCAAAGAAAAGAAAAACATATTAATGCTGTGCATCTGCTGCTACTTTATGCATATTTATTCACTACAAGTTACTTAATTTTACCTTTATTTAATGCTATATTTTCAAATTTTGAATAAGAATTGAGCCAAATCAATATCAATTTAAAGATGTTAAATTGATTATCAAAATCAAAGTTGGTTAGATGTTATTTTTTCACAAACTATAGACATTCTTTGGTTTTGACAGGCATTTTATGATGGCAGCTATGAATAACAGACCTTTTATGATACATTTGTTCCCACACTGTAGTTTCATGAAAAGTTCGTAACATTCTCATGCCTCACGTACACACTTACATACAGCATTTCTATTTACAAGGTAGGCAATCCAGCTCACCCAAGAGAAATAAACAAGGTCTCCACGTAAAAAATGTCTACACAATATTTAATAAGCTGAGTCCCATGTGTACAGCGTGACCGTTACATTTTATATACAGGGATAGCATGTCCTGTCTACTTCTGATCACATCTTGAGACTGAGACACTATGTGTGCTATTTATGTGTTTTAAAAAAAAAACTATACATGTCCAGTATATTCATACAGCATATGTTAGTTATCAGTATTGGCACCACAATTCTTTGAGTCTTTTCCGTTTTCAAAATTTTGCTGATCATTATGCAAGTCAAAAAAAAAAAGAGAGAAAAAGAAAGATTTGTTTGTGTGCTGTTGTACTTTCCTCAAGCCTGTGTAAACAAGGATCATATTTCTCTTGTTCTCTAGAGGAATAATGTATTGTATATATGTTTCAAACAGAAAAATGTCAACAGAAAAGTCTGAAATTGAATGGGTGATAAGATAGGGGCAGTGACCTTTCAACAGTTGATAGAGGGCCAAAAGCCAAAAATTTATAAATTAAAAAAAAATACTAGTAATAAAATTGTGTTAAGTATCTGAAATAAGTTTATCCCACGAGTGTTCATTAACGTCCAACATCATATCCACCTGCGGTTTTGTTTGTGATAAAAGCCTTTATGTTTCTGACAGTTCCACCTGCTGTAATGAATGCCCAGACACCCATCACCAGGAGCATCACATAGGCTGTCACCAGACTGGCAGGGTAGATGGGTGGATGGTGTTGGTTCAACAGCGTCTACAAATATAGGGTAGGTATTGTTTTCATAGTATGATTGCTGCATTTATAGTATTTTCTGAAACAAATTACATGTGTCAGTGCATTCACACATGTCTTTGTGCATGCAACTACAATGTATATGTAGCTACAAGTCATTGTGACCAGGACTGTATAATGACCTCTGACACAAAAAGTTGAACATGGCTTTCATGTTATCATTGCAACATCACGACAGATATCAATATCTTACCACAAATAAATTATAGTCTTTGAGTTCAGTCAGCTGATGTTTCCAACCTGACATCACTAATGGTTACACTGGTCTTCAATCTTGATGATTATTGGTAATACTAATGTCTGATTCCCTGAACTACAAATTTATCCCACTTAAAGATTTTAAAAAGGAGATATTTTTATCGTATAAGTGTGTCTGTATAAACATGTGTATACATTTTCCTCTTTCAAATGATGAATGTATTACATGTTATGTTAAACATCCTTTCAGGAAAAAATAATGAAGCTGATTATGATACAGGTTGACCCTGAGAGATTTTTCAAACACAATGCTACATCTCACAGAACATTCTGAAATGCAAAAACCAGGAAAACTGATAATATTCAAGGTACATGTATGTGTTGTACTCTGTCAAATATGTATTTACAACTGAAGCTAAATTAAGATGTTTTTATATCAATTACACATGCCACCAATTGACCTAAATTTATGTTGCATCATTAAAAAAAAAAAAAAAAAAATCAAAAGGTACTTGCACTCAAGAATGTTAAATTTGCATTGGAATACTTACAAGGCAGGACACCAGCATATGACTCAGTGCTACTACTACAACCTGCCAGTATCTCTTCTGGTCCATGGCAGCAAATGCTATCACTCCCCAAAATGTGTGCAGCAAGACAAAGCACAGGGTCAGAAAGGCTACAAATACAACAAGCAAGCAATAGCCACATTAATCATATGCCAGCCTCATGCATAACAAGAACCTTGACAGCAGCCAGATGTTCTTCCGATTGTAAGGCAGTTTTTTATCACATCTTTAATAAAACCATTTAGGTTTTTGCAAAAATATCCTACACAATTTCACATGCAATTTCATGAAAGTGATTTCACTTGTACTTGAGTTCTTATCACAAAGAAAATGAATTCTATGGAAATCTCTTGCGCTAGTTTTGATACAGTTTCAGCTTTGATAACACACAACGTTTCCCACAGACCATAAAAAACACAGGGTGGCCGCCAAGAAAGGACAAGGTAATTAACAAACTTATCTATCTTTCCTTGTTTCAAAAGTGGGGAAACGGACAGGAAACATGGAAACCAGGTAGGGTAATGCATCCTGCTACTTTTGTCAGGGGGAAACACTGATACATTTATATGTACTCCAATTGTAAACATTGATCTGAAAGTCAATTTCAATATGTGTAGATTGTTTTTACATTTCTTGATGATATTGAGCCACATTTCATGTATATAGCACCAGATTAACACGTATGCTGAATTCAAATGATAATGCAGAACCATTTGCACTCATTCCACTTAGACTAGTCCATGCTACATTTACATCTCACAACTCTGTACCTCATGAAGAAGTGGGTCAAGACTGCACATGAAATTTTTTTCTTACATTGTTCTTCAAACTCACCTGATGTTATGAAGAAAAGCCCTGAATCACCAAACAGACCAATAGTACCTGGACCTGTCATGTCTGCTAACACATTGATCAGAGAAAAGGCTCCACTGATGGCACCAAATCCGAAGCCTGACACTAAATGAAAAACATAATCAAAATTCATTCAATGTATCAACTATTCTCCACACAGTAAGTTTGCTTTATTGTTTGTTGCTGAACAGCTTGGGGTGGGACACCATATTTATAATTGTATTGTTCATGGGCAGTGCTTTATAAAAGGGTAGGACTCAATACTGAAACCCCCTGCCTCCTTGAAAATAGTAAGCACATTGGTACATGTACCTGCTGTATGTGGCCACCCCTTCAACCAGGAAAAAGTGGCCACATACAGCAGGTGACCTGTCACTGCAGGTAAATTTACAAAGAAACAGACTCCTATGTCCAAACCTAGTGGCCACAAAAAGCAATGTGGCTGTTCATGGCAGTGGTTGCATACAGCAGGTACCACAGTAAATGTACATGTATGTGGAAAATTATTTTCCTAAAATCTATTCCATGATGCCTGTGAATTTGATGGTTTTGGAGAAGTAAAAAATGTACGCTGTGGATACAGACAGACAGACAGACAGACAGTGGACAATGCATCAACCCCCATCACATAATCTCAGCTGACTGATAAGTAAGCTAAGCTAATAATTACCAATGATGAGATCTACTACATAAGATCTATCACTTGTAAGTTGTAGCTCCTAAGATATGGTCTGGACAAAATTGTTGTGGACTAAAAAGGTTATTACTCACAAGAAAATATGCCTACAACATAAGATCTACCAACCCTGACAATTTTAAAAGACTAGCTCTAATTCTTCCCAAGATATGGCCCAAACAAAATTGTTGTGGACTTAAACAAACTTTTTTAATTAATTAAAAAAAGTAGGTAATAGGCCACAAACAAACAAATAAACCAAAAAAAAAAAAAAATGCCCATCCACAACTAGTACATAAAATCTACCATCCCTGAAACTTTGAAAGGGGTAGCTGTTCTAGTTGCTAATATATGACAGTGACAAAAATTGTTTTAGACAGAAGGACAGATAGGCACATGAACAGAACCCATTACTGCGTGAGTGGGGGATAAAAATGATGACACTGTTAAACCATCCCTAGGGCTCTACCCTTCTTTTTACCTCCTGTAGCCCTAGAGGCTAGTAGTTTTGGGATCTTACTGACCCCCTGTTCCAACCTGCTTGCCCATTTAAACAAATGCTATTCACAATATCCAACATTCTGGTTGTCACCAGGGCTAGCACTTTCAGATTTCAACTTGCCCTGATTTAAATTTGACTTGTCCCGGGCAAGAAGACATGAAAATTGTAGAGCCCTGATCCCTTAGTGTTGTGAATCATGACTTATTCACATTGTTTTGTACAAGCTACAACCATTTTAACTGTGTACCAAACTGAGTGTTGACTGCTCAAGTTGATCTGCCAATTTACATCTCGGCAATTCTTTTGTTACATACATGTCCATTCATCTTGTGTTTGCATCCCTTGTTTCAGTTATAAAGGCACTTTTTGCTCAGAGCATTTGATAAAAACCATTCAGTGGTAGATGGACTTACCATAAGCCATCAAATGTTTGTTGTTGACCATCCTGCCATTAGTTGGTGCTGGTTGTCCTTGTTGGGAAACCTTCTGTAACCCTTCATCTGCTTTCCTGGGTAGGAAAAGTACCCATTTTTTTCATCAGATTAAGCATTTTAACATATATGAATGTCCAGGTGTAAAATGCAAAGATGTAACCTTTTCAAATATAGTATCTTAGAATAGTATCATCTTATTTACTGTTTTATTTGAATCTTTATAGGCTCCATGTTTGCCTACTTTTGGGCAAAAACAAGCTTAACTGTTTTACCCAGTAGTCTACCAGTTCCTTGTAACAGACTCCCACATGAAAATAAAATAATGTACATGCTTTTCAGTAGTTTTTTTTGTTTTGGTTTTTTTTTTTTTGTTTTGCTTTATGTTTCTACCCATGGATCAAAACATTATTTACTAAAATGGAGTTCATCATGACACCCATCAATATAATACAGTTAGGTGGGGGAAGTATACAGCAACATCAGTGTCATCGATAGTGATTAATACAGGCCTGGCCTGCTTTGCAATCCATGTAAAAGATATCGGTCTATACTTTTTTTTTTTTTTTTCATAAGATACAAGACACATACCTTAACAATATATAGAATACAAGTCTCAAAGCTTCTTGAAATATCACAGAGAAGACAAGACCAAACGCCAGTTGATCTCGTAGTGGCACCACTGCAAACCATAATATTGATGAAAGCAGTAGAGCCAGTAACCAGAAAAATGCACTGAAAAGAGGAAATAAAACTGTTACAAGTGCTTAAAATATGAGACAAAAGTAAACAAACACACACAAAATGAAAATGCTGGAATAACAGATTGTATCCTTTTATCTGCAACATCTGCTCTTTGTTTACAGACTAGCTCTTGACTTGCCTCCTAAGCATCCCCCAGACTCACTATTGCTTTCTTATGTGGGCGCTCGTCGACGAGCAACAGTGAGTCTGGGGGATGCTTAGGAGGCAAGCTCTTGACACTTCTCAGATTGATAAGAATTTTGGTGTCTTGTCAATTACTGAATATTGAATGAACAACAATAATTATTTTGTAAATATTGTAGAACAAATACATGTAGTTCAAATTTTGTGAAGCAACATACATCACTTGCTTCAAGCACTGCAGCACTACTAGCATGCTTTGTTTCCATACTACGAGAAAACATGATATAAAATAACATCCTCAGAGAGATTTACTGTAAAATTGCACTTATTTTCATAAGTTTTGCATTTCAGATATTTCACTGAAGCTTTAATTTCACTATTTTGGACATAGCTCCAATTTAACCTACATTAAAATACTTCATATATTTCATTACATTTTTACTTTCACAGTTTGTACCACCAGTAAAATAAATAAAAATATATGTACAGTCAAATAACATGAATTTAGAGTCCATGTATCCAGTTTTTTGCTACAAAAAAAGTTCCATTGAAAAAAGTTTAACACATACAACATATGGCCTCAGATATACGTGACTGATAAAGAAAGAGTAATATTTTGACAGAGATTGTCCAAAGTAGGCAATTTTTTTTTTTTTTTTTTTTTTGTTTGAAAACGTCAAAACGTCTGACTCCAAAGTGAGAGACTCCCACTAAATTGGGCAGCCTTGACCAGTTTTCAGCTGGACCAGGTATATGATAATTCTGGCTGAATAATGTCAGGTGTCATCAACTGAATGAGGGCTGGGCAGCAGAATCAAATTTGTGACATTATTTCAGTCACTAAAAGCAATATTGAAATCCTTAGAGAAGTCCTTGAAATTGCACCACTGGTCCCAATTAGCAACAGAACAATTTTTAAAGGCAGCTGGGAAAATTCACCATCGTATCAAGTAGCCTTCCTGATGCCGATGGATAAGTTGGCCTTTATTTATGCAGTTCTGCCAACTTCAAAGCTTCCAAAGTAGTCAGACATTTGGTCATGAAGAGAAGATTTGATATTCTGATAAAGATGAGTACAGAAAATTTGTTTTTGAAGACAAAAAAAAAAACAAAAAAAACAAAAAAAAAAAACATGAAGTCTTTTTTTTTCCCAAATTTTGCACTACTTTGCGTAAATATAAGATCAAAGGGAGAAAGCCTTATTCCAACGAGTAAGATTTGGCAAGACTGTACATGCCTTAAGCTTTCCAAAACTAATTGCACATTTGAAATTAAAATTCATAGGTACATACATCAGGTACATGGGGCTGCTCTGTCAGAC
Source organism: Hermodice carunculata (assembly GCA_964020975.1). Lineage (NCBI taxonomy): Eukaryota > Metazoa > Annelida > Polychaeta > Eunicida > Amphinomidae > Hermodice > Hermodice carunculata. Next base: position 87,737,186 of record OZ026612.1, read on the forward strand.
AGACCTGCACCAATTTATCAAAGGTTTCTCTGCCTTATTCATCTACTGTATGATCATATATACAGTGTTCCCTCTTTGCAATGCTGGTGTTGGGGTCCAAAGGGTTTATTGTGTTATAGCAAAACCACCTTATAACAGAGGGACTTTTAACATAGAAATAATGGGAAAACTATTTCAATGGGAGCCATATTACCTGTCGTGTTATGTCGGAAACTGCCTTGTAATGAGGGGTGTTATATAGAGGGAACACTGTATATATTCCCAAACATTTAATTTAACCCCCAAAACCGAATTTTCCAAGTTCACAGTCGTGAGTTGATCCTAAATTAGATTCCATATTTATGTACCAAAAACACTGCATGATTCAACTACATTTTTAGTTTCTTCATATTGTGTCTGGACAGAGGATCATATTTACCTTGCCATGAGTACTATGACCCTCAATGGATCAGTAGCGATAGTGAAAATGAACATGGCAAAGGGAAGCCCAAAGGCAATGAATGTGCAGCCAAAAAATTCCATGATCGTCATTTTGATAGCTGAAATCATACAAAAATGAAAACAACAATTAACATCACATTTATTTGGAAAAATAAGTAATAAATTAAATTTGCATGACTACTATTTGATACACATGCATGTATCTTGAACATGGGCTCAGGTTCATCCATCCACACATTGTTATGAAAGTTGATGTTTTCCTCATCAAAATATTATTGTAAATGCTCACTATGTTTTATGTTTTCACAAAATATGAAATTCAACTTTACAAACTTCCATTAAGGATATCATAACACCCACCTTGCATGTTGATGGGCACATTTTCACATCATCATGCATAATTGATGTTGATTCCTTCATCAGGGATGTCACTCGGAAATTTAAGAATAAGTGAATTTGCATAAGGGCTGACCCCCAATAACTAAATTTTTTCAAGATAACTGCAAATTCTTAATCTTTGGACTGAGATCAGAACTCTTTGTTTTCATATGTTTTGGAAAAAAAAAGTGAATTATTGCTGATAAGTGAATGAATGACATGCCTGCTTCATTCATGACTGAATGTGATATAAGTGATCATACAAATAGGAAATCACTTGCATTTGTTTACCATCTGACCTTAGCAATTCATCTTGATCACACATATTAGTCACATGCTTAGAACTACTGTGACTGGTACCTTGACCCATGTTGGCTTTGATAGCAATTATAATGGCAGTGATGTAATTGTACAATTTTATTGACTTAATTTGTCCATGATAATACTAAAGTGAAGAATATACACTACTACTTTAAAACGAAAAAGAGATATCATTTCTTATATTCAATATGATACATGCCATACATGTGTAAATATTTTCAAGATTGTATCTTTATCTCAGCACTTTACTTTTTGTAAGAGCTATACTACACAGATATGATAAATAATAAATACACAATACTACAAAATAAAGAGGAATACACAGACTGTAAGGCAGGGCAGCCTGTATATGTTATATACAGCTGTACATACATGTATGTACTATAATCCCATCAGGATGACACAACCAAGGCAGATTCTATCATGATGGTTTCAGTCCATAATTAAAATAATAGGATGGACTCTTCACCCAGGGTTTAAAGGCAAATCCAGGGAAGAGTTTGAGACCTAGATGTACTTCACGCTGTGAGCATATGCTAATTAATCAGATAAGAGAATGTTGGAGAAGAAGCAAAAAAATGTGAGTTTCCATTGCAGTCCCCATTGACTTACATGGTAATCAATCGGAATGCATGCATTAACTGACAGGTACACAAATTGAAAAATTCATTAAAAGTCGGGGAGTATCCACAACTTAGTGAACTTTTTTTATTTGTCCTCCCACAAGCTACATTTCCACCAAATTTTAGAACAATCTGAGTGATTATTTTGTAGAAGTAAAAAAAAAAAAATACATGGGGAAAACAAACAAAATTTTGTAAAATACAATGGTACCTGCTGTATGCAACCACTGCCGTGAACAGCCGCATTGCTTTTTGTCGTCACTAGGCTAGGACATAGGAGTCAATTTCTTTGTAAAGTTTACCTGTGGTGACAGGTTACCTGCTGTATGTGGCCTCTTTTTCTTGACAAAAGGGGTGGCCACATACAGCAGGTTCCACTGTATATCAAAAAATGCAGTACAATTTCAAAACAATTGGCTGAGCAGTTTCAGAGATGAAAATTTTTTAAAGATTGAACATAACAATTCACAAAAAATAAAAAATCGGTAAAGCATGACCATTTGAACAAACTTGGAAGAGACCCACCTAAGGTACATTTCCAAAAAGTTTGAAGTTTTTCTTGGGGTTTTTTTTTTTTTTTTTGGTGGTAGTGTAAAGCTTTTGAAGTTGAAAATGTGAATTTCCTTGCAATCCCCATTGACTTACACATAGCAGCCAGTAGGAATGCATGCATTATTAAGAAGCAAGTCCCCAAAGTTTCAAAAAAAATGTTAAAAATCAGGGATCCACAGTATCACTGTTTAGTGAACAGCTTTGTTTACCCCTCCCAAAAGCTACATATTTACCAACAATCTCAGTGACAGTTTTGGAGAGGTTGAAAATAGCCTTAACACACAAAAATTCATAAACTACAGAGCTGCGTTAACAGCCCATACTCAGCTGACCTTAGCTTGTCCCACAAAATCAAGGTTGTAACTGAATAGACCTGTGTGAGCTTAAGTGGAGTGCATATAACTTTTAGAAGTAATTGTAAAAAGGATAACTGAGCCTCCGAAAAGCTACGCCTGACTAGCAAGTCAGCCGTGCAAAAACATTGCACTGCCACCTCATGAACAAACTAAGAACCAGGAGTCTCTAGGAGTGTTCCTGTGTGATATCATTTGAAGCAATACGACACATGCATATTAATATCCTGCCACAAAGCACAGGGCTCCTGCTTATCAATCATGGAGGACACACAGGCATATCACTGTCACAGACAGGGCTAGATACCCCTTTCTGATAAAGCTAGTGTCTTTCAGTGAAATTAAGATTACAAATACCAAAGTCATGTTCATTTACTGCTTCCTAAATTGGTTACAAGAACAAATTTCCATTTGCCTGTAGCAAGTATTCTTTATTTCCAAAATATTATTAATATCCCTCTCTCCCGCACAGACAGCCATCCGTATCGCACCAGGTGAGACTATGTTTACTAAGACAACCAGGTATGCAGTTGTGGAGGGAAAGCAATATATATGCCTCGTATTGGGTGAGAGGTTTTAGAGAAGATTTTTTAAGGCTGCCCCCAAAACAAAACTACAGGGCTCCGTAAACAGCCCGTGCTCAGCTGACCTAAGCTTGTCCCACAAAATCAAGGTTGCAACTGAATAGACCTGTGTGGAGCTTTAGCTCAGTGTATATGGCATATAATTTAGAAGTATTTCTAAGATGGACAACTCAGCCTCCTAAAATTTCAGTCTGAAAAGCAAGTCAGCAGAGCTAAAAATTGCAGTGGTACCTGATGAATAAATAAGAACTAGGAGTGTTCATGTGTGATATCACAGCAATTGGGTGTGTGATATTAGAGAAGAAGATTTTTTAAGATTTGCCCCAAACCCACCCCCACCCCCAAAAAATCCAAAGTTCACTGAGGCATGACCATTTGAACAAAATTGGTGGAGACCCACGAAAAGAACATTGTTACCAAGTTTGAAGTGAATCAGGTTTATGGTTTCAGAGAAGAAGTTGAAAATGTGAATTAGCATTAGAATGCCCATTGACTTGCATGGCAATCAATAGGTAATGTGCAGTCAGCAGTAAGTATCCCAATTAAAAAATCTTTAAAAAAATCAGGAATCCACAACAGTGCCATTGAGTGGACAAATTTGTTTGACCCTTCCACGAGGAACATATCTTACAAGTTTCAGCTCAATCTGAGGGATGGTTGTGGAACAAAAGTAAAAAACAGTGCAAACGGCAAAAGATCATAAAAAATAGAAAACAAAAATAAAGCGCCACCTGGTGAACAAATTAAGAACTAAGAGTCTTTAGGAGTGTTCCTGTAAAATATCATAACAATTGGGTGAGTGGTTGTGGAGAAGAGCTTTTTTTAAGATTTGCCCATAAAGGAACAAAAAAGTCATAAAACATACAAAAATGAATGGAGCATGAACACTTGAATAAACTTGGTAGAGACCAAATCAAGGTATATCTCCACCAAGTTTGAGGTGGATCTGGCCAGTGATTCTGGAGAAGTAAAAAAATGTAAACTGTGGATACTGATGTACGTTTCTAGTATGTTATACTTATGTACTAACAATGATCCTGCAGTGAGTGTTTAAGGTAATTGACTATAGTCACCTCTACACCCAAGTGATGAAATAGGACTCCTGTCAACACTGTAAAGGAATTCTAAATAATATTCCAGGCTATTGTACAATACCATAGGGATATAATGATTATGGATAATCAGTCTCTAATCTGACAGCTTGAGCTTCAGATGTTGACCTTTTCTGGGCTGACACAGGGGTGTCAACCATATGTCACCCGTGCAGGGTACGTGAGATCTATAGTGACGTGACAATGTTTTGCACATCTTACTAACATGCCAGTCCAGGCAGTTAGACCAGTGGATCTTTTTGACGCCTTGGCGTCACTTAACATGACGTTGTCTACAGATCTGTAGCAACGTTACCATTTGCTATATAAGCAACGTAACAGCGCAGTGTTGTCAGTTATCCACTGATGAGTTTGGAGTACAAACAAAACCGGTCGGGACTCTCACAGACAGGGCGTTTTCCGTCACTGGTCTTGCCTAGTTTTCATATGAAATAGGAGGAGCCAACAATGAATGATGGTTTCTGACTGTTGACAGACTAGAGAAAATCTCTAGGTGGGTTTAGGTTAACTTTATGGTATACCAACTATCGCCCTACCACCACTTCAATGTTAGCCCTACCTAAATCTATGGTTTAATATAAATTATTAATGTTTTGGAATGAGTGTTGCATTTTGTCGGTATTGTGCTATATCTATGTAAACACTTCAACAAAGTTTCCTATAGCCTTTTGGTGTCATAGGCTTTGTGGCATAGTTTTTTCATCAATATTCTTATTTTCCTTACAAATTCACTTATTTATGATGTGTGTCTGCTTATGCATAAAACCTGTCCAATGACCACACCATAGGCCAGGTTCTCTGGAATGTTTCCAGTGATATCAGGATATGAAACTGTCAAATTTAAACTGTTCTCATTTGTCAAAAATCTTTGTCACATACCGTTTGTTGTCAATCCCTATTTCATGATCAAGGAAAGTTGCCTTATTGTCACTCTCATTTTCTTCATTCAAAATGAGTTCTTTTGGTAAATTTCCTTCCAATGTTTCTTGATTTATACCTTGTTAAGAGTACACAGATCATCGATGAATTTTCTAGTATGTGAGAACAGAATCTTCTTGCAGCAGTGTAGTTTGTTTTTGCCAATTCTTCCATCCATTTGGATTTGTAATAATGTAGATATAAATTGGCAATATACAGAGCTGGATCAGTTCCCATGGGTATTCCAACTATTTGTCAAAATACTTTATTACCAAAGCTAAAGTATGCATTGTTGATAATTTACCTTATCAAATCAGAACATCTTTCTTTGATGTAACACTTTACGGGCAGAGAGATGCATGAAGGATGCATAACAACCACATAAAAATCAGGAATCCACACCAATGCCACCTAGTGAAATACTTTGTTTGACCCTTTCACACGAATCATATCCACAAAGTTTTAACTTAATCTGAGTGACAGTTCTGGAGAAGAAGTTGAAAATAGCAAAGATGCATAAAGAAATCTTTAAAAAATAGGAAAAAATTCAGTGCCACCTGGTGAATGACTTAAAAGAACAAGGAGTCAATAGGAGTGTCCCTGTGTAATATCAAAGCAACTAGGTGAGCGGTTTAGGAGAAGATTTTTTAAGGCTTGCCCCCAAAAGAACCCCCCAAAAATCATAAATTTGTGGAACTGTGTCTAACAAAAAGAAAGGCTACATGACAGACCAGTTCGTTCAGCTGCTCAAGGTACTATGGCCTCGCCCCTCTAGACTGGCTTAGTAAATGGCCGCTAGAGGGACCTAGCGACCAGATGCTACTGCCTGATCCACAGACGTCATATTATTATTGATACTTTGTAATGCTGACATTCGCATCTTAGGCTATGCCTACAACATATTTAGTATAATGACGCCTCTATTTTCACGGTGCCGTGACAACAGACTGGTCATCTATTTTCATGGTACCGTACAGCAGACAGACTATCTCTTTTTATGCTACAGGTTATAAATGAATATAGCTGGCTACATTCACGATGTTATTGTTTTCTGATTTACGCGACACCGAGGCAATAGATTATACATTTGCACAGCATCGCGACCCCATGCCATCCAGTGGTGAACTGTCAGTGTCACCCCCGCTGCATTATGGCGCATTATTAAAACTTTGACATAGGTGTTGTTGGCTTAGAAATGGGGATGTACACTTCGAATTAGAAAACTGGTTGACAAGATAAAGTTAAGTATATGTATCGCAAAGGGGTGGATTTTTCGAAGAAAAAAAAAAAGCATTTTGGCCCTTGATTTGAGTCTTTAATGGTAGCCCCCTAACTAGTCCAGTGGCAGTACACCATGAATTGCACGATATGCAGGTACATGTGAATATTATTTAAAAAAAAAAAAAAAAAATTTATTTAGGTAGAACACAATGACCCCATTTCACCCCAACAGCAGTGACCACAAATTACAGAGCATTTGTAAGCTTTCAAAGTGTTGTCCGCCAATGTATTTATTGAAACTATCCATGACATCTTTCTCCATTTCACTTTGCACATTTAAACACAACCACAAATACGTGTGCATATGCTGAACTTGTCGAGTGGAATGAGGTAATTGAAAGTGGACCCGTGATACGTCACAGTGACCCAGTTACATCTGATTGGCTGAATGGTACCGTGAAAATAACCAGCTGGTCTATTTTAACGGTACCGTGAAAATTGTCGGTTTGTTAGTATAAATGCTCCGCTTGCTAGTAGCCTATTCGGTTGCACCTACTTCCATATATATATATATATATATATATATATATATATACACACCATTAGGTCCAATAAAGGATTAAAGCTGCATTTGCTCTCTTTAATGGTGCTAGCTGTTTACATATTAAAACTTCCTCATTTAACTCAACATTGGACAATATCACAGGGACCGGAGCATCGCTCCAAAGCTCGTCAAAATTGTTACAGATTTTCTCAAAAATAAGTGTTTCTTATGTAAAGAAGTGGAAAAAATGCTACAAATAAAGAAAATTTGGCTACAGATATTTTCAGCCGGACAGCACTGTGTCACCACCTGAATTTCCACTTTGGCAGTCATGTTTGTTTTATGTCAAAAAAATGTCAAAACCACTTTGAGCGCAGTCTGACGGTGAGCGATATTATGGGTACCAAAGGTCACGCACAACATCAAACATACAAAAAACATATTTATGAAACCTATTAACCAATTTATGATTGGCAAAAATTAGTATAATACATTGATGCTTTGAGAACGAATGAAACACATAACATAATAACTTACAGTTATTAGTTTTCGCCCAGTTCCGACAAACCCAGTTTTGTTGCAGAGAAAAGCGGAAATAGCATTACCGCACTTTCGAATCATCCGGGTGAAAAAATAATCCTCTTATCGATGTTACAATAATTTTCAGTTTTCAAAATTCATCAAAAATACAACGAGTTAATTTTAGAAATAAATGCTGTGAGAGATTGAGAGAAAGGATGCAGCGTGGACGGACACCCTAAATACGAAACTGTGGCCAGTGGTAATAGGAAGCTAAAAAAGTCAACAGAACAAAGTGAGAAGTTTGACGTTCGTCTCATGATTGTCAGCTGGTGTGAAGTGCGTTAAGCAGTTAAGTTCAGCATCGAATTTTGATTATCATTACTTCAGTGAGTATGCTCTACCGTGAGACTTTCATTCGTGCTACAAGTGCAAAAAAGATGTTACTTAAATCGCTATGTTTTGTTGTGGGGCATGAGGTTTCAGTTTGGTCTTCGCCTTTGCCATTGCCATTGCCATTGGCTTTGGAACAGCCGGCTTGAATGTGACTGTGCTTTGTGTCATTGGTTTAAACGTATTTTATTAAAGTAAACAATAATTTGGTACATCAAATAAGATGCAGCAATTGTGAAAACGACAGCGTCCTGTACTTATCCATCTTGCAGAAAGGGGAACCACATATATAAACAGGGCGTTACGTGACACACACGTTACATGATTCATGAAATGATCAAAGTTGGCCAGTCATGAACCATGACATGGTTCATGCAACAGGAACAAGGTCAAGAAGACGTTTACATCGGACAAAAAACGGCTATAGAAACCTACATTAACTTAACCAGGGACATGCTATATAGTATAGATGGACCGCCAACGCCAACTTACGGCCAGGCCCTCTTTGTACCATCTATGTTGCCTGCTGCTAAGGTGATCGGGCGTTTAAGTGCTATAGCACGTCCCCAATTTAACGAATACCTTTAGGTGAAAGACAAAAAGAAAAAATTAAATTATGAACCACCGGAAAAATTTGAAAATTTTCTGAAAGTGTACAAACCAGAGAGCTGTATAAAAATTAAAACTGTTTGTAAAGAAAAAGTAGCATATTTTTAGACCAGTGTATGAAGTTCTAAACATGCCACAATATATATTGGGCATGAGAAAAAATAGTGCCATACATCTTCACAAGCTGCACTGCATGCCAATTTTATCAAGATGGGAGTTCAACTGACTGCTACCCAAGTGTAAACGGGTATGTAAAATATAAGCATATCTGTTTCCAAAGTCATATAATTCTGACAGTGAATTGCAAATATGAAGAGGTAGCTGATTCCAAAGGCGAACTGTTGATGGGAAGAATGAATTATTAAACAGATCTGTCCAAGCTCAAAAATGAGGTAGGTCAAACCTTTGAGGAGTGTTGTGAGAAGACGTTTCAGGATTGACAATATTTGGAATTACAGATTGAAGGTAATTTGGGATAAGTTTGTTCGAGTGGTCATGCTCCATTGGTTTTTGAATTTTTAAAGTCTTCCTCATGGGGGGGGGGGACCCTTTCCATTTTCGGGTTGTCCATCTGGATGATCACATTCTCGTTACAGCGATATCTACAGAATGCCTCCATGTATTTTGCTCAAATTTAGCAATATGCTTACCTGACTTGGCCAAATGAACTGATTAGATTTAGTATCACCATGACCTAATTTGAGCAAATGGCAGCTTAATAACATGCTTGTTAGGGCTCATAACTGTAATATCTCCAGAATGCTCCAATGTATTTTGCTCAAATTTAGCAGTATGGTTATCTAGCATTCCAAGATGATTTTGGTGTAACCATGACCAAATTTGTGCAAGTAGCGGACCCTTCAAATGCTTTGCATTGAAGGTTTGTCTAGTTTGTTATTTTTTATTTTATTTTTTTTGTTCATTTTTTTACCAAATCTTTAAAAGATCTTCTTCTCCAAAGGTGCTGGGCCAATTGCTTAGAATTACATAGGGAGGCTTCTGGGGACTCTGAGACCTGTATTTGTTCAACAGGCGGCGCTGTGATTTCTGAAAAAAAAATATGGTAAAAAGTGTGTTTTCCCTATTTGCGACTTCTCCAAAACTGTCTCTCAGATTATGTTGAAATTTGGTGAAAATGTTCCTCATGGAAAGGCCAAACAAAGTTGTGCACAATGTGGTGTTGCTATGAATCTCTGATTTTTAATTAATTTTTCGATCCGGGTACATGTTGCTTCGTGCATACAGTCCTATTGATTAATATGTTAGTGAATGAGGATTGCAATGGTAATCCCATGTTTTCGACTTCTCCAAAACCACTAACTAGATTCACTTCAAACTTGGTGGAGATGTACCTTGGGTGTGTTTCTACTGGGTGTTTTTCATATGGTCATGTTCCAATGATTTTGGGAATTTTAAAAAAAAAAATTATTTCATTTTTTTGGCCAGTTGATTCAAAATTGCATAGGAACACTTTAGGGCATGACAGTGGGAGTTTCATAGTACATGGGTGACCTTGACCTCATTCTCAAGGTCACAGGGTCACTTAGGTGTATCTAACTCTTCAGATGATAACTTGAGAACTATTTCAGCCTGGACTTTGATGTTTTACATGGTTATGATTCTCTTTGAGGGCCACACTCAGGCAGGGCTCAAAATTAGTACTAGCCACCCATCAAATGGTGGTAAAAATTCTGTGGCTATTGAGGATTTTACTTTGGCTCTTGTGTTTTTGTCTCAAAATATATGCATTTTAATTGTGAAAGTGAAGTTAACACACCAAATTTTTGGGACTGTAAGCACTTTGGCTGGTAGCTGAAAATGTTAATTTCAAGGTATGTTGTGTATACATGAAATCTGTTGCACAAAATTGTTTCATTCATTCATGTACCAAGTGTGTTAAGCAGCATTGAAACATTTTAAAATATAAATTTGCATGGAAATTGTTTCGTTTCCATTTATATGTTTCCAGGTAAGGCGTTCGTTAGGTGAATGACAGTTCATTACAACAAAGATTACACAAAATTGTTATTCATTGTTATTACTGGACCTGTCACTCACTTAGTGGGTGTCTGTGCTGAATATGGGAGCTCACACAAGCCCCGGTGTTGGAATTTAACAAGCCTTCAACTTCAAAGGATTTTGACTGCAAGGGAAATTAAGTTCTTTTGTAGTGACCCCAGGAGCCATCTGGCATGATGTTACGGGTAAAAGGCTCCGAAACATGTTGAGTAGTTACCCGCTGAAGACCCTTTAATTTATTTGGGCTGATACAGCCTATGTCAAAATTTTACAGAGGAACGTGTGCAATATAGACAATAGTAATTCCATATATATACAGGTTAGACAGGGACAGGTTAGCTTATGGAGAGTAAAGAGTTCGAACTGCGGAATAGGATATTGACTACTAGGAAGTGGTTCTGGGCAAAAAGACACAAATACAATGAAGTGTGGGTACTATCAACAACATGTATTTGTACATGGTCACGATTAGGAAGTTAATGAACAAACATACATAGTATTATTTAACAGTATACTATAAGAATGTACAACCCGATACTCAAATAATCTGAAATAAATGGTGAATTATAATAATTATAATGCAAACTGTATACACATGTGGGCACACAAACATTTTAATTTTGTAAGTATTCTTCTTTATACATGCATATAGCTAAGTATAATATTGAACAGTGGATTGACACTTTTCACACAAACCCAATCATTTAGATACACAGGTATATGATATATTAAAAGGTCATAAATGTCCTCTTTTTTTTTTTTGATGACATTTTTGCATGATGTGCTAAAAACATTAAACTTCCATGTGCAATATGCAAATTTTCTGAAGAGTGAATTTGGGAGAAAGATTAGACTCTCTGTCCCAGTTGTTCTGCTTTGTTTCCTGTTGGTACCACTTAATCCTCTGATAGTCCAACCCACAAAGGTCTCTGTTATACATTGATCAGCAAGTGAGCTACTAGTGTGATTGGCACCTATGCTGTTGTCTCCTATCTGGCCCCATTAGCAAGAAGCTGCCAGTTACAATTCCTATTAACCATCACATTGCAGAGGGGCAGCCAAACCCAAACACAAGTGTGACAGTAAGCAAAGCAAGGTCAAGGTATGTAATTTTTGGACCAAAATACCTGTAAAACACAAAAATCTTTGAAGTTTAAAAATGAAAGACCAATCAGAATTCTCAGGGACACTCTGGATTATCGAAGTTTTGCTTATGAAGACTTGAAACTTGTTGCAGTATTGTTTTTAGGATAATCAAAGAAGTGGGTCTCAGATTTGTAAGGGTCCGTCCTGATGTGCACATGTATTCTTGTTACCACAATATCTACAGAATGCCCCATATATTTTGCTGAAATTTGGCAAGATGCTTATCTTACCTGCCAAAATGACTTGATTAGATTTTATTGTCACTGTGACCTAATTTGATTAAATGACTGAATGAGTCTGATTACTTGCTCATTAGGGCGGACCTTATTAGTCAGCGCTTTGCATTGAAACTATGTCTAGTTCTTTTGAGTAGATTTGTCAGGAGAGCCATTTAAACATCAGGACTTTTGATGTTTGAATATTTGAATGCTATCTTCTCAGTTTCACATGCTTATCTAAATGGTGAGACCCCTGTATATTTGTTTTTCAGATAAGCATATGTGCTCAATATTTCTAAGATAATTTAACAAACTGAGTCAGCAGTATAAAAGTAGATGCAACTTTTGTGTAAAATTGAGAACACCGTTTTGTGGTTTTGTTGTATAAACACAAAAACGTTGCGCACTGTTGACAGTACCTGATATGGAATCCTCACCTTGTTAGCTTTCAGATAATATATACTTTGTAGTACTTTTTTATGAGGATTCTTTGCATGTTTGGGTGATTTGTGAACCTGTGTCATAACATCATAAATCCTTAACTCTGAACATTAACACATTAATAGGTACCAATTACCCTGTTTTTTATGTCATCATAACTACTCATATTTTTCATTTGGGCTTAAAGGCCTGTATATTATCTTCCCTTGTCACCACTTGGCAAAGAACTAGCAGTCAACCTGTCATTCTAGCAATTCTAGTGCTGGCTTAATATGAATGTGTTAAGTCAAGCCAACCTAGATTGTGCAGTTGCACGCAAGTCCATGTAAATCTTTCTCACTCCATGTCTATGGTTTCATCTACAGTCTCACAGGTCATATGTCACTTTGTATGTTTGCAGACCAACATGGTGGACAGAAAGACAGCTCCCACATACACAAACCATGAACATTGCCAGCATTGTTATTCTGTCAAATGCAGCTCCAAACTATATCCACCTCAAAAAGACTGCCCAGTCATTACTTGTGCTCAAAACTGTGGTTTTCGTTTCCATGCCTGCAAACTAGAGGAACATAGGCTGACTTGCCCCAATGAGAAAGTCAACTGTATCAACTACTCAAACGGGTGCCCCATTCTCCTACAACGCAGTCAGCTTGGCCGCCATTTAGAGACATGTCCAGCCAGTGTAGTATATTGTACCATGGAATGGAATCGTTGGCCAGTGTACTCTGAGGAGCGCAAAGCAAGAGTACCATTCAAGCAGAATAATATCCATGCACGCTATGGACAACTTGATGTTGCTCTAGCTTTACGAGACCAAACTGTTCTCAATGAGTCGCGGAAAGTACCCAGAAAGACCAGGCAGGCCTTACGCAATAACCTCACTGCCCGGTTCCCTGCTGTGCCTATTCAAGTGAAACATGAACAAGACAGTCATGATTCATGTGACACTGAGAGTACTCTGACTATATCAGATGAGGAAGGCGATGCTCCATGGGATGTGTCGCGGAACCCACCTGGCCTGCAAAGTAGTGTTTGTAACAAGTTATTCAAGGCCACTAAATGTGCTACTGAAAGTTTGGCTGCAGCACTGAGTGTTGTCACTGAAAGTGACTTATCCTCCAAGAAGTTGGGGGATAAAACAGAGGATGGAAAATCAAATTTTGATAAAGCACAAGACTTACAATCAGAGGATGAAAGTGCTGAGACACAAAAAGCGTCCAGCCAAGGGATGCAATTGGACAGCCAGGAATATAAGGATTTGTATAATGAGGTTGAATGTAAAGATATCTTTGATAGTACATGTATATCAAATAGTGATGAGCTAGGTAGTGAACAAACCCCAGGAAATGTTAGTGACATAAGCAATGATAACATTGTCAATGGAGAAGGCTACAGTCAATGGACAAGTGAAATAGCCTGCGATATTTACAGTTCATGCATGAATGAGGCATATCTGCCCATGGACTTGAATAACCATTTGAGTAATGAGGAGGTCACTGAAGATTGCAGCACATACCTTGCACCAGCATCACCACCGGCCCCTCCCCCTGCACCACCTCCTCCATTCTCCCTCAACCAAATCTTGGCCTTAGACTTGAATCTGGAATCCATAACTAGATATCAGGCTAAGCCTTTGTCAATGTATACATTCCTCTGTGCTCAGCAATTTCGAAGGGATGAATATGGTTGGCATTTCAAGAATGTCCATGGAGACATACACGGTGGACTGAGTGGATGGTTAGAGCAACGATGTCCAATGGCCACTTACGGGTGTACTTATTCTGTACGTAGACTACATCCTAATGAATGTGGTTCTCAAATAGTGTACAGTCCCATTGTGCATAGCTTTGGGATCAAGCCTGCAATATCAAAGGAACTAAACTGCCTTTTAACACCAGAGAAAAACCTAGTGAATATGAGTCAAACAGTGAAAAACCAGCTTCACAAGCAAAAGGAGTTTGGTGAGGATACAGTTCATATCAGAAAAGAGTCTACTCCAGAAATCTACACATCAAAAGATTATAAAGCAGAAATCATGGTGAATGGTAATCGTGGATTGTCACCAGCAAAAGGTAGTGAAGGTACTTTAACAAGCCTACCGGTGGAGGTCATACGACATATTGCATCCTTCCTTGATAACTTCAGTATTAACCACCTGGCTCTGACATGTAATCTCCTACGCGATGTCTGCTGCAGTCTCTTGGAGGACCGTGGCATGGTCATTGAGGAGTGGGAGAGAAAGAAAGTTGGTCATCAATTCAAGTGGACCATAGCTTACAAGGTAAGGTGTACAGATGAGTTCAGTAAATGCACACACATGCCCTGGTGCATATCTTGTATCAAGGTATACAGGTTGACTTTATCGTCCATCTGTATTAAATGTACATGTGCACTCTTTATCCTTTTTTGTTCCAGGTTATTAGTCATTTCCTTATTGAGTTGGCCAATACTGGTGGATGTGCGAATGTAATATATATATATATGCTCCTATATTCTTTATTAGGTTTAACTGTAATGAAATTAAACCATTTGAATGAGACTCCCAGATAAGACTTATCAAGATAACATGTCCCGGGTCAACAACTTTTCCTAACATGAGCGGAGTCCTTTGTACCCAACCCATGCCAAGGAAAGCCTTTGAATCAGTTTGACAACTTGGTCTTAATTGAAGGGAAGTGTTTAATGTTGCTACTACGTGTATGATGTCTGTGCAGAAATAGATTACACAAAGTAAATGATATCAACCAGAATTTACCCAGCCTTTCACATGTTTCATTACTATGGATGATACATTCAATTTTAATGGTCATTAACACAAATACTGTTATTTTGGTCAGACAATTCATACTTGAATATATTTTCCGATAGTGTCCTGTTAAATTAGCATCCCCCTCCTAAGATTACTACCAAATTTTCAGCAACATAAACCACAATCTGGAACATTATTATGGTCATTAGAGTAATAATAATGCAAAAATCATGGCAAAACATTCAATATTTACCATGGTGTTAGGTTTTTCTGTGCCCCAGAAGTTTTAAGGATGCTAAAAGGTTATGGAACACATCCAATTTTATGTTAATGGAAAACATTTTTGGAGATGATGGTGTAGAAGACCTTTTATATGCCATGCCCCAGGTCAAAAGCTTCTCGTTGGTGTGGTTTCGGTGCTCTGTGCCTAACCTGTGCTGAGGAAAGCTGGTGGCTTTGTGTTTATATTCTGACCAGGAAAGGGTTATAGTTTTTGATAAATTTTATTTGTGCTATACATGCAAGCTTAAAGGTGCCAATCGCAGAGTCACTTACTCTTTTATCTTTCTGCTTGGACAGCGCTGGTGTTTTAGCTCAGCTTTCACTCCTGTGGAAAAGTGGGGCTTTGAGGAAAATACACATATGTCAGAACATCTGAAGACATGTATGTTTCGCGGCCAGGTGGAGCATCGTACAGAGCCATACCCTGTGCCTGGCATGGAGTGTACACACATGCACAGTGCAAATTTCTGGGATGTGATGCAACGAATGGGGATATCGGCACAGATGGAAACTGGACCATGTATATGCCCACAAGTAGAAACAGTGAAAGAAAAAGATGATGCATTCACAGCATGTTATGTAAAACACATTATTTAAGGACCAGCAGGACCAGACAGTGCCAGTGGTGAATTAAGAATAACTAAAATACCCACTTCAAACATTTTCGTTTAGGCACTACATATGTGGACATCCATGTTGCTGATTTTGAATCTTTCAGGCTATCATGTTAATTCCTTCATGGACAAGAGGTACTTAAATTCCAATACACAATGGCCAGAACAGTGATGCATGATGCATACATGTGCTATAATCATGATTATTGTTGTCACAATTTGTCAACAGTTACTTAATTGGTAATTGTATAATCTTCCTGCTCATTCATTCTGCTCACAAGGTAACTGTACATTTCATTTAATATTGCCATATGTAATATATATATATACATGTGTGTATATGTGTGTATATATACATGGATGAAACTTTGACTTAATGTAAGGGTATGGTGCTGTGTCATTGTGTATCAGATTGCAAGTTTCTCATAATGATAGTTTTTTATGTGTGGTATAGGTTTTTAGCTCTGCTGAACAAAGGTCACAGAGCTTATGTGATCACTCATATCTGTCCAACCACCTGTCCGTCCATAAACTTTTTGCTGGTGAGCGCCAGTCCACAATTTTTAAGATAGCCCCATATAACTTTCAGGACTTATCAAGTGTATAAAAATTTAGGTCTAATTCGACATTGGTGGTGCCATCTACGGTATTATATTATACATGGGTCAAAATATGAAAATCTTGTGACTGCTCTAGCATCCTTAATGTTTGATATATCTCATGAAATTTATTATCTGTATAAACACGAATAAGAGTAAGGCGAATGATGCCACATGTACTACAAATGTGTATCATGTGGAAGTTAGATATTGCATAACATGGCTTACCTTAATTAACTTTTCAAAGCCATGGATTTAATACATTTCAGAAAATGATTTTGTGGTGATGGTGGTCAGCAGAGCATTAGGCCCATGGGCCTCTTGTTACATACATATATTAATCTTGTTAACCCTGATAGGATTTATGTCGTGTGGAGACTATACATTTTCACAGGGGTGTTTTTAAAAACAAGTTAAAGTCAGCATCATTTAGTATGTATTGATGTAAATATGCAAGATGAAGTTTAGAACTAATCAAGACAATACGTTGCTTTCAATCACCAAATTAAAGTCCAGTTGACTTTTTGTATATTTCCACCTTGCAACATGTGATTGTTTGAATGATTTTTATTTTATTTTTTGGAGTGTGAAATTAAAGTTACGAAGGAAATAAATTAAGAATTACTACCACCATGAACACATAGAGGTAATCTTGCTGAAAAAAAACAACAAAAACTGCTGAAGACTTTGATGTTTTCCAAATAATTTGTAGATCAATGTAAAACTGATACAGGTAGTGTGTTTGTCAGATCATGACAATTTCCTATTGAAATACGGTTGGAACATGGGGGGAGGGGGGAGAGTCATTTGTAAAGAATAACATTTTGTACACACACATATGTATCAACAACCAGTATCTATGTTCTCGTCCTTTCAAAGTATTTCATAATTCAACTGGAAGAAATAGCATGTGCATATACCAGGGACAGATCTAGTCTTCAAAATTTTGTAGCCAAAATTGGAAATATTAGCATAATGAACAATGATTTTGTAGTAGCCCTTTAACAATTCATTTTAAAATATTTTAGCCATGTACACATTTCATTAGCCAACTTCAAGAAACATTAGCATTTGGCTAATGGTCAGAGCGGTCCCTGATATACTTTGTGGAAGGATTGCCATTGTCATGATTATACTTGTAACATCTTTACCATTGGTTGCTCTTGTACAGGATCCAATGAAACTTCAGTCACGAGAATGTTGTTATATTAGGTCATATGTTTGTAAGTTTGGATGTCCAGTTGGTTTTTTTTCCCAGCAGTTCAGCCATTTTGTGATTTTTGCTTGACAAATTTATTACATACAAACACATTTGATTGTCATGACATGCTTTGCTTTTAGAACAATGAAAAAAAAATCAAAACAAGATTACAAAATAACATTTATATAATTGTGTGGGTGCATGAATGTGTACTTTAAATTATGAATGTATCAATTATAGGATGGATCAATTCATCAATGATCCTTCCACACATGAGAGTGATGGGTAGTCTGTATTTATGCATAGGGACATGCTGATAGCAGAGCAGATTTTTATCCATGTCATTAATTTATTTTTGTACATACTAATAATGAATCATGATAGGTAATTATGCTCAAGGTTTTTATACATTGAATCTGTTTCATTTGGGCAGACTATCACTTAAGAAAGTGTATACTGTACCCAAGTGCATGTTAACTCAACAAACATCCAAGATGTGGGATGAGAAAAGCAATTGAAAGTATGAAAATAGTGCACATCATTCAACATTGTATGCAGGAAGATGGCTGAATTACTGATCTGTGTGGTTGAGTCTGCTTACAACAAAATAGTTTGTGTAATATTACATACATATATACATTTTATATCACCACTTTCTTCTTTTAATCCACTTCATATTGATACATATTGAACACAAAAATAGAAGTTAATGAGGGTCCTCTTTTATTTTCCAAAACTGGCTGGTGGTCTAATATTACAGTGGTCACCCTGTTGTAACGCCCTTGGGTTTTGAGGTCAACCCCTCCACAGAAGCCACTTGGTCAGGCATCAACTATGGCATTTTCCTTAAATTTGTTTCCACGAGAGAGACCAATTTTCTTTCGATGCCATTTCTGGTGCACTTTGTGTGGCCTGGTGAGAGGGGGACTGTTTCAATGCATTTCACTGATGTCATCATTAACATGATTAATGAAAAACTATTTTTTCATCAGGATTATAAGCGAGTCCTTTCAGAATATCAGGATATAGGTCAAGACCTTACGTGGTGCGAGTCTGCTGCTTGGCACACTCAGCTGCCACCATGGAGAGTTCCAGACTCAGATCTTGATTCATGAGGAAAAGGGTTGAATTTTTTTGAAGAACAAACAGTTTTCTTAATTATGGGCAATTCTGCTTTTGAACACTTACAATGCAGCACATTTATTATGCTGAAACAGGAAAATGATGAGCTCAAAGAAACATATATACCTAAACATACATGGTGCCAAACCATTCATCTTCTGTACATTTTGGGGGATGTCTGCAAAACAAGATGGCAGATGTTGCCCATTTGACATGTTTGATGACTCTAGCAGGGGTCACTTACAACATGCATCACAGAAATCAAAAATATTTGTGAAGTATCTTTGGGAAAGGTTTCATTGAAAGCGGAATATGAATTATCTGACATGACAAAAGGAAGTGCTGGATAAATATCTTCAACATATTCATGTACATTGAAAAGATTTCACTTGATATGATGTCACAGAAAACGCACCATCATCAATGACTCAGCTGACTTAAAAGTCAACTGGGATATGGGATGGTCCACTGTGTGTCTGTCTGTCTGTCTGTCATCCATTCACATTTACATTTTTGTCTTCTTCAAAACTGTTGGCCAGGTTCTCTTCCAAGTTTATTGGGGATATACTTGAGGTGGATCTTTACCAAGTTTATGCAACAGGTCACTGTCCAGTGGTTTTTGGATATTTTTGTCCAAATCTTAAAAATCTTCTCTGAAACAGTGTGGCCAATAGTGTCAAAATTCCATGGTGACAGTTCTGGGTACCACTAGACATAACTTGTTCACCAAGTGGCACTGCCATTTTTTTTTCTTTGGCAGTGGGTGCTATTTTCAACTTCTAACTTCGTTTCCAAAAATGTTGCTCATATTATGCAGAAACTTGGGGAAATGGAACATTGTGGAAGTGTATAAAACAAATTTCTTAACCAACTGAGTACAGAGTTGTCAAAGTCCTCTAGTTTTATTTTAGATTTTTTTTTTTTCAAAAATCTTTTAAAAGTTGATTGGCCAATTGCTTCGAGATTGCACAAGGCACAAGGGGACTCCCAGACCTTTATTTCTTCAAGAAATGGCACTGCAAGTTTTTTTTTTTGGGGGGGGGGGTTGTTTTTGTTATTAGCTCTGCTGACCAAAGGTCCAGAGCTCAGCAATCACTCACTGTCAGTTCATCATTCCCTCCGTTTGTCTGTCCATAAACATTTGCTTATGTGCGCTATGCAGTCCACAGTTTTTAAGATAACCCCATGTAACTTTCAGGACTTATCACTTGTATAAAAATCAAGGTCAAGTTCTATATTGGTGGCGCATGTACAGTATTATGTAATATATGGGTCAAAATGTGAAAATCTTGTGAGCACTGCAGCATCCTTAATGTTTGATAGATATTCATGAAATTTAGTGGAATTGTGAAGGAGGCCAAAATCTCAGTTTTTTTGCGATACTAGTAGCACCACCTATAACTTGGAAATTATGTGGCAAAATGTGGCAAAATATGTGAAATTCCATATCTTGAAAATAATTGAATAAGACATGCCAAATTTTTAGGATATATAGATCATGTCCACTGCTAATATGTTATGTAATATCAGTGATGAGACATATTTTAGGTCACTAGTCCTGTAAAGTTGAGAGAGGTGATTTTGTAATAGCTAGGTGTAACTTAGACATAGATCTATGGCAAAAAGAATTGAGCCTCCATATCAAAATTGCACTTGAGTACATTGTACATAAAACGCTACCAGGTGGCATACTTGTTGGGTCACCATGACTCAATGAATGTGGAGTTTGACACTTGTCCAAGTTTATTGTTTCTCTTCAATTACTGAAAAAGTTATTACCTGATTTGAACAAACAGACATGAATGGAAAGCTGGAAGTGGGGCACACATTTCAAACATTTACAATATGTTAATCTGAGTTGAAGATAATGGTTGAATGGCCAGTTGGAATTGAGAAGTCATCTTGTGTATGCTGTGCTACTCCGCAGTTTTTGAGTTAGGCCCATATCACTTTGAGGACTTCAAAAGTGCATGAAAATCTACATGGCCATTAATGTTGGTGGCACCACCTAAATCGTGTAGCATAAGGGTAAAAATGTGTAGATCTTGTGACCAGTCCAGCATCCTTAATTTTTTATGGATTTTCATGAAATTTAGTGGGATTGTGGAGGAGCTCAAAATCTCAGTTCCATGTGATACTAGTGGTGCCACCTGTACTTTGATGGAAATTATGTGCTGAACTGTCTTGAAAGATATCAAATTCCATATCTTGAAAAAGAGTTGATTTAGACCTGCCAGATTTGTAGGATATATAGATCATGCCCAGTGCTAATGTTATCTTATCAGTGACCGTCACCTATTTTTCATAGGTCACCAGGCCTTTCAAGTTGAAAGAGGTGATTTTGTAATAGCATGGTTTACCTTGGACATCAATGGCAAAGATAAAGTTTTTGGTGGTGGTCATCAGATTATATGTCAGCAGAGCCTTAGGACCATGGGCCTCTTGTTTGTTTTTAATTTTGGACAACTTTTCCCCAAACCACAGTCTGGTTTCTGTCCAAAGGTGCTTGAAATTTAGCTTGACTCAATCTTATCCAAACATGCTCACTGAGTGGGGCCACTATCATTTGATTTTTTTTTTTTTTTACCACAATTTTTTGAAATTATGTACTGACTAATGAAAACATGTGTTAGCCTGGTTAATATTTTGAGTACTGACATACATGTACATGTATGTTTAAATATTTTCATCCAAAATCATACATCAGATTCACTCCAATCTTGGCGGGAATGTACTTTAGCAGGATGGCAGGAAATCTATGTCACTAAGTATCTGAGTCACTCTTATTTATATATAAGCTCAAAGGCTCTGCTCTTCTCATCTTAACTCTACTGAAACTCAACTCAGCTCAGTTCAGATTGGGACCTATTACGGGTTGAATGTTTCTAGGTCAGCTGAGAATGGGCTCCCTGTCAGACACTGAGAATGGTTTGGCCTATGTTCAATGAACTTGTTGGGTGATGCTGTAAGTCAGTACATTGGTTGCAACTGGGATGAAAAAAAAATGTCTCATGGTTTTCCATTCGTGTAAACATGAAATACAGAGTCATTCACAGTATGCAGAACGAACATGGTCATTATGCACAAAGCATTGGTCAGGTTTGAAGCAGGATAATGCTTCTAGCTCAGTATGGACTTCACTGGATCAGATATAATTTAAAATACCCAGTTAAAGCTGATGAAATTAACACTTTACTGATTTACTCACAAAGCAACAAATTTGCATCAATGCGTTTACATGCACAGTTACAATTAAAGCAGGTGACATGTTTTATGTGAAGGTTCTTGTGTGGTTTTACATTTTCTGATTGATAGTAAGTTTTGTAGAAAACAGCTTGTGTTGTAATACATTATTATTGCAATAGACTGGAAATAAAGAATTACAAAATATTAACCGATGAGGCAGCCTTGTCTTTGCACCTGTACATTCTTTTTCACATTTTCATTGTTATCTGCTGTGTGAGCCACAGTATCCCTCCTGCCAGTCCAGCATGGTACATATGCTGTACCTTTAATGTTGGAGCAGCACAAGGCAACTTGGTGTGCACAGGACCACCATAGATCAGACTATGGTAGACAGCTAAGTCTGCATAGAACCACCATACATCAGATTATGGTCGACAACTAAGTGCATAGAACTGCCATAGATTTTACTGTGGTGTACCACTTAAGTGTAACTAGAACCACCATGCTTCAGACTATGGTGGACAACCACATGGAATTATGCATAGAAGCACCATAGATTGGACTCTGGTGGACAATCAGGTGTGCCTAGAACCACCATGGATTGGACTATGGTGGACAACTAAGTGTGTGTAGAGCCTTCAACGGTCAGATTGGCGGATAACTAAATGTACAGAGACCAGCATAGATGAGGACCTGTGGTGCTTTAAAGGGAACTTAACCACAGATATTTCAAGACACTCCCTGAAAAGATGATTAGAGTTAATGTGGGTAAACCAAGACAAAGGAAAAGATGCACCCCCCCCCAAAAAAAAAATGAAAGAAATTGGAAAATCAAGCCTTGCATGGCTGTCTGTGTGCCTTGAAAATAGCAAAAATTTACAGTGCTGAAAATTTTGTTCCATGCTGATCAAATGTACCTTGAACAGAATGCTTTGAATTAAAATTTGACATGCCCTTTCATCTTTATAGTTTGTAAATGGTCAAGTATTTAAATCTTTTAAGGATGTCTAATCATGAGAAGTTAAAATTCTAAAATATTCATTTCATTGGGTGCACCTGTAGCACAAAACCAATGAATGAAAGTTGGATTGGTACTTTTATCCAGAATGCTTTTGATGATGCTTGAAGAAAGCAGAAAAGTGAACAAAAAGTCATTCTAAGAAGTTCTAATATGATTATCATAAATTTTATTAAAACAAATACATGAATTTTTATAAACTTGCAATGTTGATCAAGAGTCTTGTAAAAAATATTGAATGTGCATATAAAAGAATTTTTGCTTTCTGAAGCATTGAATCTTGTATGGACCAAAAACAAACTCACCCCACGTAAAAACCAACAAAGAAAAAAATGACAAAAAAAACTACCCCCCACCAAAAAAAAAATCAGGTGACTTTGAAGTCCTGTTACTTTATGTTTACGATGTTTAGATATGCATGCTTTGTTCTTGGACAGTGTATATGTTAAATGATCATGAACAAACCTCATCCCCTCCAGTCATCAGCATGTACAAAGACAAACCATAATACTTGTTGCCAAGTGTGACTGGGCTGGAAGTGTCTGTCTGCAACGGATGTTTAAAGTAAGGTGGATGAAAACAAAAAGGTGCAAGGATATTTAACCCTTTCCTGATCAAAGTTCACATCAAATCTCATCTGCTTCGCTTTTTCATATAAATGTATTCTTAATCAAAAATGTTTTAACTGAGAGCTACCAAGACAGTATGCCTAGATCAACAGCTTCTCTTGATGCAGGCTGGGCTCTTCGAGTGTCTAACTAACATCAAGGAAACATGTTACCAGAGTCGTATTATAAGCAGTAAATGGTCACTGTTAAAGAAGCTGTTTATTGATCCAGAAAGTTACATCACAGATAGCAGCATGTCTTCTTGTGCCACCATATGTTAATTATTCAACTTGAAAACTAGTTACTCATTGTTTACACACATTTGCTCAAGGCTATGAAATTTGTACAATGGACACTAGGAAATGCAGAGAGATTAATTCATAAGAAAAGCAATCAGCCATCACATATGTTTGTCTACCCAGCAAGTGCATCCTAATTTGATGCATACTTAATCTTGTCCTTCATAATTTGACTGGCGGCTATCAGGTAAAAACAAAAAACAAAACAAAAAAAAACAACAACATGAGTTGAACCATGGGTTGCTAGTGCATGTTAGCAAGCAGAACAGTTGAAACATTACCAGTATAATCATACCAGGGACATACTAACAGCAAATAACTCAGGTGACAATTACATTACTGTATGTTCCATGGATCCAGAGACCAGAGTTCAGCCATTACAGCACCACACTGTCACTGATTGCAGCCACAGAGAAATCAACTGCATCCTGGGTCTCCAATAGGTGATTTCTCCATGATGTAGTCCAAGAATTTAGGACAGCAGATATATTTAAAGTGCAAACTGAACAATTAACTTCTCTATTCTTGAGGGTGGGGCATCCACATGGTGTCTGTCAGGCCTTGTATTCAGGTTGTTTTCCAATGTGTGTTCTCATTGCTTTCTTTTTGTACATATACCCATTGAGTACATGCATGCATGCATCCATCCATCCATCCATCCATCCATCCATACATACATACATACATACATACATACATACATACATACATATACAAAATGGTCAATTTGCTCTGGAAATCACTTCCTCAAACTGACTTTTTGTCCGTTGTGCTTAGAGGTATTGATGATCTCCCATGATACCATGCGGCTTTGTTGTAATCCTTTTACCTTTATGAGAAAGTTAAGCCCAAGATGTCTCATTGCTGTGAACATCTTGTACAAGTGCAAGTCAAGTAACGTGTGAGTGTTTCTTGAGACACCGTAGATTGCTGTCATTTTGCTGTATTTCTATTTTCGCTTATTTCACTGACGTTACAAAACCGTGAAAATAAAAATACAGTGAAATTGTATTTTTAACATTGATTTGATAGGAATTATGTTATAAGTAGTGAACTTAAAAATTCATTGAAATGCAGAAATTGTGATGATTTATATACACGAAAATAAGTACATTTACAGTATGCAAATCCACCTGACCAGGGAGCTGGGAATGTGCAATGATGCATGTGGCTCCATTGTGCACAAGATATCTTGTGTCATTAATTATCTGTTTGTTTTGCTATATATGTCACAATTACATATAATTGTACTCATGATCAAAAGAGCATTCACTGCTGGACTGCACATGTATGTGAAAACAACAATCAGAAACCACATTATGCCTCAAGCTTGTGTAAGATAAGACTGAAAAAATTACATGTATGTCTATGTGGGAACACTTTCTTTCTTTCTTTCTTTCTTTCTTTCTTTCTTTCTTTCTTTCTTTCTTTCTTTCTTTCTTTCTTTCTTATTTTGTATAAGAGATTTCATTCAAGATTCAATTTATACAGTAAAACCTGTCAAGGCTGAACACCCTTGGGACCAAGCCAAACTGTTCGGGTATCGAAGGTGTTTGGCTAATAGAGGGTCGGGGCGTCTTGTGGCTACATCCTGCACATGTAATCTTTGAATTCACCTGAACGTGCACATGCATTTGGAGAATTGACCTGCTCCAAAAACATACATATTTATGTAAATTACAAAAACTTAAAGGAAAATAAAGACTAAGATGAAAAAGCACTTTATAAAAATTCCAACTACTTGGGAATAAAGTTGATAGGATTCATAAACTACAGGCTAATAGTATATGCACTTTCCAATATCATCCGGCTACATTACTAATGTTACTGGTACATGCATATGTACATGTACTGAAATGTATACATCTGTCCTTCCTGTGACAGTGCATTTACATGAGCATAATTTGATGGTATAATACATCAATTTATGTGGGATATTAACACACAATATGTGTATTATCATACTGCCAAACTTCTGAATGCAATTACTACTTTGATAAGGTTAAACCAATATATTGTTTCCAAGACATTTTTCTCACATGTTGATTAGTAAATCATAAATCGAAGTTTATATTGGACGTTTAATCCATGTGGTAATATTTCTGATATCTAGATATTTCGCCGGTGATGTCCCCAGCTTTCTCAATGGAAGTAAAGATGTTATTTGAACGTTAGGCTGGTCACTTAGGCCTAGCACGTAATTATATGTTATTTTTGAGGTCATGTACGTAGACACGAAAGTACACAACATATTTGTACTTATAATAATAAAATGACGTAGAACTTCTCATTACGCGCTAAAAATACAGCCTAGGCCTACTAAGGAATTATTCAATTATTTTGCTTCACAATAGAGTCCCAGACCAATCCTATCTCCAATCCATTAATTATCCCGATTCATACCATTTTCAGGACCTGTCTTGTACGTTTTAATTTGTATAGATTCACGTATTTTCCTTTTCCAATAATTTGGCTCAAAGGTTAAAGGTTTGCATTCTTTCCAAGATATTCGTTTTCCACAGTCAAGACAGTGTTCTGCTATCGCCGACTTGTTAATTTCGCCTTGTGTAAGTGCTTTCCTTTTCTCAGAAATTCTTGCCGTTAGGGGGCGCCAAAATATCTGGATATCAGAAACATTACCACATGGATTAAAAGTCCAATATAAACTTCGATTTATGATTTAAGGTTAAACCAGTTTATTGTATGTATAGCTGTAGAAAGTCTCACCATGGAACCTACACACTATTGACACTGTTTGAATACTGTATAATCATATATTTTCGGGAGGGATAAATAGTCTCAAATTTTCCCGAGGAAAACCATTTCAGGAGTATTTAACTCGGGAAAATTGTAGCAGATTGAATGTGGAATGAAAGCCTGCATAAAATCGGGAAAACAAAATTCATGAAATTCTGATTTAGAGTGTATTCGGGAAATTTAGTGCATGGGAATATAAATGATTATGATACTGTATAATCATTAATTTTCGCGAGGGATAAATAGACTCGAGTTTTCCCGAGGAAACCCATTTCAGGAGTATTTAACTCGGGAAAATTGTAGCAGATTGAATGAGGAATGAAAGCCTGCATAAAATCGGGAAAACAAAACTCATGATATTCTGATTTAGAGTGTATTTGGGAAATTTAGTGCATGGGAATATTAATGATTATACAATACCTTAAAGCCACAAATTTGATGAAAGTGTTGAATACAAAAAAAAATTGTGATGTTTTGGTATCAAATATCTCTGAGCTTCCCAAAAATTCCTTCTTTCTGGGGCATAAGTGTTCAGCCTTGACACCTATGTTAAATGTTGCTTTGGAACCCAAATGTAGTGTGCGATGTTCAGAGTAGAAAGGTGTTTTGGGATTGCATGTTCCAACACTTGGCTCTCCTATTAAATTACATACCAAGGAAGGTGATTAGGTAACAGAGGTGTTCGGCTATCAGAGGTGTTCGACTTGGCAGGTTTTACAGCATGTTTATCCTCCAATAATGACTGAAAAGGGTCAGGTTATAATTTACGCAAATTCTAGCAAATACACAGTGTTGAATATTGATGAATATCTTTGAAAAACTATTATAGATAGAAGTGTTTCAACTTAAATTAATATGTTTCTGCCATGAGTGCATGCAATTTATAGTCATTGAAAAATGTGAGACTTTAATTTATGCACATATTAATGCACAATGTTAAAGTGTTGAATACTGTTGAACATCTTTGAACTAACATTGACAGGACTGCCATTACAACTTCAGTTTATATATGTTTGTGCTATGGCAACATGTAATAATTAGTGACTGAAAATGTCATGTTTTAGTTTATGCAAATTTTGGTCCATACACAAATCTGAACTGTTGAATAATGATGAATACCTTCAAAAGTATTATAGATAGAGGTGCCATTTCAACTTCAGTTAATATGTTTGTCCTTTAAGTCCACCCAATGAACAGTGACCGACAACACAGTCTTAAATTAATTTATGCAAATTTTGGCCAATGCCTACAAAATTGAAGTGTTAAATAATGATTAACCTTCAAAACTATTATGGATAGAGGTGTCATTCCAAGTTTGATTTGTACATGTATGTTTGTGCTATGGGTGCTCCAAAAAGATTGAACATCTTGTACTTGTAACAGGGTGATAGTGATAGATATGTAATATTATATTGCATGTAATTGGCCGGACTTATCTCACTTTATATATATATGTTAACTGGAAATAACTTATAATAACTAATAAAAATTCCAATTAACAAATTTGAATCATGAATTTTGGAATGAACAGTAACTGGAAGATGGGAGATTTTTATTAATGCAAATTTCTGCCAATACACAAAGTTTAAGCGTCGAAGAATGATGAATAAGTTAAAAACTATCATGAGGTGGCATTCCAACTTCAATTTATATGTTTGTCTAATTGTTGCATCCAGTGAAAATGACTGAAAACTGCAAGATTTTAATTTATGCAAATTCTTTGGCAAATACACAAAATTGAAGTGATGAATAATGATGATTACCTTCACAAATATTACAGATAGAGGTGCCATTCCCACATATATGTATACATGTATGTTCGATCCGTGAATTCATCAAATAAAGAGTTACTGAAAATTCATGTTTTAATTTTTGCAAATTTTGGCCAATATCAAAGGTCTCAATAATAATACTCCTTCAGAAGTATTACATGTATAGATAAAGGTGCCATTCCCACTTCAATTTATGTTTGTGCTATGGGTGTATCCAATGCATAGGGACTGAAATTCAGATTTTAATTCATGGAAATTCTTTGGCCAGTACACAAAATTGAAGGATTGATTACTAAATATCTTCAAAACTATTATAGATAGAGGTGCTCTTCCAGGTTCAATTCATGCAGAAACTTTATTGCACATTTACACCTTCTCAGAGCCAAGTGTGCAAAATACAAGTATCAAAATAATATAATCAAAGCTGATTAAATACATCATTCTGCAACTCTTAAAAGTATATATACAAACTACATGTACAAGTATCAAAATAACATAATCAAAGCTAATTAACTACATATATTTGCAACTCTTTATATACACACACACACACACACACACACACACACACATATATATATATATATATATATATATATATATATATATATACATACATATATACATATATAAGTTGGATAGGAAGCATTATTTGCAAACTGTCTATGCTTGAGAAGCACTCTTTACAAAATTTGGCTTTGCTGCTCAACTTACATATTAATTTGTTTTTATTATCTGATTTTTCAAAGTTCAGATATTCATAATTGATTGTATAAGTCTTTCTCTCATGTTGGTATTCAGAACAAATTATCAGAAAATGAAGCTCATCTTGAGTACATGTAGTTTTATATGTGCCTTTTGACATGATTTGCAATATCTTTTTTCTCTTGGTGCTACTGCTCTTTGGTAATGATCTTTTTCAAAACCCAAATTCTAGCCACTTACTCTTAATTTTGTGAGAGATAGTCTGTGACGTCTAGTATTCAGTGTGTCCAGGTAGTATTTACCCTTTATAACTTCTTATTGTATTTGTGTCTTTTTGCCCAGAACCACTTCCTAGTAGTCAATATCCTATTCCGCAGTTCGAACTCTTTACTCTCCATAAGCTAACCTGTCCCTGTCTAACCTGTATACATATGGAATTACTATTGTCTATATTGCACACGTTCCTCTGTAAAATTTTGATATAGGCTGTATCAGCCCAAATAAATTAAAGGGTCTTCAGCGGGTAACTACTCAACATGTTTCGGAGCCTTTTACCCGTACATGTCTCTCTGAGTAGCGGCTCCTTGTCTAAGCTAAATATTCAGCAAAGACAACCCACATAATAAAGAATAAATAAGAACGTGGCAAATGATGAATTAGCTAAATACGTGAAGTTTTGCTTATAAATGCAGAGCTTCGTTATGAAAGAAGAACCCCTGTCAAACAAACCATAATTACTAAATTTGTATAGTACAGGTTCTGATAAGAACAATTTGACTTACCCCTGAACCAATATGTACCCTTGCTGGCTGGACAGTTTATCCCAGTTAAACCACCCGCCAGTGTATAACTGAAGTGGAAACAAGCTGGGGCCTTATATTCAGTCCCAGTGATAGTAAAATAAACAGTTGCAACTAGACCACCTGTACAAACCAAGGGAAATCCCAACAAGGACTGTAACAATGGACATCCTGCACCAGAAATGTAAAACAAACTCTGTCATGACACCTACCCCCCAAACAATTAAGCTCTATTTAACTGCCAACTCTGAGTCAATGTATCAACTTAATGTGTCAGGTTTGTGACATTTAAGAAAATACTGTCAATTTTGAGTAAATGTGCATTTAGGCATGTCAGAAAAGAATGAAAGTCATTAGCATTTATGTCAAAAAACATGTTATCAAAACAATTTTTCTTAACAGGATTTTGAGTACAATTAGGCAAGCTTGTAACTGTCGTCAGTAGCTGCTTGCTACCTATAGCCCCTGGGGGTTTGACCTAACAGAAAACAAGCTAGCCTAAAATGTCTGAAAGGTGAACATTAAAACAGAATGATGCCAAAAGATAAAGTTAAGTAGCAAAACCGACAAGTCTAAAAACTGTAAATTATTGTAGCCAAACTTTCTAATAATCTTTGGATATTAACAGCTAAACTATAGGAAAGTCAGAAAAGAATGAAAGTCATTATTTGTACTTAAGTCAAGAGAATGCAACGAAAATGTAACATTTCTTACACAGATATCAAGCACAATTAGGCGAGCTTGTAAGCTTATGTCCATAATTTCCCTTCTACCAGCTGGCCCTTACCTATTTTGTTTTTCCAATGAAGTATTCATTGCTCCTTGAGTTTTTTATGCACTTTGATTCATCCTCATCAGTCTGAATTTATTTTGTTCACATTTATATTCAGTCTGCCAGATAGTTCTTTCAGAAAATAGTGCCATGAAGGTATTCCTAGATAACTCATATCAATCGATTCTGTTATTGCTACTTTTAGTAATTTGTTGTCCTTGTTATTAATATATTTTGGAAATTATCATAATTAATAAAATTGGCATTCCCAGTAGGTATCTGCTAAGTGCACCCATCATGGCCACATTTGTACTCTTCCTAAATATTCCTAGAATACAATGGCAAAAGTCTACATTCATTTTTTTTCTAATACTCTTGATCTTGCTATAGAGTTTTTTATCCAGTATTTACTTTGTTTCATTTTATTCATTGAATTGTCTGTACCAAAATTTGGTTGCTTCATACTGGCTTGTTTGTGGCTGTTTTTGGATGCATCTTTTAGCAGATCTCGGTCGAGGTGGACGGTTCGACAATCATGTCAATCACACTCTGAATGGCTAGGCTCATTGTTGACCGTTGGGCCAGTAGAAAAGCCTTTTGCCACAGGGCTTCTCAAACTCTTATTAAATTTGTTTGGAGGAGAGATTGCAGAGGTTGTTTGCCAAGCACACGACCTTCGGACCCCCTTGGCTGATCAAACCCATACCAAGGTGTTGACCAACTCTGTTCAGTCACTTTCCTCCCTGGCTGCCACAGCCCGAAAGCATGGAAAGTCTTCTCAGACCATGACCACTTGCCCCATGGATTGTGCTTTCTTTGGAACACAATGTTATGAAAAGAGCAGGCAGCGCTCAGAGAAGGGGAAGCACTCTAGTAAAGGCAAGAAGCCAGGCAAGTCTCATTACTCCTGACTCTTGTATACTACAGCAAGCCATCTCAGGATCCCCTACTGCCATGCCATTAGACTCCGCACTGTGCCCGGTCTGCAGCTGCGTCTATAACGGATGATTCTTTTGTCCCCAACAACCTGAGACATGTCTACATGCTGCCTTTCAGTGAAGGAGGCCTCTGTTAAGCCACAAGCCCTTGTGGTTTGCATTGCCTGCCACAGAACCCAAAGCATCAGAGTGCTTAGAGGCAGTCCACACATGTCAGATTAAGTGTGCCATAGAGCCACTCAGAATCAAGGTTTTCCTGGCTTTTACAACCTACTTTTCCTGGTCCCCAAGTGTGACAGAGTATGGTGCCTAGTCATAGACCTGTCGATGCTTAACACCTACCTGGAAGTCCCATCCTTTCCGATGGAGACCCATCAGTTAGTGGCAGCTGTGTTGCAGCCCATGGAGTGGACAACATTCCTGGATCTTGAGGATGCATTCTTCCACATGCCAATGATGGAGTGTTCACAGAAGTTTAGCAATTCAGGGCCCTTTCATTTAGACTTGCTACAGTACCACGTGTGTTTACTTGGTTGGTGCAATCAGTTGCTGCTTACCTTCACTGGTCAACCATCTGCATTCATGTGTACCTGGATGATTGGCTTATCTGAGCACTTCTGCATCTGGATTCACAGCGTCACACACAGACCATTTTCAACTAGAGCAGACTTTCGTTTGCCTTATTGTATGGGTTTTCAAGGAGGACCACCCACACCCTCTTTGGTGGACCAGGAGAATGTTGTGTTGGGACAGAGGCTGACACCTTTTCAGGCCAAGCTTACCATCCACACAGGTTGTTCTCGGTCTGGGTGGGGAGCCCATGTGGAAAGCTGGACATCAACAGGCCCTTGGCTGGCGTCCTTCAGGTCTCAACACAAGCTGTTTGGAAATGCAGGAGATATGCTTAGTGTTCGTCTACTTCTGGGACCTGGTGGAGCACAAACATGCCCTCATAATATACGAAAACATGACCATGGTAGCCTTCCTCAACCAGCAAGGTGGGATGCAATCCAAGAACCTGTCACAGTTAGCCAGACACATCACTTGATGGTGCTCTGAACAGGAATATGTCCACATGCAAGCGAAGCATGTCCTAGGACATCAAAATGTCCTGGCCAACCAACTGTTGAGGAGTGGTGAGCTGGTAGAGATGAAGTGGTTGTTCCAACTAAAGGTCATTCAGCCCATGTGGGCCAGATGAGGAACTTTACATGTGGACTTGCACATGACTCCTGAGAATGCGAAACTGTTTATACCCACTTGTCCCAGACCCACAAACCCAAGGTGTGGACACTCTAGCCATGGACTGGAGCAACCTTGGGGCATATGCGTTTCCACTTCTTAGATCCATCCGAGGGTACTATGTAAGGTTCCGTGCCACCATTGCAATTTGATCCTCATTACCCCCGGTGGCCCAAGACAGATTGCTCAGTAGCCCTGTTGGAACTAAGCGTTGAGCTTCTACTACATTTACCAGCGTGTTCAAAACTTTCAGTGCAGCCAAGGATAAGCATGTTCTAGAGGAACCCTCAAGTGCTCAACCTCCACACTTGGCATTTATATCACTGCACATCCACGGCAGCAGTTTCTCAGAATCGGTTGCAGATAGAATTGCCAAAGGTGGGCTTCCATCTTCTTCTCTGTTTACTCAGGTCATTGGTACGTGTTTTCCAACTGGTGTGCCAGTAATTTAATCCACCCTTGGTCTTCACACATTCTGTACATTGCCAACATCCTGCTTTATCAGTAAGAAGTCCTTGGCAAGAGCTCAAGAACCGTGGAAGGTATCTGATCAGCCATCTCCTCAGCCCTCGTGAAGTTGCTAGACGTTTACATTGGGCATGATTCTTATCTGTCAGCACTCATCTCGCCTTCTACCTGACAGACCAGCTGGTTTTAGTCATGTTATAGAAGTGTTCCTTTGAGTGCCTTGAGGACCCCTGATAGGTGGACCTCAAGTACTGGACATGGAAGACTTGTTTTCTGTTGAGACTTGCTTTGGGGGCTCCAAGAAGAGAGATCCATGCTCTAGCTCATGACCAACTCCAATAGTCACCTGACCACTCCCAGGTGATTCTGACGCCTCACTTGGGCTCCCTCACAAAGAACCAAGTAGCTCGACATTGGGCTATGGCCTTCAGTGCTTTTTACCCTCCATGCTATAAATACTGCTCTTCCCCAAGGGAAAAGATGCTTTGTGTCCTGTGAGAGGCCTTTGTTGATACATTTCATGCATGGAAGGACATGGGACAGAAGCCCACCCTCTTCCTACCCCTTGGTAGCTCTGGGAGGGAGCAAGTTTGATGAAACACAATTTCTTCATGTATTAAGCAGATGATTCTTAAGGCCTATTAGATCTCTCTGGAAAGCCCTGGTGCCTTGCGGCTTGTCTCAGTGAGAGCTCATGAGATGGGAGCCTTTTATGTCTCCTGGCAATTCCTGTGGGATGTCATGGTTGTCAACATTCTGCAGGCCTGCCGATGGCAATCATCTATGATGTTCCCCCAGCACTACTTGCATGACATGATAGTGCTAGAGGAGGGTATGAAGGCCTTTGCAGGCGACACAGGCTCCTTTGCTTTGGTTCCTGAAAATCTTTCGTTAGGTCTTCTGGATCCCATTAGAACAGCCACTGTGTTCCAGCTTATGATCCAATACAGTTTATAGGTGAGCACACTTCTTACTGGGCCTTTGGCATTGTGCTAGATTGATCTAATCTCTGACCCATATTGGGCAGTTTGTCCTCCTTTCCTGGCCTGTTGCCAGTTGACTCAGGAATTCACTGCTCCAAGGAACCATATATAACCCCCCCCCCCCCAGCACCTGTCTGTTTTGAGAGTAGGTCCTGTTAGATCTTTAAGTGGGATGGAGCTGAAACAGACAGTGTCCACCCAAGAGGCGGACAGCTATCATGTTGGCGGGCGAGTTCCAAGGGGTTCAGTGCTGTCCCATGCTGGTTGATAAGGAGGGTTTCTGTTTTTGGCCAAATTCTGTTGTTAGCAGCATCAAGTCCACATAACTCTGAGGTTTTCCCTTCAGACATCACCTCTTCACTCGTACCAGGGGTTTCCCCCAAGCTGCTGGTGCTGGCAGTTAAATATACTCAGTATGCCGGTAACGTTACACCTTTCGCCTTTGTGTCTGTATATCAGAAAATGGTTGTCGAGAGGTAGCGTTACATAACTAATGCAAACATTTTTTAGTAATTTCGGTATTAGTAAGTATATTTTCCTCTGATCACCATAAAAGCCCACCCAACCACCCCGCCTTTTTTATCTGACGTCAACTAACCACTCTTTAAAAGAGGAAGGATGATATAGGGAGCATGTGCACCGGGCGTCACCACCAGTTCCAAAGGAATGGAGAGATGGCGCCATGGGACTGTCAGGTTTTCAGGAATCAAGGGAGGGAACTAAACTCGATTTCATGGTCGTTTGGCCCAGACACAGAGATCTTGACAAATGGTGATCGAGAGTTAAGTATACTTACTAATACCAAAATTGCTAAAAAAATTCACGTGTTCTTTATATGTTTGTGCTCTGGGTGCATCTGATGAACAATGACTTAAAACTGTGTGATTTCAATTTAAGCCAATTTTGGCCAATGCACAAAATTGAAATTTTGAATATTTGTAAACACATATAGCTTTAAAACTATTATAGATGGAAGTGCCATTCCAACTTCAATTTATGTATTTGAGCTATGTGTGCATTCAATGAACAGTGTTATGCTGATTAGTTTGGTACGCAAGATTTAAATGTTAAATATCTACAAAACTATTGTGCATAGAGGGTTAATTCTATGAAGAAATTATGTTTGTACTATAGGTATATCCATTATTGCTGTTGCAATGTGCAAAATGTTCACACAGATTTATTTTCTCTCCATCAATTTTTTTTCTTGTTTTTAATGCATTCCAATGTTTCCTCACCATGACAACACATCAGATGGTATCCATGTACGAACAAAGTGAGGAAGTAATTAGATTTAATATATCAGCCTATTGATCTGAATTACCCCTTTCACCCTTGACTGCCAATTTCTCAGACACTGATTTTTTTGTACGAATTCTAAAATTTTGAGATAATCTTGTTCAAAAATTGTTTGATCAATTCTAACAAACTCAAAAGGAGAGATAATATACGAATATTACTTCGGAACTCATTGTTTATGTGGTATATGTGGTAATGTTTCATTTTCTATGTGACGTGAAGCTCAAAAAAAAAGATATTGTGAGTGTCTGCCAAAGATGCTTTGAAAAAGGTAAAGCTCTTTTGTTCAAAGGGAACAAATCGATAATCTTGTTCAAAATTGTTTGATCAACTCTAACAAACTCAACAGGAATGAAAAGATACGAATATTACTTCGGAACGCATTACCTGTGTGATGATGTTTCATTCATTATGTGACGTGAAGCTCCAAAAAGGAAGGAAAGAAAGAAAGGAAGGAAGGAAGGAAGGAAGGAAGGAAGGAAGGAAGGAAGGAAGGAAGGAAGGAAGAAAGAAAAAGAAATTGTCAGTGTCTGCTAAAGGTGCTTTGAAAAAGGTAAAACTCTTTAGCAAAAAAGGGGGAAAAGTCGACTTCCTAAGTTAACGTTTGAGGTACAATTTCACAAGTTTTGAAAATATATGTTTCGAGCAATCTTGCCTCAAAGTGCAAATGAGACCCCAGTGAAATGGAACTTCCCTACATGTGTCAGAAAAGCTCCTCTGATGGTGGTGCCAATGCTTACAATTAAACACCAACAGGAAAGTGTCCATGGGGTTTCCTTCTGTGTTATTAATTCTGACATTGACAGATCAAACCGAGAGACCGGCTTTCGAAAAAAATCATTTTACCACATTCACATTTTTTTTCAATATGTCAAGATGTGTTTAAGGTCCACGTTCGCAGAACAATCTTCCTACCCAAACCCAGATCCTAATTCGAATTTTATAAATGTTCTTCATATTAATGTCAACAGTCTTACAGCTAACCACAACCTAGATGAGATTGAAAGTATATGTATTCACCATAATATGGATATCGTTTGCCTGAATGAAACAAAGTTGGATGCAACAGTTCATGATGATGATATTCATATCTCAGGTTTTAACCCACCTATTAGACATGACAGAAAGCGGCGCGGGGGAGGTGTAGCAGTTAAGGCTAGTAATAGTTTGAGCGTGAAAACTAGAAATGATCAATGTAATCCGAATATAACTCTGAATTCAGCTCACTGTCAACAAATTCAAAGTTTTTGTTGCAACTTTTTATAGACCACCTGGGCAAGACGTAAATATGGTACGGAATTTTATAGATTCATTTCAAGGTTCAATTGCAAAAGCAATAGCTGAGTCTCCACATACCATTATCATCACTGGTGACTTCAATTTTCCTGGCATTTCTTGGAACTCGGAGGACTGTAATACTAGGCTAGAATGGGACTTTCTAAGTCCCTGTGTCAGACTCAATTTGAAGCAATTTGTCACTGATTCTACAAGAGGACAATCGGTTCTCGACCTAGTGTTTGTAATCAATGACTCTCTTGATACTACTGTTACAAATTTAAGTCCAATTTCTACATGTGATCATGAAGCATTATGAATTTGTACAAAACTTTCTCTTGGTAATACAACTGCAAAGCGAAAGACAATTTGGAATTACTCCAAAGTTGATAATAAAAAGTTGCACAATCGTTTATCTTTTGCTCCATGGGATGCTCATTTTTGGATGAAAATGTTGATGATACTTGTTTGGATATCACCAAGTTTTTGACAAACGTAGCAAACGAATGTATTCCCCATAAGGAAGTCACGATGAGATCTAAAGACAAACCGTTCGTGACAAGTCACTTACGGCAAACATGAGAGTGAGAGACAGGGCATATAAAAAGGGGGAAAAAAAGCAAAAAAAGATAATCATGTAAATGCAGCTATATTTTGGGAAATATATCGCCAACTCGGAAATAATGCAAGTTTACTTAGAGAAGCCAAACGCAATTATTACTCAAAAGTTAGTGATACCTTAACAAATAAATCCACTAAAACCAAGAAATGGTGGATAACATTAAAAAATGCTTGTGGTTGGCGTTCAAACAAACCCATCCCTCCTCTTGTTGTTAATGGCTCGGTCCTCTTTAACTCTGTTGATAAAGCCACTGCTCTAAATGATTTTTTTTCTCGTCTCAGTGGGTCAATGATGACGTAAATGAGCCCGACACCTGCTCTGGAAGATAAGACCGACATAAAACTTGATCATATTATTATTCCTGAAAATGAAACACCAAAAATTCTATCCAAACTTAAAATTTCCAAAACAGGTGGGCCCGATAACCTTCCGAATAAAGTTTTACGTTTATGTGATCCATACATAGCTGGTGTTTTCACGAATTTGTTTAATCTGTCACTGGAAAAAGCTACCTTACTGCTTTTTGGAAAGAAGCTAATGTGGTTGGTCTTTATAAAAAAGACGAAAATTTCTTGCCTAAAAATTACCGTCGTGTGTCTCTGTTATGTTCATCGGCTAAACTGTTTGAAATTAGTGTGTTTCAAAGAATGTATGATTTCCTTCCTTCAAAAAATCTTTTGACTGCTTGAAATTCAGGTTTCAAGAAACTTGACAGTACAGTCAACCAACTCATCAACATTGTGCATGTTATTAGTGAAGCTTTAGATAAACTTAAAGATGTGCGTATGATATTTCTGGATGTATCTAAAGCCTTTGACGGGGTTTGGCATCGCGGCTTACTTGTTAAAGTCAAACAACTTGGCATTTGCGATCAACTCCTTTCCTGGGTCCCTTCATATTTAAGAAATAGAAAACAGCGCGTTGTGCTGGATGGAGTTGCTTCAGATTGGGTGACTATTTAGTCTGGTGTCCCCCAAGATAGTGTCCTTGGACCGTTATTGTTCTTGATTTTCATTAACGATTTAGTTGACAAGCTTTCTTGCAAAGATTACATTTTTGCTGATGACACATCGCTACTGGAAATTGTTGAGTCTCCTGACCAAAGTGTAATAACTCTTAATGAAAATCCGTTAATCATTCAGGATTGGGGAGTAAAATGGAAAGTAGACTTTAACCCTGGAAAACTGAAGATATGGTCATTTCTAAAAAAGTTAAAACATGAAAACCACCCACCTGTAACTTTCATGGGTGAAACGATTAAAAAAATAAAAGAACAGAAACACTTTGGTGTCATTCTTACCCATAATTTGTCATGGGATGAACATGTTCTATTAATTTGTAACAAAGCATCAGCAAGACTTGGGAGATTAAGGAAATTTATGCTACACTTCCATCTAATGCTCTTGAAACTATTTACACATCAGATCTTCGGCCGATTTTGGAATATGCGTCTCAGGTTATAGACAGTTGTTCAGTCAGGAGTAGTGATATGCTCGAATTAGTTCAGTACCGAGCTGCATGTCTAGGGTGGCCGAGCTTAGCAGACAGAAGAAAATACTTTGTTAGTACTTTTCTTCAAAATGGTTAAAAACTTATTTCCGGCTCACTTGAGCCATCTTCTTCCTCCTGGAAATGGTCGTCGCAACTATAATTTACGCACCATAAATGATAGACTTTTGTGTAGAACTCGGATGAATATTTTGTGTCGTAGCTTTATCCCATGTACAACTTTAATCTGGAACTCTCTTCCACTTTTCGTTC
Organism: Hermodice carunculata; assembly: GCA_964020975.1. NCBI lineage: Eukaryota > Metazoa > Annelida > Polychaeta > Eunicida > Amphinomidae > Hermodice > Hermodice carunculata. The sequence goes on from OZ026612.1 coordinate 87,776,653, forward strand.
GTGACTCTAGGTCTCTTACCATTTTCAAATTGTACGTAAAACAAATATTCTTTCCTTCTAGGCTCGGCCACCCACGTTATGGGCCTCGTAAATTAAACATTCTCATTAATAGATAAAGAGTGGATTTTAGTGCCCTCAATGCACATCTCTATACTCGTCGTTTGATAGACTCGCAAATATGCCATTGTGGATATCATTCTGAAACTGATTATCATTTTCTTTTGCAGTGTCCATTGTACACAGTTCCCAGAGACATTTTCTTGGCTAGAATCTCCTCAGCTCTCGAAACCAGTCATCTTAATTTGAATTTTGATAATTTATCTAAAAACGATAAAGTGTCGCTTTGTTAGTTCGGTCACCACAATTTGTCTTTTGAGTGTAACTGCAAAATAATGGATGCTTCAATGGAATTTATTCTCCAAACAAAAAGATTCGGTAAAGAATCTGATGTTAATTCTGATTCAGACGAAGACGGTTATTCAAATGAAACTATACTTACTTGTTTGACTGGCTTCTAGATAATTTAAACCATCTATATGCGCCTGCTCTATCACATCATATTGTCATGTTCTTTCGTTTTTATTACATGTTTCGCAATATTTTTTTTTCTTTATGTCATTATTTTTCTTTTTCCATTGTGGATTACTGCATACTCTATTGTATTTAATGGTACTGTGTGTACTTGAGGAAAGAGCCTTGTATTAGCCAATGGCTATTGCCCAATCCTCGTAAAAGAAATAAAGTTTATTACTACTACTATTCTTCCTATTGGAAAGCATACTATTGATGGTAAAAAATATCTTTCCCGTGAATGAAAAACGTGGACCTTGTAACTGTTTGTTTGTTTGTTTGCTTTTTACCTTTATTTCATTTATTGGCGTTTTGTTAGTAAACCAAACCCAGCTTCAGAAATGCTCTTTGAGACAGAACTGAATGAGTACCTTTCTTTTATTGAAGGAATGAAAAAGAGCTGTTTTACATTCAATATTTGTTACACCAAAACTTGGTTCTTTGAAATTGGACTTTAAAGTTTTATATCGAAACTGGTTCAGCTATAATGGACCTTTTTAACCTTAATTTATCCAACATTATTTGTGTCTATCTGACTGGAAGACTGCCGTAAAGAAACAATTTTAATTTTATAAATCAACAAATATAATAATGAATAAAGTAAAAGAAAAAATGAAAAAGAAAGAAGAAACAAAGCACATAGAAAGAAGTTAAAAAAGAAAGACTGGAAATACCGGGAAAAAACTAAAGCATTTAAATTCAAATTGTACAAACTTTGTTTACCTTTTTATATTGAAGTTTTTTTATGTAACTTTATGTACAGATATCTGTCAGCTTTGTTTAAGGTTCACGTTCTTACAGTACAGTTTATTTAACTCTAAGACGAGTTTACAATGTATCTCATTATGGCATACTTGGTAAAGTGATGAGAGTGTTGCGAGAGTTTAGAGCCGAAAGGACTACCTTTAAGGATAAGCTCAGGGTAATTTGGGGGGAAAAAAAATCAAATTTCGACATATTCAAATATCAACTGTAATTTGTAATAATGCTTCGTTGTAGCCATCCATAATTCATCAGTCTTAATTCCAAAAGGTGAATTTGGCACGACTTTTCCCATCCATGTCTGTGTGTTATGGTCAGGCTTCGCAGTTTCGCGTGTCATGCCACTAAGCCCCGCCCCCATTCAGTCCTTGCATTTACAGTGGTTTACTTACTGCCACCTTCCGCATTGATATACCTCATTTCCCTGTTGTTAATGCACACATTTAGCGCCAATTTTATTTTTTATAATGTTATGATGCGCGTTTTTCACAGGCACAGAGGTCTAGAGCATTTTTTCAGACTCATGCTTGCCGGTTTCGAATTGTCATAGTTTGCTGTGAATGGGCAGTTACGCGATAATGATGCGTTCATCGAAACAGTCCTCAAAAACACTGAAGACTACCATATTTTGTCACAAAATGCATATAAATACATACTTTCCTCATACTCTTTTTGAACAAACCATAGCTTATAAACAACTTTACTACGATCGTTTCTTTGTGTTTAAACTTCAAAGTCGGTTGTTTACAAGTGACTGACATTTTTGCACACCAGATGACAATACCGTATACCGTATTACCAACAGATCGAAACTTACAAACAATTTACGCAAACTTTCTGTTTGGCCCAGTAGATATGAATGAAAGTGGGTGTGTATTGTGTGACTGTGAAAGTACCATCTCCACTCGCTAAGCACTGTGCTGTTTCCCGGGCTTTTCCATTGCATAAGTTTGCTTTAGACCGTAATAAAGAGTTGGTATTTTGGGGGAAGTTTGGAATTTCTGTCTATAATAGTGTCCGAGAAAAGTGTCGGACAAATTTGCTGGTAAAGAAGAAAGAAAGAAAGAAAGAAAGAAAGAAAGAAAGAAAGAAAGAAAGAAAGAAAGAAAGAAAGAAAAAGGGAACGAAAGAAAGAAAGAATGATTGTACCTCAATACAAGGAGTTTGACTGTTTTATACAGAGGAATGAGGGTGTTTAAAGTTATGCAAATTAGGGGCATTTGAAATTTTATACCTTGAATTCTTTAAAAGAATAATAGATACAGATGTCATTCCAACTTCTGCTAGGGGGTAGAGGTTTGTGGCCTAAATCTCGACTTTTTTTACCTCAACTGGTTTCCAGGGGTCATGGACTAATGAATGTGCAAACAATGACATGGTTCATTATCATGCCCATGCAAACAAAGCCATGTGCCCAGCACTGCTGAAACTTCAGTGTAAACAAAAGTTTTGAGATCAATTTTCTCATATAAATTTTATGTTCACACATCTGAGTTTTTAAGAGCATGTAGTTTAAGCATCAGACTATCCAAAAATATGAAAAAGTGATTAGAGGTTATCCAAAGGTGCTGGCTTCAGATCTTCCACCTTAATTAGCCCTCATTTGCATAATTTTGAAAACCATGACCTCTGATTATAAAAGGGCGAGACTTCATCTATAGTGGTATAATTCTGCCAAGTTTGGAGTTTCTACGTGTAATGGTTTTTAAATGAAATGTCGGACAAATTTGCCTGTAAAGAAGAAAGAAAGAAAGAAAGAAAGAAAGAAAGAAAGAAAGAAAGAAAGAAAGAATTCCTTGGAAAACAATGTGTCTGTGTTGGCACACAGACACAAATAGCCTCAGCACACAAAATCCATACAAAATAGGAAACACGCAGCGCCACATGGTGTTCAAAATGTGAACTACATAAAGTCAGGTGACCATGCAATATCAAAGCAACTGGCTTGGTGTTTTTTTAGAAGAAATTTCTTCTTTTTTTTTCTTTTGATAAAACAAAGTAAAAATATTCATCAAAAATAAGATAATATTGCATCATCATCTCCTTTAAATACTTAGTAGAGAACCACCTGGGGAACATCCATTTCAAAATCAAAACACTCCCTGCAACAATTTTTTTAGAAGTGGAAAATATAAAAAGTCTTACGGACGGACGCAAACGGATTTCATCAAAGCTTAAACTGAAAACACTTTTTTACCTTTAAGTAAAATATAAAACACAATATAGACTGTAAAACAAAGGGTGTTATTTGAGATAAACTCTAAATATTTAACAAAAATCCCTTTTAGAATTGTCACATAATGTTTTCGTAGAGACTAAGATGTGCTCATAATAAATGCTGAAATCCGAAATACATATCTATATCTGAAAATACTATATTTTCTTGTGTGTAAAATTCCAAAAAGTATAAAAAGTTAAATTGCTGAAAAATTTCAGATTCAGCATCAGTCTTTCTCATTTCTACAGTTACTATGCTCAATGTTTAGCTGCAAGCAAAAATACAAGCCATAATTAGCTCATTAACAAGCAGTTCGACAGTACTGTGAACCTATATGCTGCTGCATGTTTCCAATACTGATTGCTTCATCGGCTACTGCAACTGCTTACCTGTAAGAAAACCAAAACTTATTTGTCAGCCACCACCTTTTCACCTGCAAACAAAACAAACATTGCCATATTACGAAAATTCAAAAGTGCCCGAAAACCAATTTTTGAAGACTGAAGGCCCATCAAGGTCATGGCCAAGGTCAAGGTCAAAGAGAATTTCCAGGATAGTACTACCTGTACCAGTTGTTTTACATCTATATCACATACATATACAAAAACAGGAAAAAACAAAATAGTGTCAAACTAATAGAACAATTAACAGGTGAAGGTCAAAATCACTTCAAGGTCACAGGATGGAAAACATTTTTGTGCCATCTATTTGTAGGTAAGAGGTCATCCAATTATAAATTTGAATGATTATTTTGAAATATGTGGTCAGGGTGTGATGAAATAAGGCAAATACGGGGATAGGGGTGAGGGGTAAATGAGTTACCATCAATAGTTTAAAATGTTCAAGGATGACAAGATGTCACCCGGCATTTTCTGACTTTGTGTGACCCAGTTGTCATAAATCAAGCAAAATGAAAAAAACTATAGACAATAATGTCCAGTGAACCCAAACTTCTGCCGGACTAACTTGTCATTTAGTACATTCGTATTGACTACTATGCAAGTCAATGGGGATTGCAATGATAATTCCCAATTTTTTATTCCTTTTCCAAATCCGTCAGCCAGATTGTGATAACAGTGGATCCTGGCCCCTTTCATTTACACAAAAATGCATGACACCGGAAATGTGTGAGTGAATACTCTGATATTACAAACAGTTGTAGTAACTAGATCCCTTCATGTTGTATATGTCCTTTTCAATGGAACAATGATTGAGCGCTTGAGTCCATGTCAAAACTAAGGCCCTGATCAAATCAATAGCTTAGTTCCGAGATAGGGACAATTTTTGCCACCGGTGGCGCTGACTACTATGTTCCCGCGAAGTCACGGACGTTTCTCCAAGTCTCGGGGGACACTTTCAAGTCTCGCCATTTTTCCCCATTGGGTTAACACAGGAAAGTTGGTGTCATTTTTTTAACGCCGGTTATTTCAATAATTTACAAGTGCAACTCCAAGAAAGCATGCCAGTGTACAACTGTAAGATACCAGGATGTACCATAGATAGCAGAAAACACGGTCACTATGAAAAATATTGACACAAAACCTGACACAAAACCTATACAAATTGGGGCCTGCATTGTGGCACAACTAACCATGCATTAAGTCACCCTTGATTGACTCGGTGAGTTCTGAGGGATTAGCCTAGGGCGCACTTCTGCCAGTGCTTTGAAGATCCTCGCGCTTGGCTGACCACTAACCAGATTAGCGCTTGACGGGTGCAATCAGAAATTAACAGTAAAGCACCTGACCTAAATTCGCGATACACTGTCTGCAAACTTTGTTACCTGATCACTGGCACACTGTAGGCCTTCAAGCATTTTCAGATCAGCTGTTATTATTTGTATAAGATTGGCGATGTTAAACAATAAATAAATATCGAATAATTATTATTAAAGCCAGTATGGATGACCCCTTCTTCCGTGACTATTCCCCAGACCTGGTTCAGTGCCTCGCCTTGCGAGGTTGGTCTTGTACAAAGTGCCTTCACATACAAAAGTTTGCATGGAACAAAGTTCGACAGCACGTGTAACTTAACCCCATAGATGTGCCCCTGTTCCGCAAGTTGGTAGCCCCTGGATTCGCGGCACTTCTGAACATTCTTGGGTGTCCAGTCACATTTGCTTATCAGGTAGGCAATCTTTAGAAACTTCTTAAGGTCAACCACTTTCATCTTTGAGAATTTGTCGTATAGTTCATTTTCCGTCTGTTCAATCACGTTAATCGCCGCTCCTCCGTCGTCCGTATTTCCCGCCATGTTCACGGAAACTGAACGATCACTGTTGCATGTCGATTCTCTTATGGGTTTCGTTACCTGAGCGCAGACTCCTGGACGGCGCAAGAGACTGAGGCCAGTGAGGGCGCCAGTCAGAGTCTGACACAAGTGTACCATTTGAATCACGCGCTGATTTCAACTCTCTACGTCAAACCAATCAGTGAGCTAGACATGCCGACCAGTGAACCAATCAAACACATTCTAATAAAGCCATTTCGGTTTTCTTTTATACATATTCGGGGACAGATGGCGTGCTTCAAATAAATAAATAAATTAGTCAATAAACTAGTTCTAGCTTGGGACACTAGATGGCAGAGTAACGTTCGAATCTGAACGAAGATTTGTGTGCTATTGTGATTGGAGCGGTAAATTCAAAGGCTGGTACACTTGGGTCAGACTCTGACTGGCGCCCTCAGTCTCTTGCGCCGTCCAGGAGTCTGCGCTCAGGTAACGCTGTGTTGGTCACGGCCTACTATTACCCCGGTAAGCTTGACCGCGGAATTGCGTTACCTGGCATGTCGGGCATAAAAGTATAGACACATTTCATGAAATCCACGAAAAAGTGGACAAATATGTCAAATCTTCAATTTCGCGTGTGTCACTCCAAAATGTGTTTATGTATTTGTTTACGAGTCATATCACTCAGAACTAAAGGTTTCAAAGTCGCCCCTAGTGGTTTTGCATGAAAAAAAAACGGTCAAAATACTCTTGTGACAGCCCAGAGTTGCGGCAGGAACAGACCTGCTGGCCTACGTCAAACGTGAGTACTGTGAGGCCTCTTATTGCTCATTAAATGATAAAAGAATACGCAAGTATTATATCATTTGGAAGCTTAACATATCAGCATTCATAAGAACACAATGCGACTATATATTTAATAGAGTTATGTAAAAAAAAATATCATCAACTGATATCTATTTATCAACCTTGATGCCCGTGCGAATTTGTTATTCTGTTACGTTTTAAAGTGATACTTCTTTTCCTTGAATTTATTTTTGCGCAATAATTTTTCGCTAAACAATTTTCTCTTACCTATCTAAGGGACAATTGTAATTTCATGTGGTTCACAACATCACGTTCAATAGTTTCATGAAAAAAATGCGTAACAGAATAACGTAACGGAATAACCATTCGTAACGGAATAACAAGCATGTGATTTATGCAGACCATCGGTGGCCTAATCATTTCTTTTACCCCATTAGCATATCCCGGTTTTCCTTACGTTAACCAAATTTGAGGTAGGAAGAAACATGTTTCATTTTGTTTCATGAGAGCTGTGGAGAGGAATATGGAATATTGGATGATGATGATAACTTCGTGTGTTTAGACTGTTGTTAATAGACCTGGTATATTTAACACAGACTAAACATACGAAACCAGTAGCCACCAGCTCACTGATATTTCGAAGTTTCTCCTGTGGAAAAAACAAAACAAAGCAAAACAAAACATGGAAATCTTAACTGTTGAGACATTAACCTGTTTTAAAGATACTGCAGATAACATTTGTGTGCTGGTTCTTTTACGATTGGTATTGAAATTGCTTCCTGAAGTTATCATGGGTATAGCTTTCTAAATTTATAGGTATACTGGTAAATATAGTTTCAACTAGAAAAGAATATTTGCTTCACAGCAAATCTGTCTGTGTGCCGACAGGTACAAATTGCTTCAAAAGTCAGACTATCTTTTTAGATTTAATTAGAGCAGTACACACAGTGGCATTATTGCCTATTACAGTCACAAGGAGAATAAAAAAACGATTTGAATTTTAGCATGCTCCTAATCGGTTTATATTTCAAATTGGAACAACTTTTATTTAAAATTCATTAGCTATGCTATGGTCAATAACTCCCTAATAGAAATTGAAATGGCATCTCCATCTTTTATGGTTTTGAAGATATTCGAGATTTGAAATTTTAGATGCTCCTACTTAGCATAACATAGATTGCTACAATTTTTGTTTCAATTTCATTGGGTGCACAATGGTCAATAACACGCTGGTAAAAGTTGGAATAACATCTCTATCTGACACAGTTTTGAAGATATTCAAGATTTAATATTTCAAATGCCCCTAGTTTGCATAATTTTAAACATCTTCAATCCTTTACATAAAAACGCGAAAGTCCCTACAAAAAGGTATATTCATGCCAAGTTTGGAGTTTGTCGAACAAGTTTTCAGGTAAAGCAGAAAAGAGAAAGAGAAAGAGAGAGAAAAAAGTAAGAAAGAAAAAGGAAAGAAGGAAAGAAAAAGAAAGAAAGAAAGGAAGAAAAAATCCTGGAAAAACAATATATATATATATATATATATATATATATATATATATATATATATATATATATATATATATATATATATATATATATACATATACGTATACGTATACACACACACACACACAAACACACACACACACACACACATATATATATATATATATATATATATATATATATATATATATATATATATATATATATATATATATAGCCTGTTTTTGCAATATGTATTAAGCAACTGTCTGTCCTGCACCACAATCGCCTGGTCTACAGGTCTTTAGTATTCTACGTTGTGAAAATTGACCTTTGATGTCACGACATCTTTGTGATCAAATATTAATGCATGGTCATAAAAGAAAAGTTACATTGTACCATACATGTAGAAAATATTTCGTTCTCTAGTCATTGATTTAATCAAATTCCTACATAAGGCCTAACGCTTAGAAGTAAAAACCTACATCATCATATAAACATTCGCATCTGAACTGGATATTATGGGTGCTAAAGCCATAGAAAACTCATTTTATTTTGTTATTCCGTTACGATATTGGCTATTCTTATCCATAATAACACACACGCAAATGGGCATTCAGTGTGTTACTGAATAGATTGAAGCGGAAGCATTTATCTTGAAATCCGTCATAAATTAAAATGTAGTAACAATAACAAGGTGTCAAGAAGTTCGGTCATATATTTCAAGGGACCTCATGTTTCTTTAGTTCCCTTGTTATTCCGTTACACACAAAATGTACTAGCTATATTATTGGGTCCAAAATGAAATGATCTTTTTAATAAGAAGGAATATTGCGTAAGTGAGTTCATAATAGAACGTATTTGTTATACTTTTGCTACTTTAAAGTCCTCGGTGCAGCCTGGTCTTTTTGAAATATGCTGGTTTATCAACTTCTTTGGTAGGAGTTATTCCGTTTCGGCCAAATGTTATTCAGTTACGTCAATATAATAAGCTTCAGTTTTCTTTTGGCTCCAGTAGAGTCTTTACTGATACTTGCATTGAAACATCCCTGACTGAACTTTTCACTAAATATAGAGACAGCTTACAATGGTAAGGCAAAATCACAGAGAATTACCTACATGTACTACTTTCAGAAATCACGTGTCATTTGCATGTTATTCCGTTACGCTGCCCTCATTCCGATTTTTTGCCAAGAACCAAATTATTACATATATAATTCAATTTGACTTTTATTGCTTGGATGGAGTCTTAAACCATAATAATGATTTTCTACGATTTCCTTTCAGAAATAAATGCTGAGAGAATAAAATGTGCAACAATTTTGTCTAAAATGTTATTCCGTTACGATGGATTTCATGATTTGTTTTACATGGGTTGTGAAAGAAGTCAGGCATTGACTTATCGAGTCACTCTCCATGGCACAGATGTTGGCGTATACTTCCTACCTTGCCTAGTGGAGGAAACCGAAGAACTCGGAGAAAACCACCGTGCACGGTTTATAGTGTGGGGGCATATGGAGTCCCGTGGGCTTTTGATGAAGATTTTATAAAACCTACTCAGAAATGTTAAGTACATCTGAAATAACAGAAAAAAACATGTTGGCACTTTGCCAACGTGTTAGATTCAAAATGGCCGCCATTTTTCAAAATGGCTGCCAAATTTCTAATTTTTGTCCAATTACAGGTCCCTTAATGGTCCTTGCAGTATAAAGCACCTTATTTGGGTATTTTTTTTCATAACTCCCGGCTATAAAGTTGGATTTTTATCTTCAAATTGAATCTTAGTCAATTTAGGCTCATATTTGTCTTAAAAGTATCAAATCATTGGATCAAAAGAATGTAAACCGAACCAAGATAAATGACTTTACATGTATTTTGAAACAATATTATGACACCAGTATATTGCTACAATAAAGGGCATCATCATCTCCCTTACCAAGTTCATACCTGTGTGACTGGAGGACCTATTTTACATTATTATCATTCTCACCTTCATCATTGTCACTCTCATATTGTTAGTTTACATTGGAACAGTATTATGAAACAAGTGTATTGCTACAATAAATGGCATCATCACCTCCATTATATAGTTCATATTTGTATGATTAGGATAATTATTTCAACTACATCATTCTCATCTTCACCATTGTCACTCTCATATTGTGAGTTAACATTGAAACAATGTAAGGTATGACACATTAAAGTGTATTGCTACAATAAATGACATCATCACCTCCATTACCCAGTTCATATTTGTATGATTAGGATAACTATTATAACTATCATCGTTCTCATCTTCATCATTGTTACACTCGTATTGTGAGTAAACATTGAAACAACATTATGACACATTAAAGTGTATTGATACATTAAATGACATCGTCATCTCCATTACAAAGTCTTTTCTTGTGTGATTAAGATAGCTATTTTAACCATCATCGTTCTCATCTTCATCATTGTCACTCTCATACTGTGAGTTGTGGTGTCCAGCTGGTGACTGTCCTACACAGTGGAAGCTGGCCATATCTGGTGATTGCCATATACAGTGGCAGTCTGCCATAGCAGTTGGCTTGTTCAGTTGGACAATGAAGATGAAAGCAGGTCATCATAATTCCAGAGTCATCAATATGTTGGATCTACTTTTGGTACTTCATCCAAAATCTATCATATATGCCAGTTGAACCACAGGCAAGAAGTTCACCAAGATCAAACTGTAGTACACAAGTGCTATGTAAACTGGTCTACATGTGCTGTACATGGCAATGACCAGCTAGTAGGATAAGCTGAGATGCACCTTGCATTATTATCAGGTGGGATGAATGTACTGGGTTGAGGGTGGGGGGAAACCTTACGACCAAATTTAGTAGATTTCATTTTTAAACACATGAATTCTGACTACAAAAGTTTCCCTTCTGTTAGATACTGCCCAGATTTGATGTTTTTCTAGTGGTTACCTGGGTGTTTATCCCACTCTGGCCGAGAATAGGCTAATAGAGTTGGTATGTTTCTACATTCGGCAGATAAAGCGCTGGAGAGTATTGTCATCCCCTGCATCGTCAGTCCATCGGTTCATCCGTTTTGTCAATGTTACCTAGATATTTCAAAAAAATTCACCATAGTTGTACCAAATTTTTATCGGAGGTACAACTTGTAATGGACCAGTTTGCTATTGAAAACTAGCATCCTCTTATCATGTTTAAACTTTAAATCAAACTTTTTAAGAATTTATTTCAAGGCCGCCTGAGTGGCGCCCGAGGGGACGATGTTACCATATAATCTTAAAAAATATTCACCATAACTTTACTAAACATTTGTCACAGAAAAACCTTATGATGGACCAGGTTCCTATCGAAAACAGGCTTCCTCTGATTATTTCTTAACTTTTTATGAAACTTTTAAAGTATTTATTTGAAGGCCGTCTGAGTGGCGTCAACCCTGACGATGCTACCGCAATATCTCAAACAATTTTGATCGCACCTTCACCAAATTTTTATCAGAGATGCATCTTCTGATGGACCAGGTTCATATTAAAAACTAGCATCCTCTTGGTATTTATAAACTTTGTATGAAACTTTAAAGTATTTATCTCAAGGCCGTCTGAGTGGTGCACAAGGAGACAATGTTACCATAATATCTCAACAAGGATGTATCGCAGCTCTATCAAATTTTCATCAGATATTGCTAGAAAATGATAAATTGAATATTCACAAAAAAACTTGATGGTGATAGGTTTTGGGAGAGAAGAAAATTAATGTATGTTCTATGGTTGAATTTTTAATCATTGACTGAGAGCGTGAAATGAATCAAGGCAGATTCAGTACAGTACAAAATCAGTGTATTTATGAACATTATAATTTTCTGTTGTCAATAAAAAAAATATAAAAAGAAGCAAATTTCATAAGAGATGCACATTATAAAGGACTATGTTCCTATTGAAAACCAGCTTCCTGTCATTATTTTGAAACTTGTTATAAAACTTTCGAACTATTTATTTGACGCTCTCTGATCATGATTCAGATTCAGATTCTTTTATTTAACAATAAATTCAATACATTTCAATTGTTAGGTAATAATGACAGAAATATATGTAAACAAACGCAAAACAAAAATAGGAGAAATAGTACATTATTACCACAGAGAACAGATAGTCAGGATGACCCAGCTAAGGATGAAAACATCCACTCTCGCATGGGCCACCTAAATAAATTTACTTGGTAAGTTAACACCTTGCTTCAGAACAAAGCACCACATGTGTGTTAGGACAGTTGAACTGACAGACAAAGATAACATAATTACATACAAATATACTTTATGAATCCTCATTACAAACAAAGCAATTTGGAATAGTACAGGTTTCAGAGTATTGGTCAATGTAGAGTCTTTTAACAGATTGAGAGAGAGAGAGAGAGAGAGATAAAGAGAAATGTAAAATGTTACCATAATATCTCAAGAAGGATTCATCACAGATTCATCAAATTTTTGGTGCAGTTACACCGTATCATGACACCTACAAAGTCTCAAAAAAAAAAAAAAAAAAAAAAAAAAAAAAAAAAAAAAAAAACCCACAAATGCAGACTCGGGGAAAAAACGTTGTGGGCGTCCAGGGTAATCCTTATCTGAACGCTATTTTTTTTTTTCTTTTATTATGAGGTGAGCACTAAACACCTATCCCATGCTTTGAAAAGCTGTAAATTCATGGGGCATGTTATCTCTGTTTAGCTCTCATCTATAATTGTTATTCAGAATGTTTTCTGTGGACAAAAGTTAATTGAAGACATGAAAGGAGATAACTTTCTAAATAGTTGGCCACTTTTAGAGGACTAAACCCCAGAATTAATGGGGGTTAATCAAGAATATCTAGAGGCCTTGCTACAGTCATTGTGCAAAAAAAGTCCTTGAAAATAAATGTGCTTGGATTATGGCAAGAATGTGTTCAGTCTTTCGATATAAATGAAGACTCAGCAAGTAATCTAAAAACACTTGGGACACTATTTCTCCAAGCAGTTAGCTCATGCAGATCCACCCATCAGCATGCCAGCACCATGCGTTAGTCCTGGACCACTACTTTAGCTACTATACAGGGAATCATTCTGTCAGCACACCAATACTACCATACAGACATGCATAATAGATTCAAACAACGGGAAAGTTATAATAGGGAACAATGATTTGACCTGATGATCTTGGGTCAGATGAGGAAAAAGTATTGATCTAGACTAAAAGGGTAATGAGAGATATAGTTAAATATCAACAAGTTTTGATGCATAGATTATATGCATGCATTTTTTAGCATATCAGCCATCTTGAAATTTGGTTGGTAACAACTGGTGTTAAGTTTCAAGATTCAAAATCATGACACAATGTTGTTACATGGTTGAAGTATGATATATAACTCTTAGATAATGTTAGTTGGAGAATATTGGTTCTTTATGTAAAATGACATAGTGGCTTGTGGGGGGTGAGGGTGGGGAGTGGCGGTGGGGCAGCCATATTGAGGAAATTGTGGCTATCTTGAATTGTGATAACTACAGTGCTATACATACCTTCATTGCTGCCAGTAACAACCAAAATAAAGGCCAAATTTAAATCAACTATTTTAACGCTAAACATTTATAAGAAACATGGAAAATATAGAGGAATTTTTCAGATATTTTAAATTTTGGTGTCTAATAATATTCAGGTTTAAGGTAAAAGACATGAATATTGTTCCTGGATGACAAAAGGTTAAAATTTGATTCTTAGATCTATTTTATCGAACATTTCGGACACATTATGTAACACAAAATATCATTATGTTTGGAGTTTGGTGGCCATTTTGGAAAATGGCGGCCATTTTGAATCTAACAGGTTGTCAAAGTGCCAACATGGTTTTGTATGTTCTTTAAGGTATAAATAACATTTCTGAATAGGTGGCATAAAATCTTCATCAAAATCCCACGGGACTTAAAATCATGATATATGCTCCCACACTATTAAGTGGTAGGAACTTTTTCCACATGCTGCCCAGGACGAGAATCGAACCCGGGTCGCAGAGGCGAAAGGCTAGCGTCTTACCGCTCAGCCAACCGTGCAGCCAACCGGGCATGCGCGGAGGGAAAAAATCTACCATGCGAAGCCTGGTGTTAAAAAAAATCCCTAACTCGGAAAGCCAGTATTGCGATACCTGTGGTCATATGACGCACATAAAATCACCTGACACTTACTATTTAAACCAAATCACGTCCCACATATAAAAAATTCGTTGACTACGTCTCTTAGTAATCACAGAGGGGAAAAGAAAAGATATGGCATTGCGCGTGGCGATCCTTCTTTGTGCATGTGTGGCAACTCTGGCCATCAGCGTCCCGATTGCAAAACGCTGTGATAGACTTCATGAGGATGCGGGACTGTCCAACAGCTACTGCGAGAACGTAGCGCATGCTATTCACTCGATGACAGTGCAGGGACTGCGTCTTTATAACCCACGGGCTACGAAACAGAATCAGGTGGATCATTTTTTTTAATCTTTTTTCCGGGATTTTTACTCCAAAATTCACACCATATTGTTCTTAATTTACCGCCGTAATTAGTGCGTCCGATTTTTTTTAGATATCACGTTTGTAACATCTATATGGTGTAAAGTGAAATTTGTAAGCTACTTTGCGGTATATTATCAGCACAGTTTGCAGATACAACAGATTCTAATGTAATGCTTCATAGTTATGTAGGGCGTAACAGATAATACAACAGGTGCTAGTACAAAGACAGTTTGCAGGAAAAAGTTCATAGAAATAAGTGAATATGTGTGCTGGCAGATATCCAATTGAGCTCTTTCTTTTCCTATTTTTTTTTTCTTTATTTTTTTTTTCTTTGTACCACATATGTTTATGTACTCATGGTGAACTATACACACACACACACACACACACACACATATATATATATATATATATATATATATATATATATATATATATATATATATATATATATACATATATATATATATATATATATATATATATATATATATATATATGAGTTAACCTGCATGGAGCCAAGTGTGTGAAAAATAGACTTGGCTATTTTTCACACACTTGGCTCCATGCAGGTTAACTCATATATATGATCTTCATCAAAATCCCACGGGACTTAAAATCATGATATATGCTCCCACACTATTAAGTGGTAGGAACTTTTTCCACATGCTGCCCAGGACGAGAATCGAACCCGGGTCGCATGGACCTGCATGGAGCCAAGTGTGTGAAAAATAGACTTGGCTCCAATGAGAATAACGCGAGCCTACCTACACTCCGATATTATGCACCACGAAAAACTATTTTAACATTGAACGACTTAATTTGGGTAAGAAAAGAAAGACAGAGACAATGTCGGTCAATAACAGACATAAGGATAAGCTTCATCATTCATAATCTGATACTTATATACCAGGTAAGCGTGTAAAAACCATATCTATAATGAAATACGTATAAAACAATTTATCAGGAGAAAATAAATACCAGATCTGACACATAAAAATGCTGCTAAGAAGATTAAAACAGCATTGAACGTATCAGACCATGTGGTATAATGGATAGCATGCTGGACATCTAGTATGCACAGCTCTGGTTTCAAACCCTGCACATGTCCCCAATTTTGTTCTTTAAAAAGTGTAGATAAAACTGTCTAAATTCCACTCTGAATTGCTGAGGTCAATGGCCACTCAAATATGTCCGGAGAATTTATTTCAAATACACTCTGGACCAGGCAGGCGCTAAGAAAAAATAGGCTCCGCACAAGACAAAACAAATTAGATTCGGACACGATGCAGATAAACGCGTGCAGTTTTGAATTTTTTCTCTAGTGTTTTTTATTCTGTAACAAGATACAAAGGTGTGATACGCATATCATCCAGCACTCACAGGCAATGGTGTAACGACTCTTTATTACAATCTTGAACTGAATATACGATATTGAGTCAGACTTTCAATTACTGTACTGGAACTGTCACAGTTGTTAAACCTCTGATGTAAATAGTATCAGATATTCAATTAAGTATTCATTGTTTTTTGCGAATATTTTACTGAGACAGATATTTCCTTTTTGAGTTATGTTGTCTCAGTTTGTCACAATTCATTGTCACATTACATTCTATCAATCTAATATCAATTATTTTGTTTTTATAATTTTCCAAATTCGGCCATTCTTTACCATGACAGAGAAATAAGTAATATCTAGCAAGTAGAAAGATAAATGACCAAAATACATTCCTTCCGCTTGGATTCCCAATAAAATTTCAGTTTTGGGAAAGATATTAGTTTTCATTTGTACTTTAGCTCAATTTAGAACCTCCTGCCAAAATAGCTGTGCGACTTCACATTGTAAAAATAATGGATAAATGTTTTCTCTTCTTCATTACATAAGGAACAGACAGGACTCTCTTTAATACCCCAATTAAAAAAATTTGAATTTGTATATATAATTCCATGTACAAATCTGTAATGAAAAGCTCTTATTGTAGCAGAAATTGTACATTTATATATTTGTGTACAAGAGCTTTATCAGTACATTAATTGGTCAAGTCTACATTCCACCTATTAAATACATTTGTTGGTGGTATAAACATCTTTTCAATGAATAAATAAAAGAAGAATCTCGATGCTTTTTCAGCCTTCATCATTTTTTCCACTAAATATACATATGGTTCTAATTTTTTAGTACCAAACCCATGTGATATCATTTTTCATTGTCTTGGCATAGCTACAATTAAACATTGATAAGTACAAATATTGGTTCGTAAATTAGGGTATTTCATACAGAAGGCAGTTTTAGTCATAAAAATTACCATTAACATTAATCAAATCCGTCACCATGTCCATGCCTTCTCTACTCCAGTTTGCACAGAAAACTATTTCATTATCAATTTGAATCCATGAGTTGTAACATGAATATTGGTAAGCAACCTTCTTTTGATTATTTGGCTGAAAATAATTTACCATACACCAAATTTTAATAACTTCTTTCCAAAAGAGAGTTTTTACATTCCTAATTATATCCATATCTTTAAAGTGAATATTAAATTTCCACATATCTCTGAAATGTGGCATTTGGTGCAAAATATTATTTTCCCATTTTCTTACACCACCTTGGCGAAGTAATCTTTTACCCCAACTTAGTTTTAGAGCCTGACTTTTGAGTTGCTATGAATCATTTTCATTTTGAAACCTAAGAAAGGTTTTTTTTTTTTTTTTTTTTTTTTTTTCAGTTCAGCCGATTTGACAGTTCACATTTTCGACTTCTGCTGAACCGAAAGGCAGATCCACTTGAAACTTGGTGGAGATCAATCTTGGACTGGTCTCTACCAACTTTTCAGTCATGTTCCAGTGATTTCTGATTTTTTTTTATTTATTTATTTTTTTTTATTTATTTTTTTTTTTTATTATTTATTTTTTTTTTTTTTGGTGTTCATTTTTTGACAAAATCTTTGAAACTGCCTAGCCAATTGCTGAGAAATTGCATAGGGACACTTGTACATTTTCAACAAATTTTTGTGTGTTTTTGCCAAAACTTGATTAAAATGTAGCTTGCTGAAGAGTCAAATAAAGTGGTTCACTAGGTGGTGATACTCTGGATCTCCGATGTTTAACGAATATTTCAATTCGGATAACTCTCACAAAATTCGTTCACTCCCATCTATTACTATGTAAGTCAATGGGGATGGCAATGTCACTTCCAGTTTAGACTCCTCCGAATTCGTTAGACTGATTTAAACTTGATGGGATGTACTTCAGGGGGATCTCTTCCAATTTTATTCAAATGGTCATATTCTAGGGGTTTTTTTGTAATTTTTCACGCAGCCAATTGGTTTACAATTGCATACGGACATTTCTGAGGACTCATAGACCTTAATTTATTCAACATGCTGTGCTGTGATTTTTTTCTTTTGCTATTTAATTCTTCTCCAAAGTGTCGCTCAAATTGTTCTGAAACGTCCTGGAATTTTAGTTTGTGAGAGGGTAAAACAAAGTTACAAAAAAGTTATTCACCAGGTGGTATACAACTTTTTAATTCGCGTACTTGTCTGTCAATGTATGCATTTCCATTGATAACCATGCAATTCAATGGGGACTACCAGGGGAATTCACATTTTTGACTTGTCCTAAAACGTCCGTCAAAGTTACTTCAGACTTGGTGGGGATGGACTTCTTGGGTGTTTCTCTACCGAGTTTGTTCAAATGGTCATGCTCCAGTGAGATATATATATATATATATATATATATATATATATATATATATATATATATATATATATATATATATATATATATATATATATATATATATATATATATATATATATATATATATATATACATATATATATACCGTAAATTCTCTATTAGAAGACGCACCCCGACTTTGGGACATCTACAAGATTCTGATCTTCGTCATTTTGTTCAGCAAAAAAACCCCAATTGAAGACTCATCCCAGGCTGCTGAGCTAACGTATTCAAAACGAAAAGCTCCCGCCTCAGTTTCATGTGTACGACTCGCGAAGATTTTACACCCTATGACTATTCTACGTTTTTCTTTTCTTTCATTGTCACGTGTTTATACGTCATTTCATGAATATTACAGAAACATGTTCTTACCTTTATTTTGTCTGTGGTATTTATATTAATAAACAGTAGGTATGTTAAGAATGCAACCCTTCTATTATTACTTACCTTATGATGTTTTATGTTCTCGGTATGACCACTCGTACCGAGAAGCTACCATAATAGCTCACCAAGTCATGGTGCAGGGAAAACTCTCTTTTAGAAGACGCACCCTGACTTCACCATCTTCAATTTGGAAAAACATTTATTCTAATACCAGCCGCGGCTTTAGACAATTTACGATATATATATATATATATATATATATATATATATATATATATATATATATATATATATATATATATATATATATATATATATATATATACATATATATACTGTATATATATATATATACAATATATATATATATGTGTGTGTGTGTGTGTGTGTGTGTGTGTGTGTGTGTGTGTGTGTGTGTGTGTGTGTAAAACTGCTTTTCCAATTGGTTCGAACTTGCACACCTCTGGATACCCCAAGACCTGGATGGGACTTTATATTGCTTGAATGTCCAGGCAGGCTGTTCATCCAGCCCTACTATTTACCAATGGTCTATATACAGCCTATTGGCTTGACAGTATAATGCGCTACAGACTACATACCCATCATAACGTGTCATGTTTTCTTTTCCAATGCAGGTACCAACAGTGAACCACAATGTGAGTGCCCCAAATAAGGTGATCCCTTATGCTCCAGATGATCCCACAGGCAGTGACTTCTCTACCCGGGCCATGAACGTCTTTGACAAAGTTATGAGCAACATTGGTAAAGGTAATGATGGTCTCGGTCCATTGTGGTCCCCCATAGAGAGGATAGCCCACAATTTCCACATGTGGGACCTGTGGGTTCGAATACAGGGCGTGTACCAAAACACAGTCATACCATCTCCACCCAGGGATGACACATGCAGTTGCCTTCTGGATACTCACAGCAATGGTGTCTATGCCGCTGTTAAATGGGTTGCAGACCATTACAAGTCAGGCACACCAATCACCCTACTTGATCGTCCAATCTCCAAACTAAGCGATGCAGATACATGGGCCATGTGGAAGGATCGCCTCCTCTACTACTACACCAAGCCTGCTCTGTACGATGCAGCCTTGTACTTGCACTGTGCTACCAAAAACTACTAGGCCCTTCAGAAATCCAGTTCAAAACTAATCTGATGCATGGTTAATTTCACAGGTACTTGGACAGAAGTATACTTTTCAAGAAACTTCAGGCAATTCCCTAAATCATAACAAGGCTCTTCACATGCACTGCATCTAATATGCACAACACAGAAATACATCAAGTCGGCTGCCATGGGTGGATGATAGATTTACATTTCAATACATGTCAACCAGACTGACTGGTGGGGAGCATCGTTATTACAGCCTACCAGCACAAAATGTGAGCTGATACAAGAGATTCTGTAAGCTTCAACAATTTTACGCATACAGATGGTGTATGGCGTGATTTACTTCAGTACGTCTTAGCATTAACATAGCAAAACTTTTTAATAATCTCAATGGCATCATGTACATTGTTTAAGCATAAGCATGTGTATATTACAGCTAATCTGCACATATTACTGCGCTGATATACCAGATTTTGGCAAGGTTAAAAAATGTTCTGTATATGGACACTGCAACATGATGAATATGGATGTGGCTGTAAAATGGGATGTATTTCAGTACATCTTAGTATACACAGTGAAACTTGTTCATAATTTCTTGCAGTCAAATGGCATCATATACATTACTTTTTCTAGGTGAGCACCAAGATTTTAAAATTCACAACCAAAATTCCGATTTTTCTAGATAAGACCTACACAAACTTGAAATCAGTTAGATTTCTGAACAAAAAGTATAGAATTTGGGGAAAACTTTTGCAGGAATTTTCTTTTAATAGCCATTTTGAAGTTCTAATAGCATTTGGCTACTGGTAGTGCTAATATATTTTTGTCTTGGGTGTTTGATTCCATTCATCTTGAATTTCATTTTTCCAATTAAACAAATAAATACAACACATAAATTGTTCACATTTTTATTACCAATAGGCACATCTAATACTTTTGATATACAATTTTTAATGGCCATAATTGAAGACAACTGTGCTGTCTTTTTCCTGTCCAATAATGCTTCAGAGATAAAAAAGAGAAAAAAAAAAGAAGGAAAAAAACCCCGTAACATTTGCGATATGCAATCAACACCGTGTTCTGTTGTTAACTCAATAATCATGTTTCTCGTTCAGTATAATAGCAAACCTAAAGTACATGCGCAGTAGAAATCAAACCATGGTGAACAAAAATGTGTGACACCAACACACAAGTCTAACAGTATCTAGTTTTGGTAAATGTTCCTGTTACCTGTGTCAATATCTACTAAAACTACGAAAACTACCATTGAACTTGCTGAAAAGTAGCTAAATTTCACCCTGAACTTGCCATCACAGTCATGTTGTACTTTTGCTGGTAAATGAAAACTATTGAAAGGCTTTTTTCAACAACACTGAACAATAGTATTCCTAACATTGTCCTCTTACTCTGCATCCGAAATAGAACACAACTACACCACACCTGATCATTTGTATTCAGTTTTACAGCCTTGAGTGTGACAGACGATCATTGTAACTACGCTGAGACAGGTGCTCTGTTTAACCTATACCCCTTCACCGACCAAAACCACCTGTGTAACTGGTGGGTGCATAGGTTACCGTCTGTGTAACTATAGTGGCTGAAGAGGTTACCACCTGTGTAACTGCACTGGATGTGGTTGGTTTTGAAAGTAACAATATTTTCTCTTTGGGTAAAGCAAGGTACTTAATCGAGCATTCCAGACTGGTGGCACCACTGCTGCCTGCCATACAACTGGCTGTGGGCTGCCACCTACTCCTCGATCTTTCACAAAAAAAAAAAAAAAAAAAAAAAAACTGTGGCATAGGGATTACAGGTGGATAGGCAGAACGGGTCTTGTACCTGCTGTGCTCAAAGCATTTGGTATGGTTGGTCTCAGCTTGGGTTTTCATCACATGGGACGTCAGTAGTATAAAAAGACCGTTTCTATCCCACATCTTTGTTTTGATATACAATTGGTGGACCATATGCCACCATGGAACACACACTTCAGAATCAATCACCTTTAACTTTTTATGTGTGAGAGAACTTATGGTGGTTGGAACCAATACATCTTGAAGGAGCGGCTCCTGCGGGTTCTTCGCCTGAACTACGACAGCCAACCTAAAAATTGAAGTTGGACTGACAACGTTATCTGTAATGCTTTTATTGTGTGTGTGTGTGTGGGGGGGGGACTATATAGATATATCAGTAAGTGGGCCCACAAGTAAAGATATCGCCGTTTATCATACATTATATTCATTAAATACTGGGTGTATTTCAAACTTTAAATCTTTAATATCTTCAAAACTATAACAGATAAAATGTAATTCCAATTGCCACTGGTTGAATGTCGTCAAAATGTACACTCAGGTATGCACACAAGTCGAAGGTTTATTAACACAGTGAGCCTTTTTATAATGGGCATCGTTGGGACTGGGAAAAAAGTGCCCAATGTGGGGGGGGGGGACCGTGACCACTCCAGAGAGTGTCAGCGCTTTTATGTATGGATGAGTATGTGCATGTAGAAATAAACACTATTTGTACGTGAATATACTATGTATTCATATTATAATAGGATGGGAAACAACTACCTGTAAAACAGATCTGCCTTTTTTACTTTCACATGAAAGGAACACACACACACACACAGACACACACACACACACGCAAACGCAAGAACCATACTAGACTATCTATAAAGAAAAGATCTTATCTCACTGGTCACTAAAAGTAAAAAACAAAAGCCTTCAACTGCAGGCTTGAGCAAGTCACTTGGAAGATAGTGATCTACACACTAATTGTTCCACACTCCAGTTCTGTGATTATAAAATTCTTTAAGTTTTTTAAAATGGTAATTGGACTGGAAGCCTGTTATCCTTTGATTAGTCAAACGGAATTCATCACCCCTGGACCGCTTATGATGGGCACATCACATTAAAGGCTCTTCCCCAGAAATATTTGATCTCTTGGGATCAAGGGCTTGCTCAGACAACCCTTGGCACAGTGCTTATTCCCGGAATATATATATATATATATATATATATATATATATATATATGAACCTTGCAGCACTGTGATGGGGCCACTCAGCTATTTGGGGCTTTAGAGCTCTGTTCAAACATGAACGGTAAGAAATCCTATCTGTTGTATTGAGAACCTAAGTTATCACATATGTTTTGTGGAGGTATTTGTTTCTTATTTCCTACAAGACCTAAGCCTTTCAATGAGCAGACAGTCAATGGTACAAGGGATAGTAAGTTGCCTGGGAGATAGATTCTGGTGGTGCAAGCTAATTTATTATGCATACAAAATACTAGTAGTTGCATTACAGCACAAAGGTTGATTGAAGTAACCAGCATGTATATGTTGTGGTAGAGGGGGCATACGTATTGTCAGGACATTCTCTGAAATAAACATAAATTGAAATTCCTCAACCTCTGTTTGCATGGCACAGGTACTGCCTGTGACACAAAACCCATACATTGAACTGGGAATGGCACCTGTATCTGGAATTGCTTTGAATATATGGAAGAATTAATCTTTCAATTGAGTTTGCATAATTTGATGACATTAAATCGTTCAAATCAGAGATCAATTTTAGTAATAGGGCTATGATAGTGCAATTGTTTGGATTTTTAGCTATACCAGTCTCCAAGAAAAGCTGCAGACAATATGTACGTGGAAAGAAAGAAATAAAAAAAGAAAGCTGGAATTTTTTTGAGAAAGCAATATATATGTTTGCAAACAGACATAAAAAAAAACGCAGCAAAATATTGATCCCCAATATGCAACAGGACATAAGTATACATAAACAACCACTAAACATAACATCTTATCATAAAGAGGAAAAAAGAGGGGTGTTTTGACCACACCATATAACTTTATAATACGGGAAAGTGTACGAAAGACAGTGCATGCAACAAGTAAATAACAGGAACAAAAAAAAAAACAAATCGAGAGGGCAAGGTCATCTCCGTTCACCACAGGTGCATAGGAGGCCAGCTCTAGTAAAGGCCTCACAAATTCTGGTTTATGCAATGTTCTGCTGCTAGAAAAGACCAAGTTGGTAACTTTACAGCTTTAATGATGCCAAATACCAAGGCATATCAGAAGTCAGGTCCAATGCCCAGCCCTCTGTGAATCCTACATGGAAGCCATATTGTGGGTTGCACACAAATTCATGGGCACACAGGCATGACAGGAGTTTTAATGGGCCACAGCTCCCAAAAGCACCCCAGCCTGTGAATGAGCGGGTACATGCACACAACACAGGCCTCTTATAAGTGTGCATAGACATCTAATATCATCCTGGAGGAAAAATATTCGGCGCAGCACTTCCATTACAAACAGTAGATCCTCCGAATTGGATTTTATAAAGGCGAAACAGTTCTCAAAATCAGAAGATAAAGAGAACGCCAGTGACAGAGACATAGGGAAGAGTATTCTAATACGGAAGAGTTATATACCACAATGTCAGAAAGGTTTGACTCACTGACGTCAGAACATATGAGCCTGATCAAAAGACTGTTCAAGATAGTGCAACCCCTTTCCAGGGCCCTTTGAAGAATATGGAGGATCAGAACAAATAATGGGAACAGGAAATTTTGGAGGTGAAGGTATTTGCATAACACCATGACCAGCATTTGAGAGAGAACATCAGAATTGTTGGGATCGAGAAATCTTCTCTAGAAAACTGCATTGGGGCAGGGACTTCTCGGTGATTTTTCTCGCAATTACGAGAAAAAAACTCGTAATTACCAGAAAAACTCGTAATTTTGAGTGTTAAAAAACTCGTTATTGCAAGAAAAAAAACTCGTAATTGCGAGAAAAGACTCGTAATCGCGATGAAATTCTCGTCATTCTGAGTTCTAAAAACATGTAAATACGAGAAAAAACTCGTAATTACGAGGGTTTTTTCAAATACTTTTGGTGATCTCATTAGGCTTTCGTAAATATATTTCATAAAGACCAAAAAAATTGTTGCATTGATGAAAGTAGAGCAAAATTGTTTACCATGATTGAGTACACATAAGAGGAAGAAATCACTGATTTATTAACACTTGTTGCCTAGGAATAAGGTAAGTGACTGTTTGTTTTGGAGGTTTTCAAAAGGATGCATATAATATTTCAACTTGGGTCCATCATTGCCCAAACAGATAAAACTATTTTATGGATATATAGAAAGCTGTATTAGCAACAATGGTCGGTCGTAAAAGGCTGTAAAACTTGCAACAGGCATTTCGCCAAGGCAACCCCTTGTCACTGTATGTCTTTATGTCCATCGAGATGTTAATATTAGAGGTATTTCAATCGAGTCAGTTGAATACAAATTAATCAAGTATGTAGAAAACACGATATTCTTTCTATTAGGGTCAAAAGACGATGTAAATGAACTTGTTCAGGTACTAAATAAATTCGATTGAATATCTGGGTTAAAAGTTAGTTTCAGCAAAACTAGGTTCTCAGGAAGCCTGAAATGAACAGATTGGAGCCCAAATATTATAGAAGACAGTACTAACAGATAATCCAGTGACAGCATTAGGCATACAAGTATCCTCCACTATCAGCGAAATAGAAAAAAAAATGACTATGCACCCCAATTGTGTAAAGTACAGAATATAGTAAAACTGTGGTCAGTAAGGAAAAATGGCTTATTGGGAAAGGCTTTTATTGTTAAGTCACTGATTATATCCCACCGATCTATATAGCATCGGTCATACCTGATCTCTCAGACCAGTCAAAGAACACCGTTTAAAAAAATTGTTACTTGTGAATTTTAAAAATATATAATATTAAAATACCTGTTTGTGTCATAATATGAAGGAGGTCTTGCAAAACCTATAATTCCATCACAAATTTGCGCAGTGAAATATGCTTTGAGTTTAAAGAGTAGTTACAGACAGCGAGGCAATATGGGAAAACTCCTGCCAGAAAGGAACTTAAAGTTTTTATGGAAATGTAACTTTAGTTTAGAAGATACCCGAATTATGTGTAAAGATATGGGAAACTAAAGTAAATTTTGGTATTACGTTATTCTAAGCTGTGGAAAATACAATTATTGCGTTCCATAAAATAGACATGAAATACAGTCGCAAATTTGACGGTTCAACTCTTACACTAAAATCCAGGAAAAAATTGGGGGGGGGGGGGGGTACATGAACTGACTCCTGAATGGATTGAAAAAAAAAACTAACTTTTCTTACGCATGGATTTATTTTAGAGAATATGATAATCACGTTGATGTCCTTGCATACTATGGTGTCCTGTCTGCAATACCTGATGGATAAAAATATCCTTCAAAATAGCAGAGCAAATGTATCAGAATTGGATAGCAATGCAAATACGATTGTAGATATTGGTACAATTCCGTGATATGTCTATCCTTTACTGTTACAAGTTATGGTAAAATAATCGCCGTTCGTTTCTTTAAATTACATGCATATAGTACTAAGTCAGTATGGAACAAAGTGGTACACGAGTATTAAGATATTTAAGTATGGCTACATTATATACAGACCTGCCATGTGTCCGTATACCTCTTGTAATAAGAAAGTAAGTTCTCTAAGTGCTAATTTGACAGGCTAGAGTAGTTGTGACACTTTCTGTGTAGTGTGCTGCAGCTTGTTTATGTTGCATTATTCTGCAGAGTTGCACCAACAATACTGTTCACCTATTCAGTGGTAGTAACCATGGATGTTCTATAAAACTCAATGCACAACATTCCTATTGGTTTGAATCTTTGCAGGGTATCATCTCATGGAGAATACCTTGCTTATAGAATGTAAATCGATTTGAAGCTTTATCTCCCTAAAAAGAAGATAATACAAAAACTTTCTAAATACTTCAACACATATCCAGTTATTATGGTGATCAGCTGGAATTTAAGGTTCATGAGAGCCTTCGTTTAATAGAAAAAGAACAAAATTCTCTTTCTCGTGATATTTATGAATCTGGTACATTACAAAAGCCCTCTTCCTCCACTACGTATGTCTGAGACAGAGTCTTGCGGATCTCAAATGCAAATGAAAACTAGGAAAGATGATTTGCTGCATAGCAAATCAGTGTGTGTGTCTTCAAAGCATATTGGTATGGTAATGTACAACTATTCCATAACACAGGGGTTGAAGTTGGAATGGCGTCTCTATCTTTTATTGCTTTGAAGCTATTTAAGATTTAAAAAAAATTCTAATGGTGCTATTTAACATAATTTAAATTGCTACAGCTGTTATATTTTTAATTCATTAGGTTCGCAATGGTCAGCAACCCCCTAGAAGAAGCTGGAATGACATCTCTATCTATTACAGTGTTAAAGATATTCAAGATTGAAAATTTCGAATACTGTTAATTAGCATAATTTAAATTGCTACAACTTTTGTCTTAGATTCATAACATGCGCAATAGTCAACAACCCCCTAGTAAAAGTTAAAATGACATCTCTATCTATAATAGTTTTGAAGATATTCAAGTTTTAAAATTTCAAATGCTGCTAATTAGCATAATTTAAATGGCTACAACTTTTGCTTAAGATTCATTACATGCACAATGGTCAATAACCTCCTAGTAGAAGTTGGAATGACATCTCTATCTATTATACTTTTGAAGATATTCAAGATTTAAAATTTCAAATGCCGCTAATTTGCATAATTTTAAACATCTTCATTCCTCTGTATAAAACGGTCAAACTCCTTGTATGGAGGTACAATCATGCCAAGTATGGAGTTTCTATGTATAATAGTGCCCGAGAAAAGTGTCGGACAAATTTGCTGGTAAAGAAGAAAAAGAAAGAAAGAAAGAAAGAAAGAAAGAAAGAAAGAAAGAAAGAAAGAAAGAAAGAAAGAAAGAAAGAAAGAAAGAAAGAAAGAAAGAAAGAACAGAAAAGTGTGTGTTCAACACACACACTTTAACAAGAAATTGTTTGGACCACAATAAATCAATTGAAAGGAATAAAGTTCTCCACTCAGGTGTCAGCCATTGGACAAGTATCACCTAAACATGAAAACATGCTCCGACCTGGCAGCCCCCGGACCAGGTCACATTTGGAAGTGTGCTCGATCAATCGATCGTTGAACAGGTCAGTCAAGTACATCTTACAATTGTAAACACCAAAATAATCTCAATCATAATATCAGCGTGCCAGGTCATTGACACGTTGAAAACAGAACATAACTGCTCATGTCCAGTGAACTTAAGACCTAAAACTTCTTCAACAAGTGCAATTTTGAGGAAGATTATCTGATGATGTTTTTCTCATGTCACAATTTTTGACTTCTCCTACTATCACCTACTGAATTATCTGAGCTCACTCCATTCTCTTCACACTTAGTAGTAGAAATGTACCTTGACTCAATGAACATAAAGTTGCTTCACTCTGGGCAATGCTCTGGTATTTGCTGATTTTTTATTATTTTCAAAAATTACAAAATGTTTTTAGAATTACAATGCACATGTATTGGTGCATGAAAAGCACTTGAAGAAATTTCCCAGTCTGTTAGCTTCATCGCTTTAGCATGATAACCGGCTCTTGTGGGTTACAGGAATTATATTCATATTTTTGTTCCAATTTTAGAATCATAGGTATATATATTTCAAAACATCTTAATGCAGGATGTTTTGAAGTTATACTGTCACTCTGTTCCCAATTTGCCTAGCAACAGATGTGTAACTTGCTAAAACTCGCGATATTAGAAAACCACAAAAGGCTTATGACACACAGGCACTTGCCACGCCATCTGTTTACTCTGCTCTGTCTGTAAGTATTGAAATGTAGGCAGTGTATCTGATAAGACAACTGAATTTGCTGCAGATATTACAACAGTGGTAGCACAAGGACACTTTGCAGGGGAAGGTCAGAGAAATGGGTAGATATGTGTGCACATAAATATACAATTGCATTTACCCGATCTTTCTTGAGTGATATAGATAGATAGACAGACAGATAGATAGATAGATAGATACATAGATAGATAGATAGATAGATAGATAGATAGATAGATAGATAGATAGATAGATAGATAGAATTATTGCTTGCTTGCTTGCTTGCTTGCTTGATTGATTGATTGATTGATTGATTGATTGATTGATTGATTGATTGATTGAGAGACAGAGAGACAGCTAACAAGATTTGCTTTATCCGATCTGCTACATCCCTGGCTGCAAACGCTCAAAGGATACTCAAACTGGGTACCCACTGCTTTTTGTCATTATCGCTCAACGTAATCAGGGTCTGTCAGAGTACTGGATGTAGAGCTTTTATATCTACTTTTCACAGCGTTTCTGCATACATCGTAAAGCACCATGGCGGGGGGTGGGGGTGGGGTCGCATTCCCAGTTTTCTGTGGTAGTTTCTGCCCTTATGTAAAATTGCTTTCTGACATATCCTGATTCGAATGTCTGGACATTTTTCGTGCTGATCTGCCGAGATAGTCAGTTGGACTATGGAAGTATAAGCGATGCTAGGCCCATGGTTGGACACAAGTGATCCTTGGAAGTTGTCTGAAGAAGTCAGTCTGGAAGCCTGCCAAAACTGCAGTCCCTCAAGTTCTCTACATGCGTCAGGAAGTCAACTGCAGCTTAACCTTTGATTAGAAGGCCACTCCGCTAGGATGACCATAAAGGTGCTAGTAATGGGGGGGGGATCAGGTGGATCAAATGAACCACCCTGCTCGACTGAGGAGTTCCACCCCCCCCCCAAAAAAAAGAAAAGAAAAGAAAAGAAACGAGGAAGGAAAGAAAAGGAAAAGAGAGGTAGATAAAAACCATAATCAGGATCAAATATGCTTAGTAGAAATAAAGGAGTTCCGCCGACCCCCATCCACCCCAAAAGTACGCCTAAAAAATAGATAAACAAGGAGTTCCACCCTTAAATGAATATAATGTATTTCGCAAAGGAGTTCCACCCCCTCCCCCCCAAAAAAAGTTACAAACAAGGAGTTCCACGCTTAAAAGTTTAATATTTTTCCACAGAATTCCCCCATAAGAAGGATATAATGTATTTCACAAAGGAGCTTTCTCCCATCCATCCGACCCCCAAAAGATAAAAACAAGTAATTTAACCCTTAAAATCTTACTATTTTTCCAAGGAGGATAGGAGATAATATATTTTGCAAGGGAGTTTCACCCCACCCTACCCCCAAAAGGTGGGGGGGGGAAGGAGTTCCACTCTTAAAAGATCAATATTTTTTCCAATGAGTTCCACCTTAGAAAAGGTTATAATTTAATTTCGCAAAGGAGTCCCACCCTAAAAAGGACATAGTGTATATTGCAAAGAAGTTCCACCCCACTCACATACATTCAAAAAACTAAAACAAGGAGTTCCACCCTTAAAAGGTTAATATTTTTCCGAGGAGTTCCACCTTAAAAAGGGTATAATGTATTTTGCAAAGAAGTTCGATCCCCCAAATATATTTTAAAAAATCAATAAAAATAAAAACCAAGTGTTCCACCCTTAAAAATTTAATATTTTTCCAAAGATTTCCACCCTAAAAAGGGATATAATATATTGCTCAATGGAGTTCCTTATTGTTTTAGAGCTCTACTAGTACTGGGAATTGACTGTATTTATCTTTGAAGGTAACATTGCCGAATGTAATATTACATTATAATGAAAATATGTATATACAAATAGTAGTACCAAATGTGGTTGAATTAGGATGAATTATATGACTGGCAAATCGACGAATGAAAGAGTGCATGGGTATAATAGTTTGCAATGCCACAATATACAATTAGTATTTTACCGAAGTGATACGAGTCACAACATACGATCATTAAGTGGTGATAGGAGACACATTGAAACATACATCAATGTATTGGACGTACTGGTTCTGTCCGTAAGACAGTTTTTGAACCAATTTAAAGGGGTGCCAGTGACACCATGATGATTTGATTTCTGAAAGAGAATATTGTGGTCTAGTGTGTCAAACGCTTTTGACAAATCCAAATAAATACTAATATGTATTTCACCTGAATCGAGGACTTTGTAAATTCGATCTAAGAATTCCAAGGCAGCCGTCTCTGTTGAATGCAACTTTTTATAGCCATGTTGACTTCTGTAAACATAAAATTGGAAGTAAAAAAGTCATATATTTGATGATAAAACACTTTTTTAAATATTTTTAAAGTGCAGGGAGAAGGGAACTAGGCCTAAAGTTATCAATGATTGAAAAGTATTTTTGGAATTTCATAGGAGAGACTTTTGCAAAAGTTAATGTTTGTTCAAATCGATCAGTTAGGTAGCTTGTAAAATGTGGTAGATTTCTCTAGGTTAACTTTGCAGCAAGTTTAG
This sequence comes from Hermodice carunculata, assembly GCA_964020975.1. Lineage (NCBI taxonomy): Eukaryota > Metazoa > Annelida > Polychaeta > Eunicida > Amphinomidae > Hermodice > Hermodice carunculata. Next base: position 87,807,744 of record OZ026612.1, read on the forward strand.
GGCCTACAGTGATTTAAAAAAACATTAAAACGGTCTACAACTTCCTTTATTCGTTAGTTTCGTATATTTAATTTTGAAAATCTTTTTTATTCCTTTTGAAATTGAGTACTGACTTGATAGTATCCCAGGTTTTTCTTATGTCGCTTTTGAACTTTTCAAATTGGCAATAATACTTCTGTTTCAGCTTGCGGGTATTAGTATCAAGAATCCTATTATACACTTCAAGCTTTTGCTTCAGGGTATTGTAAAGTGTTGTATCGTGGGAAGTACTTTTGAGTTTATTATTTAGACAATCAGGGAATTTAAGTGATTTTAGGATACCATTGGTTATCTAGGGGGAACGTTTGTGCTTAGATTTGTTGAATTTAACTGTTTTGACTGGCAGGAATTTTTTTTTTTTGTGATACAAATTATGCGTTCCAGTGTATTATAATTTAGAATTGGGTCACAAGGTAGATCCAGGTCCATTGATTTCATGATATCTGTATTAACTAAACATTGATAAAAATCATGATGAACTGGGCGATATCAAAGGTAAAGTTGGCAATGTATACACACTGTTGACTTCTCTTTAATGACAACTTCATATCGCTGGAGAAAAGTTCCCAGGATTGTAGTGATAGGATTGACTCAATCACAAACGTCTTTTTGCCCAAATTAAGTGACAAAATTTGTTAAATTTCCGCTGCTCTCACTATGAAAATTCCGGATTAGGAGACGCGTGACAGAAAGTGGTCGCTTATTATGCAAGGGATAAAGGGTCCAACCATGGAAAATCAAAATGACACTAAGCAATCGTGCATTTAGCACTCTGACTGTGGACGACGTTTTCTCCATCTAACAATTAGGGAGGGGCGTAAAACGTCATAATTTAATGCAGTCAAATGGCATTACATACATTACTTTATAATAATAATTAATAATTTATTGAACCTCCGCAGGCGGAGAAAGTAAAAACACATGTTAAATACATCGAAATTATATGAATACAAAATGATAATAGTAAAACATAAAATAAAATTGTTGAACTCAATCAGATACTTAAAAGAAATTATACCAATTAAAACGCCTTAGTCAATAGCATGGCCAGTGTATGCTCGTAACCCCACGGTTTTTGGAAGTTTTCGTGAAACAGTAGGTACTTTAGTGAGTCTACTACACCATCTGTGTGCTCACGACATGTAAGTCGGGGCTTGTCTTAATCAAGAAATACTGAAATGGGACATTATACGCCCCGTTCCATTTAACGACTCCTTTAAGTTGCCGGTATGAGTGAACATCCAATCTGGTAGGGGTAATACGTTAAATAATTTGAAGAACAAACCCTCATGCCACACACTGTCAAAACAATTTTCAGCGTAGCTCATAAAATGACACAGAGTATAATTAATATTCAACAGCCACATTGCATTGTACCAATAAAATATAGATAAATAATGCTGCGTTGCGCAGGTGCCGGGGAAGGCCCGGCGCTGCGAGGATGCCATGAAAATATAAGATTATACATATCAAGCTTCATAGACCAAAATATATATCCTCGCAGCGTCAAGCCGTCTGGCGTGCTTCATTATTTTTTATTTTTTATTTTTTTTACCAGTAAAGGAAATAATTACAGCACCCAAATGATTCACTTCTTTATTAGTATTAAGTAGATTCAATACGTTTTGTGTAAAATTTTGAAATTGGTCATGTTTGACACCAAGTATACATTTTTTTTCTATCCAATAATACTTGATATGATACAGATAAGAAAAGAGTGGGAAATTCCCCGTCAATTTTGTGATACAAAATCAACCCTCTTTTCTGTTGTAAACTCACTGATCACGTTCACCATTTAGTATAATAGCTATGTAAGCACTAGCATCAGCCAAATGCTTCTAAAAGTTCAGAACGGCTATTTTAAAGTAGAAAATGGCAACTAAAATTTCCCAAAAACTCTATTGTTTTGTGTAGAAATTTAACAGATTTTATATTAAGTCTGTGTATGTCTTTTCGCAGAAAAACTAGAATTTCGACTCTAATTTTAAAATCCTATAGCTACTCTAGTAATAGAAAACAATGCCAAAGTACATGCATTGCATAAATCAGACCATGGTTGACAAAAATGTGTGGCACAATACACAAGTCTGACGGTATCCAGTCTTGGGGGGGGGGGTCACCTTTTTATATATCTTCTAACACTACTACAGGTTCTGCTGAACTTGCTCAAAACTAGCTAGATTTTAACTCTGAACTTGCCATCACAGTCATGGTGTGCTTTGCTGGTACAATGCAAATAAAAACTATTGAAAAGGCTTTTTAACAATATTGAACAAATGCATTCCTAACATTGTCCTTTTACTCTGCATTAGAACTACAATACAACTGCATGACATCGGTACTGAAAACGGTTAATAGTCAACAACATCCCATAAATATCTACCGTTGATTGCAAATCGATGTGGTGCGCATACAAACAAAATTTATTCAACCAAAATTAATTACTAAACACTCTTGCACTATCACAAATCTTGCTCTTGATACCACAGCCATTCAATGTTAATTTCCATAATTTAGGGTTTACATTAAGTCACGATACATGCAGAACTCTCCCTCTTTATAAGATAATTCACCATGAATATTGTATATTTTTTAGCCAAAACTAATTTGCATATAGAAACAGAGAATTATAAAACATTATGAACCAGAGTTTTCGAATCAAATGAGTCTAATTCAGCCCGAACACGTTTGGAGAGAATGTTCATTTGGATAGGCGAAGGTGTTAAAAGTTACAACAACAACAAAAAAAAAAAAAAAAAAAATGAAAGAAAAAACAAGAAATGAGATGACCTTTTCCGATGACACAAAACAATTTCGAGTGTGAGCTAAGGAAGAACAATTGGAAATGGATATGTAAAATATTCCCTAAGGGTCAAACGTCAGAGCACCCAGAAAAGCCACATGCATATGTACATGGTTTCCTATTTATACATTCAATTGTATGTACACCAACATCAGCCAGGGAAGGTCTTACTTAGCTCGGGTGTATGTGCGTGAGCAAAGACTGATATACCGATAAATGTAATTAGGCACACTTTATATGCATGAAAATTTTCATGTCCCCATGTATTTTGAGGGACTTTGTGAGATTACGAAACATAATTATAACAACAGGTACAGCATGACGTTCTCTTCAATGTCCACTGTGGTGAAATTACAGTGATCATTGCATGCTGTAAAAAAAGGCACGGGTGTCACAAGGGAATGGCAGTATTGGACAGCTGAAAGTTAACATACATGAGGTCTTGTGGAAATCCAGATATGGGAGTTGGTGATGACATGATCTAGTGGAAGTCATAATGTCCCATGTTTTTTTAGGCCAGCCGAGATGGATGACATTAAATTTTAAAAGTTCCCGGAAAATGACAGTGAAAATATTCCGATGGCTTAGTGCCTAGTTTTACTTCATAGCACTTAAATTTTGTCTCCGTGTGTGGGTGAGTGAATTTTTATAAAATCAAGTCAAACAAGATAAAGTCAGATACTTATGACATACAGTATATGATTTTATCACCCTGAATAACGTATGACCTGGTGACCTACTTTTCCAAATGAAACACTTGAAAGTTCAGACTTATCTGGGATCCATTCCTACCAAGCTTAAAGCAAATCTGACCAACAGGTTTTGAGGACCGCATAGCTTTATATATATATATGTGTGTGTGTGTGTGTGTGTGTGTGTGTGTGTGTGTGTGTGTGTGTGTGTGTGTGTGTATCAATGCTAACATGCAAACTGTGCAGATCATTATGTAAATTTATAAAAAATCATGAAAAATCCGAGGTGTTAGCGGCACCGAGATCATACAATATGCATTGGTCGTCATTAGTCCTATCAACCAGGCAGAGCTTGAAAATAAAATGGCAAATGATGTGAGACTAGTTGCACATACAAATTCATTGCACAGGACGGACAGACATCAGGGATCCAATATACAGCATGTTGACCTTGAACAAATTAAGTTTTTAGGGTACCCAAAACTGTTCAATGGTATCAGAGAAGAAAAGTTCGGAAGATTTTAAAAATATATGAATAAAAGCAAGAGAAATACAAAATTCACTGGAGGATGAGCACTTGAAGCCATTTGGTAGGGACCTACAAAGGCGCATATCCACCAAATTTGATTACAATATGACAAATGATTTTCGAGACGAAGTACAAAATTTGACCTGACGTGAGAACACCTAATCCACTCTTATTGCCTGTCGCCGACCTGGAGCTGTGGATCCCCATGGTAGACCAGGGACATTGACTGTGATCGTGAGACTGCATGGAAACAGGGTAACGGATTGTTTGTTCTTGCCACTGCTCCACTGTATTGCCAGAACTTGCGCCAGCCTGTTTTTTGGGCCTCTGCACACGCAGAATCCATTTTTCCCTTTTGCTTCATGTGCCAGCTTGACACACAAGACCACAGTCTGCGATCTATAATGTCTTTAACTTATTTAAACTGTTCAATGCAGGGAAAGACAGTGATTTGATTTCATAAAAATGAACACCTAACAGAAACAAGAGAACTCTGACAATCTTGGGCTCAGGTGACTTTGTAAGCAGGAAAATTGACCGTATAAAGAATATATTCTTGTACACTATGAAAGTGCTGGCTTTAAAACTTTTAAAGTTATTATATGCAAATTAAACACAGAATAATTACTCCGAGACCTTGTCATGAGGATCAAAGTTGTTCATCTTCTAACTTAACCTATACCTGACTAGACATCATAATCTTGTGTAATGTGAAAGTCCGAACTTTAAAACCTTTTGATTTAGCACGCAGAAATGAAATATTCAACAATTGTTCAGTAATCTTGGAAATCAAGTCAAGGTCATCCATCTTGAACAGTTTTCATACAGGCCCACCTAAACTACGTCCCCATCAATTTTGAATTAAATCCAGAAAATTGGGATTTTACCCAAAGAAAAAATATTAATTTTTGCTGTCATTGATCTCAATTTGACCTTCCAGATCACTCAAGATCAAAAGTAACAGTAACAAAAGAAACCCCATATGTAGATTTCTGTACATATCCATATATTTACCTTGCATCTAAGAAGCATCTTTATCTTGATACTCCAACCTCCTTAATACAATGCAATGTTACTTACACCGATGCAAGGACTGTCATCAAAGTTCAAAGTCAGGAAACTCTGTAAATGATAGAAAGGTCCCCACTAAATGAACGAATTTGATTATACCTAGCATAAGGGATGAAACATTTTTGAAGAAAACTGTGCTTTCGCACTGGAAGAGAAGTAAAAAGCAGCTTTAATGTAAGTAAAATCGTCAAAACAAAGTCACAGCAAATTTCACAGGAAGCTAGCACTTTCACATTACAGGCGATAATACTTCTCTATAAGAACGTTAAGTTTGAAGATGGCTTATCGTGACCTGATTTCCAAGGTAATTACAGTAAATTTCAAATCCAAATGATAACTTCGGATTTGTGTACCTAGCAATTTCACATTAAACACGATTATGCTCATCCTCTTCAAACTTGGTAGGGATCTACCTTGGGTTAGTTTCTACCATTTTTTTAAATGGTCGCACTTCATTGATTTTTGATTCGTTATGTTTATTGTTTTTTTTCATTCTTGAACAATCACGTGGTTAATTGCTTTGGAATTGCATACGAACACTTCTGGAGACCCCTAGACTTTATTTTTGTTCAACAGCAGGCTCTACATTTTTTATTCGAATTTGTGTGTAACAAAGCTATATTCATCTTCTTCTCCAAAACTGCCACTCAAATTCTGACGAAACTTGTTGCAAATGTACCTTGTGGAAAGGTCAAATCTGGTTGTTCACTAGGTGCTTCAGATCCCTGATTTTTAGCTTTTTTATTTGTATTTATTTATTTTTAATAATTTGGTACCTGTCATAATAAATTCCTACTTATTTTTTTCCCCCAAAACTGCCAGCCAGATTGTGATAACAGTGGATCCTGGCCCCTTCATGTAAAAATATACACAAAAATGCATGACTCCAGAATTGTGTGAGGGAAGACTGTGATATTACAAACAGTTGATGATATTCTTAAAGAAAGGCGACTTTGATAATATTCCGAAGACCATGGAACCATTTCAGTCTGCGAATGAAAGGTCAGCTGAGCAAAGGACTGTCACACTCCTCTAGTTTTCCATATAACCGTATACCCTCCTTGGTATAACTAGATTGCTTCATGTTGTTATGTCCTCTTCAATCGAACAATGATCGAGGACATAAGTCCATGTCAATATCAAGGTCCTGATCAAATCAATTGTGATACCTGTGGTCATACGACGCCCACAAAAATCACGTGACACCATTGACAGCAAATAACGGCCTATATATAAACAATTCGTTGCATACGTATTTTAATCATTACAAAGGGGAAAAGAAAAAAAATATGGCATTGCGCGCGGCGATCCTTTTTTGTGCCTGTGTAGGAACCCTGGCCATCAATGTGCCCATTGCAAAACGTTGTGACAAACTTCATCGAGATGCTGGACTGTCCGACAACTACAACGAGAACATAGCGCATGCTGTTCACTCGAGGACAGTACAGGGACTGCGTCTTTATAACCCACGAGCTACAGAACAGAATCAGGTGGATCATTTATTATTTTTTCCGGATTTTTACTCCAAAATTCACACTATGAAGTTCTTAATTTACCTCTGCAATAAGTGCGTCCGATCTTTTTTATATTACTTTTGTAACATCTATATGATGTGAAGTGAAATTTGTAAGTTATTTTAGGGTATTTTAAAAGCACTATTTGTCCATGCAACAGATTCTAATATTAGGTTTCAAAGTTATACAGACAGTAACAGATAATACAACGGGTGCTTGTACAAGGACGCTTTGTAGGAAAAAGTTAAGAGAAATGGGTAAATGATTGTGCACGTCGATATCCAATTGCACTCTTTCTTTCTTTTTTTTTTTTTTGTAATAGATATGTTTATGTATCCATGGTTAACACTATATATATATATATATATATACATACATACATACATACATACATACATACATACATACATACATACATACATACATACATACATACATACATACGAGCTAACCTCCACTGAGCCAAATGTGTGTAAAAAATAGACTTGCTTCCAAGGAGAATAATGTAAGCCTACATACACTCCGATATAGTGCACCACGAAAAACTATTTCAACTTTGAACAACTTAATTTGGGTAAGAAAAAAGTCACAGACAACGCCCCCATTCAATGTTGGTCAAAACAGACATAAGGATAAGCTTTATTATTCATAAAGTGATACATGTATACATATTGAACGTGTTAAAACATATCTACAATGAAATACATGTAAAAAAAAATTGACAGAAAAAGATAACTACCGGATTTGATGCTGCTAAGATTAAAACAGCATTGAAGCAGCATTGAAAGTATCAGACCATGTGGTGTAATGAATAGCATGCTGGGCATCTGATACGCACAACTCTGGTTTCAAACGCTGCACATGTCCACAATTTTGTTCTTTAAAAAGTGCAGATGCCAACTGTCTAACTTCCACTCCGAATCATTGAGCCTTTCATATATGTCCGGCGGATTTATTTCAAATATACTCCGGACCAGGCAAGCGCTGTGAAAAAAAAGTAGGCTTCGCCCAAAACAAAACAAGTTAGACTCGGACACGACAATATAGATAGACGAGTGCAGTTTTGAAATGTATTCATCACGATGATTTCATACGGATTAGCCGCCACAGATTCTGTTTTTATTTTTCTGGGTGGTTATGTCCTTGTAGAAAGAAAGCGATCGCCCAACTGGGGTAAGTGCGTAAGAACATTTTCACGTGTTTCTGGAGTTGGTTTTTGAAACCTTCAAGTTTTTTTTTCTTCTTCTTTTTTCGCTCAGCTTTTAGTCAGTTCAGTTATATGCTGGTCAGACGTCGGTCCATAATTCACATTTCCGACTTCTGCAATATCGCAAGACAGATCCACTTAAATTGGCGGTGGTCTATCTTCCACCGTTTTTTCTCAACTGGTCATGCTCCAGTAATTTTTTAGTCTTTTAACGTTTTCTTGGCAAAATCTTCGAAACTTCCCAGCCAACTACTTTGAAATTGCATCGAGACACTTCGATAATTCTTTTTTAATTACAAATTTTGGTGTTCTTGCTATTTTGGACTTCTTCAAAAGCTGTAATCATTCGTTCTAAAACATGATGAAATGTAGCTTGTTGGAAATCAAACAAAGTAGTTCACTAGGTGGTGATAAATTTGGATTCTTGATTTTGTCACAAATTTATCAGCCTACGTTGTAAGTCGATGGGGATTACAATGGCACTTCACAATTTAGACTTCTCCAGATTCGTTAAATAGAAAAAAAACTTCAGACTTGATGGGGATGTACCATAGGTGGATCTCTATGAATTTCATTCAACTGGACATGTTCCCGGTAATTTTTTTTCGATTTTTTTTGGGGGGGGGGGGTACTTTTTCGGTAAAATCGGTAAGAAAGCTTCACCGAAACCACGCAACTGCATACGGACACTCCTTGGGACTCCTAGACCTTAATTTTGTTTTTGCTATTTACTTCTCCGAAAGTGTCGCTCAAATTGTTCTGAAACTTGATCCAAATGTAGTTTAGACGAGGGTAAAACAAAGTTATTTAAAGTGGTATACAACTTTTCAACTCGGGTACTTGTCTGCCAATGAATGCATTTCCATTGATTACCATGCAATTCAATGGGGGCTACGAGGGGAATTCACATTTTTTACTTCTCCAAAACCGTCATTCAAATTCACTTCAAACTTGGTGATGTACTTTGGTTGCTTCTCTACCAAGTTTGTTCAAATTTTCATGCTTCAGTGGTTAATTAAAAAAAAAGGGGGGGATATTGATAAAATCTTCTCCAAAACTGCTTGCCCAATTGCTTCAAAATTACACAGCAGCACTTCTCTGGATACCCCAAGACCTGGATGGGACTTTTTATGGGTTGAATGTCAAGGCCAGCTTAAGACAAGCTGTTCACCCAGCCCTCTTGTTTACCCCTTGATCTATACCCACCCTATTGGCTTGACAGTACTGTGCACTGCAGTCCCATCATAACGTGACATATTTTCTTTTCCAACACAGGTACCAACAGTGAACCACAATGTGAGTGCCTCAAATAAGGTGATCCCTTATGCTCCAGATGATTCCACAGGCAGTGACTTCTCTACCCGGGCCATGAACGTCTTTGATAAAGTTATGAGCAACATTGGTAAAGGCAATGATGGTCTCGGTCCATTGTGGTCCCCTATCGAGAGGGTAGCCCACGATTTCCACATGTGGGACCTGTGGGTTCGAATACAGGGCGTGTACCAAAACACAGTCACACCATCTCCACCCAGTGATGACACATGCAGTTGCCTTCTGGATACTCACAGCAATGGTGTCTATGCCGCTGTTAAATGGGTTGCAGACCATTACAAGTCAGGCACACCAATCACCCTACTTGATCGTCCAATCTCCAAACTAAGCGATGCAGATACATGGGCCATGTGGAAGGATCGCCTCCTCTACTACTACACCAAGCCTGCTCTGTACGATGCAGCCTTGTACTTGCACTGTGCTACCAAAAACTACTAGGCCCTTCAGAAATCCAGTTCTAAGCTAATCTGATCCATGGCTAATTTCACAGGTACTTGGACAGAAGTACGCTTTTCCAGAAACTTCAGGCCATTCCCTGATCATGACGAGTCTCTACATATCTATATGGAATGATAGATTGTTATTCCAATACCTGTCAACCTGACTGACTGGTGGGAAGAATCAGCAGGTTTATTCCAGCTCACACGCACAAAATATGAACGGGTACTTGAGATTTTGGCAACGTTCTACCACTTTATGCATATGGATACTGCTGCATGACGATATTCACTTCAGTACGTCGTAGCATGCACAAAGTAAAACTTGCAATTTTAACATTATACACCTTGTTTATGCATAAGCATGTGTACATATGGCTTATATGTACATATTACTCAGCTGATATGCCAGATATCGACAAGGTTCAAAAATGTTATGCATATGGACACTGCTACATGATGAATATGGATATGGCTGTATGATGCGATGTACTTCAGCACATCTTAATAAAGCTTGTTCATAATGTATTGCAGTCAAATGGCATTATATACATTATTTTTGCCAGGTGAGCACCAGATTTTAAAATCTACAACCAAAATTTTAACTTTTTTAGAAAAGACCAACACAAACTTCGAATCTTAAATTTCAAAACAAAAAACATCTACTTTGGGGGAAATTTTAATAGACATTTGCTACTTTTAAAAGCCATTTTGAAGTTTTGGTAGCATTTGGCTGTTTTGGCTACTAGTGGTGCTAACAACTTTTGGCTGGGGTGTTTGAGTCCATTCATCCTGAACTTGATTTTCTTTAAAAGTAAACAATTAAAAATAATACATAAATTGTTCACATCTTTATTAACAATAGGTACATTTAATACTTTCTATATACATGTACAATTTTGTCATTGCCATAATTAAAGACAAGTATACTGTGTTTTTCCTGTCCAATAATACTTAAGAGATAAAAAGAGTGGGAAATACCCCATAACATTTGCGATATACAATCAACACCATTTTCCATTGTTAACCCCATAATCCTGTTCATAATTCAGTATAATAGCAAAACTAAAGTACATGCATGGTAAAAATCAAACCATGGTGAACAAAAATGTGTGACACCAACACACAAGTCTAACAGTATCTAATCTTGATAAATTTTCCTGTCACCTGTGTAAATATCTACTAAAACTACCACAGCTTCTGCTGCACTTGCAGAAGAGTAGCAAAATTTCACTCTGAACTTGCCATCACAGTCATGTTGTGCTTTTGCTAGTAAATGAAAACTATTGAGAGGCTTTTTTTTAACAACATTGAACAATAGTGTTCCTAACATTATCCTTTTACTCTGCACCAGAAGTAAAATACAACTACATCACATCTGATCATTTGAACTGAAACCAACGAATTGTCTACAACATCCCACAGACAATTTACGGTTGGATGAAAATCAATGTGGTACAAACACATAGCACATTTATTCAAGCAAAACTAAAGTTTACATTTACATAAATCAGGCGTTATGACAAAGCATGACACAACAGATGCAAAACTCTCCCTGTTCTCAAGATAATTCACCCACACATACTATACAATTATTAGCCAAAATTAATATGATCGAATTTGAGAACAGAGAATTATAGAAAAATATGAACCAGTAAGTTGTGAAGCAAATAAGACCGACTCGTGCTGGTTTTTTGAAGAGAATGTGCATGCAGGTCTGATAAAAATGTTGACACATAACAAGAGGGCTGTGTGATCAGCCCATTCTCAGCTGACTTTCACACTCTATTCATACTAAGTCCCACTCTGGTTTAGGGGATGGGGATTTTGGAGGGGAAGCACAAAACGTGACTTTCCATTGCAATCCCTATTGACTTACATGGTAATTAATAGGAATTATCTGGCAGGTAACTAAATAGAAAATTTCATTAAAAATAAGGGATCCAGAGTGTTGCCAGCCAGTGAGCAGTTTTGTTTGACCCTCCCACAACATACATTTACACTGAGTTTTGGAGCAGAGGTTGAAAATATTGAAAACACACAAAAAAAAATGCAGTGCCACCTGCTGCACAAATTAAGGTCTGAGGCCCAAAAAGTGTCCCTATGCAATTTCAAAGTAATTGGCTAAGCTGTTTCAGAGACAATTTGACAAGATTTTGGTGTAAATGAACGAAACAAATTCTTAAAAATTAAAAAAATAACACAACCTGACCACTTGAACAAACTTGGTAGAGACCCATCCAAGGTACATTCTCATGAAATGTGAAGTCAATCTGGCTGATAATTTTGGAGAAAAAGTTGAAAATACAAATTCCTACTGCAATCTCCATTGACCTTCATTGTAACAAACAGGAATGCATGCATTAATTGACAGGTACCCAAATTGAAAATTTGACTAAAAATCAGAGATCCAGAGCATCAACACCTAGTAAACAACTTTGTTTGACACTCCTATAAGCTACATTTCCACCAAGTTTCAAAACAATCCAAGTGACAGTTTTGGAGAAGTCGAAAACTACCCTTTACGCACAAAAATTTGTAAGACAATATAGAAACAAAATACACCACCTCTTGAACAAGGGTCCATGAAGTGTCCTGATGTAATTTCAAAGCAATTGGCTTGGCTGTTTCATGGAATATGTTTAAGGATTTTGCCGCAGAAAAAAAAAAATAATAAAAAAAGAAAAAGAAAACTCAAAAAAATTAATGGAGCATAACCATTTGAACAGCTTGGTAGAGACCCACTCAAGGTACATTCACACAAAGTTTGGAGTAAATCTGATGGATGATTTTGGAGAAGTCAAAAATGTGAATTGTGGACGATGACAGATGCCTAACCACCACACACATCAGCTGACTGACAAGTCAGCGGAGGGGAAAACTAAAAGAAAAAAATTTGTGCCACTTGTTGAACAAAGTAGGGTCCTAGGACTAAGCTTTTAGGCTACTTAAAACCGTCCCTGTGCCATTTCAAAGCAATGGCCAAATAGTTTCAGATAGAAAATATTGTAAGATTTCAAATTAAAAGAATAAAAAAAATCATGAAACATACAAACTAAACTGGACCATAACCATTTCAAGACATTTTGTGCAAACCTACGAAAGGTGTATCTCCACCAAGTTTGATGATTTCACAAATGGTTTTGGAGATAAGACCCAAACTTCGAATTGTGGATGCTGGGGTACTTGGAGGACAGATGACAACTTGAAATATACTCAGCTGTGCTAAAAAAATTCTTATACCCCCCCCCCCCCCCGCCCCCATAAAAACAAGTGAATATATATGTTTTTTTTACTTTCATATTCAAGTAAAATAATTTAATGTTGCTTTTTGCTTGAGAAAATGAAATATTTTTTATTATTTAATGTTATCAGCTCTGTGTAGAAACATTGATACACTCCCCAGTCTTGCCAAACTGTACTAGGAGCTATTTGTAACAACTAGGATCAAGTCTACCAGGTCAATATGTATTTTTTATATTACTACAAATGATATTGTAATGCAAATTTAGGTGTATTGATCAAATAAAATGATTCCTGATTCCTGGATCTGGTGCTGCCACCTAGGCTGCAGCAAGGAACTTGACAGGAAGGAGGGCAGATTCATGTATTAAGCAGTGCCAAATGCGTTTCTTTGATAAAAGTAACAAATTAAGAAATCAAAATGCTTATGAAAAGTTAGTTACTCAGTTTTAAAACATACAAAATGTTTAATATATTTAGAATACTTCATTTGTTTGTTTAAAAATGTGTTACTTCTGGTAAGTAACGTCACTGGTACAAGTGCCTTCATCATGGCTGAGGCATAGTTCCGTTACCTAGCAACAGAGGGGACAAGAGCAAGTCTGCAGTTAACACACTGAAATATGAATACCTCCTATTGTTTTAAGATAAATGAACCTGATCACACATTCTTTGTCATATGGTTCCATGGTCAAAAAACATATATTTTCAGTACTGCTTTGATGCTGGTGGACTTACATATGTACAGTCCCCGATCAGGGACAACTTCAAATTCAGTACTTGTACTGGATAAATTACAATGAACTGGGCCATGTTGATTACGGCATTCACGCATACCAGTCTCCATTGAACCATTCTTTAAATGACCTGGCCGTAACCTGGTCACAAAACATAATACAGTGGAGCTTACAATCAACACACCATACAGGTCTACCTGTATTTCTATTTTTACACATTCCAGAAATTTATATGGTTTTTAGAACTTAGTCTCAAGCTAAAGAGAAGAGCCCTTCACATCATTTAAGTAAAAATTTACATGTAGTTAACTCAGTATGATCAAATTTTCTCCATACAATACCCTTTAGATGGCAGCACCTCCTATTGATTTTCGATTTTGTTCAGAGGTTCTTCATGGTATGCTTTTCCATATATTTATCTGTTCAAAACCCCACTTCATGGGTAAAAATGTCAGACTTTTTTCAATGGGACAACTGAAATAATTTGTAGATCTGTCTCAGCCCTGCAATATATTAAATTTTCCAAACTTCATATCTGTAGAACTTTTATATGATTACCAGAATCTGATATGCCTCCATACATACCTAAAGCCTGAATTAAAATGCTGGTCAGGGTCACATCCAGAAAATCAAGTTTCATCAATACAAACTGCTACAAAGGTAAAGAGAAAAAAAAATCCATCATCCCTCGTAAGTGCAGACAATAGGCTTCCAAAGTATAATGGACACCTTAACTCATTCTATACCAGTCCCTGATTTTTCCATATATTTACCTAGATTTAAGACAACAATTGTATATTTAAGTTCTTCATGAAAAGAGCTTTCGTTACAGTACCAACATGCCTATAGTCTTAAGTCAGTGGTTCTGGCACTGACCAAGGCCTGTGACCATAGAATGAAATGAGTTAATGTAGTTTTTGGTTACCGTCCTGCTGATGCCAAACACCATGATTGACCATGCAACTACGAAAACCTATAACGAAAGCATGAAGAGCAATATTCCGAAAGTGCACACACAGGTTGTATAACTTTGTATGTCCTTGATCTAAATTCAAAATGGAAACCATACCTTCAACCTCTGCCCAAAAAAGTAACACACAACATTTTTGTCTCTACAATTCAATGCTTGGTGTGTGAAACTAGCCCAGCTGGATAAAATGTTCCGATCTCCTGCCTGACAGCTATCAATGTGACAAAGTTTCAACAGTACACCTGGTGAGTATGTTCAATTGAAAATAGCATCATACCTGATGGAAGTCAAGTTTTCTGTTACACCATACTTCCTTACTCCCATACCTCCAGAAGCAACAAAAACCTATGACATTTTCAGTGAAGCTAGTATTTGAAGTTTATCCAGCATCTGAAGGGGAATTACGTTCAGGCATGACATAATATTCACATGAAAATATTTTATGTATCTATATTGCAATATGCTACTCCAAGAAAGATTCTGCCCTGGCCTTTCAATTACTCATGTTTAAATATTGTAACCTTTTACACATTTCTTTCGTCAAATTCATGGAACATTACCATTAGATTCATGATTAGGGCAGTCCCTAAATTTCTGCAATACAGCATTTATGCATTCTATATACCTAAACAGAAAATTACTGATAACATTTTAGATACATGTCGAGCTTCTACAAGTAATTCCAGGAGTGTTTTTAAAGCAGTAAACTCATTTTTAAGAATGTCCTCTCTGACTTATGCACAAGTGTTTTTCTCTCATTTCAAACAAAACAATATTAGAATAAGACAGTGACTCTCCATGACTTTAAATTACAGTGGAATCTCCCAATTGAGCCCTCTCCCTACAGAGACAATTACCTATTTTATGTTCGGAACGAGTGGGACTCGAACCTGCACCCTTTGGCACCAGTCGCCTATGACAACCACAATTTACACCCATTTCTTGGAATTTAATATTTTACACTCCATACTACAATAAGTCTTTCCATCAAGACTTTGATAAAGAGACCACTCCATTATTACACATTTTTACAAGCATCTCATCAAAAAGAGAAATCTACCATGATGAACCACCTACAGGAATCAGCAGTTGTGATGTTTTCAAAAGGGTGGTGTTTCATTAGAGGTATGAATAACATGTAAAGAATAGTACTGCACAAAGTGTCTGAGGAATGTGGTCTTTCAAGGCAGGTGGTATCTTGAAAGGGTGGCCTTTCATGAGAGAGTCCACTATATATCCAAAATAAATTTCTCTATCAAGACTGACCCCATCACACACAAACATCACTCTTCTGCAACCAGCACCCTTATCCAATGTCATTTGTTTGCATCTGATACACTGTACTCTTATTTCAAAACCATCCCCCATATAATTCTTGTACAGTCATGGCTTCATCATGTTGTGACTGCCATTGTGGCACCTGTTTTAAAGATTACCTGGTGTAAGTTGGTGCATTACCCTAAGCAACTTTCTGTTTTTCCCTCTCTGGTACAGTGGGAGTAAAAAAGCATCAGAGTAGCATGCAACTGAATATTGCTTACCACAACAGTAGGCAATACAGCTGCTGACAGCATCAAGGGGCTAGAACACTTCACAACCATGAAATTAGAAGATGTTACTTTTTGTTGAATATTATATGGTGTGTTCTATAATTTTCATTTGAACCCATGAAAACTGAACATTTTATGAAAGAAAACATCTTGATAAATGTAAAACCAGCAGCAGATCTTTTGTAACTATTCAGTCATTAAATCTTAATTAGTTTTTAAATTACAATTAAATATTTCATATTTTGAGTATAAACTAAAAAATAGCTCAAACACATTTCCAGATCAACATCTGGTTTTGATCAAAATAGACCAATCACATTGTTGGCTGCAAAACCATATCTCAAATTTTTCATAAAGAGTTTAATTCAAACTTAAAAGCTTTTTAAATTTTATTTAAAATTTTAAAAATTTCAACAAAATATCAATGATCTATAAAAAAAATTACCTAAGTCCTTTTTAGAAAATCCGAGATAGTTTTTTAAACACAGGTGCTAGCTTTAATTTGGTATTACAAGCTAACTTGTATATTAATCTTTGAACATGCTATTTTTTATTTTATGTACATTTTGCAAATTTTAATTAGAATTAAACTGAAATAATTGTAATGGTTAAATCTGAAATTCAATAGTGAGTTTAAATGTAGATAAATGTTTTCTTTCAGAAAATATATGCTTTTGATCGTCTTGCATGAAAAATGAATGAAATAATTACATATTTCTACATAAAAGTCACAAAGTGTACTAGCCCATTAATGTGTCGCATTACCAGTCCCATGATTAACTTTACATAAAATGTAAATCTGTGTTCATGAATGCCAATATGACTGTTTTGGACATATATATGAAACATTCCTGTTGAGATAATCTGCAATTTTACATAAATTATAGGACAGCTGTAAGTTGCTGATAATGTAAGTATCATCAAAGCTATATAGTACATGCAAAATAACCATACATTATTTTTACATCCAATACAAACATAGAGCACTGTAACACATACTTATTTCACTTCCTTTAAATGTCAGTACAATACATAAACAGATACAGTGGCTGTATTCATAACACAAAATATGTTGCATTTGATCCACCTCAAGATTTCTCTTTTAACCCTGAAGGACCCAATGCCAATATATGAGCATGCAACTCTTTCCCATTGAAAATTACCAGAAACGGTCCAGTGTTGTTAATGACCTCTGCTTCTCCCTAACCCCAACCCCTCCAAGAAGACTCATATGATTGCTTAGTCAACTACTTGAAATCCTCAGAACATTCTAATGCACCCAGAATGAGTAAAGTCCTGCTGCTGACACAGTCCACTGGGGCACAGCTAGACCATGCTCCACAATGATGCTACAGCAGATCAATTTTTTTTTTATATAATATATGTACACATAGAAGATTCCCATATAAAACAGTTGTATATGACATCCATCCAACAACAGTGCACCCTTGGTAAAAAGATGAACTGAACAGGTTTGTCTGTTAAATTTCAGAGATAAGATTTAAGATTCACAATAATCATTACAAAAGTATCTCATATCATCATTACAAAGTATGCATCATTATATACCGTTCTTAGCAATGATGCTGAAAAGTCTTATCTTAAGTCTAAAATGCAGAGACCCAAATGCTCCCCAAATCACTACGCCACACAAACTATCCTGTTTTACCCCCATTCAGCCGACAGTTAAGCACATTACCCATTTGTCTTGGTTCTTTTACACAGCCTCCATTTACTTCCAAAGTTTCTTTTTTATTCAGGGTTCTCTTGTTTTCTGAATTCCATGTCATAATTTATTTCTTGATACTTTCCAATGTTAGTTTAATTTTTGTAGTCTCCAAAATTTCAAACGTTTTGTTGAATTCCAGTTTGAATTATTTATCATTTCCTCAATTGTATTCAGTTTCACAGTCTTGAGAGTGACAGACAACCAGTGTAACTATGCTGAGCCAGCTGCTCTGTTTAACCCATGGCCCTTCACCAACCAAAATCAGCTGCCAGTCAAAATGTCTGGCCCAATCTTTTGGACTAATTTCAACCATTACGAAAAATAAGTTTGATGAAAGTTACAGATGAGACTAATCATGATAACATGCCTCAGGTCAACAGTTTTTTAAGTGTCCAACGCACACACGGAAAACTGTTGACTCAGTCTTAATGCATAGAGGAAAGGGTTAAACAATAAAGTTTATGTTGTACCCTTACCTGTTCCTTGCTACTTTGTATTCATGTAATGGGACTACAAGTCTGCTGCCAATCTGAGCATTGGGTGGAGAGTTTATTCATCAGAATTTATATCTTTGTTGTGTGAAACAGACACCTTGCTGATAGTTGGCACCCCCTCCTGACTAGCCACAAACCACTGGACTGGAGAGCTCTCAACCTCCTGGTCTGAGTCTGCCTCATCAGATGCCATGCCCTCACTGCCAATGCTAGGCCCCTCTTGTTCTCCTGCAAAGTCTGCAATAGGCTCAAAGTTCCACTGAACAGTGTCTGATTCGTTATAAGCTTGCAGTTCTACCTTGGTCTGCATCAGGTCCCTCCCCTCTGCCATGCTATGATAGTCTACAGGAGTGCTTTGTTGTTCTCCTTTGATGTGACAACTCTGGGTGTGTGCACAAAGATCATCCCATGCTGTGAAAACCTCCTCACAAAAAGTACATGGCAATTTGCAAATAGCCTCAGGCACACACTCTTCCACATCCCTTTCCTCTTTCACTGCTGCATGCACTCCCTCTGCAGCAGCTTGTATGCCTGGAGTTATAACCTGGTCAATTTGTTTTGGCTTCAGCTGGATCTGAAATCCAATGTCTGTATCAAAATCTGCTGGCAGGGCAGGCAAGCTGGTTGACACTGATGTCCCAGTGGCACCTGCCATACTAGCAAGTGGCTTAGGCGCTATGGTCGACCCCACTGTTGGTCCTGTTTTTGCTTTAAGAAGCACATACTGTGGCTTTCTTGCAAGTTTTTCAGCTTTACTCTTTTTTGACCTTGGAGGTGGTGCAGAGGTCACCACTTGTGTAACTGCATTGGATGCAGGAGTGACCACCTGTGTAACTGTATTGCGTGCACGGGTTACCACCTGTGTAATTGTAGTGGCTGCAGAGGGAACCAACTGTGTAACTGTTTTGGACATGGTTGGTTTTGAAAGTAACACTATTTTCTCTTTGGTTGAAGACAAGCTACTTAATCGTACATCACAGATTGGTCGCACCACTGCCGGCTGCAACATAACTTGCGGTTGACTG
This sequence comes from Hermodice carunculata, assembly GCA_964020975.1. Classification (NCBI taxonomy): domain Eukaryota; kingdom Metazoa; phylum Annelida; class Polychaeta; order Eunicida; family Amphinomidae; genus Hermodice; species Hermodice carunculata. The sequence continues at coordinate 87,827,116 of OZ026612.1, forward strand.
CCACCTACTCCTCCACCCTTCACAAAAATAAACTGTGGCACAGGCGCTGCAGATGGCTTAGGCAGAATGGGTCTTGTAACTGCTGTGCTCACAGCATTCGGTATGGTTGGTCTCAGATTGGGCTGATTTAGAAGTACTGCCACAGGGACACGCACTTCTTTGCCACTGGATCCTGCAGCTTGAGATTGGTTCTCCGTACCTCCAGACATCTTACTAGCAGCATTCAAACTTTTCATTGCAATATTTTGCAGTTCCAAGGTGGACATGCTTTCAACTTTACTGGAGGGAATCCCCTGCAATCGTGCCAGAGTATTTAGCTGTGCTCGGGTTAAGCTAACTGGCCTGGCAGCCTGAGCTTGGGATACTGCCTGGCTCAATGCACTGTGAATTTGTCCTGCTTTGATATTGGTCTGTTTCACTCCATCTTTGGACCGCAATGTCCCTGACTGTAGTCCCTTAACAATGGCCTCATTCACACTGGTGATACATGTGGTGGATACTGATGTTGTAACAGTGCTAACACTTGCTGCTGATATAGGATTTGTACCACTCTTTGAAGTTGACAAAAGAGCTGTACCATTTTTAGAAGTTGAAACTGTAGTGGTACTACCACTTTCAGAAGCTGATATATTTTCAACTGTGGTTGATGTCGGTTTTGATGCACTTGTCACTTGTGGGATAACTTGCTTAGGACCTAAAACAATAGGTGTACCAGGGGGAATGCAAGAAATCTGTACTGGAGTCTCCCCTGGATGTACGGAGGGCTTTATGAATATTTGTTTGACAAGGGGAGTGGCTACTAAGCCATCACTTGTAACCATGCTGGGCACGTTGACAGCACTTTTTACACTTACATTGCTTATAGATTGTGCCAAAGGAGGGACTGACTTCGCCACACTTGTGCTCTGACAGTCTGTTACAGCGGTACTCGGGCTCGTCTGTGCACACACTTGTATGACAGATGTAGCTGAAACCGTCAACATATCGCTTGAATTGGTGACAGCTGCCTCCGTTTCATTTTTTTCTTTCAAGTTGTCTAACAACTTTCGAACAGTTATATTCCTTTTTGGTGGTGTTGGTGTTTTGCCCTTAGAATATACACTTGTTTCATTGATATGATATGGCAACTTGACACTGAATTGTTTATTTCTCTTTGTGATGCCAGATGCAAACTTGATAGTTTCATTCAGTTTCTTGTGTTCATTTGTGCCTGGGCGGAACATGATTTTCTTTGGATGCTTTTCATCCTTGTGCCTTGCCATGTCAATGTACATGTTAAAGCTCTCTCCACATTCCCAGCATATCATGGGGAATCCCTTTTTATCATGACACTGTCGCTGGTGTTCATTTAGTGCCCTACGAGTATAGAACGACCGACCACACTCAAAACATGAGAACACTTTTGAAGAGTTCTTCTTTAAACACTCCAGCTTATGTCGACTCAACTGCTCTCTAGAAAACACTTCAACTCCACAATCTAAACAAAACTCTGGATCTGATCGCCTGAATTTTTTGCGGGTAGGAAAGTCTGGGCCACCATCTTCATCAACTGGTATACACTCTCCTCTACGCTTATGGTTGTACAAATCCAGAGTCTTGGGAAATATTTTGCAGCATAGTGAACATCTGAACTTTCTTATGAACTTTTCACATTTAGTGCGATGGTTACGAAGAGCTTTCTTAGTATGAAAACCAACTTCATCACAATCTGGACAAGAATATCCCACTGCCTTGGCAGTGTTCCTGTCTTTTAAGCCAGAACTGCCAGCATCGTCTGTGTCACCCTTCTCAAGTGTGCTATCTTCCTCTCCAACATCATCTGCACTTTCATCATCACTTGCTTCCTTTTCCACAGTTTCATTATCATTTTTATTATCTACTCTTGCATCGTGACTTATTTGTTTTGTTATGCAATTGCCTTCTATCCTCTTTTCAAAGTTATCTTTGAGCACCGTGTTCTTAGAAATTACAGAATGAGTTTTTACCTGGTGTGCCCTCAAGTCCTCCCTGCAGTAGAAAGACTTCCCTTCACACTGAAAGCATGCAAACACCTTCGTTTTGCCTACTGCTACACAATTTTGCTTATGGCGATACATTGCATCTGCAGTAGGAAATTGTGCCCCACAGTCTAGGCAGGATCTCTTACTGCAATTTGAGGTCATCCGTTCCACAATTGCCTTTTTATCTTGTGCATTTTTGACCATTGTTTGTGCAGTAATCAAGTTTACAGTAAGTAATGTCTCTGCAGCATTACCTTTATCTGGAGAACCATACGCCTGATTGTCATTGCTATTACCTGTGTTAGAATCTCTACTTGAAGGAAGCATACTGTCCCCTTCATTTTCTGACATAACATCATTTGATGCTAAATTAACATCGCCATGAAAGTGTTTTCCATGTTCATAATATTTGTGTGTCTGCAACTCCAGGGCTGTGTAAAATGATCTGCCGGTGCAATCATAGCAAGCAAAAACTTTAGTCTTTCCACGTTCTTTGCATTTTGCTTTGTGATTATACAGCTCTGCCCAGGATTGTACTCGCATACCGCAGTCCATGCAAGTGCTTGCTACTCCTTTTGTGTTCTTCAAATTCTCCATCATTTTAATCATTCTTGGGTCATCACTCAAAGTTGTCTTATGGCTATCCTTTCTTGCCCTTTTACCAAATCTTCTTGGGTTAATTTTGGCTGGGTTAATGGCTGCTGATGTTCTTGCTCCTTCACCAACTTCACCTTCCTCAATACTTTCCATTTTAATGGCAACCTCTGGATTATTCTTCTTGGCAGCTTCACAAATTTTTCTGTGGTCTGCCAACTCACTGTTGGTCAAAAACCTGAGCCCACATTCCCAACATATGGAGTGTTCACCAGTTGATTCCATGGCATTCTCGCTCCCTGGAGCTTCGTCACCTTCAGCAACAAAACTGGTAAGCCCATCTCCATACATTTCAGTATTCTTCTGCATGATCTTATACATAATTGCCTCTTTTACCATCTGATTAACTGATTTGCAAGGTGCTTCTCCAGGGGTACGTTCATGATTACCCACACTGTCACTTACAGCACCCAGATTTTCTTCCAGGGATTCTATAACTAACTGCAAGTCAGCATCAACCTCCTCCTTGATCTCTATTCCTTCAAGATCACCAAAGTCATTCATGCTGTTACCACCATTAAGTGACTGCTCTTGCAGGACTGATTCTGCATCAACATCTGCAGCGATTGATTGTTCCTCCATTATGCCACAGGATGCAGCATCCATCTTCCTATTCTGTATGTGTTGGCCAGCACCCAGTTCCTAAAAAGGATTTTTAAAAATCTTAAATTATCAGCAGTAGAATTTGTCTTTACATTGTTATAAAACAAAGTCCAAATCTCTAGAGAATGTCTAAGAGCATAATTATAATATTCTTTTAAACAATGCTTCTATTGCTCCAACCAACAGCTTCTTCGTCTGAGATTTCACTTAAGACTACTGTCAATTTTGTTTTGCCTTTAGGGCTTTTTGCAGTAACTGGACTTCCCAATTTGTCCTAATTTTAACAAATTCTTTAAAATCCAAACCAAATAACAGCACCACCATGTTGTGAAGAAATCATCTGAAATCAAGTCAAGTTATTTCCCACCAAGTTTGAAGACAAATACAAATATCCAGTGTGGCAGTTCTCAAGAAGTTTAACAAGAGGCCCATGGGCCTACTGCTATGCTGGCACTGTGGCTATATTGCACTCGTATCTTCATTTCAAAGTTGCAAGTTCTCAAGTGGCTTCTCAACATATAAAGCTTATGTACATTTAGAGGGTAAACTGTTCACCAGATAGAACTTCACTCCATATGTAATCATAGCTTATTTGTGCAATTCCTGTGACGACACTGTTGCATGTGCAAAGACAGCAATCAGTGAGTCCTTCTTTTTATGTCACCAGTGACCTTGGGGCAGAAGATCAAGGTCACCCAGATTATGTAATACAAGAGGACCATGGGCTTGGTGATGTCCTGACATTGCCATTGATGTCCAAACTACCCCCTGCCATTACAAATCACCCACTTCAACTTTACAGGCATGGTGACCTCACAAGAATAGGTCAATGTCACTGATATCAAATAACATTTTAGCATTGGGCATGGTCTATATATCCTATAAATATGGCAAGTCTAATCCAATTTCTTTTTCAACTATTAAATTTTATATCTTAAAGCACACTTTGACTCATAATTTCTGTCAAATTACAGGTGGTGCCACTAGTATCATTAGCAAGTTAGATTTTAACCCCCCCCCCACAATCCCACCCAATTCCATGACGATCCCCCAAATATTAAAGATACTAGAGTGTTCACAAGATTTTCACATTTTGACCCCTATATTGCTTAATATTGTCAATAGCACCACCATCATCAAAAAGGACGTAGATTTTCATGCACCCTATAAGTCCTGAAAGTTATATTGGGCTGACTTGAAAACTGTAGAGGGTACTGGGGTCACAAAATTTTCACATTTTGACCCTTAAATTACATAATACTATAGGTGGCACGACCAACATTGATGTCAAACAAGATTTTGATCCACTTCATAACCTCTAAATGTTATAAGGGCCTAACTCAAAAATTGTGGGGTGCAAAGCATTCACGAGATCACCCCTATATTGAAACTGGCCATTTGACATTGACCTTCAACTCGGATTAACAAATTGTTATGTTCAAAATATGCGCCCCATATCCAGCTTTCCATACATGGTCTGTTTGTTCAAATCAGGTAATATCTTTTTGACCAGTGCCAAACAGTGAACTGTGGACGATGGATGCCACCACCACATAAGCTCAACTGCAGTAAAAAGGTAATTTCCATGTTTGTACAGTGGTCCCTGCTTTTGTGCTTTTTAAGACTTCACCTAATGCCCGACAAAAGTGGTCACATGACATGTGGTTTTTACCTGCGGGTAAATCAACAAATATAATAACAGTTCAGTGTCTTTTTAAGGGCAGTCTGATGGGGTCTGTCATGAGAGGTGATCTTCAGGGAAGGTACCACTGCACCGATATTATTGAATAAAACTGCTTTTTATATTGAATGTGTGTATGTATATATACACACATGTATACATAAATAATCTGCCATTAGCTGGTTAGCCATAGGCTAATGTTTCTTGAGTTTGGCTCACAAAATACATAAAAATGGCTAAAACACTTCATGCATCAAAATAACATGCTTCAAGTGGCACCTGAAAAGTTAATATTTGGCATATGTTACTGGCACTCAAGAAATACATTAAAATGGCTAAAACACTTCATGTATCAACAATAACATGCTTTAAGTTGCACCAGAAAAGTTCATCTTTGGCATATATTACTGGCATAATGCTGGTTTCCCCAATAGCTGCCAAGAATGTCCTATTACAGCGAAACCTCATTATAAGAACACTCAAATGTCCCGACATATTCACTTATTGACGGAAGCTTTGTGTGACTATTATTTGATTCATTTATCTGACATATTCAGCTACCTTACATCTTCTAAGGGAAAAATGGTGTCATTATAATGAGTTTTCACTCTCACAAAAAACAAAAATTGTTTGGACAGATAACTAGTCACTGTTACCCTTGCTTGGTCCTTGCTAATAAATAGTGGAATTTCCCTATTGAGACCAACTATGGGCCTGAAAAATCTGGTTCTAATAGGGGAGTGATCTTAATGGGATATAATTTAGGTAAGGATGAAGAAAAACAGGTTTGTAAATTGGTGGTCTTTATGGAGGTGGTCTTAATTGGAGATTCTACTGTATACATATATATCTGCAGGTGCAGATATTAAAGGGAATGACAGTTCAGTGTCTTAAAAGGGCAGTCTAATGGGGTCTCTCATGAGAGGTGGTCTTCAGAGTGGGTACCACTGTACCAATATCATTGAATGATCCTGGACTTTTTTTATAGTGAGCGGAGCGAGCTCTATGTATAACACATTAAATTTTTCAAAAAGTAAGGTAATTCATCGATGCAAACCTACAGTTTATACAACTTGAAAAATGTGGTCACATCAAAATTATCAACATTCAGTAGCTTCCCAGCGCAGTGTTTGGGAGCCCATTCACGTGGATCATTGATTCACATGAAGTTCTCTTATTCGCTGTATTTGGCATCGCTAGTTTTCCCAGATTTAACATCATTTGGGTAAATTTATGTTCATCCGAGGTCACAATTTTCTAATTATCACCATTTTTTTTCCATGAAATTTAAAACTTCCAGTTAGCCTAGTAACAACTGCGCATAACAGAAGTTTCTGAATAGGGGTGGCTTTTTGCATGTAGATCATGATGTCAAGGCCCCCTAAGGGCATGATGCCATTGAACATTCAGATTTGGTGTTGTCACGCAAGATTCCAAAAATCACTCTTTGTACCCACTATGTCTCAGCCACAGGTGACGACACTATTTCAATGGGGATACAGAGAACTTGGGTACAGTACTTAAATTTGTCAAACAGCGAAAGAAAGGCTATGCAACGGACCCATTCGTTCAGCAAGGTACTACGGCCTCTCCCTTCTAGACTGGTTTAGTAAATAGCCGCTAGAGGGACCTAGCGACCAGGTGCTAGTGCCTGATCAACCAACATTATTGTCAATACTTTGTAATGCTGACGTTCGCATCTTAGGCTATGCAGGGATGTGGAAGGCCCACATCCCTGGGCTACGCCTATGACATATTTAGTATAAATGCTCCACTCACTACCAAGTTGAACCTACTTCCATATTATTGAATATATATATCCAGTACTTATAGCTGTAATAAAAAAGATGAAAATACAGACAACGAAATAATGCAGACCATATCCACCCAGTAGAAATCCATATCCTACTGGTAAAGCTTGGACACCTCTTTCTTTCCTTATTTGGACGATTCTCTGGGTCAATGTGCAAGGCAAGTGGTAGAAGAGCTTTTTCATTGCCTGAATATCTGGCACAGCAGTGCATCCAGCTCTGACTCCACTGTTGCACCACCACAAATTCAAGCTGGAGAAGTAATCGGTTAATATGCACAAGATATAGTGCAGAAAGCCAGCGTGTGCTTGCTTTGCTTAACACAATGCAAACACATCACAATATAACAGGTTTCACTGCTCAATTTTAATTGAACTACAGTGCAGCTTCAATTACTGGATAAATGTAAAATCATTTGTGGAGAGACCTGACCAGATCTCTCCTCATCCATCGTGTGGCCTTACAGTGATCCAGTTGATCAGGTATGACTGGGGCTTTTTGAGCAGTGGGATCATCAATACTGATTTCTTATTATATATCCCTACAATCTTTTTCCAGAATGTGTCCCTATGTCAGAAAATAAAAACTGGTGAACACATAAAAAGGTAGGAGTCACACACCTACCCTGAACTTGAAACCATGCCCATTATGTTGCCTCGTTTTTGTTCATGTGCAACAAATGTATGAGGTCTGGGTGCTGCTGCGCATTAGGATGGATCTTCCAAGATTTTGTTGCGCTATGTTCTACGATGTAAACATTTTTTGACACACCAAAATTCTGATTTCTCGTCATATTTTTACGAATGCGGTCTCATATGGGCCCCAAATTTTAAAATTCAGTCAATAAAATTACACCTTTAACTTGCATTACTACATGTTTTGCAAGGTAACACTCATGTATGTGGTTTAGATTTTGTTCAATCTGGTTCATTCATTAAGAATTTCTTAATTTCATTCCCCATATGTTTGTGTGATTTTACAACAAAAAGGGGGGGGGGGTACACTTTGTGACCCTGAGGATCTTCCAGCTGGCGTGACACTGATAAGCAATAAGCTAGGTCTTCACCAGGGCACATTTTAAGAAAAATAATACCACTGATTAAGAATATTTTAAACCAATGTGGCAAGGAGGCATGACTGAAAACTAGTTCTTCCTCCATGCTGCCATAAGTTTTCTGGCGACACCCAAAGTAGCAACCACCCTACTGGGTCAGCCGCCACTGCCCCCTCTTTTTTTCTCCTGGAACTATTTACATCTCACGTGAAATTATGCAACATGGCAACAATCGCCAGACACCCTGTTCACCAAGGACCAAACAATCACATAGGCCGCCCAAAGTTCAGATATGTGAGTTTTGTTTTCGCCTTACACTGGGCCAAACATCTGGCTTTGTTCTTTCGTTTTTTACTTGTGACTTTGTGTATCGCCATCATGTTTCTGCGCTGACCCACTTTGCCGCACACTGACTATTGGTCAGGTCAGTAGGTGGTGCTGGGTGTTCATTCATCGGCCGTCAGGCGGCATCTTGTTTTACTGTTTTTTTTTCCCTCCCATCTTAATCCATCACTCCATTACATTCAGATGAATATTAACACTGATGTTTGCAAAGACCGAAGCTCATGGAATAGATGACGATCATAACGCACCTGACACATGTATTACTGTAAACAAACATAAATTACATTGTATCGAATCCACGCTCATTTCGCGCATGAGCACAACGAATCGTCAGCTGAAGTACTTGAATGCATGATACAGTGTGTACGGTATTCATATATATTGCCAAAAACATGCACGTTGTTTACCTGTTCCGCCAAAAAAACGTATCGAATGTCTCATATCAGGTGCTTCTTTTTTTGTTGGCGGCATTTATCATGCTGGACAGCATAAATATCGCTGCTCGATTCCGCCAACCACTGCTGTATGCTGGGAAATAGCTCGGTGTAACAGAATTATGAACCACACGTGTTTTCACAACATTAGTGTCCTCTAGCGGCAAATTATTTTCACTGCCTGAGGGGATCTCAGTGGCACAGACAGAGTTTCATAGTGTGGCACAATGTCTTTGTTGGATACATTTAGAAAAAAATACATTCATAAATGAAGCGATTTATCGAGATATACTTTGATCAGATATTTTGGCATTTTTCTAGCAGCTTTATCATATGATAATTATGTAGGCCTACGCTCAGCCATGGAGGAATAAACAAGTTTATTCCTCCATGGCTCGGGCTATTGCCTGCTGCACCAGTAGTGTGGGAGCCAAAGGGATCGATTTTGATTTTCATGTTCCTTTTTCGACACATGCTTTCTGTTGATGATGTTCTCGTTTGCCTGGAATTTTTTAATAAATAGCTGTTTGTTGTGTTGAATCAGCTCTCTAATATGGACTTTTAGTCTGAAATAAGCTGTCTTATCTTTTGATTTGGCGGCTAAAAGTTTGGATTACGAGGTTCTTATGGTTCTTCCTTTTTAGTTTTCTGCAGGAAGCTACAAATAGATTGTCTAACATTGGTTGAGCGACACGTCACTTGGGTGATTTGATATCAAACATGGTCTGTGTTAATTACCAAAAGCAGACATAATAGCGATAAGCACAATAATACAACACAGAATAATACAATTTAATCCCAAAAAGTCAAAATGTTCTGCAATTCAGCCATTTCATCAAACCCAGGAATCCATGAACCAAGTTCTATTCTCTCCACGCCTGCCCCTGTCACTGTCTTCCTCGGAAATATAAATACAGAAGCATTGCAGATTGATTTATATACTTATACTTGCAACAAAACACGTTCAACAAAGTTTCAAGGGAAAAGGCCATACCTGTATAAGATGGTGAAATTTACCAATGGGCACATTTATTTCAATGTACATTCTAGAGTTTATTCTATGCTTAAAGCTTGGATAAATTCTCCCATATATTTCTGCCTTGGCAAGAATGTAGGTCTCCAAGGGTTAAGTTTGGTCTTTATCTTTGAATTCCTAAGTGGGTCACATAGATGCAAGCATGGGGACGGGTGTCCACTGAGGGTAGGGCATGCGGAGGCTGAGGTGGGACTGATTTTGGGGACGCTAACGTCACTGCACATAATTCAAAGAAATTTAGACATGATTGAGATGGGCTAAATTTTAGGTGCAATTGCTTCCGATTGGGGCATTCCGTAATGATTGGTAAGTACTTAAACTTAAAAAAAAACCAGATATTATTTTCCTCTCTCCAAAATGACCAACAGGAAATTAAATGAAAAGATTTCAAGATTAGCCCACATCTTTTGTAACCGCCTTAAATATTGAGAAATGCACATGTTACATTAGTTGCACTGCAGCCTCCAAAAGAGAACAATTTAACACTCATAACATCTGGTAAGTGGTCTGGGAAACCAGCATTATAGGGCAACACGGGGAATATGGGCATAGGGGTAATATGAGTACCCCCACCTTACAAGAAAAAAAAAGGTACACTTTGAAATTACATAGATGTATTATTGTAGACATAATGTGACCAAAGTTGCATAAAAAACATATTTGTCAGGTGGCACTTTAAGGTTTCTATATGGCAAACCAGTAAAAAATTTGGGGTGTTAACTCAGAAATTTCTTTCCTATTTAGACAGCACATAGAAGTGGCAATACAAGTTTCAATGCAAAAGGCATGTGACCAATATGTGAAGCACCTTCTGTATTTTGTTCTCTGAATGGATCAATTAGTTGCCAATTATCTGTCAGAAACTTTGGAGCTAAAGATAAGTATCTACTGATATACGGGCCTATGAGCACCTGGGTGCCCATTATTAGCCTCTGTATAAACTAATGGCAGGTATTTGCTATTCTCATATTACCCTCTCTGTGGGGCAATATGAGCACCTTTGTGTCAATACTTTATGAGATTTTTGTATTTTCATTTAACCTGATACATGTACAATTCTACAGACAATTTAATGAAGGGCAAAATTTGAAGTTGGTGATTACTCCCTCAAGTCCTTTGAGTAAAAACCTGCGTACTTTTATTAAATCCCACTTAGAATAGCAATGCTCATATTACCTTCACTTTAAAATGTGGGGGAAATATGGCCAGGTTTGTAATTTTCGCTTTTGTAGAAAAATGTGAAATATATCTGACCGGTGGCCCATATTCTTTAAGTCTTTGCTGCCAAAGGAATTTAATCTGTAAGGATGCACGTTTTGCTTTCCAAGAGAAATTCGGGGGGGGGGGGGCATATTGCCCCATGTTACCCTATACTATTTGTGTGGAATCTTGTACACGTAGACGCTAAGCTAAAAAGTGTCACGGTGACAAATATAGTGACGCGTATTTGCTTCTATCGATATTTATCTATTCGGTCTTGATTGTTTTGTGAAATTATCTACATTTTGGGTTTAATTTGCACTTTGTGATTTATAACTCATGTCCTCTGTGCTGTTGCTTCTAATTCCGTTACCCTGTTTATGTATAAGTCATAAATACTTGATACTAAATCCAGATCAAGTGAAGAATTTAGAATATATCAGCCAGAAGTCCGACCTATAAAATGCCTACAATTGTATAATTGTTTACGTTTAGATGCAAGCCAATTAAATTCTTACTTGAACAAAATTGGTGTGAAGAACACAGCAACATGCTCTTGTGACTTAGCTTCTAAAGACACATGGTATTATTTCTTATCTTGTCTGTTTTGTACAGTTCCTATAGGTCAAAATTACATACCGAAATTGTTCGCTATGCCCCCATTTTACCCTACAAACTGTATTATATGGTTCTACAAACTAAACTTTCTTAATATGAAAACTTGACGATTTTTTTAGCAGTTCAGGATTTCGTTGTGGAAAGTGAACGCTTCAAACCAACAGGTGGTGGTTAAGATGTAGTCTACATAAGACAAACTCGATATCTGAAACTGGTATACAACTTGCTTTTCATTATATATATTTACACTATTTTGTTAGGAGTCATAGATACGACATGAATTTCCAAGTTTGGTCCATAAGTACTCAGTATCTTGGTAAGCATACCTGGTACTATTGCTGCTCTGTGTTGTCTTTCTGTTTGTTTTCTGTTATTTGTTTCTGTGCCCCTAATTTCATCTTGAGTTATACTAAATATAAGTCACGAGAACATATAGTTAAAAGTAGACTAGAGATGACCAAAAACTTTACATGTACAGTACATTGTTCATAAACGCAAAACAAGTACATTTAAATAAATAAATAAATAAATAAATAAATAAATAAATAAATAAATAAATAAATAAATAAATAAATAAATAAATAAATAAATAAATAAATAAATAAATAAATAAATAAATAAATAAATAGATAAATAAATAAATAATAACTGGGAAATATGTTTAGAGATTATATTCCTAGAATTCTGGAGATGATCGTTTGTTTTCAGTGAAGAGGAACCAAAGCGTGCTGGGCTGTTAGACTGAGAATTTTAATTATTTATTTTATTCTGTTGGGAATTATTGTTCAGTTTTAGGCTGTGCAAAGGTCACAGCCACAACCTGGACCGTTCCATGAGCTTATGGCTGCCTTGAACTCATATAAGGTGTCCAAGGCTTTGGTTTTCTTGGGTAGGTCATTCCACAATTTGGAAATGAAGACTCTCAGTGAGTGTTTCCCATACTTCACCCGTTTGCACGCTTGATGGTCTAAATCAAAACGCTGACGTGTACCATATCCAATACATCTCCGTTTTATCAAATTAATCTAAATATTTCGTTGCTAGGTTGTGTTGAATTTTTAAAAACTTCATTCAAAGTAAGGCGTAACCTGTCAACCTCTATGGTGGGTAGTTTCACAGTCCTCAACATTTGTTTATATGTTGAATGATTGTCATTTAGTTAAATCTCAAAGCACGCTCAAGGAGTGCTTCAATTTGTCTGCAGTTTTCACGTGATTAAAAAATGGTACACACCTGAGCAGTACCTAAAATTTGCTGGAATGAATGATTTTCCTATTTGAAGTTTAGAGGCTGTGTCTAGAGCTTGCTTAAAAGCTCATAAAGACATTAATTTAACAGGAAGCTTTCTTGTCTAAATCTGCGATATGTTCGTCAAAATTTAAATCTTTGTGGTTAAACCCAGTAATTTTACATTGTCTTCTGAATTTACAACAGTGTCTCGTACGATTTTATGGGGAATCATTTTCAGCATTTAAATACATCAACCTGGATTTATTGCCATTGGCTTGCGTGAAATTTTTTTCGAACCACACTACAGTGGCCCCTGTCCTGAGAGATCACTCCAATGAGAGACCACCTGCCTTGCAAGACCACCTTTTCAGCATACTTTGCTCAGTACTTTTTTGTTACTTATACCCTATGCGAAACCACCTGTCTTGAGAGCCCACAATTTGATCATCCGTTGGGGCGGTCTTTCAACACGGTTTTTACTGTATTAAAATCTCCACCTCCATCCGTAAGTAGTGCTTTACTTCAAGGATGGTATTACCATGTATCGTGAGTGTATTGTGGTCCTCAAAATTTGACAAAAGTGCTTTTTCGGGGAAACCAAATAGATACTGGAATGAACGTTTTGAAAATTATGCAAATAAGAGCCATTTGACAAAAATTTAAATCTTGAATATTTGCAAAAGAATTATAGGTAGATGTGCCATTCTAACTCCAATTCATAAGTCGGTGCTGTAGGCGCATCCAATAAACCACCAACAAAAATTGTAGAATTTGTACTTATATAAGTTAGGGACACTTGAACAGTTTAAATGTTCAATATTTTCAAAAGTATTCTGGGTAGACATGCCTTTCCAACTTCAATTTATTAGCTTGTACTGTAGGCGCATTCAATGAACTACAAACAAAAGCAGTAGAATTGTAATTTATGCTAATCAAGGGCACTTGAAAAGTTTAAATGTTGAATATCTTTAAAAATACTATAGGCAGAGGTGTCATTTCAACTTCAATGCATAGGTTTGTGCTGTAAGTGCATCCAGTCAACCATGAACACAAGTTGTAGAATTTTGACTTGTATCTGATAGGGGGACTTGAGAAATTTAGATGTTGAATATCTATCTGCCTTCAAAACTATTATGCATAGATGTGCCGTTCTGATTTCGCAGGTTTGTCCATGATCAATTTTGTCCTGAGCTAAGCTCTCAGATGCCACGAAAGCTAGAATATCTGAAAAGCGAGCGGCCCATATCAGTGAAGTTGAAATAATCCAAATTAGGACCAACATTACCAGACTTGCATGTAAATATCTGTGATAGACCAGACATACAAGAGGCCATGATCTATCAGCAGCAGTCAGTTACATGTACATGCATATGTACATCACTATGATCTGTTGTTTACACTCATGTCAGATATAACATTTATATGCTACCATATATGGTCACAATTTTGTCATCAGCCCATGCTGTAGTGTCAGCAGTGATCAATGAATGAATCAAAATTGCAATAAAAGTGTACTAGAATTTGCTAGTTGCTCACTATATGACCAAATCTTATTTGTTTGCTGACACTTGACTGAGCTAGAGTTTCTCACTGTAGGATCAAATCTTGTTTGTTTGCCGACACTTGACTTAGCTAGAGTTTGTCACTATAGGACCAAATCTTGTTTGTTTGCTCATACTGGATTTAGCTAGAGTTTCCCACTATAGGACCAAATCTTGTTTGTTTGCTGACACTTGACATTCTGTTGTAGCAAGAATTTTTTTCTGTCTGGCATTTCTTTTCTAACTCCAGATTGTTTAAAGCCAAAAGCCTTATTTTGCCACAGTTTTTTCTCTGAAATGTCATGTTTTCTGCCATGTAGCTTTTCCAAATTCATTTCGCATGTACAAAGCAACTTCCCCTTGTTGACACACAGACAGATTTACTTTGTACAAATATTCTTTTCTAGTTTTGTATCTGCACCTTCATCTGTGAACCATTTGAGCGGAGACTTGATAAAAGTTGATGATGGTAGCACGTAAAAGGCTATGTTTCGATCATAAACATAAGCAATTGTTTTTGCCATGTTACTGCAGACGTAAATGATCAATTGGAACAAATACAGGTAACAACGCAAGATTTTCATAGATGTCTTTTAATTCCGTGACCGTTGTTACTATTGCCACACAATAAATAGCACAAACTAAAATTCACTCAAATATGGAAACTGTCTGGAAAAGAATAAAATATATTTCTGGTTTAATCATAAAGCAGATATTCAAGCGGGAGATGTACAACAGTTTTAATTCAGAACCCAATGAATTAGTAACACTGACACATAATATTCAACTGGTCTATTGACAAAAATTGTGTTGCTGTTGGCAACTGTTGTCGACAAGATTTGTAATGTAGTTGGTCAATATTCACTTATTGGCAGCATTTGTCATGTACCTGGTCACAGTTCACTTCTTGACAACATTTGTGGTGTGGCTGGTGAACGTTCACTTATTGGCAACATTGGTCATGTAGCTGGTGTCTGTTCACTTTTTGGCAACATTTGTCATGTAGCTGGTGACTGTCCACTTATTGGCAACATTTGTCATGTAGCTGGTGTCTGTTCACTTTTTGGCAACATTTGTCATGTAGCTGGTGACTGTCCACTTATTGGCAACATTTGTCATGTAGCTGGTGTCTGTTCACTTTTTGGCAACATTTGTCATGTAGCTGGTGTCTGTTCACTTTTTGGCAACATTTGTCATGTAGCTGGTGTCTGTTCACTTTTTGGCAACATTTGTCATGTAGCTGGTGACTGTACACTTGGACCCACAGACAACATGTTCAAATGCTTATGCATCTGCACGGAATGAGCAACGTTAATTTTTCAAAGAAGGTGCCTTTAAATCAAAGAATGCTGTGGGGTTGGTTGTGTGTGTGTGTGTGTGTGTGTGTGTGTGTGTTGTTTTGTTTTTGTTTTTGTTTTTGTTTTTGTTTTTGTTTTTTTGTTTTGTTTTTGTTTTTTGTTTTTTGTTTTTTCTTTGTTTTTTGTTTTTGTTTAAATACATGTCCAAAATTTTAGAGAACTAAAAACCATGTTCGTCGTAGGTCATGTAACAAAATTTTTGCATTTGATAGAAGCTAACTGTTTGTAATTAACATCACCGCGGAGGATACCCTGGGTACTGCGTCTGTGGTGGATACTGCATTTGAGGGTATTGTGTTGGCGCTCCGGGGTATGGGGCTACTCCGGGTTGAGCAGGGTAGGTCACGGCCCCTAAAATAAAAGGAGTAAGGTCAAAATTAAATGCAAAAAGAAGTTGTCGAGATGACATCATAACTTGTGACACTCACTGCATATGAAAGCGTAAATTTGGGAAGAAAGGAAGGGAGGGGAGAACGAACGGTGGGAAGGAAGAAGTAAGCAAATAGACGGGGAGGTAGGGGAAAGTGAAGAGAGGAGCGAAAGATAGAAGGAAGGAAAGAGAACAAAATTAAATTAAGTTAAGAGATTAACAAACTTGGTTTGCAGGGAACTTCTCTTTTGCCTTTGTTATCCTTGCTTCATCCCTTATGGGGGCGATGGGGTGGTGGTCAGGATTTGGAAAAACATGATTTTTATTTTAAGATGCTACTAATTTTCGCCATAGAGCATCCAATTGATGTATAGAGAGAAAAAGAACTTTCACATAAGTATTCCTACTCAATGACTTATAAACCACGCAATTAAGAATTCAATGAAAGCACAACTGACCAGCTGGCGGAGCTGTCTGGGGCGGAAGGGCAGTCCCGGTTGGATATGCGGACGGTGGACCTGGCATGTGTGTATGCTGCAACAGATCAGAACAGTAATACATGTACAAGCCACTTTCGTGAAGAATTTTGCATGACAACACTATTAAAAGAAGCATTGTATATATATATATAGGGAAACCTGTTTTGAGAGACTACTGTGATCAAAGACCATCTGCCTTTTCAGACCATGTTTACTGTGTCCCTTTTGCTATCTTTCACGTTATGCACCTCTATGGAGAGATCATCGCCTTATGTGACCACTTTTTGGCCTGCTTTGGGGGCGGTCTCTCAAAACAGGTTCCACTATATATATGTATACATATACGTTAGCTGTGTTGTGACTTGTCTCCTCCATTGTTATAATGATTACTTGATATGTTTTTCCCTCTGTATAGTCTCAATACTAACAGCCTTGTGATAAATAATAACAACAGCAAGGAGAGACAGACAGACAGAACCCACTGAGGAATCGTTGTGCATAAATTACTTACAATCACTGTGACGTTAGAAGGCGGTGGCGGCGGGTAATGGTGACGAGGGCCAGGGTGGTGTGGCCTGTGGTGATGGTGCCCGTGATGATGACCATGTCCGTGGTGTAAATTGTGGACCATCGCATTGGTTGCTGCTTGCTCTCTGTGTCGTGCTGCGTCAGCTTGCGCGTGCTGATTGGCGGCTCGAGCCTGATGTGAAAACATACTATCTATGTATGGCAAGCCCTTTTGATATTTTGTCCTATTTGGCCATTAACTATCATTTAGCGATATCGTTAAATATCTGGAGATATCACAAAATGATTTGGGGATATCGCTAAATGATTCAGAGATATCCCCAAATCATTTAGTGATATCCCTAAATGTGTATGATTTAACGACACTGCCAAGTGATTTAGTGATATCGTTAAATATCTAGCGATATCGTTAAATATTTAACAATATTTCTATATCATTTAGCGATATTGCCAACTCATTTACTTACATCACTAAATGATTTGCCAAAACATTTAGTGATATCGCTAAATGAGTCAGAGATATCGCCAAATCATTTAGTGATATCCTTAAATGTGCATGATTTAGCGATATCGCCAAATGGTTTAGAGATGTCCCTAAATGATTTGGTGATAGGCCTAGCCCTAAATCATTTGACGATATCGCCATTGTACATTTAATACATGTCCGAATCATGTACATTTCTTCAATACTGTATACATTTTGTTTTTATCCCTACCCACCACCCCTGAGGAAATACGTAAGTAACAATATCCAACTGGTGTTGTTCGTTTTATTAATATTGAATAGAAAGCGAAGATTTTTGTTTTTTCTGCTACCATTTTGCAACCGATGATGCTCAGTTTCGGAATGTACTAACGTAAAATTTGAAAGCCTTAAAATTCAAAAAGTTTTGGAATAATTAATTTCATAAGAACCCACAAATTAAATACGTTTTAGAATATGTAATATTGATAGAGAAAGTATTCAAGAACATCTATACCTCCAGCAACAAAGCGGAGCCAAGATTTCCGTGCAATGCTTGGTTTGCTGCCCTGGCATGAAGCCTTTCTTCTTTCCGTTCATGTCGCATCTCCGCCTGCAGGTACATAAATCATGAAAAAAAGATAAAATGTGACGACAGAAAAGGTAGTTCTCTAAAGAAAGAAAAACACATGAAAGAATAAGGGAAACAAGTCTTTTATTTTCGCTAATACACGTATACACACACACATACATACATACATACATACACACCCGCTGATATTATATGTGAAAGTATACATGTAACATGTTCTCTCAGATAACAATTCATACAAATTATTC
This sequence comes from Hermodice carunculata, assembly GCA_964020975.1. Lineage (NCBI taxonomy): Eukaryota > Metazoa > Annelida > Polychaeta > Eunicida > Amphinomidae > Hermodice > Hermodice carunculata. The sequence goes on from OZ026612.1 coordinate 87,845,361, forward strand.
GTCAAAAAGTAGATAGTGACACATTTGGCCACAATCTTTATTCCGTTTCTAGTTTTGATTTGATATCGAATACCTGTATATGCGTGCCCGATTGCTACATAATACACATTCATTTTAATGACGCCAGAAGAATTTCCTACAATTAGGATAAAGTGGGCAATGGAAAACGCATGGAAGCACCTTTTAATCATATTTGGGTCAGAAAAATTATACAATCTTTCGTTCCGTGATTACAAATTAAAAAGCTTCCTTCATCTGCCAATACACGCACAGGATTATGGCAGCTTCCCCGCGGTTTACACGTTACATGGATCCCATTTATGGATTTATCAACATGAAAATGAAATATCCGTACACGTGACTTTACAGCTTTTTACCTTGTGAGCTTGCTTGGCTTCGCGTGCAAGATGTCTATTCATGGTTGTCAAATATTTGTACCGTATGTTTTGACGATGTTTCGTGGTCAATGTACGATAGACTTTACCCTTGCGAGACCCGCCTCTCGGTCTTTTTTGTAGCTTGAGAGTCATGTGGTACTTTGCTGACAACATCAAACGAAGATAACATGGCTCATAAATCCACGATCACATGTCAGAATAAGTTTCATCACGCGGTGCTGATAAGTAGAACGGGTTTGTGCATATTGGATCATAGAAAACTTTGAGTCATTTCGTTACGATGTCGAGGGCCTTCATATGGGCCATGACGGCTATTGCCAACTTCACTTTTCAATACTTTCTGCCAGCTTACCTTTTTGCAATAACATATTTTTCTTCATTTCACTTTTGACGAGAAATATGTTTAGTGTCAAACCATGCAGTCACATTTTTGTCCTGTTACTGAAATATGGAAACTACAGCAGAACCTGTTGAATGTGATCACTGTTGTGAAACACTACTTGGCTTTGTGACCATGCACGCAGTCGAGGACAGATGTTTATATCCTGTACAATTTATCTGCAATTTAAGACCACCTGTTGCATGTAATCACTTTAGGCAGGTACGTGTACCGGTCATACAGCAAATGTTACCACCATGCTAATAAACTAAACCCAGTGTTGCAACCAATATAAGGGTACAATAGTTAGTTCGTAGCTGATACACAAACAAAAAACAAACAAAAAACAAAAACAAAACAAAAAACAAAAAACACACACACACACAAACACCCCCCCCCCCCAAGATCATGGTATGTTTGTTTTTATTCTAATACGATTCAACTACTACATGCAATATCAAGGTAACATGAAGCTTGTCCCCGTGAACTTTCCTGCTTCAGTGATACACTGAAGCTGAGTCAGAGTAACTCTCTGCATCACAATGATAAATCAATCTCATTATTGTCCTCAATTATGGGAGCCAATGATGGTAATGAACAACACAAGAACATGTCATGATATATTTATGTTGTCAATATCAAATCATAAACACCACAATCTGTGCAATATGTCCAAACACAAACTTGTTTTTTGGCAAGTTTGAAATAAATTAATGAAAGAAAATAACTTACTGCTATTTAAAAATGCACACTGTATGTTATAACAGTATAAATGATGTTATACACACACACACACACACTCATACATACATACATACATACATACATACATACATACATACATACATACATACATACATACATACATACATACATGCATGCATATGTCAATGGAATGCAGTGGTTTCGTCCTGTTCTGATCATGTTGTATTCATAAAGATTGCATACTTTGACTCGATTATAATTGTTTTAGTCTTTGGTTGCATCGATATCAACATTTAAGTTGTAGAAATTGAGAAGCCCCTACACTCATTTATCGACCACAATTTTGATTTTCAGTTGAGGTGGAATCAGGCTACAAAAAAGCATATAAAAAGCAATTTTTATAACCTTTTCGATTCAGGCCGGTTTTCATAATTTGTCGCTTTACCCCGACTTGTGTAAGAAATCTACTTCTATATTCATTTTTTTTTTCACCTAAACGCTTCCTTTATTTATTTTTTTAACATTATTTACAAACTTATTTCATTTCGTATACCTTAAAGTGCAACTTCGTATTTTCCACCTTTACAATGACACGTCGCACTTTTTGTTTAACCCTAATGAAGGCATTTCTGTCTATATGTAATAAGCGGGTAATGGTTGCATGAAGCTAGTTTGTACACAGGATGACAGGCTGTGAAAGGAAAAGCGCTTGGGCAGCTCATACTTCCACAGCAGGATTAGTTTCGGGGTGGGGGTGGGCGGGTGCTTGCCTGTCCGTGTGTTACTTTATGTATTTATACCGTGCTGCACGAAAGCAACTTCAAAAATTGCTATCTGTGCTAAATTCGTGGGAGTCATTCAAAATAATTGCGAGCCACAAATTTTGACACAGTTTTCAGTGATAGGCTTACGTCCAATTGATGTCACAATTCGGAGATAGGATACGACACATAAATAACACTGAAGTTCCCTTATCACAAAGTTATGTACTCTGCAATAAAATGTATACATTACTGATACACAGAAAGAGCTGATGTAGCAATCCAATACGTCATTGGTGTTTCTTAGACATGTTTCACAACTCACAAGACAGTAGCCACTTGATGACTGTCAAATGTTCTGTAAATTGCAGTTTGTGGTGACAGTTACATGTTATGTCAGTCCATCTGGACCCTCGCACGTATGGTGCGGGTTGCTGTCTGCAAAGTACTTCGGACAACGGAGGTATGCGGCATGCCTCAGTGTCAGGATTAACTCAGGATCTTGTCCTATGACCAGGTCCGATAACAGGTGTTGTGCAACTCTGTAGCGATTAAAAAAAAAAAAAAAAAAGGCCGCTGCGGGGATTGGGCCTCTATTTTCCGCCATAGGTATTTACAGTTTTGACCCCAATGTCACATTATCGCGATGTGAAGTCTGAATGTTGACTCCTATTTTTCTTAAGTGAGAAAAGGTAACAAGATCTTTTCGGGTGACGGTTAATAGATGACAATTCTAACCAATTCCTTCCCGATTTTATCGCTCTGTGTTTGTGTCTGTCTGTCTGTCTGTCTGTCTGTGTGAGAGACAAACAGACAGACAGATAGAAAGAGACGGACACAGGGAGACACAGACAGAAAGAGAGAGAGAGAGAGAGAGAGAGAGAGAGAGAGAGAGAGAGAGAGAGAGAGAGAGAGAGAGAGAGGAAAACGTGCTTTTTTAAATTGAAAATGTCGAGTTTGGACCTTCCATAATTTTGAATCCCCATCCCCATGCATGTAGACAAAAGTGTTAAAGCCTCTAAGTAAATCTCGCCCCCCCCCCCCTAATTTTGATCCCGTTTTTCACATATCTGTTGCTGTGCCTGTAAGTGCATAACAAATGCGCTGGGTCAGTGAAGAACAAAGTGCTCTGTCAGAAATCGTGACTAATGCTCTTCGTCAATCAACGCCAACATAGTTGATGGAGCTATGGGGCTGTATATACCTAAATGTTTCCTCTCTTTTCTTTTCTTTAATTTTCTCTTCTGCCTGTCCCCCCCCCCCCTTGCCTGCTAAGACAGACTACGTTACGCTATTGTTACTGTGTGGGTGCTCCGCTGACCGTGGACCCCAGTCCGACACGCGGAACAATAGTCTGTTTAGCAGGCAAGTTTTCTTTTTTTGGGGTGGGGGGGGGTCAAACTTTTAATGGCGTATGTTGTTCGAACTGTGCGATGATTAGTGAATGAAATTAGCTTGAACACACCAAAATTTACAAACAAACAATCAAACAAAAACAAACAAACAAACAAACAAAAAAATCACAGCATTTCCTGTTAAACAAATTAAGATATAGGGTACCTAAACGTGTCCCGATGAAATTTTCAAGCGATTGGAAAATGAACACAAAATTCGTTAAAAATCTCAACATCACTGGACCATGACCATTTGAAAAAAACTTGGTAGAAAACTAACCAAGGTACATCCGCAAAAAGTTTGAAGTGAATCTGGTCGACAGTTTGGGGGAAGAAGCTGAAAATGTCAGTTTCAAGTGCAATCCCCATTGACTTGCATAGTTATCAATAAGAATTCATGCATTCACCAACAGGTACACGAACTGAAAATTTTGATAAAAAGCTGTGATCTGGCGTATCAACAACAGGTGAATAAGGTTGTTTAATCCTCCCACAAGTTACATTCCATCAAGCTCCAGAACAATCTTAGTGACGTTTTTGCAGAAGTTAAAAATAGTGAAAACACACAAAAAATAGTAATAAAAAATCACAATACTACCTGTTGAACAATTAAGGTCCAGGGATTACCAGAAGTGCCCCTATGCAATTTTAAAGTAATTGGCTTGGTGATTTCGGAGAAAATGATTTTTAAGGTTATACCAAAAAAATTAACCAAGAAAAAAAATCCCCAAATCACTGGACCGTGGCCATTTGAACAAACTTGGTAAAGACCCAGCCAAAATACAACCCATCAATTTTGGAGTGAATCTGAATGATGGTTTTGGAGAAGAATTAAAAAGAATACGTGCATTCAACGACAGGTACCCGACTTGCAAAAACTCTACAAAAATCAGCGATCCAGAGTGCCCACCCAGTGAACAAGTTTGACAATCCTGCCACGAGGTACATTTCCACCAAGTTTCAGAACAATTTGAGTGATGCTTTTGAGGAAGTTAAAAATAGAAAAACACAAAAATTCATTATATTGTTTTTAAATTGCAGCGCTACCTGTTGAACAATTAACGACTGGGGGCCCCAAGATGTGTGCATGGGTTCTATGCAATTTCAAAGCCATTGGCTTGGCGGTTTTGGAGCAGAAAATTTTTAAGGTTTTACCAAGAACTGAATACAAAAATTCATGAAACAATTTAAAAGATACTGGAGCATGACCATTTGAATTAATTTGGCCGAGACCCACCCAAGGTACATTCCCGCCAAGTTTGAAGTGAATCGGGCTGACACTTATGGAGAAGAAGCCAAAAATGCAAATTGTGGGGTATTGACAGACGGACGACGGATGCCTTACTAACACATAATGCTCAGCTGACTGACTGACAAGTCAGCTGAGGCAAAAATGAATCAAATATGACACAGGACGTAAAGTTAGTGTTCTGGACATGGTAATTTAAAACGTAAAATTGAATAACTTGTTTAGCAATGCACAGGGTGTTTACACGCATGTAAGCACACAGCCAATCAACATAAACATGGCTAATAACATACATGTGATACGGGCAGAGGCAGACAATATTTTGTGATTTAGATCAAGTGTTTCACTGCAGTGTTAAATTTCGTGATAATATTTATAAGAATATCTATCGAAGTTATATAATAGGATAAATGTAAATAAAACACGTTCTCTCAGAGTAATTGCACGGAGATGAAACTATTTTACCATATATGGTTCTTTGACCTTACGAATTAGATCATGATCACCGGCCAATACCTGTGATCTTCATACTTAAGTCAATGTCAAGGTCAAGGTAAATTACCCTGCTAAATTCAAGGTCACTCACGAACAATACCCATTTGCGTGCCTTTGTCCTACCAAGCTACACGATCTTACCAAGTTTCACAATGTTTCACCGAATCATGCAAGAGAAATTGCATAAAAAAGAAATTAACATATTTGGAACTGTGGCCTTGAGAGTTAGCTCAAGATTACTGACATGCAAACAAAATTACCATACATGGCTCTGTGACTTTGAAAATTGGATCAATACCATCCAAATAGAATCCCAAGGTAGGCCTTGCCTAATTACATAATCCTGCCAAGTTTCGGTAAAATTTGCGAAATCCGTCAATACTTATCTAATGCGAACTAAATTACCATAGGTGGCTATGTGACCTTGCCAATTGCGTCACGCTTATCCAAATACAATACCAACCTAGGTCTTACCTAGTTACATACTCCTGCCGAGTCTCATAAAGCTTTTATAAAATTCTTTATGAGTTATCACATGGAAAGGAAATTACTATACAGTGGTACCTGCTATTTAAGACCACCCCTACAGCCAACAAAAAGTGGTCTCATACTGTAGGTGGTCTTAAATTGAAGGTATATTTAACATGTAAATACAGCAGGGGGTCTTGAAAGAGTGGTGTTTAAAAGACATGCGGTCTTAAATTGGAGGTGGTCTTTAGAGCAGGTACCACTGTATATGACACTGTGATCTTAAGGACACCCACATACAATTTTAAGCTTGGTCTTACCCAGTTACAAATCCTACCAAATTTTAGTTAGTTTTGTGAAATCCTTCAACAGTTATTGCACGGAAATCAAGCTGTTGAAGAATTAGAACAACAACAACAACAACAACAACAACAACAACAACAACAACAACAAAAATTAATAAAAAGTTGAAGAGAAAGTGGGGGAGATGCACACAAAAAAAAATTTCTCACCATAGCACCCGGTAAGACATAAAAAAAAACCCGCGTTTTTTTGCAAAACAAATTTTTTGGACGTAGGGTTCTTCACTGATTTACTGATACTATACTAGGATACTTTAAAAATTATAAGAATCTAAAACGAAATTATCTTGTTGAAAACATACTAGTGCCTGTACTAACCCTTATGATTATCCTCACATCGGCACAGATAAAATCATCGCCCCACTAAAGCAAAAATGGCCTAAGTCAAAATTGGGCACTTTTGAGTTATATATACCAAAAGATAAGGAAGACCCTTCCTCTTCATATTTACAACGTTCTTCTTAAAATATGTAAAAATTAAGCTTTTGAGGGACCAAATATTCAAAGCAAAATGGCATAAGTCATCTAAAACTTTAAAAGTTGGTCCAAGTTACATTACACTTTTGTTTAATATTTCTGAAAAACTGACCATTCATTTATTTCATAGAAACCAATTATATGAAAGATCTTAAAGCGCTGTATCTGGTGACATGTTGGAATTGAGTACAAAAAGGTACCTATAGTTCAATATTGATCAATATGAACGTTTGCCTAAGTCAATTTATTTTGGCCCATGTCACGCCCATGTCATATTTAAATACATTTTGGCGGAAGTCAACCAAATTTGGACCAAAAAAATAATATTTTTTATGACTACATTAGGTGCAGTATAACAAAACTGTTATTAGTCATGAGAAACATGCTAAAGCACTTCATTTCGTGATAAAACTGGAAACTGTTGGTCAATAACATGAAAGTGGGACAGTTTTTTAAGGTTTTCTCAAAACCGCCAAAAATGACTTAGGCCATTTTTTGCTTTAGTGGGACGTTATATTTCTTAACAGTAAAAGTAAGTAATTTAATTAAAAACTATTTTAGCTTTTCGTGATTTGGAACGTTCTGATATACAGACCCTTGATTGTCTTAACTGTCAGCTTATCAAATTGAAGCAGAAGATGCTTTGTACTGATGTGTACCATGGGTCCAAATCTCTAGATTCACACCACTCCGAGAATTGGGACTATCTTCATCATAGATTTCTACAGAAGAGGACCAAGGATCCACCTTGGTGATTCACACTGCCACTTTCTGAGCCAATCCACGAATTTCAATACGCCACTCATGATAGTGTGCATGTGCAAAATCATGGAACTATACAAGATTGTCAAGGAAGATACTCTCCAAATTGAGGACCTTCATTGTTCATGATCTTTTTAGCCACTATAGAGTCAGACCAGAGTGAGACGAAACGCCTTCTCTTACCTTCCACCAGAGATGTTAAAAAAGAATGTGGCTTTGTTTGCAGGGGAGCAAACTCTTTCCGAAATTGGACAACAAAGTAGTGAGAGTTGGTCTGAAAATAAAAAACTCTAGACAGCTCACTGGGCTGGTGAAGGTCAAAGCAAGAGTAGCTGAGACTGAAACTAACACGGATCAACAAGACGCAGGATATTTGAAAGAAGACTTATGCACAATAGCCTCGCGAAGGAGGGTTGTCAGCTGTCTTCAGACGAGACCGTTCCCCAGTCCATGTATAACTTTGGCCTTTGGGGTTTGCACCATCCTGGATCATTGCCTACTTTGAGACATTGATGAATGGATACTCACCATGATTGCATCCTTGCTAGGTGTGGCAGGTGCAGCTGTCGTATAGCTGGTCAAATTCATACAGAACCTGAGATCTACTAGTAATTCACCTGCTCTCAAGCAACTGCAGATGGACAAGTCCAGGGTAACGGTGATGAAACACCTTATGGTGCATGTTGCAATGCCATTCAACATGTCCATGCTAAACAATCCTCCCCTCAGGTTGCCTCTGATTTTCGCTTCTTTTTTTTGGAGGGGGGGGGGGGCATCACTAGAAACTTAGCAGCGTGGCTCGACTGAGAACACCTAAATGTTAGCTATGTCACATTTGGTCTTGCAGGCTGTCACCCACCTACCTAAAACTGTAACCCATTACCCTAGAAATGGGTTACAGCTCGATAATCGGACAACACGTTGGTCTGACAGCCCATTGGTTAGACAGCTGATTTGTGCCATGCATGAATTATATACATATACACATTCATACACACACATACATACATACATACATACATACATACATACATACATACATACATACATACATACATACATACATACATACATCACGGCATTATGATAACAATAAAACAAGACAAATCCACCTGGTCAGGGAGACATAAGAACAGTCATGATAATCCCTGTTTGCCTGCTAAACAGGTCAATGGCGATGCATATTCTACGCTTCTCTTGGAGTGGACATACCACGCAGCTTGGTCTGCTTAGGAAGCAACAAAGCTATAAGCTTTTCAAATTTATTTTTTACATCATGTAAAGGTTGATCTTAAATTAAGCGATTGAATTAGCATTCATATTATTATACAAAACACATATATAATTTTGTTGCAGTTTACAACGGAGGCGAAATGTTTATGAACTGAACAACACACTTCACAGCGCATTTTAATGCTAACGAATACGCTTTCAATTCCTCACATTGCAGACTTTGTAATCATAGAACTTTTCAGTTTCTTTGGGGATGACTGATTTTTTTTTATCAAATATCTTGTAAGCGAACGATACTTTTATGTGATATGTTTACTATCTTTCTGTCTGTCTAATTTAAAAATATTTTACTCAAAATAAAATGATTAAATAACATATTGACAAATGTGGGCCAAGATTATGCACTTTTAAGGAAAAAAGAGGGGTTTCCTTTGGTTTACAATAGACTAAGTTTTTACATATTCATTCAAAACTGTTTTTCATGAATTTAACAATATGAAGTCCCTGTCATAATATAAGTTTTGAAAACATGTATTGGACAAAAAAAACTACCTATTTCATTTTAACGATTTTGAAGATGCAAAACAACAGGTTATGTCATCTTGCCATCATTTAAGTGCTCGTATCTCGAGAACGCCAAAGGGGGAGGGGAGAGAGAGAGAGAGAGAGAGAGAGAGAGAGAGAGAGAGAGAGAGAGAGAGATGGGACACCTTATTTTAAACAAGCATATTAAAACGTAGAAGCGACAGCTATTTTGATTTTGAAATTAGCATTTTCAAAAAAGAAGAAGAAGAAAAAAAAAACGGTAGGTAACACAACGTTTTTGCACATAAAAGTCAGTGCGGCTTGACCTTGCACGGTTAATTCTCCAATGCTTCTTTGATCCCGACTCCGTGTCCACGTTACTCGGTTAAAATGTGAGTGTGTCTCATTTAATTCTTGAATAAATACGCTCATACTTTGACCAATAGAGATTACTACAAAATTACAACACGCAGTGTTGATAGACCTGTATGTTAAACAAATAATTGTATATTCTCAAACACCTCACATTTGTACTTCATTGCTATTTTCCAATGTTCGAACATGTTTAATCAGCTATTCTTGAGAAAAGTTATAATCAAAGAAAACTGACACTAAATTCTCTAGGTCCAACTTCCCCCTTTTGCGATGGAAGATGGTCCGCCAGATACGTAATAATAACAGGCCCACACGAAACTTCAGCCGAAAGTTCCAAATTAGCAAATTGTTATTATAAATCATACATTGTCATACTTGTTCTGTCCAGAAACGTGCTATTTAAGTCTAAATAGCACGTCCCTGTTCTGTCTGACATTTTTTAATGCCTAGGAAATGTGTTTTCCTAATCTAAAGTCCTATTGGCTTAGGCGGCCGTCTTCCTCCACCCTACTCTATTCCGATGTCCACCCATTCATTCTCTCTCTCTCTCTCTCTCTCTCTCTCTCTCTCTCTCTCTCTCTCTCTCTCTCTCGTACCGGTTTCCCTTACTTGAAGACAGATATTAACATTCTGAAGTTACTGGATTTTTTTCTCTATATTGACTTTATTCCGTTCAAGGTCATATATATATATATATATATATACGTTAAATGAAGATACATCACATAAAAATCATAGTTTGCAATATTACAATGGTTATGATTATGATTATGATCAATAATAACAAACAGTCGTTAAATATTGAACACGTCTGGCAAATTCGAATGTAGAGGAAGAAACCTAACGGGTCTATATGTCCTCAGCTGCAGTATTGATAGATAAAGTTTCAGTCTGTATTGACAGACAAGTGAAGGTTTTAATTAATTATAGTATTAATTAAGTATAAATGAAAGGAAAAAGAAAAGAGACAAATCTAATAGATGACAATTTTTTTTAAAGTTCTTCTTGAACTGAGTCGTTGACGGCAAATTACCTATACATAAAGGTATATTGTTCCATACCTTGGGGCCATGCAGTTTTACAGAAAATAACCCAAGATTTGAAAAAATTGATGGTGACTGTGAAATAAATTATTCAATTTCAATTATACAGTTTGGCATCCTACTGTGAAAAAGTATACATATACAATAAAAGTTCAAATTGAAAAAAAAAATCATAATTTTTAATTTCTCAAAAATAACATGTATGAGCGTTATAGACATAGTGTGTAATTAAACTTTTTTTTAATGTAATTTTATCTAGATTTGTGCCACAAGTTGATGGCCACGTGACATTCCATTATGCTAGATAGGGATAAACTAGGGAAAAATACAATTTATGCATAATATTTAATATAATTATGATGGCGATTGTGCAGATCGTGGAAATAATGATGATAAATATAACTATGCTGATTATAATGGTGGTTGGGATTATGATGACGATGACTACCCTGACATTAAGATAATGTTTATCATGATGTAGATGATTATGATTATTGCTATTCTGATGATAATCACAATTATAATTGTGATGTATACTAATTACGATGATGACTTTGATGATAAATATGATTGTGATAATTGTAATTATAAAGAATATAAAATCATCATCATAATCATTGCAGTCGTCCTCATCATTATAACCATCATAATCACATGCAAATGAAACATATGTCAGTCAATTTTAAGGATGGAAAACCCATCGAGATCCATGCATGTGGGTAATCGGATCGGACTAAATTCAATGGGTGATAATCTTGATCTGTGTATACCCAAATTCAACTCTGAGGTCAAAACTGTAGATTACGATGATTATATTGATGAGTATGTATGTATGTATGTATGTATGTATGTATGTATGTATGTATGTATGTATGTATGTATGTATGTATGTATGTATGTATGTAAGCCTATGTATGTATTATTGATTTAAACGTATTTTATTTTGACAAAGTACACAATATAATACATATGAAAATTATATGCAATTGGGAAAGAGGGCGTGGCCCTATATAAATCCCTCTCGCAGAAGACGACGATCACAGGACACTACAGGACGTACAAGACGCACGGGAACAGAGAGAAGAGGACAAGCACGGACGAGACATACAGTGGGGCATAAGGTTGTATTGTACTGGTAGTATTAGGATGTCATTTTATCTGCAATTTGGACCGGGGATAAATTGATTGTACCGTATAGCAAAAACAAAACGAAAATAGAAAAATGTATTAGCCAACACCAGAGGGGCTGAAACGTTGAGTGGCGGAGATGAAGTCATGAACGGATGAAAATATTTCAATATTTTCAATAAAAGAACAGTTAGGGGACCCGTAAAGAACTGTTTGTAATGTAAAGGGAGCATACTGTGATATAGCAGTATGTAGGTTAGACCGAGGAATTGTGTATTTAGAACAATGAAAAAAATAATGCCACGTATCTTCGTTAGGTGAGCCACATGAACATTTCGCAGTGTTCTTAACACCAACCTTGAAGAGATGTGAATTTAACTGACTGGCATCCAAACGGAGGCGTGTATGCTGAACAGCTAGGAATCTATTACCAAAGTTATACAATTCATCAAACTTTATAGGTCGGATCACCGGTTGAGTTATACTTGATTTAAACTTTTGAATAGAGTCAGAATTCCGTATTTCTAGAGGTAGTTGATTCCATAACCGAACAGTTGAAGGAAAGAAGGATTTGTCAAAAAGGTCGGTCCGAGCTCGGAAATGAGGAAGATCAAATTGCTGGCGTGTGGTATAATTACCTGTATCAGGAGAAGCGGTAGAAAGGATAGAGCATAGTGTGTCCGGTACAAGGTTATGGACCAATTTGTACATAAGAATCAATTTTGAAATTTCCCTGCGTTTGGATAAAGTTAACCATCCAGTTTCTTCATATATTTTAGCGGTGCTGGTCCCATGCATTGCTCCAGTGACAATACGAGCAGCATTTAATTGTATACATTCTAGTTTTTCTTCATCTTGGACCGTACAGCCACTCCATACTTGACTACCATATTCCAGAATAGGCCTTATGAAAGAAGTATAAATGGTTTCCAGTGTTTTCCTATCTAGAGTGAATTTCAAACTCTTCATGATATTGATTAATTTGGAGGATTTGTTTGATATATCAGTAATATGATCAGACCATCTTAAATCGGAACGTATTGTCACTCCAAGATGTTTATGATGAGCCACATCTTGCAAAATATGACCCTGGAAAAGAATTGGGGGGTGAGAAGGTGGATTACTTTTTCTGGAAATAAGCATAGAATCAGTTTTCAAGGCATTGAATGTGACTAGCCAATCTTTGGACCACTGGTCAATTTTAGATAGGTCCATATTCATAGTTTGAGCCGCAGTGACAGGATTATCAATAGTTAGATATAGTGAGGTATCATCAGCAAACATTTTAATGTTAGATCGAACAACGTCCACAATGTCATTGATGTAAATAAGAAACATCAAAGGTCCTAAAACTGAGCCTTGTGGAACGCCTGCACAGACTTTACCCCAACTAGACGACTGGCCTTGGATGACTACCCGTTGGTGACGGTTATGCAAATAGTCTGAAAACCATTCAAAAAGAGCTCCCATAATACCAGCTTTCCTTAGCTTATGGAGCAGACCAGCATGCCAAACTTTATCGAATGCCTTACTGATGTCCAGAAAGATAACACGAACCTCTTTTTGCTGATCCACAGCTAGACATAATTCGTGGTACAGTAGTAGTAACTGATTAATGGTGCAATCTCCCGGCATAAAGCCAGATTGGTGGGCAGATATAGCAATATTGTCTCGAAAGAAATTGAAAACGTACTTAAAAACTATTTTCTCAAATACTTTTCCGGTACAACTAAGTAATGACACCGGCCTATAATTGTTGCATAAATTATCAGGGCCTTTTTTATAAAGAGGAGAGACGTTTGCTTGTTTCCAAGCTGTAGGGAATTTCTTTGTCAACAGCGAAAGATTAAACAATTTTGTGAGTGATGGAGAAATAGCAGGTGCCGCTTCCTTAAGAAGTTTTGCACTTATTCCATCGGGACCAGAAGCTTTGCTCGTGTCAAGACTTAAGAGTGTTTCAAGAACTTCTGTTTCCGTTATGGTTATGGACTCAAGGGTAGACTCTGGATGATCAGTGATTTCAGGTAAAGATGCAGAGGAGAAATCAACTTTAGATTGTTCAAGAAAGAAAGCATTAAATATTTCGGCTTTTGACAAACTGTCTGGAATATTTTCACTATTGTGAAGAAGAGAAGGTATGGATTGTGACTGGTTTCTATTCATGAATTGTTTCACTGTGCGCCACCAACATTTACTCGATCGACTGGAACTATTTAAATCTGCGCGCAATTTATTATTATAATTTTCCTCAGCAAGTTTCAGTTGGTCTTGATAATGATTACGTAATTGGCAAAAAGCATTCCATAAAGCAGGTTCGAAATTTTGACTCTTTGCCTTGTCATACTGTCTTTTGACACGACGCTTGAGTGCCCGGAGACGGGAATTGTACCATGGTAAGTCGGATGGTCTAACTTCAATATCTTTATTGGGAATACAACGTGTAGCAGCTTCCATGAATAATTTAGACCAGGCATCACAACATACATCGATATTATTAAACACGAAACAAGAAGTCCAGTCGACCTCTGTAAGATAGGTATTAAAATGATTAAAGTCTGCTATGCTATAGTTCCATATACGACGTTTGAAACATGGATCTTTCTTTTTACGGAATAATAGATTAGCTGCCACAACGCAATGGTCACAATTTGATATCGAAGGAAGCACGCGAATTTCACGTAGATAATTAGGAATATTTGAAATTATCTGATCCAAACAGGATGCTGAGCGTTCGGTTATACGGGTAGGTCCATGTACATGCAGAGTCAAGAAATTTGTTCGGGAAAATTGATCAAGTTTTAACCCAGACTGTGTCAGAAAATCAGCGTTTAAATCGCCAGTCAATATAATATTTTTGATACCTGTACTATTCGCTAAATCAAGACTTTCCTGAAGTTTATTCCAAAAGGAAACCATAGAATTTGGTGGTCTGTAAACTACGCCAAGTAAGAATTTGTTATTATGAAGTCTAATCTCGCTCCACAGGAGTTCTATATCAGGTAGCTCCAGATCATTTCGTCGAGATACATGTAGAGATTTGGAAACATAGAGAGCAACGCCGCCACCAACAGCATTCGGGCGGTCTCGTCGAATAATCTCATGGTAGCCAGGTAAAGTAAGATTGTCAGCAGGAGAATTGGGAGTAAGGAAAGTTTCTGAAAGGGTGATTATGTCAAATTCTGGTGCAAGATCTGTACGAATGCACCTCAACTTGTCTACAGACAAACTACGAATATTGGAATGACAGAAAGAAATGTCACATAAATGCTGTCCAGGGCCAGGGTTCAGGTGAACATCGCCAGCTAGAAGTATTAATAAGGGACTTAAGGCTATAATATTAATAATTCTAAGTTGGCGCCGGTAAAAAATAATGTAAAGAAGATAAAACAGAAGTATTTTCTTCTTCCTACCTGAAGAATTCAAATTCAAGATAATTGCTGCAAAAAATAAGTAAGAAAACACGTGGAAGCTGAGATTCACAATTGGAACAAATCGCGTTTGTAGCACAAGTTCAGTGTCACAAGTTGCAAAAATGTAAGAAAAAAATAAAGGGTCCCACATAGTATGATATAGATATTTGCACAACACCTTGGACGTATAACGAGCTAGTTCCAATATGACATTTAAACTGATAACCCATGTCAGCTCGAAACATAAGAGATATAAAAGCACAATATTTACTATGAGCATTAATCTGCAATATATAAACACGGTGAATACAGTAGAGGAAACATAAATGATGACACATTTTTCAACGTAGAACCAATGAACTAGACCAAACGTATATGTAATTACAGGAATATACACAAACACCGCTCCAGTGCTTAAACATGAAAAATACAAGTAACTGCTTGACATGAATTGTTTTGCAGTAGATGCGGCGGTGGACAACATTTTCCTCGTAGCTAGACACACTGGCCGGCGTACCACGTCAAAATGAGAGTAGACAAAGTTTGACATATTTGTGTTATCCCATACACAAATTTTAGACATACGTATAGCATATGGATAGGAAATATGCGTGTACATTGGACCACAAACATCATATGCAGTTGTAAGCAGTGTGTAGTCCTCTAATATAATCATAAACTTCGAATTGAAGAAGGCGTCCAACTCAAGCACAAGTATTTGTGTCCAAGCGGATTGTGCAAAAGTGTGTATGATTAGCAGATAAACAGCATAACATTTGTATTCCATTGTTTGGTCAAAAACCAAGCAGATCCACCCAAAGTACAAAAGCAGTAAAACCCAGGCTTGTGAAGAGAATACCCCAACACATAAAGATGACACATAACACACAAAAACAGATCTTAAATTAGAACATAACCTAGAAGCGTATGAACTTCCAAACACGTATGACAAAAGATCAAGGCAATTCAGCATTTCTCAAGGAAATACTGAGCCGTGGCTACCCGAAGGTGTGCGTTGACATAAACTCATTTAACAACGAATAATTATTGTCTGGCTTAACATGAAATAGTCCACATATTGATGGTAACAGAGCACAGAATTGTTAAACTTGGATCATCAACAATTCAGGTCAAAGGATACATCCTCATAATAATCACATGTTAGGAGTGAACAAGTTAGGCTGAAGTATGAAACAAGTAAGTACATCAGCGAAAGCAACAAGACAAGAGAAAAAAAACCGTGTGTGACTTAAGCAACATGATAGTCAGCATGATTGAAATGTATATATACAAAGCATTGGTAACATACCGTCGCTCGAGGAGGTTCTAGTGTTTCAACATTAAGGGATGATTCTGGACAGATCAAAACAGTTGCTTGCGTAAAATAATGTTGCAGATGACCAATTATAAGATAATACAAATTTCACCAAACGGTTATCAATGTAAATGTGTAGCATGAAAATATGTAAAATAACTACAGATAACAATATACTTTTACCTGTGATAACCTCCCAAGATGATGCTATGGAGGGATATAGTTTTCCATGCCAGTACTGCAAGACATGAAAGTAATTTGATGAGTAGATTGATAATGCGTCAATTTGTGATTCAAATTAGTCATTTGCGAAGAAAAGAGAAAGATAACAATTTGGCAAGCTGCCTCAAATATTACCTTTTGAACAGTTTGGCAAGCTGCATTAAATATTACCTTTTGGGTCATATATTATTGTTAAGATCAATGTTGACCTCTGTCACAACAACAAAAATGTAAACAAGGCAAGACAATGCTTGTGACATAATAATAAACCACTATCATGTTTGGACGGATGTGGTGTCGCTGCTTTGTATTTTTACTTCGTATATGTTTGTTAGCACGAATATCCAAATATGGCGAAACCAAAAGGAAAAAAAATGTTAAGGGTAGAAAGGTAGGACTTAGTGAGACATGTAATAAGAAGTCACATGTTTAAATCAGTGGCGAGAAAAGTCAGTATGGATTCAGCTGGTAACAAGACTGTCAATGTCGTCAAAGGCGTTCACTTGAAGCTTTTTGCCTTGTTTTGTCTTGGCCCACACTTTACCCCGTATTAACCAGGTACTGTCTATGGCACTGTGGCTTTTCAGCCGGTTGATTAGCTGTCGGTTGCGGTATGTGGCGTCCTCAAAGATAACAAATCCCGTTCCCTTCAGTTTTTTACGGACTTCGACCAGTGCATCAACATAGTCCCTGCGGTGGAATCTCACAAGAAGGGCCTGTTTACCATTGGTTTTGCCCCCAACGCGATGGGCACAATCAATTTCATTCACTGGGATAACAAGATCCACATTGTGTTGGAAAAAATCAGAGGCAAGTTGTTTGGCATTTTCTTTCACTGAGTCAGCAGGGGCATCAAGACCATATATACGCACGGCCCACCTTCTACCGTGTTGCTCCAGGTTGTTATTATCTGCACGTGCCTCTTTTAATTCACCCTTAAGTGTTTGTACTTCATTGCGTAAGGCATCCACTTGTTTGGTCAGGTCATCTATTTTACCTTTGACCCCGTCGTGTTTTTGTTCCAAACAAAAAACCCTTGATTCAATGTTATCGAATCTAGCATCAAAATGATCAATAATAGATTGTTTCTGATCTTCCAGTTTTCTTTCTAGTACTGATTCCATGGCAGCATGTATCATTTTGAGCAATGATCCCTTAGACATTTCGCCTATATCAGACTCACTATCATCATCTTTTGAGCGACTAGTTGCCCTGGTCTTTCTATCTTTTGATGGGAGCCCCATGGTGTTTAGTGCACAGTAAGCTAATTCGGCAGTTTCAGGTCTTCGATCTCCAATCAAAGTTCACAATAGAGCAGTATACCAATACTCCCTACCTGCTCAGTGGCGCTGGTCTTAGATACAGCTCATCGCACAGACATCAGCAGCAAAAACGTACAATATCCAAGAAAATGAAGATTTTTTTCGAGAGCACGGCACAGTGATCTTACCCCGCCATGATCGATCAGGTGTCTCTTGTATTATTCAAGTATAATGGATGTATGTATGCATGTGTAGGTAGGTAGGTAGGTAGGTAGGTAGGTAGGTAGGTAGGTAGGTAGGTAGGCAGGCAGGCAGGTAGGCCCATGGCACAAATTGACTGTTGGGCCAATGGGTTGTGGACATTCCTAAATCTACTGTAAAGCAAAATCTGTATCATAACATATGTGGAATTTACTATTATGTCCTTATTTAATAGGGATACTAACATATGCTATCACAAAATCCGACCCTCCCATCTGCCTCGCTTCCAACTCCTGCGCCTGTCATTTTTTCAAAAGGCACACTAGGTAGGGTTTAGGGTTTTCATGCCTGGATGTTGATCCAGGCTTATTACCCAATTTTCATGAAGTCCTCCTTTGAAAGAGGAATACCAAAATGTAAAAGTACGGTACTATTAAATTCACCATTTCCAAGGTTGGTGTTGGAGCAGTGAACTGTTTTTTAAGTGGGGACTGGGACTCATTGGTGCATGAAAAGTCTTGTACGGACAAATTGTCTGCAGTCTTAATGGAACCTATCTTGACTGGAATGGTTTTTGGGTGCTTTAACTTTCCCAACACTGGTCTTGTTTCTGGATTCAGAAAGTCTCTTTTGGGCCACCTTCAGTGCAACGTACCTTTCATACGAAGCCCCAATATTGATCAGTTCAACTGTTGCTGCAACTGCACATACTAGTGGTGGGGGAAACAATATCCACTCCTTGCCCAGAGAAGGAGTATGCAGACAAAGAGTGATCATCACGGAATGCAAGTGCATGTGGATCGCCTTTTTTCATCATGCACGAATTAATGTGTGTCTGTCATTTCGTAGAAACTGAGCGGGCAGATTACCCACCCGCCTCATCTCAAAAGATTAATGAAATCAATGCCAGGTAGATACAATAAATCAAAACAAGTGGGCTCTAATCTTCACACACATCTTGCATCAATTTCATCAGATACCAACCCTGTAAAGGGAAGGAATTTGTTGAAAACTTCTCATGCTCATAGTAGCAATAACCTTTGTTTGGGTGCCTTGAGTAAAACAAGCAGGAAAAAGCGGGCTGTGAACAGCCCATGCTCAGCTGACCTTGCAATTCATCACACTTGTGGTTCTGTGAACTTGGGATAGGACAAAATAGGTAGACACTTATCAAAGGTACATCCCTACCAAGTTTGACACAAGTCTGGCCCAAATTATGACCATTACAAGAAATTCCCATGTTACACTTTCCTATTGCAACTTTTTGAGACTTTCAAAAAAAATAAAAATCATTAAAAATAAAAAAATCACTGGAGTAGGACCATTTGAATAAATGTGCTAGAAACCCACCCAAAGTATATTGCCACCAAGTTTGAAGTCAATCTGGATGACAGTTTTGGAGAAGTCAAAAATGTGAATTAGCATAAGAATGCCCATTGACTTGCCTAGTGATCAATAGGACATGTGCATTTACCTACAAGTACCCGAATTGAAAAAATGATTAAAAATCAGGAATGTGGATGGAGGAACAACAGATGCGAATCCATCACATAACCCTAGCTGACTGACAAGTTACCTGAGCTAAATACTAGAGCCAAGCTGCATCAAAAGTTCAGAGAAAATCTTATCATTCAGACTCAAATATGTGTTTCATGCTTAGATTAATTTGAACGTAATTGAACATGGATGAAAAAAGTCACACAGACACACAAAAACACAATCCCTTAATTATTGAACTTTTTATTCCAATGACATGCTTTTCATCATGATTTTAACATCATCAATGACCAATATTGTGGCACTACAAATCAATTCAAAATGCTGCAGATTCAGCAGTGGATCATAACTGGACTTAATTTAACCCTATCGACATGGTTTATCACTTTCCCACTAAAAAATGCCCTGACGTCATGTCACCTCCTTCCTTTGTTTAAATATCCTGTTCATGGCAAATGTTTTGAATGAGCCCAATTAGTAAAGGACTCTCTGCGTCAACCTTATTCCTTGGTTTAACCTGCACTTTTCAATCCAGATCAATGAAAGTGTTTGACCCAGACTTCTACTCAGCAAGGAGAGATTTATCTGATGTATCCCCTGGGTTAAAACACATACTGCACTGTTGTAAAGCTTTCTCATTAGCAGCTGTATGATTTGTCTTGTAGGACTCTCCTTTGTTGAAATTGTTAAAAGACATGATGAAGTACCTCTCCTAACTCGTTTCTTCTTAAATCCACCAAATGTGCCCAGATGTATAGTGTCAACTGCTTTAATGTTTTTATTTAAATTAACAATAACATAAAATATTTTTGCTGTGAATTATAGACAAGATGCACCATGATGGCACACCTCAGGCCAATAGCTTTCCTTGGTGTAGGTTGGCATATTGCACCAAACCCACACCAAGACAAGCTGTTGACTCATTCTTATTTTGACCCGGAAATTGTTAACTTAATGCATAATAGACTGTGTGGAGAGCTCTTTAGTAAATCAAGGTAACTTATTTAATCAATGCTGTCTACATTTTGATTGATATAGTTTCGTTTCTACATTATGCTGCATGTACACATACACATTCTGGACTTCTTTTCATCGTTTTCTTTCAAGGCATCACTCCATTTTAAGTCCAATGAAACTTTCAAATTATGTTCTTTTCCTTGTACCCATAAATTAATTTACAACAATCTGTATTTTACATTTAGATGTCCCTTCCAAACACAATGCTATGCATCCTAAAAAGACTATGCTCGGATACAAAAAAAAAAAAAAAAAAAAAAAAAAAATGATGTACGGTGTACACTGCATTGTATTAGAGTACAAGGCTTTTCCAGAGTTGCTTAAGACACCAATACAATACAGTCAATTTAATAAATATTTGGCATAAATTATACCATCTAGGAGTAGCACCCTAGCAAGATAATGAATAGCACATTAACGGGGCCATGAATTTTTCTTCCCAAAATAAATATTAAGTCATAAGCTATTAACCTGGATGACAGAGCAAAGTTACCCCTGACGTAAGTTATTTACCTGGATAACGGAGTGCTATAAATGTTACCACTGTCATAAGGTATTAACCTAAATGACAGTGTAATGTATATTGCATAAAGGAGACAGTTCATTGTTTTTGTATAGCATCATGTAGGCAACGTTACAAATTAGGCCACTTGAATCATCATATTATCTCCATATCATAAAGGCAAAAAACATTGCATAAATATCCAGACATCACAAGGTCTGTGTAGATTATCACTTTCTATAATGTCATTCCATCATCTTTATAATGTATTACTTGTTTACAACATACAAAGAGTGAAAATGGCCAACACATAATCTCTTTACCAGCCAGAAACAAAGTTGACATGTCCTTGCAGAACTATGATAATGATGAAGTCTCAACTTGGTTGCTGAAGAGCTTGTTTCTGATTGGCTGATACAGCCAGAACTATTTGTCTGATTGGCTGATACAGCCAGAGTTATTCAGCTCACTGGAATGGGATTTTAATCATTGCTCTGCTAGGAGATACATTACCATGTTCCAAACAACAAGTTGCATAGCACTTTCACCTTTGTTGTGTTATATGACAATACCATTTTGAGATTTTGACAAGCTGTTTTGTCCCCTTAGTTGTAAGGTGAAATTCAATTTGATAAAAATAGAAACACCCAGAAATCCATCACAACAAAGTCAACCAAATCCCTGTTAATAAATCAAAATCTGTATTTGAATAAATCTTGAAAATATGAAATATATAAATTTTCACAACATATAATGTTGCAAGGAAAAATGTTTAATAAAAGTTAATTCTTCTCTTGGAACTAAATTTCTGTACAGAGATGGAAGACAATCCCGACAGAAGATATAATCATGGCTGTACAATTGGCATTCAATCATTCGATGTATTTCAATACCACCACCACACTGCTTGCCCCACAACAGGTATATGAAACCAGATGTCTATCTTGTGCTGAAACAATACATGATAACAATAGTAAATTTTAGCCTTCAAACAATCACATATACTGTGCCAGGTAAGCTAACAATGGAGACAGTAAATATAGTTTACAATTTGGCTATATTTATATATATAATATATATATGTGTATGTATCTAGATTACCACAACAAAAGGCTTTCAATATGCTGGCACAGACAGTTTTTTTCCCCAAGACACTGTCTCAGAAATCTGCACCACATAAGCACTTTTTTCTCCATGCAATTTTCTTTTGGTTGAGTACATTGCAGGGGGAAATCTAAAGCTACAAAATCAAATTGTAAGAAACAGCACTTTGACAGACTACAGTGACACCATACTGGATCAAACTACAAAACAATATACACTTACCATTACAAACGGTTTTCCATCACCAACGGTTTCCATTCTGGTAAATTTAAAAAATATTCATCACACAGGCTCGCCTAGTTCTACCAGAGAGGCCATTGAGTACCTCTACTCATTTCAAGAGAAACCTACAACAGTGCTTTACTGATGCCTAATAAACCTTCCATTGCTGAACCAGTAATAAACATCTCTAGTACCTCCAGACTACATTAACCTTTGGCTTTAGTGAATATTTGCATGCACGTGTGTAACAGTCCACACATTTCTTTTAAGGCCCCCATGTTACATAATACCAGTTTTTCACATTTCAAGTGAATTCTCAAATCACACATGAATCAAAATGAATTGCAAACTTGCTGAATAATTCTTACTTTGTCCAATGTTTGCATGTCTATTCATTAAAAAAAATGCAAATCAGACACTCAGATTTCCAGACCCATACTGATGTATAAATGACATCAGTTTTGTCGTACCTCATATTTTACTTCCCATGAAGCATAGTTGCATAATTAAAGGCTCAAGGCTGACAATTAGCATCTACTAAAGATATTTCTCAACTTCAGCCATTATCAGT
The DNA here is from genome assembly GCA_964020975.1 of Hermodice carunculata. Classification (NCBI taxonomy): domain Eukaryota; kingdom Metazoa; phylum Annelida; class Polychaeta; order Eunicida; family Amphinomidae; genus Hermodice; species Hermodice carunculata. The sequence continues at coordinate 87,868,438 of OZ026612.1, forward strand.
CCATAAAAAGTCGAACAGACCATTCTAATCGAGAAAGCTGTTCTTTCATATTACTTCTGTTATATGTTAAACTTACTGTACAATCATTACTTTAAAAGGGTGCAAGTTTGCCATCACCATTAATTTGTAGTTGTTATATGGAAAACATTATCAAGGTTTAATGAAAATGCAAGTTGTATGCATTTATTAAATCTCCTTTTTCGCGAGGGGGTTATACTTTATTTCTGTGAAGATGCTACGAAACAAGTTTAGTCCAAAAGGTTTGTCAGATTTATGAAAAAAACTGGTTAAGCTCAGTGTCTTGAGCCATTGGATGGACCTGATTGGACATAAAACAATCACAATTCTCTTTTAACCACAATGCTCAATATTTATCTAAATATCTAGAACTGTACAGTGCATTTTGTTAACCTGTGCTTTAAATGTATCATCTACAAAATATATAGTATTTTATGCATTTTTATCAAATGTTCCATAGGTTTTGGGGTTTTTTCCAGTACATGTAGTTATGTCCAAAACATGCCCATACGTTTTGCAACTTTCTTCAATTCATGCTTTTCCCCTTGCTACTAAAATCCACAAAAAACAAGGAAAACACTATGTTGTAGAAAAACTCCTCATTTTCACATTTCTTCTTCAGTTTAAAATTATTTTCAACCTCTCTGTTACATGTAGTACAAACTGGTTATGATGTCAAGCAATTGAGACAACCACGGATGTGTTCCTGAAAAATGGTGGACTATTGCCTTCACACTGTCTGGATGGACCTATGGGATATTGCCTTCACATTGCTTCTGGAATAGCCCTATTAAATCTACGCTTCACACTGCTTACCAAACTAATCAATTTCATTTCTTTCATTCATATTAACATTTATAATGGTTGGAAAACAGTTAATCTTGGTGAGGCAAAGTGCATTCCTGACTTTGAAGTATCTCCCATCCTCTGAACACACACATTTCTAAAATTGTTAGAATTAATTTCCTTTTGATCTGGAAAGAAACTGACATTTGACTTGATAACTGTGTCCAACATAGTGACTCTCTTATATCCCTTTTTTCTTTTCAGTGTTATAATCTGAGGCACAACACCAAGAGGGCAGCTGTTCAATTACAGTCCCTCCCAAACCTTACATTCTTTTTTCATTTTGTCTTTTTTTAACTCTACTTTTTTGCAGTCATGTGAGGGATAAAAACACTAGACGGAACATTGTTGGATAACTTCTTTCCTCTTGATCAAAGACGTACAATAAAATTCAAAATATTGAACCTAAATCATATATCTATACACAAACCAAACTCTCATTGGAGTTACACTATAATACATAACTGATTATGAGGTTCCATAACAACATACAGTGTAAGAAAATGAAAACCACTCATGAGATTATACTCAAATGGTGCCTGCCAAAATATGGGTAAGTGTACAAATTATGCGGCAACAAAAATACTTTTCCCAGTTCACCAACTTGAAACACAGGACACCACATTAATATGCAGAGTTAGGCAAATAGGTCTTGGAGCACCGGATTTTGTATAAATTAGCTTAATCATCAATTGTAAAAAGAGCTACAAGTTCTGCAGTATTCTACTGTGACAGAGGATAAATTTCATACTATCACAGAATCTTCATCTGTGGTCAGCATCCAGCTCCATGTAGAGATCTAAATGCACTTTAAAAAAAACTACATTAATATAGCTGTATAATGTATATATTTATAAACTATCAATTAATGCTTGATGTCAGCAGATCAAAACTTTATATCACCAGTTTTTCAACATTTAACTCTTTCAGTGCTAAATTTTTGCTGAGTCAACAACTTTCCTAGGAGTGTTTTGGGCACAATGTGAGGAAAGCTGTTGACCTGGACCATTTCTATGGTCTCTGCTCTCATATGCTAAATGTAGGCGTGCGGGTACTTGAATAAAAGGTTGGCTTACAAACAATATGAATCTAGTATTGCTTTGTCAGTTCAAAGCATATCAACTTTTGTTGTTCAGCAATGAAAGCGTTAATACATTAACATGATACTTCTGGATCTGAAGATGACCAGTGTAATGCCATCAACTCTGTGTGCTCCATAAAGTAGTTCACAGCCCTCGCCTATAACAAAACATGACATCACTGCTTCATGTGTCGTCCTCTATGACATCACTGCTTCATGTGTCGTCCTTCATGATATCACTGCTTCATGTGTCGTCCTTTAGGACATCTCTGGATTATTTTTGCATCCTATAGTGACATCACCAGTTTGCATGTATCAGACATGATCTCCTCGGCTTATGTGTACCATGGCCTCTTGCGTACCCAGCGAATTTGATACCCTGAGTCTACCCTGATTTTTATAGAAGCTGCTTGGGCAGCTCGCACAGTTTCTCGTACAGACTGCATCAAATTCTGTGCATTTCCTACAAGCATTTCTGTTGCTTCTTGGTCCTCTTCTGAGCCTACAAAAATATATACATATGATGAAAAATCATAGATGCACTTAATTCATCCGTCAATTTTTAAGAAATACAGAAAAACTGATAATAAATCCATTCTGTCACAAAGTAAAATTTTAAAAATTGGTTAAATAATTAAAGCTATGAGCATTTAGCATGTTTCAATCATTTTGTGATACATATAATCTTTACAAAAATAATATCGTATTGACACAATTACTCAGCATATAAAATTCAGAAACATGTAATTCTGTATTACTCTATTTATGTGCTTCCCTGTGGCTGAAGATTCCCATGCGTGGACATTGGTCATAATACAATTCAACTCCTGTCTGCTCATGAAAATGATAAAGCAACATGAAGATTTTGTGGTCACCTAATCAACAGTTGGTTCAGATTGCCTTAATGATATACCCACCAAGAACAAAAAATAACCAATGAATGCTTGTTCATGCATCTCTTTATAGTCTGCACTAAATGGTCTACTTAGGAACTAAAAGGAACAGAATTATGGTACACAGTGTCTACTATACAGGCAGAAAAGGGGGTGTGGCATTTGCGGCTGATTGAAATAAAGACCAATTAAAACAGCTGCACATTTAGCACAACAATTTGTACTAGAGGAGGCTACTTGGGTATCTAGGAAACCACACAATAATCAATCAACTTAGAAGTGTACACAAAAATTTTGTATCTTAGAAGTTTTTATTCCATATAACATTACCAAATTCAAAAACTGACTTTTTTTTGCTGTTGCTCTCTTCTTTTTTACTTTATTTATTGTTTTGGTTTTGTTTTTTTTTGAGGGGAGGGGGTGTTACTCAAACCTTTTCAATGATGATAGAAGATATTACTTACTATAGACAAGTTTTTTCTCTCTTTTTTTATTGCATAGCCTATTGTATGTTACCTAGTATAAGCTGTGATGAGCTTCTGAAGTCTGAAGCTCACCCCATAGGCACAGCTTTGGTTATAGCACTGGTATTGTAGCATATATGTTAAACTGGTACAGAAGCATAGTGCATACTTTTCGGTCAAACAGATTAACTATCAAACCTTACAGCCATCAACTTTGGAAAATGTGCACATAAATTTAGTACCTTTAAATTTATCTGGCATAAAATTTTAGCAAATACCAAACCAGAATTTTTTGCTGTTGTTCCCAGTTTTTGTTCCTCAAACAAACATTTTTTTACAATGACAGAAAATATTACTTTGTCATAGACAAAAGCTTTTGTTTTTTGTTCCGTTTTTTAACCCTTTCCCCCTTGAATTAAGACTGAGTCAACAGCTTTCCTTGGCATGGGTTGGGCACTAAGTGCCCAACCCATGCCAAGGAAAGCTGTTGACCTGGGACATGTGATCTTGATAAGTCTCATGTACATTTCTCAGTCAAATTGTTTTTCATAACTGTTGAAATTAGTTGAAAACACTGAAGCAGATGACATTTGACCACCAGCCGGTTTTGGCCGGTTTGAGGGGGAAAGGGTTATATATATATATATATATATATATATATATATATATATATATATATATATATATACACACATGTATACATATATATACATGTATACATATATACATACATATATGTATGTATGTATGTGTGTGTGTGTGTGTGTGTGTGTGTGTGTGTGTGTGTGTGTGTGTGCGTGTGTGTATTGTATAGCCAGTCATAGCCTGTTATTGTATGTTGCCCAATATAAGCTGTAAAAAGTTTCTGAAGTCTGTAGCCCAACCCATCAATATAGCATTGGTTATGGCACAGATATGGTAGCATGTGTTAAACTGGCACAACAGAAACATAATGCATACTTTATGGTCGACACACCTTGACACCGTTCTCCCGCACTTATCCACAAACATGCCACCAAAATATTTGTGAAATGAAACACATACAAAGCTGCCTCAGAATATTCTTACCAAGACCCATAATCTCAAGCATGTATTAAAACCAATAAACAGAACAGATTCTCTCTTGTAAGTGCATGATAAGGTAATTTCATAGGAGACGGGTAACCCGTTATACAGACTGTATGTAAAACAGACACCTCAAATCGGAACATTATGCCCACTATAAAAGATAGGAAACACAGTTTAATTTTGCCAATAATTTCATGAGACTGTGTGAAATCATTTACTGTAGACAAAAACAGGACCGAATCCCCAAAGCACAAAAAAAGGAAGATTGTGGCTATGATATTGCTCAGCCACATGTATGCATTCCCCCTTCACCCAACACTAGCTACATGTACCAACTCCCTGACATATACAGTTCAAACAGGAAACTGGGTCAACAGCTCTTCTTGGTACACAATGAGTGCTATGAGCAAAGAGTGTACAAAGGAAAGATGTTGACTCATCATCTACATCATTGGTGATGTACAAAGCAACAGACGACATTTACCACACTGCCCCATATTGCCAGAATTTAATTTAAAGGGAAAAAGTAGCATCCCAATGCATCAGCTTTAGGTCTCTCAGAGTTTATGGGGTTAATATGAACCTCATCATACTGATGGGTTTTTTTTTAAATGCATTTTCCATGAAAGTTTGTTCTGATGAATTTTGTTCTTTGCTGTTGACATAATTCTTCTCGCAACTTTCAAGTCTAGTTTTATTAAATTTCATAAGTTTGTGTCCAAAAATTTTATTCTAAAATACAGCTGTGCCAACACATGAGAAACTTGCATGCAAAATTTATGCAAGTGCTCCCAAATTTGAGTAGAAATGCATAATGCTGGCTTGAGCAATATCAAGGATTGCCTGCATAGTTCATACTTCTACTCATTGCATCTTCCCTGCAGCATTTTTCACCAGACCATATATAAAGTAAGATAAAAAGCAAACTGCTATGCAGGCAATCTGAGATAAAACTGACCCACAGGCAAGAGAGCAAAAATATTCTCTTCAAATTTGCACAAACCTCTTTTCATACATAAACAAAGGTGTCTGAACAATACTAGTAACCTTCATGCCAATTTAAGATTGAGAGGCTTTCCTCAGGAATCTACGTAAGAAATTGAAGTAACTATTTTAACTTGCATAGAAATCTGTCTCACTGACAACAAGCAATATCTGCATTCTTGATTGACGCAGGCAAGGCCCTGTCTGCATAACATAACCAACTACATGCACAGTGCCACTCTACACTGAACTCTGAGAGGAAAGTTTTTTTTACGCTTAACATGCACACAGATGAAGAGAATATCAGACTCCTTGTCTACAGACAAGTTTATCCCACATTATCATAAAGTGCAAAGAATTGTCCTTCAAGGTGGTCTTTGTAAAAGAGGCGTCAAGTACACTTACTGGACTCTATAATTCCCAGGCAAGCAGGCAAGAAAAGGAACAACATATGTTAAAATTTATATTCCTCAGTGTTCTCAAATAAACAACTTCATGCAATCTCCTTCACACTTCAAAATACATTTTATCTGTTAAAAAAAAAACACACACACAATAAGTTTCATGCTTTTCTTTCAACTCTTTTAGCTAAAAGGTATAAGTATATACATGACTTTCATAGATCTGCTCAGAAGCAACAAAACATACTTCAGCTCAAGTACAATAACATACATCAACTCTGAGCACACACTCTAAAATTCATGCCTTGCCAAAAAATTTCAAAATTTACTGTGAAAATAACAGATTTTTTATCTCAAAAACAGAAGCACTCTCACATTCTATAGGTCATGATGATGAATTGTACATTTTTACATGATTCTTATCAGTTCTGTTTATCCAGAAACAAAATGTACAGACATATATAGATTCACCAAAAAACAATAATCAGTCTTTATAACCTGTCTCAAAGAAACGTTTATCTAGACATAAGCAATTTAGCTGCAAAAATAAAAAGACAAGTTACTAAAGATTACTGTCTGCACTTCTACCACACTAGTTTTCATTTTTCATATTGTTGTACACTGTGTTTGTTTTTGTTCCTCTTTTTTTTTTGGTTTTTTTCCCTCCATCTTTTAAAATACGTGTTCTGAGGGCCCATTACTCTAGGTGTGAGGATAATTTTCCTAGATTAAAATTTGTTGACAATCCAGAGATAGCACCCTAGTTTCTAAATCTTTACAAATAACAACAGACCCTGCTTTCGAAATGTTAATTTGACATAAATTGGTACATTTACATGATGCAAGATCTGACAAGGCTGGAGGAAAAATTGTTAGTAATCTCTGCTATGCATCCAAAATTGTTTCAACCAACACATCATGGACGGTTGCATGCCACATGATATTTACCACACACTATCTCACTGCCATCTGGACTGGGGATAGGCTCTATCAACAGAACACAGTGTATAGCACATCACATTTCTGCACATCAGAACTCCTCACTCTAGTTATTGCTTGTCTTTGTTGTAGCTTGCAAGAAATTTAATCATCTTAATACTGGGCTTTTCTGTAGTATTGGCCTATATTTTTTTAAACAAAATCTTTTTCGTAAAACAGATACAATGATCTAGCCTAATTAACTTACCAGATACCTTAAATGTCAGAAATTAAAAAAGACATATGCCTTGATATTTTACAAAACTGTTAAGTGTAATGTCTCACCTTGTGCTCCTAACATGGTGGCCTTGACAGTCGACAGGATCTTTAACTGTGTGCCTATCGTAGGGATTCGCTCACAGACTTGCAGTAAGTTCTGCAAATAGCATACCAGCGCATGTAAGATATTTCTTTTCACAATGTATGGTATATTGTTATGGTCATGTGCCACGAAATTCTTCTCACGAGAAAGTTTACATTCTGGGTGTCCCTTTCTTTTCTAGCTGATAACAAACCAATGCATTTCTTTTTATATGAAAATCAAGACAACTACTTTAAATACTAAGTGTGTAACAAGAGATTTTTAACCCTTCCCTCCTCACAGTGGCCAAAACTGGTCTGTGGTCAAATGCCATCTGCATCAGTGTTTCACACAAACTTGAACAGTGTTGAAAAACAATTTAAATGGGAAATATAGACGAAACCTGTCCAGATGTCACCCCCTCCCCCCCTGATCAACAGCTCTCCGGGGCATGGGTTGGGCATTTAGTGCCAACCAATGCCCAGCATAAAGAAAGTTGTTGACTCAGTCTTACACTCAGCTCTAATTCTACAGGAGAAGGATTGAATAAGTATTCCCATGCTTTATTTGATTTACTTTAGCTGTGTAATAGCTTTGATCCAACCTGTGTTCAGTACTTATCCTGGTTAAAGTCACCAAAGGAGATGGATACACAACTTTACTCTGATCAAAAATACAAATACAAATACTTGGCAACACAGCCTAGCATTTATGTGAAAAAATTATCAGAGGTACCAAGATTTAATGATACAGCATGACTGCTTTTGCCCATAAGGGGACTCATGAGAGACTGTATTCTTAGATTCATGGAACAGCACTTCACTAAAAATTACCTGCACAGCCCTTTTGATGTATGCGTACACATAGCTTTCAATATCAGAATAGCAAACACAAAAATACATGTTGTACAGCAAGAAACATGCAACACTTAATACCATTTACTTTAACAGCTAAAACAACCCAATCTCTTGGCATTGGTGGCTTACCGTCCTCATGCGTTTGTCAGTACACTCCCGTGCTAGTTTCTTGGCGAGTCTTGTTACCTCTTCAGAGGCCTGAGCTATCTCCTTGGCAGTGTCAATCAAGTCTCTCTTAGTTCCACCTTCTCCCCTGTAATCACACACATTATAGTTATTCCACCAGCTTCATGTTATATGTGCAAAAGTGAATCTGACATCTCTTTCGGGCTACTTCATATACTCCACGCAAGAAGTATGATTCGGGATGTTTCGACGGGTTCATCATTTTTAGGTCAGTACGTCAAAGCACTAACTTTGGAACTTCTTGTGTTCTCCTGACTCCAAACACTAGCACCTCAAAAATGATGAGTTTTCCACAAAACATACCACAGTATCCCTAATATTCTTTAAAATTATATATATATTTTTTTTGTACCATTTCTTTATACAGGCGGCCCTTAAAGCAGTAAACATAGCTTCCTTCCAAAAATAATCCATCGTGTTCCATTGTCATCAAAAGCGCATTGAACCATTTACATCTCTCCCTCCCTACATATTCTAAGTAGTAATTAACAGATGATGACAATGTTCAAGTCTCCCTTATGTACAAACTGTCTCAAACACACATGGCATGGGTTACAACTGAGCCTTTATATAAGCCAGCAGTTCAACCTGTCCACAGGAGTGTCAAAGAGACGGGCTTAAACTGGCCCCTTAATGGAGGTTAGTTTTCACTGTTCTGTTTCTTGGGGAGATGTATGGCAGCTCACCAGAGGCAGCCACTAGGACTGTTTGATTGTTTACAATGACTGTGCCAGTGACAGTCACCATTCTGAGAACCCAAAAGTCCTTGTGGTTGTGATGTTTCCATCCATCTTATCTCACAGAAACAAGAGAAGAAGCTAAGTCCTTGCTCGATTCGGGTTACCGTTGGACCCAATTGACTGACAAAGGTCATTGCAGTATTACACACAACTTTGTGCAGATTTCTCACACCAAGGCCAGAAATTGCTTCAAGGATTTTAATATTGTACAAACCATGTATAGGAAGACTGGATAATGGCTAATAACACACGTACATTGCACTGCAATTTGAAACAAGCGAGATGTCCTGCAACAGTGTTTACCTGACCAGCTGGCTCAGCTTTGCCATCAGAAGAGCCATCCTCTTTGCAGCAGCAATAATCTCATTGTCTCTACTTGACCACTGCTTGACATCCATATGTAGGGCATGTGCTGCCATCTGATATGCATAAAACGAAGCAAAGTTAGGGAACTGGTTTCACACACACATGCAAACACAAATCAACAACACTTTTCGCAGTTTGCCCAATAGCAGCTGTAAACTTTTAAGCAGTAAGTTCATTTTTCCCAGTTTGTATGATATCAGCTGCATTTTTTTTGTTGTAAACAAAATTTATTTTATGTTATGGTTACGTTCTGCACATATCGAGCAATGCTTGTGTGTACACTTTCAGCCAAAGAATGAATATGTGTATGCATAAACAGGAGTCACATGGTCTTACATGTATATCCTTGTGTTACATGATATGTATGTACTGAAAATCTGTAAAATGAGCAAATGCAAAACCTTATCTTTCATACATGCAGGCAAGTAAATATTCTTTGCACCAACATGCAAAATATGAATTCATGTAGCTATACACCTTCTCATGAAAAGTATTATTTATATTAATATATTTTTACAATATTGCTATGCCTTCTAATGAAAGGTATTATTTATATTAGTACATTTTTACAAATAATTATTGCACACACAATAGTCCTGCCTCTGTTTAACCCTTAAAGCACAAGTTTGCAGACTGAGTCAACAGGTTTCATTGCCAAAAGTGGCACATAAACTTATTGACTTACACCATGAAGTTCCTGCAGACCCGCCCGCATTCGCCTATGCCTGCTTGTACTTCAACGAGAGGTCTTTGTACCAGGAATTTGAGCATGGAATCATTGTAATCACTCAGATAATTGGGAGTCAACAACTTTCATTCATACACTTTGGGTGCATCATGCCAAAAGGGTGCTGCTCAGCTGCAGACTTTATTTTCCCTGGACTCATAGTAGGCCGGGCATGCTGGGGTTTAAATGACACGCCTCTGCATGTGACATTTGAAGTCCTTCTTTAGACATATGCTATTTTTTTTCCTTCATGTTCATCTGCCTACGAACACCAAAAAACACTTATGAAACATTGTTGCATAAAATAACGAGCTGTGAAAAAAAAAGTTTTTCAAAACGTCATTCACTATTTTTAGCATTGCCCTCTTTTTTTTGCTCATGAGAAACTTGAAGGTGGAATCAATAATTCAGATAAGTGTGACCTCTGTCATGACCAGCACTCCAAGGGTTAATTGTCAGGATTTGTTTACAGCACAATATGACCAGGAGCGGCCCACTATACCATGATAGGCTGGTTGGCCTGTGGCACCGGGAAAGACGACTCATCCTCATCATCTGTCTCTGGGGGTGGTGGCCGGGGAGGGGCTGTATCCCTTGGTAACGGTGGTCGTGGTGGGGCCCGTTCAGAACCTACAACAACAACAATGAAGAAAAAGTGAATTCTCTCATTTGATGGCTACATGTCTAACAATGCTGATCTTATATTGAAAGACTCCTTGCTTACAGTGCACATACAACTATTTATAATAATGAAACCACAGTTACTAGCAGGAGCATGTACATCTTCATAACTTTTACTTTAAATTATTATGAGACAAAAAGATAGAGTAACAAAGGAAAAAGCTCTGTAGGATAAGCATTCAATAGAGTATATTTTAACTTTTCCACATCCTGGCAAAAGTGTTTTTACTCAAATAATGTGTTATGATCTTGTAATTTTTCTTCTGTTTCTGTTATTATCAAGTTTCTCGCCACACATATAAAAAGGTACATGTATTTAAAGAGCTGTAACTCGAGGCAAAGGGTCATGTCCATACATATAACCTATGTCCAAACATATGACCTATGTTCATACATATGACCTATGTCCATACATATGACTTATGTCCAAACATATGACCTATGTTCATACACATGACCTATGTCCATAGATATGACCTTTGTCCAAACATATGACCTATGTTCATACATATGACCTATGTCCATACATATGACCTATGGAGCATACAGCCATATGTTGATGTGTCTTTCAACAAACCACAGCTGACCACATGCTTTATATGAAATACTCAGTGTTCAGTCTTTCATATTAGAGCTTCAGTTTGCGGGGAAGGGGGTCAAAAATGCAACATATCCCTGTCTTTCTGTGTCCTGCTGCAAAATCAGACACTAGAAATCTTAGTTGAAAGATAAATTTCTAGACACTGAACACATTAGAAGTTTCACCAATGTCAGGACGTGTTCCATTTTACCTGATATGTTAGAACCATCAAAGGTTAAGTTTTAGGTTGTTTGTTTGTATCTAAGAAAAATAAATGAAGCAGATAGTACAATTTCACAAGACTTGCTGCCAACCATAAAAGGCAAGCACACAGTGCCATCTGGAGGGATGTCGAGAAACATGGAATCAGCTGTGTGTGAACTTACATGTACATGTACATTAAAAGAGTAGCCAATCTTCTCTATGTAAGCAAGGAACCATAGATATTTTAGCACAGAATCACAACACCATTGACAAAATTCATTATCATTTGTATGCTGATTAGAACATTAGTATCAACAACATAATTAATTCATAATCATCTTCTGATCTGGAATAGTGAAAATCAAATGGATTAATAATCACTTTATGTCTATATCTAAAATGTAATTGCACCCTCACTCGGGGAAATTATTGATGTAGTTCTGCTACTGAGTAAAATAAATCAAACTGTATATGTCTGCTATTATCAACATATATAGTGTGGTGAATGACAATTTTTCTAATTTGTAGTCAGATGAAAGGAGGTTAAATGTAGCCATGGAGAAGGCCTTTCCTCAGGTAGTTTTGTCCCAAAATCATGTTAAAAATTGAATGTGATCACAGAATATGAATGCCCCACAGGCACAAAGTTCATAAAACAAACACATGATTGGCCAGGCAGGACTGCCTTTGTTCCAGTTGTGAAGAACATGCAGCTCCATCTGATGGGGGAGAAATTATCACCTTTCCCAAACAGTATTGATGATGGACTATCCCCTCATCATGATGTCATTCATGGCTGCTTTTCTACAGGCAGTGGATCTGTGTATTCTAGGATTCCCCCATTTAATTTTTTGAGTGACTGCAGCGTCATACCACAGTGATCAATAATTCTTAACAACTAGACCCATGACCTTGCCTCCCAACCAACCATCTGTTTGTCCTACTAACTCTGCACCTGTGGTGCACCAATATTACATGATCATATCCTATTTTTATCGTAATTTTGGGACAAAAAGAAAATGCAGGAAGACTTTTCCAAGGCTACTGCTCCATGAAATCAGAGGCACCTATAAACATGTTTACAATGATCAAATTTGAAAGTATCAAAGGGTGCACAATACATTTTCGAAAATGCAATAAGTGCTGTCAATGATGATCAGTATGATTTTTATATCAGATCACTTTAACCTTTTCACCCTTAGACCAGTCAAAGCCAGCTTCAGGTCAACTGTTGTCTGCTTCACTGAATTTTTTTTCATTAAACCTAGCATTAATGAAAAAAATTTGAAAGAGAATTGTAGACAAATGCTATCCTGATATTATGTTCCATGTCAACAGCTTTCCATGGGGGAAAGGGTTAAAGTTCATGTTACTACTCAAATGTGCATATTCAGTCATGGCAAAGGATTATAAAATGCAATCTCTTAATGCATAAATTTTGTCTACAAAGCCAACTGTGTCTCTGTTGGTTCTGACCTTCACCCATAACAGTAGGCTGCTTTATGCTTTACAGACCTGTGTCAACAATGTTCACATTGAGAGTAGCCCCGTGAACCAATTCCACACTTACAAACCCAATGATATCATCCCTCTATGTTAACAAATGACACCACACACAGGTGCTACATAAAGTAACTGCTTAATTGTTCCACAGCATTGCACCTGTAACAAGTTATGCATCCTTTGCCATGTCCAGATTGATTATCATGCACAATCACTTAATCAATTACATGTACATAATTAAATCATTGTCCTTCTCCCACTGAAAATAAAATCTCAACAACTTTTCTTGCAGGCTGCTTGCACAACAAAAGTTGCCGCTGTGGGCTTAGTCTTTAAATCCTTAAACTGGCAAAATACAGCTCATACTCAATGTCATCTGCTTCATTCTTTTTACTGATGTTTTCTGACTATTATAAGCCTGTCAGGGAGCTATCATGTAGCATGCCCTAATTCATCAGCTCTTCCTTGGTGTGAGTTGTGTGCTGAATGTCAGATCTGCACCAAAGAAAGCCACAGACTCGTGTTTTATCCAAAGACAAAAGGCTTCCATCTATCTTCTGGTTACAGTGCAAGCCTCAAGTTGTTCAGACTTCATTCTTGTTACACTGTCTATACAACTGGACCATAGAACAAGTGGGACAAGGACAAGTTAGGACTGATCAGTGTTTTATTGGTTCATATCAACAGGTATCATCTCATGGTAGGCACATCTACAGGAAGGGAATTAATCACATCAAGCAGATATGGTACAAGTTACTCAACCTCCATACGGGTATAGCCCCTCCCCATATCCTGGAGGTGCTGGGGGTAGTGGTACAGGGGGCGCAGGGTACCCTGAAATGAACACATCATCACACCCTCTCATTCGAAGAACTGTAGGTAATGAATAGAGGTAAATACTGCATCCACACCGACGTATAACAGTGTATTGAATCAAGATGATCCACTTGAACTTTATGACACATTGTATCACTTTTCTACTTTTTCACATAAGAATACTGGAAAGTCATACACATGTTTCACCCTCTTTAAAGTACGTGATTAGTACTTAACCACCCTGGCAAACATGACAAGATAAATGTGACATCTCAAATGTGGCTCCCCCGTCAGTGTTATCAAGACCAGGAAGACTGTGCTCCCTTTGCTATTTTAACACAGGTTCAAACATTTTGCTGTTTCTTGAAAATTGCTAAGCTCAACAATATCAATGAAAATTACAATAAAAATCTTATGAAACACACAAGAACTGCTTCGATAACATGCATGCTGCAGTATGTACCAGCCAACTATATGCATACAGCAATACTGTGATGATTCCTTTACTGTTTTTGTATAAAATGATATAAATAGAAAAATAAAAAACTGCCTTTTTTGCACACAAAATAGACAAAACAGGGTATAGTTTCCTGTAAATGCATACGCTTCTCTCACAACACGCGCTGCAAATGCTGATAGCCTGAGGCACACAAGCGAGCAAGGAAAAAACCAAAGGCAGATGCCAATACTGACCGGGCTGCAGCAAAAGTAGTCTTTCTTAAGACCCTTTCTTAGTTACATGTAATTTGTTACAAAAAACAAAATAGCTAATGAATATTATCATAATACATGATAGGGCGGTAATAGCATCGAGCTATAACAAGTGAGGCTGCGGAGCGGTCCTGGAGACGAGTAAAGAAAGGGTCTTTTAACTTTGGCAGGGTTCTGGTTGCATCTGTCAAGCTGATCAACAATCAGACAAATTCTCATGAGGGTGCAGAATAGTTACGCAGAGAGTTCTATTAAGATTCAGCTCAGCTACCCTTGTTACACTGAATACCCACTAAATGTCAGAAAAAAAAATTAAGTACAGGCATCTTTTTATCAAACAAAATCAAATAGAAATGGGCACTGCTTGCATCATATACATGGTTTCGATATTCCCTCAAAACTGATGTCCAGCTATCAGAGACAACATCCACAATAATGTACTTGTGCAAATGATTTATTACATTACCAAGGGTTAACCCAAGCACGAGACATTATATGATTATGACTTTTCAGTAGTTAATTAGATGAAGGACTTTTTGTCTTCAATTACAGACCTTCATTGTCACTCACATTTGGGTGAGCTAGTTGCTCACACCCTGGTTAAGTTAAAACCTGGTTATTTGCTACAGATTTAAGTGTTGGAAGAAATAGGACAAGAATGTTTTCTCCTATACAACTATAACCAATAGCCATTTATAATTATTAGTTTCGTTTCTTGTCTTTATCCGGATCATCTGTACATTTATGATTTACCTTTTTTTAAACTGTACGTTAAATATTATGTGTTATATTGTCTATGACTTAGTTGTGCAGGGTAGTGGGAAAAGGCGCACTGCCTTTTGTGTACCCTTTCATTCTCATGCATATCGTATTGTCTTCAATACGCTATTTGTAAAATAAATAAAGGATGAACTCAAACAAAATTGTGCTATTGGCAAAACACAGATAAAAAAAAAAAAAAAACGACACACAGATAACCTCTGTCACCGAAATTGTATGACCAGCTTGTGTCAGTACCAAGGTACTGTAAATTCACTGAATTTTTCTGTTTTTTTATTTTTGCTTATTTTGCCAATGTTACAAAAATCTGAAAAATAAAAACACAATGACATAGTATTTTAACCCTTAAAGTGCTGATTTAAGACCCAGTCAACAGCTTTCCTTGGGGCACTTTGCACGCAAAGTGCCCCAAGGAAAGCTGTTGACTAAGACTACTTTTTGCTTCAGACTAGGCTTACAGGTATTTGAATGAAAGGTATCTTCATGGGGAATTTGCGTCTTTTAGCCATTATATGTTAATGGTAATGAGAAAACGACTCTAGCCGTGATTGGCACTTTAAAGGTTAACACAGGTTTAATAGGAATCGTGTCCAAAACCGTAAAATTGTAAAGTCCTTCAGTTAAATACCTGAAGTGCAAAAACTGCAAAAATGTATTCATGAGAAAATAAGTTTATTGACAGTGCTGAAGTTTATTTATGCCATGGCAGCATGCCTATTGATACTGTTATTGGGAGGAAGTGGAATTATTTGTGGGGAGAAAAAAAAATTAAAATGTGTACTGGAAAATAATAGATTGGAGTCTCATGGCACTGTGCACAAATGATAAACATTTGGGTTCAGTCCTAAATATGGTGTACTGTATTCCAATCATGCCAGTACAGGAGTGCTGTACACACAGTGCTGTATACACACGACTAGTATGGCCGTGTTGGTGCGGTCAAAAGTGACAAGAAACTGGATTTTCAGGTGCTGAAATGTACAAATGTTTGTTGTGGAGTTGTGATGATTGTGTATCCTACAGACAACCAATGTATGTAGAATAAACAGAAATGTATAGGTTAGTCTACAAGACTACTACAGGCTTGCGCGTCTCCACTATCAACATCTATACAAAGCTATAGCCACATCAATGTATACCTTCAAGGGCCTGTTCTGAGGGCAGTGGTGGCACCTCGGGCACTGGCAAAGACAAGAATATTACCATCAGACATGGCTCATATAAACCTGGTAAATCCCTTCATCAAGATACAGACATCATAGCCCTTCATTCAGATCCTTTATACTTCCTACTCATCACAAGCCAGGAAGCACTGCTTGACTCTCACAGGCATAATCATAGCCAACTGATGTATAAGCTTGACCCACACTTCAAGCAACTGGCAAGCAAAGTAAAAATTTCCCTGCATGGGAAAATACCACACTTTCACCTACATCTGAACAACATGTTGCCACGCATTGTCTGCAGGTACAGACCCAGATGAACTACACCTGTAACTAAACTGCATGAACTCTGCCAGCAGAATGCAGAAATAGTCATCTTATTTCTACAGGTAAAGGTGTAAATGCACGTTAGTAAACCACTTTCAGTACTAATATACTGCACTCATCCATGTCATAAACTATAAATAAACTATTTTCCCTCGTACATGCACATTGCACAACTGAAATTCAAAGTTCACTTGGAAAACAACCCTGATCTAGTTTATTTCCCCTCATCATGAAAAGGGGCAACAATTTAACCCTTTCCCTCTTGAATTAATACTGAATCAACAGCTTTCCCTGGCATGGGTTAATCACTAAATGCCCAACCCATGCCACAGAAAGGTATTGACCTGGGACATGTGATCTTGATAGGTCTCATCTACAATTCTCAATCAAATTGTTTTTCGTTGCTGTTGACATTAGTTGACTATACTGAAGCACACAACATTTGACCACCAGCCGGTTTTGGTCGGTTAAAGGGGGACAGGGTTAACCCTTCCCTCCTGGAGCTAAGACTGAGTCAACAGTTTTCCCTGATGTTGGTTGGGCACTGAGCACACAACCCACACCAACGATATCTGTTGACCTAGGTCACATGATCTTGACAGGTCTCATCAACAGGTCTTGTTCAAATGGTTTTCCACGACTGTTGGAATTTGTAAAAACAACATTAAAGCTGACAACATTTGACCACTGTCCAGTTCTAGCCAGTTTGAGAGGGAAAGGGTCAACCAAAGTTATCTGTGGCAAGTAACTACAGATCTTTTACATATTAACCCTCTGAGACACAATCATTTCAGAGGAACATCAGAAGTGTAAAGTCCCATATCTAGAACCAAGAAACCCAATACATGTACATAGAGTCCTCTGCCTGCCTGCACCTCATAAGCTAATGTTAAAAATATTGAAGAACTGCATAGTTAAAGGAACTCCCACGAAAGACTTATCTGCAAAGCTGGCATAAAGTTAACTGTATTCCACACCAGAAGAGTGATAAAAAGTCAGATTCAAGGAACGACTGCTCCATATACTTCACATGAGTATACTGACCACCCTGCAAATAACGAATAGTCCCTACCTCAAGACAGACTTTGATGCTGGTGTATTTTTATTTTCAAATTGTTCAATATATTTACACTTTTTGAGAAAACATTTATCCACTATTAACGTAGATGAGTTGTTAAAACAACAAGTAATTTGGGTTTTAGGATGTGGTCCACACAATGTATGGTCCCTGAACTAACAGCAATGGCAACGTATACCAGTTCAGCATCGACGAATATGGATAAATACTGAATATGGTGATCCACATAATCTTGGGTCTACTTCTATGAACTATTCATAATTTTGTCCATTCATTCAGGTGTGCCTTGAATAATAATTATAATACAATCTTTGCATCTAGACCCTTTTCAAGCATTCTGCAAAAAGGAAAAAACCTTTCCTTGATAGAGCCTTTTATGGCCCCCAGGTCAGCACTTACGAGTGCTTATTTGCATAATTTTACTTATTTGCATACCAACAAATCCCTTTGAAGGTTTTATTAAGTAAATAACCAAAATTATGCTAATGAACACTATTAAGTGCTGCCCTCTGGAGTCCTAAATTCTACAATCACTGACATTCTTAACAGTGAAACATGCATTCACACCAAACATGGTCAACAAACTAGGTTTTCAAGGAGGCAAATTCAACCTTCAAAATCAACAAGGTACATATACTTCAATCCTGGAAAGTTCATCCCAAAAATATTTTTTTTTGCAGTGGTTAACATCACTCACTAGCACCCTATATATATTTTCCTGTGAAAGAACTCTATCACTGATGGCAAAAACACAACAGAGTACCTCTAAGACACTCACTGAACCAAGGCCACACACAAGCTCATGCTGATGGCTACTGTCACTCTACCTGTAGTCTGTGCACTAGGGAGAGTTCGCGGATCAGGTGAAACTGCTACCTTGGCTGTGGGAACAAAGCGAGCTAAGCCATTAGAACAAGCTGTAGCAGCATGCTAAATGCAACAAAGGAAGCACCATCTGTTCACTTTTGTTTTTACAACAGTTTTGTTCTGTTTCTTGGGGGGTTTTTTGAGGGCAGGGGATATTGTCTTACATAAAATGACATGTTGCACTTTATGTGTGAAATGTACAATATATTCTATTAATTTCAGGAACTTTACAGAGGCTCATATGGGTGAATCAAAATTGGCAAATTGCAGTAGAATTTAGCAAACATTATTTATGCTAAATTGTTGCTTGATGCAAAACTTAAAAAAACAAAACAAAACAAAAAACCCAGCTACATTACCTAGACCTGTAATTGCTTGTTTTAAATTTGTAATATGAAATAAGCAGGGGATGATATCTTTCAGAAATATCTAACATAGCACACAATTACATGAACCAATATCAATCTGAACAATTAAAAAACTTTGTTATTTGCACATCAGACATGGAAGGACAGGCCTATTGTCATGCGTGAATGTTTATTTGACAACTTGCGGGAAGTGGATCTAGAGAAAACTGCTCAAGTCTTGTGCAATTTTTGTATACCTTGTCACCCCATATTTGTACCCATCTCCCCTCCACTACTCCTTTCTTTTCTTTCTTTTTGCTTCAAAGCAGCTGAACCAACCCTTAATAATCGTCATGTACACTACCAATTTACCCATTTTTAAAGTGTGTGTGTCAACGCACACTTTTCTGTTTTTCTAGTTAAAGTGTGTGTGTCAACGCACACTTTTCTGTTTTTCTATTCTTTCTCAACGCACACTTTTCTGTTTTTCTAGTTAAAGTGTGTGTGTCAACGCACACTTTTCTTTCTTTCTTTCTTTCTTTCTTTCTTTCTTTCTTTCTTTCTTTCTTTCTTTCTTTCTTTCTTTCTTTCTTTCTTTCTTTCTTTCTTTCTTTCTTTCTTTCTTTCTTTCTTTCTTTCTTTCTTTCTTTCTTTCTTTCTTTCTTTCTTTCTTTCTTTCTTTCTTTCTTTCTTTCTTTCTTTCTTTCTTTCTTTCTTTCTTTTCTTTTCTTTTCTTTACCGGCAAATTTGTCCGACATTTCATTTGAAAAGTATTACATGTAGAAACTCCAAACTTGGCACAATGATACATCTATGGATAGAGTCTGGCCTTTTTATAATGAGAGGTCATGCTTTTCAAAATTATGCAAATGAGGGCTAATTAAAGTTTTAAATCTTCAATATCTTATATACTATAGTAGATGTGGTTCCGAGTGTATAGGAGTTCGATCATAGCAAGGTAAAGGTCATCTCAGATGTCAAGGTCATGTCAAGGTCAAAGGTCATATCAAGGTCAAAGGTCAATTTTAAGCCAAAATGTCATTTTTGAGGTCAAGGTTCACTTCAGGTAGAGGTCATCTTGAGGTCAAAGGCCACTTTCGATGGTGGCTTTCTTCTAACCATAACTTGGTCAATTTTTATCCAATTTTGATGATGTTGGGCTCATATTGTAGCTATTGTAACCCTGCACATTTTTTAAATTTACATGTGACCTCTAAAGTTCAAAGGTCAAGGTCAAGTGGACCTATGAAAGTTTCATCCAGTCATAACTTGGCCAATCTCCATCCAATTCTAATCATGTTGGTCTCAAATTGTAGGTCTTGCTACACTGGACATTTTTATAAGAACATGTAACCTCGAAAAGGCAAAGGTCAAGGTCATTGGCCCTTTGAAAGTTTCATCTTGTCATAACTTGGTCAATTTTCATCCGATTTGTTTCATGTTTGGCTTAAATTGTGGGTATTGTAACACTGCAATTTACATGTGACCTGTAGAGGTCAAAGGTCAAGGTCATTTGGACTTTGAAATTTGCATGCAGCCATAAGCTTAATGGAATGTGAGGTACCAAAGGATAAAAGTTGCAGCAATTTAATATATGCTACATAGCACCATTAGAAAATTTAAATCTTGAATAACTTCAAAGCTATAATACATAGAGATACCATTCCAACTTCTGCTCCTGTGTTATGGAATAGTTGTACATTACCATACTTATATGCTTTGAAGACACACACACTGATTTGCTATGCAGCAAATCATCTTTCCTAGTTTTCATTGTATATATTCAGAATATAGATCGACAATAGAAGCTCCCTTAATTTTCAAAGCATCCATCATTGTTTAAGCAGGGACAATATATGTAAACTCTTATACACAGTTACATAACATTTTAGCCAGCACACTGTTTGATCTCCACTTTTCCTTAACCTTTTCTCCCCTTAAACTGGCTTGAGATCAAATGTTACATGCTTCAATGTTTTTTCTTTTTAATAAATACATGTATACTTCAGTGTCCAAAATGAAAATTGTAAATAAGCTCTCCCAGATGCCCATGATTAACAGTATTCCTTCAGGTGGTTTGGACACGAAAGATGAGCCCTATCAAAACAGTTTGCACTAGGTCAACAGCTTTCCTTCAGGTGGGTTGTCAAGCATCAAACCTGCCCCCCAAGGAAGGCTATTGACTCAATCTTAATGGGGGGGGGGGGGGAGAGTAAAAGGAGTCCATTCTTCTCATACAGTGTTACTTTACATATGCATGTCATGTGACAAGCCACTGAAGGCAGTTGTATCATAGAAAGAACACTTATGGTGGTTTTGGACACAAACAGACAAGAGCAGTTTTTCCTACACATGTACATGGTTTAATACAAGTAGCTGGGAGTTCATTCTCTGCAGCCATACCATGCATACACAGACCAATACCACTATGCAGGGCTGCCATACACACAACTATGGACCCAGCAAACCCAAAATTAAGACCTTGATGTTTTGATGAAATACAACAGAGACAAGCACACACTAATCATGGATTCCATCTACATGCAGCTGATAGACAACATGAAGGGACAGTCTACACTTGCTCCTCACAGAACAAGACAACAGACACAACACACTCATCTTCATGCACATTTAGTTCACATGGCTTTTAAAAGATATGGCTGCTTTTGTCACGGATTGACTAAACGAACTTTGAACACAAACCTAATGGTACTGACAATAATAAAAAAAAAAAGCAAGGCAAATGCAAAACTACTGGAATACATTAATAAGTCTTCTTTATGAAATTTATAAGTAAAAAGTGAGTAAATATGGTTATGAGTTTTTGTCACTACTGGACACTAGAGGGCACTACATGTAGCTACAAATCTGTCAACTCCTGCTTCAAAACAGCTGGTCCATGTACCTGAGCCCTGTGCGCAATGCAACATACATGTTTTATTATACATACATGTATAAGATGCATCATTTAAAGGAGGCTAATTGCATGCATGTTTAGCACTATCTATCCCATTTTTTACTATCTTGTTAAATAGGACTTCTGGCATTTATTATAAAAACTCAACTTCAAAAAAAAAAATAAATAAATAATGATATAAGCACTGATGGTTTAAAGTTGTGTATTGGGACTTACAGAGTGGAAAAAGTAAGATCCAAAATGTACAAAATTATTCTCAATTTGAGTATTTGCTTTTCTATAGGACAATCACTGAACAGAATGTTCTTTTCACAAATGAATTCAGACCAGCAACCAGTTCAATTGTCAGAGGGTATCACTCAAAATACAGTGTCAGCTTATTCAGCACGGCCTGACACTGGGGACATGCACAGAGGTCAAGTTCCAATACACATGGACCTGAAATCCAACTAATTTCAGAATCCAGTTCAGCAAACTGCCAACACACGAAGCTTGCACAAGTTGAGTATTATCAAAATGAAGACCATGACAAACATATGGCGGTAGTTTGAACAACTTAAACAGAGAACATCCCCATCCATGCTCGGATGTACCTTGTGTGACAAACTTTTTAGGTTTCTGTTTGGCAATGAGTTCATCCAGGTCTACGTCAACATGGGGTTTCATGGGCATAAAAGGCTGTCCTTGACCCCGCCTTGGGGGCGCGGCGTAACTAGGATCTACAATGTAACACAGCAACCTTTTCTTTAACACCGCACACTGACGGTATTTTCATTTGGCATGAAAGAAAACGGGTCCAAGCATTTGAACCACAGATGCTGTAAGAACACAACTTTCACAGAATACTAAATGACCTATCACACAACATTTATCTATTTTGTTCAATACTTAACACAAAGAACAAAATACGGCTATTGTCAGTCTTCTAATATATTCTTAAATTAGTGAACAGAATATGTGTCAAATTATTTCATCAAAGGCATTCATTTCTAGACATAAAATGTGCCACAGGATATTACCTATGGGGGATGGGAAAGACAAAAGGCAAAAATCATTACAATTTTACCTGATATACTGAGTTGGCTGAGATCAGGTGGAGGTGGGAACGTCTCTGCTGCTGGAGGTGGTGGGAAGTCTGGCTCCTGATTGTCCACTGACACAGCCTTGCGCACACCTCCTACTGCATCTAGTAACTGAAATAAATATCGGAAATTGTCTCTCTAACTGCACATGGATAATCCTCATGCATAATGGATACTACAACTGATGCATACACGTTGCATCTATGTATAAAGTATTATATTTCAATGAATTAATAAATCTCATTGGCTACATTCTCTAATTCACCAATTTTGTTGATAAATTTGAAAACTCTTTTTATGTCCATTTCACAACAAAAAGAGAAAAAAAATTCAAAGCACTTCTTCCTCAAGACAGCAGACCACAGTAAAAAGCTTTACACTGAGCAATACAATTGTATCACAGATTGCAAAAATATTTCAAACAACATCTTCTGAGGAAAAGAAAAAAGTCACACCACATACATCTCTATTGGCACCTCTCCAGTTGCCCGCAGCCAGTGGATCCCGTGGATTTTGCGACAAATGTTTTCCACTCTGGACCATTGGTGGTATGGCTGAAAAAAAAGTCATAACACAAAAGTTATCTCAGAATAAACACATGAAAAACTTCAATGTTTTACAATTACTGATCGATGGTTTGCATACATACTGATATAAAGGACTCTCTGTTCAAACAATTTTACTTTCAAGGGGCTTGGGGAGCAGGCAAACCCCAATGATCCGTCTGGTGAGAGGCCAATCTTATCTGACTTACTACTGATACTGCTTCACAAAACATCAGGCGGATGATTTCAAATATTGTAAGGTATCACACCTTGCTTGCTAAATAAACTAATATAAGTACTTTTCCATGAAGTATTGAAAAGATGAGACTTGTCTGTGCACCAGACAAGATCCAAGCAATTGTGCTACAAGTTACTGTAATGTTTTGTGTACTACAAGTAAGTTAAGACTTTTAATAGCCGGTCATTTGTACAGTTGAGCCCAAACAGAACACATTAATTTTTGACACCTTACATCTGTGTGTTAAGTGCTACTTACATTTATTGAGATTATACACGGCACTGTTGACTCGGTCCACAAACAGCGGGTCTTCGCTATTCTCACCTTCCTGTTGGGCCACCTGTACCACACGGTTTGCACGACGAGCGATATTGAGTGTATTACCAACCACTCCAGAGGCATCACCATTCTTGATTGCTTGCTCTACACCTTCAGTATCACGTAATATGGCAGCCTCTGTGCAAAAGAACATCATACTGGCATCAGAAACAGCACCGAAATGAACAATAATGGTACATATCTGTAATACATCCTGAACAAGTTTGCATTACATACAACTCACATTTAAATACACTGAAACCTCCCTAAGTGAACACCCTTGGGACCGGAAAAAAGTGTTTAGTATAGTGAGGTGTTCGGTATTGGGAGGTTTGATGGCATTGAAAGTATATATTTGGGACAGAGAAATGGTGTTCAGTATAGATAGGTGTTTGGTATATGGAGGTGTTCGGTTAGAGAGGTTTTACTGTAATAAAACTTTGTCTTTTTTGCTAGAAAAAAATCACAAAATTAAACCCTGCAGTAAGCGTAGATATATTTTTGGTCAGCAGCAACTTTTACATATATGCTGTTCTCAGTGACTGCAAACAGTCTGGTCTATAAAATATCCAATGGCACAACTTGTTGGAGCAGAACTTGGATCTCTCAGAAACACAAGAGTGTACCTTTCCAGTCACTTAAAGTAGTTTATGACCCAATACAATGAGTTTTACTATTCTTTCTGTGGCCCTATAAAGGGAAAAATATTTCAACAACATAGGTAAAGTTTACATTTTTGGACAGATTATGACCCACAGAATACCAAAACAACTATTAAAATGGTTATCCCTTCATTATAATTGTTGCACAAAGAACAGAGAAATTTACACATAACAAATGTACACATGAGTGGAAAATAACTTTCTGATGACTTTTCTACTATTAAACTGCAAACTATTCACAGAAAATTACTGGCCCTACACATAGATAAAACACATCACATATATTTTCTTTATCTGTGTTTGTCTTGCAGTTATAAAGCTTCAAATCTGTGGCCACTATGCAGAATGGGTTCCTGGTATGTAAGCACTGTCTCAGTTACTTTCCTATTATATATCATAGCGCTGACCAGAACAAGCCTCAGACTGGATAAAAAAAATCTGAAGTTTACACTTCTTGGAAGCAGGAGACAACTGGCAGCTGATTGGCTCTAGTGGTGTATACCAAGACCACCATTGGATGGAGGAAGTAACTGGACCAAAAAGTCAAAAAATTGCAGAGGGAGTCTTACCAGAGGCTCTGATAAAGGCGGCGGTGTCAATGGCCTCGTCCACCAGGCCCCGCAGCCCCTCCATGTTGTCCATCCATTGTTTCTTCAGCAGGTCAAAGTGCTCTACCGATGCCTGGTTCTGAGGGTTGAACAGTACAATCCTGGCTGCCTTGATCACCTGGGGCGTCAAGTCATCAATCTGCAAACAGTAACTCCCTTTAGCCTCCAGTTACCATAACCATAATATCCCTTTTTACCAAGAAATGTGCCTTCATGTTTGTATAATTCTTGACATTATGTACCGTGGTTTCCCTCTTATCATAAGGTCCTCCTGAAGAGATGTCATCCACTCTGGACACACCACTTTACCATGCAACAAGCGGAGCATTTCCATTAATTCTACCCTCAAAAGAGGCCACCCCTCTCACAAGGGCATCTTTTTGGTACTCTTGGGGTAGCCTTATTAGAGGGTGACCACTGTATGGTTAATGATGCACAAAACAAAAAATTTCAAATTTTACTTGTCATCATTTAAGTCCTGAGTGTTTTTGTTGGAAAGGTCTTTTGCGCAATATCAATCCATGTGTTTCACTTAATGTTCATATTACAACAAATTTTGAGTACAAGAAACATTAACACTGTCTATCGAGATCAGCCTACAGATTTAAATGCACTGGCATTCAAAATCATATGATACCTGATTGGCAGAAGCCTGTATAGCTTCAATTGTCTTCTTGTTGCGACACCCCCCTGCTGTGGCCACCATCTGAGCTGTGTCTGTCAATTTGTCTGAGTGAGTCTGGAAGCGAGAGGCCTTGTCTTCAAAGTTTCCATCACGATTTGGTGTTCCTGAAACATGGCAGAAAAGGTGCTTCTTCATGCACTAGATTCTGAAATTCGGTTGTCCTGAATATGCAGTGCCATAAATGCACAAACCCCATAGACTTGCTTAGTGATATATAAAATGCAAAAAACCCCATAGATTTGCTTAGTGATATGTTTAACTGTCAGGTGGCAGCACCAGTTATGTATTTTTCTTCTTCTTCCGACATTCTCAGAGATGGCTCTCCATAACAGAATGGTTTACATTGAAATCTGGGTTACAGAATATAATTATTGTTACACCAAAGCATATCCAAGTTTTATTCCACTCCACACCACAGTCTGAGGTGTAATAAAACAGGTAAAACTACTGATAAATGTGATACAATGAATGTTTTTAGTGTTTTGACACAAAATTCTTCAAAATCACCAACATTTTTCCTGGTAATTTATCAAATGGCAGGATTTCTATCAAGTGCAACATTTTCACGCTAGACATAAATACTTCATTGCATAAATACATCCATCCCCGGGCCAAATGCCAACACCTCTGGAATCTGTTCACCTCATACTACCTGACTGTAGAAGTATAATGCCAGTAAATGGGACACATGAATATGCAAACATATTTGTATTCTCCTCTCCAAATACTTGTACATGGTGGCTGCATGCAGAATGTAAAGCCTTCTATGCAACAATACATTTTGATCCCCTTCTGACATGAACCTATCTTTGAAATGCTACAGTCAGCAGGTTCCTTGATCTAATACAAATTAAAAGGCTACCATGGTCTACTTACTATTCACTCAAAACAACCCCACCAGGCCAGCTATTAACCCTATGTAGACAAGTCAACAACTTTCCTCAGCACACCCTGGGCAAATGGTGCCCACAGTACACCATGGAAAGCTATTGACTGAGGACACATCCTGGTACTGACAAACAGCAGACACCATTCACACCATCGGGTGCTTACTGGCAATTTTTAACCCATTCTTGGTCCAAATCAATAGCTTTCCTTGGCACAGGTTTGGCACATTGCACCTAACCCACACCATGGAAAGCTATTGACCCAGGCAGTACTATCACAAATGGTCTTAAATACAAATCTCAGCAAAACATTTTCTAGTAAGGAGAAATTTAAGTAAAAATTTTCAGGCAGACAACAATTTACATCTGGGCACTTTTGAGCAATTTGAGCAGGAAAGGGAAATCCCGATGAATCAGCCTTTGCTCTTTACAGGTTAATTTCACAGTCCACATCAGATCATAATACGTGTAATTCAACTATTATTCAGTCTGAAACCATGTACTTGTTCATATCACACAGTAATACTTAATATGATATTTGATCTTAGCTTTGACCGTATCACTTAAAAATAATTTGTCATACATATTCATTAAGTCAATATTTGTTCTACTTTTAAGTTTTGGTTGTATGAAACAAAAAAACAAAACAAAACAAAACAAGCGGTATCTGCACCGACAAACTTGTGGAACTTACCAAATGGTGCATTTGCTGCTTCTGATAGTTGTTTCAATGGGGACGCAATATCCATGAAATCATCTGCTACCTGAAATAAATCATATTCAATTATGTATACAGTTACAAAGTAACAACTTGATTTATGGGGAACAATTTACCAGTCTAAGCTCCTTAGGACATACATTTACTTCGTACTTCGCAATGAGTGCATTTGTGTTTGCTACTAATCTAGGTATTCCACCCTCAGCTTTATCTATTCCCTGCTAAAACTCTACCCACATTGGTTAAAATTGACATATTACAAAAAAAAATATATGACGAACTAGCAGGGGGAAATTGGTACATTGTAATACAAAAACATAGTGCTTTAACCCTTTCCTGATCAGAGTAAGACTTACTCCATAGCCTTCCTCGGCATGAGTTGAGTGTATTGTGCCTACCCCATGAAGAGGAAAGCTATTGACCTGGAGTATGTCATTCTGACAGGTTTTCCAAAAATATTTCCTATTAATATATAGTTTACATAGAAACATTAGAGCAGATGACAATTTACATATGGGCACTTTAAAGTGATTTGAGTGGGCAAGGGTTAAACACTTGTGGGAGCTCCATTGGTGCGATTTAATTAATTTCCTGGCAAAAGCACAGACACACCAAAAGTATGAGGCATGTCAATTGCAAAATATCCACAATGATTCAGAAATGAAAATTCAATACATAGAACAGAGATAAAGCCCACTTTGACATTAGAGTCAACCTGCCTGGTTGTGCCTTGTATAAACGCATGCATGACATAACAATGCAATGAGTACAGTGTTTCACTTCAAAAATACACACTGAAATAACTGTTGCATCACATACAAGCAGTTACTTGACATGTGAGATCTGCCCATTTAGCTGGCTTCACTCTGTCTGCCTCCTCTTTCAGTGAAAAAGTACACATACTGTCCAACAGACTAACCAATGCAGGTTGGACTACTTCAATTCCCGAGAACTGTATTCATGATAAAGTTTCCTTCTTTCCTTCTTGCAGTGATATTAACAATAATACATTGACTCTCGGCTACACAGTACATACAAAGGATCATTACTTTATCTCCTAACTGAGACATATTGTGCAGAATTTGCCTGCAACGATATCGTGAGAGAGCCAGGGGCTGGACAGACAGGCTGGGTGGGTACGTCAATAGAAGCCAATAGCAGTCTCATGCGTACACTGTGTTAGTTATCAAATAATGATCATCAACGCACACTTTCACTCAATAAGTACAAGTTAACGCAATGCTTATGTAAGTGACAGCACATGATTTCCAAATGATAGGAAAATAATTACATAGATCTGTGGATGAAAACCACATAGTATCTGATTGGCTTACACAGGCTTACTCTGATCTTCCTTATGACTAATAAGTAACATGTACATATACATGTACATAGCAACACATGAAAATAGCGTTGAGAACAGATTACCCTCGGTGCCCATAATCTTTTTTTCCCTCAATCCTGCATATTTTTTTTTTATTTGAGACTTCATTGTAAAACACATTACATACAATTTCCATATTGTTGTTTATGAAATGAAAGAGCAATTTTGGATGTGTTTTTGGGCTAAGTTCTGGTGACAGAGACCACTGCACTGTGCACCACTCTCATGGCCTTCAAATAAATACTTCAAAAGTTTCATAACATGTTTAAAAATTATAAGAGGAAGCTAGTTTTCAAGAGGAATGTGGTCAAATATAATGTGCATCTCTGACAAAAGAGCCATCTAGTTGTGAAACAGTCATCCTCCTAATAGCATTGTGCAGACCTTATGACTTGCAAACATATCACTGTATTCAGTGTAAACTAAAATGGAATCAGATTCCCAGACATATGCCCCTTGTTGTATCACTGTGACCCAGATACTTGACCTAGTGACCTATTTTTGTGCATGACACACTCTTGAGTCCAGATACACATGTGTGGAAAGTTTCATGATTCTAAGTCAAAGGACAGCAGAGTTACAGCCTGAACACAAAGTGTCATGGACGGATGGATACGCACATACAGAACAAGCATTTACTAAATATGCCCCTCTTCCGGTAGGAGGGAGGGGCATAATCTTGGCAAATCTGAATAAACTACCTGGCCAACATGGGCATTGATGCATATAGATCCTGTCTGAAAACAGCTCCATGCTATCCCACCCACAAATATAAGAACAAGTAGGGGGCATTCACATGCCTTGTTCCTCCATACGAGTACCAGAGGTGCTTACAAAATTATAATTAATAAGCCTTCAATTTGGAAACCTTACTTTGAGATTATAGGTAAAAAATACTGTGATTCAAGGGAAGGGGGTGCTTATTAGAGCAGGGGCCTTTATTGGGAGGAAGATGGTATTGATTGTCCTTGGTATGTCATGACAAAAACATTTCACTTGCTGTATACCGGAGGCTTGAAAACTGCCAAATTTGCCACTGGAGTGTGTTTATGTATAGTTATATCTGATTCACCAGAGTAAGAAAGGTACACATATACAGAGGCACCTGCTCCCAAGCCCATCTCTCCTGAGAGACCTCGTATCTTTTTTAGACCACCCTTACACCAAACCAGTCAATTATTCTACTTACAGTAAATTGGTGTGTATTTTCAGACCACTTGTGACACTGGACCACTTTATGCTGGCAGTACTGGAGGTCTTACATGGAAGGTAGCACAGTATCAGCTCTCTGCCAGCCATCAGTTAGCAAGTCCTTCGCTAATACAGTAAAGCCTCCTTATACAGAACACCCTTGGGACCGGAAAAAAGTGCTTGGTATAGGGAGGTTTGCTTATATTGGGACTATATATTTGGGACCGAGAAATGGTTTTCAGTATAGAGAGGTGTTCAGTACACGGAGGTGTTTGGTTAGAGAGGTTTTACTGCAGTTAGTTATGGCTGATATACAGGTGTGCTTCCCTGAGGTTTCCAGAGCATAACTGCCACAAATTACTTTTCAGTGCCTTTTGCTTGTAAGAGTTGACTGAATAGCCCAACTTGCTCTGCTACTAATAACTTGGAATTCTATTGCTACACTTTCAAGCAGGGTCAAATTTGTATTGCTGTAGTGTCAGAGAAAAGAAATGCCCCCACAGTGAGATGGGTCTGTCTATGCAGGTAACTTGTGAAGCACAACTTATTCAAAATAGGTGTATACACAGCATGTGATAACAAAAAAAAAAAAATCAATCGTTTTGAAACTTACAATGCTGTGGAGAAAAAGCTCCCAGTGTAACACAAGCAGGTCATAATACCACCCACCTACAGTGCTTCTGCTTTATATTATTTATACCCCCACTACAAGGTGCTTTCGGACATAACATGGTGAGTACTACGACTCCCACTGAACTCACTTTCCGACATATCTGTCAAAAGTCCATTTGTTTATACTCTGTGGACCCTCCCCCCTCCCCCACCAGCATCACCACCAGTGTTATAAAGAGGGAGCACTGTATCTGTATTATGTGGTAAAATGTACATTATCCCATCTGAAATGTTTCGAGAGCAAGAACACTGATAAGTGGTGAGTCTGTCATTACAGAGGACAGTAGATACCAACATGTGGTGCTGTCAACCACCGGTAAATACAGTGTCTGTAACCAGGCACCACAAACGATCCCTCTCCTTTGGGTCATGTGCTATGACATCATGAATCTACTACATTTAATGCCATAACCTACAAAACTTAAGTATTTTTGATAATTTAGAAGATATTATGACACCTAATTTAGCTGAAACATTGTGATGTTAGATTACTTGTGGCTTGTGAGTAATATATCTCATATCATCTCAACTAAAGGAACTCTAAATTTTTGTTTTCTTGCTTAAATTATCGCATTTGCTTTTTCTCAGAAAATCTAATGCATCAAACAATTTTTCAAAAATCCCACATAAGTTGGACAGTCTGACTCGTTACAGGCAATGAAAACACCAATATTCCCTGTACAAACCTTTACCAGGAAATCTTACTGATCCACAACATGACAACACACCTGGTACAAGACACACACATGTGGGCTTACAATACAGTGACCCAAGATCTTCACTCCACCAGAACAGACTTACCAGTAGAAAAGCCACTCTGAATGCTGATTAATTTGTGCTTGTACTTGTGAATAATAAACGTTTGCCACGTTTACCAAGTCAAACATGTCAGACAAAGTTGCGACAAATGACCGTGTTGCACAAGGCAAATGATGTACCAATTTCTCGATGCAACGGTGCACCAGAAACACAGACTGAAAATGTGGACAAACACAGTACAATGGGGCAGCAGCAACACAGAGCTACTCCAGGTTACACCAGTAGAGGGCAGCTCAAGCGGGGCCAGCCATTGTCTATGCATAAATGTAATATCAGTAATGCACCAGCTTTACTTGCTAATTACCATGCTGTGTCTTGCCTTTGTAATGGTAATATGGATTTCGTTCACGGATTAAAGGTAAATTTGTACCCTTTTAAAATCACAAATGCAAGTCTCTGTGCTAAATAAAGGACGCAAACTCAAAAATTCCATTGTCTCAAATACAACAATTGTGATGAAATGGAAAGTCAAGGTACTGATAATCAAATGATCACAAACAATCTATTAATTTGCCACTGGCTATCTGGAAAAAGACAGACTGGAAATGCTTATGTTGAGACCCCAATAAATATCTCTGATATTTTTTCCTCTTGAAAGAAGAACCAAATGTGAGCCAGGCTTTCTGGGACTTGGCTTATTTTATTGTCAACCAAACTTCCACATGGAAAGTCGTCATTTTTAAATGCTGGGAAAGTTAACAGACTTTCAGGGGGAGGAAGGGTAGTAATGAAATAGAGTACTGTGTGTATTCTCCTGAACATGATGAAAATGTTGAACCATCATTAACATCATTGTAACCTACATTACAGGACCAGATTTGCACCATTAGCAGTGTACAGTTAGGTTCTCAGCAAAATTGAAGTTTGAAGAACTGGGCTGCATTGATGCTTGAGTTTAGGGGTCTTTTAACCCTTTCCTGGACACAGTAATCCTGAGTCCATAGCTTTCCTCAGCACTTGTTGGGCACATTGCATCCAAACTACATGTATGCCAAGGAAAGCTACTGACTTGGGGTATGCCACCATGAAAGGTCTTATCCAGAATCATCAACAAAAAGGATTTTACTCACATGGATTTAAGTTAAAAAAAAAAAAAAGAGCTGATGACAAGTTACATCTTGGCACTTTTGGGTGATTTGAGCCGGAAAGGGTTACACATGAAAATAGAAAGAAAGAAAAGCAAGGAAACATATGAATAACATCTACCAGGTGGCATATCCTCATACTAATCAATGAAGGATTGTTACCTCTTGAAGAATCACATGATGGTGAATCTAAAGGTGTTTGATCTCTGCATGTTTCATCTGTGTGTACTTTGATCTGTTGAAGGACACTCATCGTGCTAGACTTGATTGTGATTTTAAAATTGGCTCTTTTCCATTGTATGAAACAAACATGAAACCCACTAGCAAGAAACCATGAGCCCATGTGCTCATAGTCCAGTTTGGTAACCATGGTAACCAGAAGAAGCCTTAATTTACCTGCCTGGCAATCAAAGGCTGCAAATCAGAAACAAGAAACGATGTGCATCTCTAGACTCTACAACAAACCCTTGCACACCTGGAACCGCAAAAAGCACTTTACCTTTGAAGGTACCTGTGTCGATGACACACCACACAAATGGCAAACCAGCATCATTACTGCTGTGTATTTTGTACGCAGTAGCCCTTTTTTTTATATGTTTTATAGTCAATAATTTTTAGAACAGATTCTTTACCTTCATGAATCTTTACATGTCTCTTATAAGACGTAGGTAAATACAATGTATGTGTATTTTCATATGCAGCAAAACAGTTTTAGCTTATGCTTTTTGCTTAACCACATGGCCAGGCACGAATAACTAAACAAAATAGTCCAGTCTTTAAAGTCTATATACCTCACCAAACTGAAAGTAATGAAGGAACAAACACACACAAAGGTATTCTCACACTCTTCATCACCAGACTGCCTTATCCCTGTATTTTTTCCCCATCATCATTGAAAAAAGGGCAGAACCCAATTAAACTACAGTCAACACAACTATTTTTCCCAGCTTCGAATTGCACAGATTGCAGAAATTAAAAATTTTTGTTTAGTATATCTGTACAGAAGTGGTCAGTCTATAACTGGTGGCAATGCAAACATCAGAATGCTTTCCTTGCATTCTATGGCAATACAGACTTTCAGAGACAATCTACAATTTTTTGACATCTTGTCCTGTCACAAATATATCATAAAAATACTAGAGACAGAAAAAAAAGAGGAATCTGATGATGTGTGAAGCAAGAGAATGTCATTTGCAAACAAACAGAAGTCTCGGGGAGTTTAAGAATAAGAAAATATGCTTACTGCAACCTGTATAGTAAAATAAAAACAACATGTGCATGTCACCACCTACACAACCAAACATTCTCGTCTCCCCTGTCACTTTTACTTCTTCCCTTTTTTCTTTTCTTTGTTGTAGAAGCTGCCTTTTTTAGACCAAATTCTGCTGGATAAAGAGCAGTTCAAGTGAACAAACTACAAACTTCATCTTTTTTACACGAATAAAATTGGATGTTAAATGAGCAAAGTTTTTCTCCCTGAATGAAACAGTTTTATAGAATAAACGGTCATCTGCACAACACTTTATATCTACACTACAAATTAAAAAACGATAAATACTACCAAAATTTTCACTACAAACCAAATAATCCACAAGTACAAATATATCAAATTCCTCCATGAATTCACATTTCACAGACAGGAATGATAATCACAAATATTTACCAATGCACTTCTCTCTTAGAAACACTTCTAACAGCACACACAAACATAACCAGTTATTCACCTTCCACAAGTTCATTTCTGCTATAAATCAACAGTTCTGGGCTCATGATTTTCCAAATTGATGAAAAATTCATATTTCACTTTTAGTTTGACTGTATTAATTTTAACTGTAGAAAAAAAACAAACAAAAGCAAAAAAATCCCATTTCAAATTTTACATTTTTGTATGTAGTCCCTTTCTAACATTTCCATTTTTTTCAATCGATTTTACATAGAATTTTAATGGCTTCATTTCTCCTGAAAAAGACATGCTGATACACGATATTCATTTCTAGGCCATCATCCCTCTCAAAACAGTGTTTGTAATTTTAGGAAAAATGAAAAAGAAAATAGACAAATTGAAAAAAAAAAATGTAACCCTCCCAACATTGTCCTGTACATGTACATGAATTTTCTGAAGAATGATTTGAAGTTTCTGCACACAATGGAGTCTTCCATCAGGTGTAGAAGACCATGAACCCTCCACCAAATCTACAGAATCACCACAACACCCCACTCCGACTAAAAACACCCAATCTGAGTCTACACCAGCATCATGCTAACAGCATTAACCAGTACCAAAATAGTTTCCCACAGGAAGATCATTTTGGTGAAACCCTCAGGCACAGTAGTGCCATATGGTGGTCACTTACCTGGTTGATCAGAGCATCCTGTATCTTGCCTTTCAGTTGGTGCAACTTGTGAGACAGCTGACCTGCAATGGCCTTGGCCTGGGGACTGTTACCCTACAAGTGAAAAAAAAAAATAAACAACATAAATAAATACAGTGGTTCCTCTTTTGAATGACTTCCTGGCCTGACAGACCACATTCATCAGGTCTCTAGCCCTCTTTGTTGTATGCTATTGTGCCTTGACTAAAAGACTACTTTTGTTATGAAACTCTGTTTAATCTCATGTGTATACACACCCCGGGGGCAGTCTCACAAAGGTGGCGCCACAATGCTGTTACACTACCTAATGCTACATGAATCAAACACCTGCAATGTACACTCACCCTGTCTTAAAAGACCACCCCCATGCAACAAAATCTGTCTAGAAAGACCATATTTCAGGAAACCCAGCAAATATTTTTATGTATTTTGTGCCTCCAATGCACAGTCACATTTTTTGGACAAACACACAGTTGTTGATCCCCATTGGCAATCCTTCATGACTGCTTTCAATAGGGTGGAGTAAATCCCACTTTTCTCAGCAAACAGACTGGTTCTCAGGAACATATGCTAATCTTGTTTTATGTGAAAAGAACTATATTCAATATTGTTGTGAGCACTTTTCACCTCAAAAGAACAACTTTAATGCTTCAACACCATTCTGAGTGCAGTCAGAATTTTGAAACAACTATTACAACACTGCACCCTGGTTAAAGCCTGTTTAGCACAAAAGGATCTTCCTTCAGGATCTTAAGTAAACAAATCAAGTTTGTTTGATATCCCACACTTTCTTCTGAAAGGTGCAACAATATCTCTAAACTCCCTATTCTGCAACCACAGACGACAGCTAGCTTTGGTTGCTTACCATGCCTCGTCGACACAAGTCTGACAGCTGATTCGTTAAGATTTCCACTTCATCACACAAACGCAACATTTCTGCTTTCTTCTGTCCGTGCAGTTTGTCGGCAACTCTGCGTCCTTCGTCCACTATCATCTTGGTGGCTTCCTCCCCTGCAAGGGAACACATACCCTTAATCTGACAATGCATTTCTGCGTGAAAACATCTATCATTTCATGAAGTATTGCCAAAAAAATACTCCACAGATGGAATACCTGATTCTTGTCTGACTCTGTGGACTGCCACCTGTAAAGACTTATATCTGTTATGTAACCACTTTTGTTCAAGTTACATCATGTACATATACAAAACTTTATTACACATACACATTTCCTTGATTTTTTTTTCTTTTTTTTTTTATAAAATGCTAAAACATCTTCTTGTCCAACATTTGAGTGCCACAATCTCATTGGCTGACAACTCACCCAGTCCTTTGTCATCTAATCCAGGATTGGCCAGCCATCTCTGTGCCTGTTCCACTTTGCCATCGACAGTATGTGCAGGTTTCCTGACTCCACTGCGTTCAGTGTTTGCCACAGCCTGGTTGACTCGTCTCTGTAGTTCTTGGAGTTTCTGTTGAATGCCTTTAGCTAGTGCCATGGCCTGGGGAGTATCACCCTGCAATGGTAGCGACCTTTATTTTGCCATTCTCTTTACCCCCTTCCCAATGAAGTAAGACCAGGTTTATGACTGAGTCAACAGCTTTCTTTGGGGTAGGGCAGGACTGGGTTCTCAGCCCCAAACTCACAACAAAGAAAACTCAACCTTCTGGCATGTTATCTTGAGAGGTCTCATGTACAATTCTCATTTAAACTGTTTTTCATTACTGTTGAAATTACAAGAATGAAAAACATTAACCCAGTAGACATTTGACCGCCAGCCACTTGTGGCTTGCTTCTTATTAACATTGAATGCATACGTCCTGGAAAGGCCATTCTTTATCTATACATGATCATATAACTGTAAATTGTCAAATAATGCTCATTTCCAGCCACAAAAACAATCATGTAACAGTAAATCCTGAGATTGACATTACAAGCAACAAATGTACATGATTATGGAAATAATGCTAGCTGTTTAACTTCAACTTATTGATATCAATAAATTGAATTAGATTGTTCACGTAGGTTAATACTTTATGTAGCATTTCACTGGTAATGGAGCTTGTATACACAAATTGGGGAGAAGCTAGTTGAGCTGATGGTCACCTGTCCTTGTTGCTTGAGTTCAGCCAGAGCATCAGCCATGGACTGGACATCAGAAATAGCCTTGCACAGCCCCTCCCGGTCCTCTGGGTTGGTGCATCTGTCTGCTACTTTCAAGGCATCCTCTAGGATCTGACGCATGGCTCTCTCTCCTGATGGCAGCATAAATAAGATACAGAAACACTTTTCAAGTCTTGTAGTGTGTGTAGGTACTCTCTCTCTCTCTCTCTCTCTCTCTCTCTCTCTCTCTCTCTCTCTCTCTCTCTCTCTCTCTCTCTCTCTCTCTCTCTCTCTCTCTCTCTCTCTCTCTCCCTCCCTCCCTCCCTCCCTCCCTCCCTCCCTCCCTCCCTCCCTCTCTCTCTCTCTCTCTCTCTCTCTCTCTCTCTCTCTCTCTCTCTCTCTCAATGGAAGTAATCATGGTTGCCCTGTCTCTTTCTTTTGCATCTTAAAAGACTAATATTGCTGCTGCCCTTTCATTTATTGATACACTTTCTAAGGAGGACTTGTAGTATCACACATTAATATCATAGTATTAAGCCCATTACTGAAGGCTTTTGTTTTACCTGATGATCCAACAAGAGCTCTGGGATCCAACAGCCAATCATTTGCTTGCTTCAGCTTGCCTTCTATTGCATGCTGGGTAAAGGTAAACAATGAAAATTCATATAGTCACAGCAAACATGTTTTACAGTGAGGTGGCTCACAGATAAGGACTAATATCTTAACCATTTCCTGGCCAAAATGCCCCTAAGCACCAACATGTGCAAATCTGGTCCGCTTACCCAATTTTCTTATTGGATTGAAACTTTGTATCAAGTTTGCATGAAATATTATACAGAATCAAATGTTCTGGGTTGACAGGTTTCTTTGATATGCTCCAAGCCAATAATAAGATATGTCAAGTCATTGATGCAGGCTTAACTTGATTAGGAAACAGTTACATGTAATTACATAGTTTTCCAGTAAATATTACTTGCTGCGAAAAAAAAAAAAAAAATGTCCGATTTAGTTTTCATCACAGGAAAAACCTTAAACATGAGTTCAACATCAAAGAACATGCACATGTGATCATACATTTCTTACACTAAAGCTATCCAGTTTTCATTACACTGCACATAAACAGAGTGTCTTCTCCTGATTCCAACTGGCATTTTGCTTTCAGTCTTTTAAACATTACTATGCAGACACTGCTGTACTGAAATATACCTTACAGCCACAAGAAATGCCATAAAGTGCCAATAAAGAAATGACTGATTCATGCATTTTTAGGGAGACACATGTGATCAAAAGGTTTGTAACCTGGGCTTTCTTCATGACAGTGATGTCATCTGTGTCCCACTCATCCTCGTCATAGGTGGTCAGCTGCAGTACCCTGATGATTTCATGGATTTCACTAGACATTTTATGTACCACATAGTCCCTGTTGGTTTGAGCCTCTACTAAGCCACGAGCCCCTGCAACAGAAACCCAAGGGGGTCAGCCATACATACACATTTGTACGTAGAAACCATGTAATCCATCACTGTGTCACATCATGTTTTCATATAGTTGTTACAAAGCTAAGCGGGAAAGATTCATCATTTTATAGCAAAATACAATGGAATCCCCCTTCCCCCCCAAGCATATCAAAGTTCCATATTATCTTGACAACACAAGTGGAGCAGACAAACACAGCTCTAGGTTGGTCTATTTAGCAGGCAAGCAGTGGAACTCCTCTGAAACTTAATTTTACAGCAATTTCATATAATTATCGAATTATCTTCCCCTTCGTACCACAGAATGTCCACATTAACTCTTTCAATGCCAATGGCCATTCAAATCAAATCGCTTAAGACGACCTGCTCTCCATTATAATATGGATGCTAGGCTCATATTCCTCATGAAAAAAACATTCATTCGAGTACTAGCGTGCCTATAGTTCCTACGAATATAATGGTCCAGGTCAACAGCTTTCCTTGGCACACTTTGGGCACATGGTGCACTTTGAGCCAAGGAAAGCTGTTGACTCACTCCAAAACTTAGCAGTCAAAGTGTTAAGACATCTTTGTACAGCCCCACAACTACAGGCTTTCCTTCCCCTTTGTGTTCATTTTGAGGACTTTACAGGCTGTTGAAAACCACACCTTTATGAAGACCTGGTTTTGCAAGTCACTTCTGCATTACTGCCATACAGAGACTCTACTGTACTTTGTATCTTGTGTGTCAGCCTTTCTTTGCCCTGTATTTCTAGCCAAAATCTTCTAGTTCAACAACACAGAGATCTGGTGATGTTTTTTGTACCATGCGTGCATGTACTGCAAATTACATGTGAATATGACTACATATGGCTCCAGCATGAGGGCTTGTGTCACTGAATAGTCTGTACATACAGTATGCCTTCACAGGCAAATTTATGTTCTGTCTTTAACAAACTATATCCTCTACATCAAAATGATAGAAACATTCACTGTGGCTTTCATTTCTGGTGAAATATGGGAAACTCTCCTATGTCCACTAGCAACTGAATCCAAAACATGGTAGGACTTGTACGTACACGTTTCAATCAATGTCAACATTTATCACTGTTTATCAAATCAGTGTAAAATACAACATAATAACAGATTTATTCTTTTCATCACTAATTGGATGAAAAGAGGCAGACCCAGATTTTATCATGAAATGCAATCCCAGTCAGCCTTAGCCAGAGCTAAAATTATCCCAGAAGATTGGCAGTTGCTGCTGGCTCCTATGTGGGTGGTGTATACACCTGTGCCACACCTGTACAGTGGTGCACTCGTACTTCAATGAATGTCCAAAACCCCCCACCTACACATCGCATAATCTGAGTGCTTTCATACCACAGTGAAACCTGTCTTAACAGATCACCCCTATCGATTACCAAATTGTCGTCTCTTAAGACAATTGGTATTTCATAAGAGGTATGGATAAGATGAAAACTACCCAGCAAAGTATTCTGAATAGATGGTCTTTCAAGACAGGTGCTCTCTCTGGAGTGGTCTCTCCAGACAGGGAGCACTGTACATGTGTATGCTTTGACGAGTTTGGAGTGGGAGGCATTATATTTTCATGTTGTGAATCAACCTATCTGCCAATGTTTGTCACCGTGAAATCTCAAAAATGCACATATAGATTTTGCTCAAATTTTGTACACAAGTACTTTATAAGACTAAGACAAACTCATTAGATTTCTGGGTCATTGTGACCTATTAAGTGACGAGCATGCATCAAGTTCTCCAAACTTCTGGGTCAAAGCGTGCTTGGCCCTAGGAGGTACCGTCAGTCATAATATTAAATATTCAGTAAAGTTGGGTGCATGATATTTCATTAGAGTCCAAGACTTAATTTTTCTGGGTCATGACCTACTTATCTCAAAACATCTGTTTTCTCCTCATAGCTCTGAAAATTTTCATCTGACTTTAACAATACTGAGTTTTACATTCAGCTTGTGGACGGTGATATTTCTTCTTGTCTACATTTTATTCATCAATGGTCTATCTTACTGCCTATGGCACATCAAAATAACATGCAAACTCTATACTGATGCTGATAAAAAATGAATTTAGTTGCTTTTAGTACAAATGATATGGCACTGGTGAGGCCCATGCTAGCCACGTACATGTGTGCATGGAAATCTCCACTTGCATAGTACCCCCACCACTAAAAAAAAAAAAAAATAATGAAAAACAAACAAAAATCCTCCCCAAATCAGCAACACTACCTACAGCAGGCTGACCTTGAAATTTACTACACCTTCCACATCATGCCATACTGAAACCCAAGGATGTGCTATAATCTCACAAGAAAAATAAAGAAGTTCCACATAAAGTTTTCCTAAAGGATGACAGAATGGGCTCCAACACTCTTATGCCAATCTGTGGGCTGCTGTATAATAGCCTCATTACTCAGCTATGCTGACTTGTTGAACATACTCTGTCATGTATTTGTTTTCTCAGGAAACTTGTCCTGGGGGAAGGTTACATTTACAGGGCTAAGTTTCTATTTACATAGCCATACTGCCAGCACGTTTACTCCTGTCTTTGGCTGCTGGCTCTTGCCTGTATGTATATCATATCCATTTGGTCTGTGGAAGTGCTGACTGGGACACACAATCTCTGATGGCTGGCAAGACAAGTCATCATACCAGTCCACACTACCAACTTAAGTCATTTTAACCCTTTCCCCCTTAAACCGGCCAACACTGGCTGGTGGTCAAATGTCGTCTGCTTCAGTGTTTTCCACTAGAGTCAACAGTAATGAAAAACAGTTTGAAAGGAAATTTTAGACAACACATAACAAGGTAACATGACCCAGGTCACCAGCTTTCCTTGGCACTTAGTGCCCAACCCATGTCAAGGAAAGCCGTTGACTCAGTTTTAATTCAGAAGGGAGAGGGTTAAATATCAAGGCCAGATGGGCAGCAACACCAAAATGGCTGGTCCATGTCATTTAAACTCAGACACACAGAGGCAGGCAGTACAATGTTAGTGTCCTCTATCTACAGGGAACTTGAAGCATCAGTACCACATTTCTATAATCTCACTTTTACATTATATTGTTAAACGAAACTGGTCACACTAGTCCCTCAGGACCATACCCTTGCCGTGTTTTAACTATATTTATATTAAAATTAATGGAACCCAAAAGTTTCATCCGTACCACAGATCTATAATCTCGCTTTTTATGTGCAACAGAATGGAACTTCCAAATTTCACCTGTACCAAAGATTTATGATCTCACTTTTCATAGGCAATGAATTGGAATACAAAATACCATTAGCACTAGGATCTATAATCTCACTTCTTTGTGCAATGAAACCTACAAATTTCATCAGCATCACAAATCTATAATCTTGCCTCTTATAATCAAAGCATGAGACCTAACAAGTTCATTAGTACCACACACTCACCTCACTTTTCATGAGCAACGAAATAGAACTTAAAAATATCATTGGTACCACATATCTACCTCTCATTTTTGTGCAATAGAATTGAACCTACAAATTTCATCATTAAAGGTTTGAAAGTATTTTTAACAGACAATAAATATTCACTTCAAAAAGCCCAACAAACTGCACATCCCTCAAAATGTTGTCAGAAGTGTTGCCTTGTTAAACAACCCAATCTCAACGTTTCTTCAATCTATTTTAATGTGGAGTAAAGTGGTCCACATACCATAAATCCCCCTTAACCCTTTCCCCCTTAAACCGGCCCAAACCGGCTGGTGGTTAAATGTCGTCTGCTTCAGTGTTTTCAACTAATTTCAACAGTTATGAAAAACAATTTGACTGAGAAATGTACATGAGACTTATCAAGATCACATGCCCCAGGTCAACAGCTTTCCTTGGCATGGGTTGGGCACTTAGTGCCCAACCCATGCCAAGGAAAGCTGTTGACTCAGTCTTAATTCAAGGGGGAAAGGATTAAAGAGAAGCCATGTCCCTACCAGTGCCTCATGCAGCTAGCAGTATAACACTTTATTCGCATCAAATGGCCACTTGGGGCCAGAGCTTTTACAAAACAGAATGGCTGCCAGTTACATCGCCATGTCGCCATTGACATTCACTGAACTACACTAATCAAATAAATAGATGGATACAGAACCACAGTATAGTATTCCTGGGTTTGGTCTGCATATCAAACAATGACTGTATATTACTGATAGGTAATTACACATGACCTACCTCCACCTTTTGTTGTGATAAATATCTTGATGCCACTGATGAGAACTGGAGTCAACTGCTTGACCTGGTCCAGTGACCTCGTCAGCAGGTCAGCATGAACCACATGAGTCAGCTCCTTAGCTCGTGCATCCACCTCCTTGGTCATCTTCGTTAGCA
Source organism: Hermodice carunculata (assembly GCA_964020975.1). Lineage (NCBI taxonomy): Eukaryota > Metazoa > Annelida > Polychaeta > Eunicida > Amphinomidae > Hermodice > Hermodice carunculata. The sequence continues at coordinate 87,911,527 of OZ026612.1, forward strand.
CAGGACTCAAGTTCTGCAGTTGAGTTTTGTGAAGGAATAAAAAATTCACACATAAATGGACATATTACATTGGGTCATGCAAGGAGTAGTTTGACAGTGCAGGCAACTCCCTATTTTGTACAAATGCTACTTATTTTGTGATTGGAACATATTTTTCTTGAACATCTTTTATTATCTTCACTCTGATTTCCTCATCCCACACCAGTCCTTGATTTTCTGTGTTTTCACCCAGATTTGAGATGACTATTGCATATTTACACTCTTCGTGAAAAGAGCTTTCATTCAAGTACCAACATGGCTATAGTCTTCATTCAGTACTATTTTGACACTGCCTAGCAAGTTTTAACAGCTGCAGCATGACTTGCCAGGCAGTGCCAGAACCACGGACCAAGGCCTTTCACCATATTATGGAAATGAGTTAAAGAGTACTTGTCCATCACAGTTTTCAGTTTGACATCCCTGCATCCATAGTGACCAGTGACCTAAATAATACCACATCTTACTGAGCATGCTCAGCTAAGATGCTGATTTGACATATTGCTTACCTTGACAAATGTAACCAAATCTTCCATCGACTCCACCACCTCTGTGATAGCCAGGTACTCCAATACATTCTTGCATACACGTATGATCTTCCTCACCTCAGATTCATCAAAGGCCAAAAGTAAGGCAGATGTTCCTTGTAAAATACCTGGAAATAAAGGCAAGAAGCAAACTTATTTTTGGGAAGGAACACCTAGTTGAATTCTGCTTCACAAGTGACATAACTTTTTGGTTTTTGAGTTTCAGACATTTATATAGGGAATCTTGCATGCCTTAGAGTCAGTTACTATTTTCCACTCACTCTAGATCGTTGTTGGTGGGGAATATCACTCGTGACCACACACTCTCCAGCCATGTAGGATTTTGTTTATTCTATGTTAAATTGGGTAATCATCGCAAAAAATGCCTTTGGCCTACTTTCAACGCCTACCCAGTGTGCCGTGTTAGTTTACGTTTGCTGTAGTTATTCAATGTCATGTATGACGTATAAATCAAGCATCCCTCATGCACATTTGATTTTATCGATTTGTTAATGCACTATGTTACTGTTGCAGGCACGTCACAATTTAGTTATAACAATGTTTAGGTCATGTGATCTACAGTGAGTTACTACTTTTGAATTTCACTCCAGAAAATGATAATTCACCCTCAAACATACAATAAATATAGAATCTTACATGGCAATGAGTGAGTTACGATTTTTCTCTCAAGAGGGATCGTTGTTGGTGGGGAAAATCACGAGTGACCGCTGGTCACTCGTGATTTTCCCCACCAACAACGATCCCGAGTGAGAGAAAAATCGTCACTCACTCACTGCCATGTAAGATTTTATTTATTCTATGTTTAATCGAGTATTTACCGCAAAAATTGTCGCTCTTGTTGCTTAGGTGTCGCCATTTTGAAGCGGAGACTTTTCACTTGGAAATGTCAAATCACATATACATGCACCGGGGGTGTAAACACAATATGCCATTGCGCGCTTTAAATAGATTCGCATGTTCGAAATGTAAGACACTCAAAATGAAAATAACAAGACAATTCCACACCAGCAACGATCCCGAGTGAGAGAAAAATAGTAACTGGTGCCGTGTAAGATTTTGTGTATTCTGTGTTTGATTGGGTATTCATGGCGGAAAATTATACCCCAGGCCTACTTTCAACGCCGAACTCGGGTGTGCCAGGTTTGTTTACGTTCGTCGTGGTTTGTCCACGTCACGCATTCACGTATGATACTATGAAAGTATGATCAAACCTCGCTCGTGCACATTTGATTTTGTCTAAATGTCAATTGATGCATCACGTCACAATTTACCTGTAACAATGTTTAGGTCATGCGATCTACAGTGAGTTACTATTTCTGGATTTCACTCCAGAAAATGATAAGAGAGGTTTTACTGTATTGTCATTTAGGTCTGGTCATGTGGTCTGGCTGTGCCCTGTACATATACATTGTATATACATGTACATGTATAGAGTCAGTCAGCTATCACTTTCCGTCCTCCATAAAGTGACAACTATTTACACAAACCTGTACAAAGTATACATTTCAGAAAGGTTGTGATCAACAGATTATAAAAATAATTACATTGTGGCCCTTTGATAATAATAATTATTGTATAAACAACCATTTCCTTGGCCAGAAATGAAATGGGGAGTTGGTTATACAAATATGGAAATAATTTCTTACAGGCGCAACCAAATTGTTCTATGTTTGCACAGACTTACTGGCCACACATGTAGCTAAAAGATATCCCCAAGATTGTCTTCATAATTCTTTGTTTGGGAATTATGGGGCCTCCGGAACATAATGAGCCTCCTCTGAATAGCACTAACAACTTTCAAGGAGTGAAACCACAAAAAAAAATCTTTGGGCTGCCTTTTAGTCGTATACCTGAGTTAGTAACTCTGTGCAAACATTCGCTTAGAAATACACAAGTGACATTTACATTTCTCATCAAAGAAGTGGTTGCTTAAACAATGATTCTGATCAACGAGTCATAATTAAGCGTTTTTTCCATTTATAATGTTTGGATTGTGGCTTTTCCAAAATATGCATTTCAGATGGGTTTACGTACATAGCTTTCACTTAACGAGGCCAGGAATGTCATACCTGACTGATTCTACTGGTGCATAGCTTGATCACATTATTGATCTGCAGATAGATATTGTATTGTGCACAACTGTTTTATTCACACACAAATAGTAATACATGAACAAGCAGCCAATTTCTAAAAGGTTTGGTGCTTGAAACAAGGAAATGGGGGCAGAAAAAAGAAAATTTACTTTGCTTGAAAAAGAGCAACAAAATGATATAAAATCACATTGCAATTGACAAGAATTATCCTTTTTCCCCTTTAAGCAGCCAAAACTGGCTGGTGGTCAAATGCCATCTGCTTAAATGTTTTTGACTAATTTCAAAAGTGATGACAAACAATTTGAATGAAAATTGTACATGAGACTTGCCTATGGAGATAGACTGTGGCTCCCCTAAAATCTGTTATAAAATCACTCATATAAAAAACAAAGGCCATTGTAGGTCTGTCCTCGCACCCAAACATGAGACCTATCCAAATAACATTCCCTAAGTTATCAGCTTTCCTTGGCATTGGGTTGGGTCCTCAGTGTCCAACACATGCCAAAGAGAGGTCAGAGTACACCTGAGACAATAGCCTCCTTGGTGCCCAAGCCACGCACCTTGACAGCAAACCATGTGTACAGAATCTTGCGAAGATGCATTTAACAGTTACACAATACTTATGTCACACTATGTTCATCATTTCTGGACAAAACTTCAGTAATAATGCTGTAGAATACATATATTGGTTCCTCCTTTCGAGACACCACTCCAATGAAAGACCACCTGTCTCTAAATATCACATCTGCATTACCTGGGGAGACCACCTGCTTCATATGACTACCTCAGATTTGCCCACAGGGAGGGATTACCATACATATGCATACAGGAACCAGGACTTTCATTGCATGAAAATATGACAACACTGTATGGAGGCAAGGGATCGAGGAAATACACAGTGAACGGCCACCAGAGAATACAAACACTCCTTTCTGACATCTTCCAATCTCTCACAGATGACACATCATTTCAGGATGTCTCACTTGATGTCTCACTCGCTGCAAGCAAAATGAGTAAGTTCCTGACGGGACTGGTCCTCTGCTGAAGATGCCGCATTGCCTTGTCTGTCAGGCTGCCAGCACTGGCTGACTACAGCATCACATACTGCATGGCAAATCGCTTATATATGAGCTGGTCCTGCTCTTACAGGTCCAAACTGTCAATGTTGAACAGGACATAGATACCACACATATAATAGTACTTCAGTCTCATCCCTCAACCAAAGAAGTGAGAACACTTCTAGGCTCAAATTGTTCAAAAGCGCCCAAATGCAAAAAGCCGTCTATTCAATGTTTCATAAATCTCTCAATACACAAAAAAATTAAAAAGAAATTGTAGGTATACTAACAAGATGATAATCCTCATTATCACCAGCTTTCCCTGGTGAGTGTTGGGTACACTGTGCTGAAGTAATGGTCTGTGCAGCTGTTGCCTCCATCACATTCTGACCACCAAACAGTTAAAATCCTCATGTTTGAGACATGAATTTACATAAATAATAACATCATTAATCTATTGAAATTCATATCTAAATTCTTCTTTGCAATAAATGTAATACTGTTTATCAATATACATGCATAAATAAACTGCACATTTGTACCATGGTTGTGTGAAATATTAATGATGGATATTTAATTAGAGAATGGTGTAATCTGTACTTAGATGTCTGGCTCAGAATCCATGGCAACCTGCAATAGGTATGATAAGAGACTACTCATTTGATGATGCATTATTGTTCTGTGGTTCTTATGTTTCGTTGCACATCATTGCTGAAGCAGAAACACAGAAATCCTGTGATTCTGATCAACTATATATTGGTACCTGTCTAGTTTGCTCCCCTCCTCCCCAGTTGATGGGCAAGTCCTACTTTTCAGTCCTACTTGCCAGAGTTTTCAACAGAAAGTTTACCATTATGGGTCACTTAAGTCTCTTCAAAAGTTGGGTATAAAGTTTCTCTAAACACATAAAACAAGAGGGCTGTGTGAACAGCCCGTGCCTCAGCTGATCTCGACATTCATCACACTTGCAGCTCTATGAACTTGGGAAAGGATCAAGGACACCATGTTCTGATTAAGTCTGAACTTTATAGAAGAACACTAACATGTGCAACATCAAAGTTCAAGTAGTTCTCAAGTTATAATGAAGAGTAAAATTCATGTATGTTGCACTGTGACCCCACAAACGAGGTCAAGGTCATTCATGTGCTGTCTCAGCATGACCTTCATATAGAATAATTAACATGTGTAGCTAACTCAAAACAGATCTCAAGTTATCAAGCAAACAGTAAATTTCGTGTCAGTTGTCCTGTGAATTAGCATTAGAATGCCCATCGACTTACATATAAATCAACAGGAAAGCTGCATTGAACAATAAGTACCCCGAATTGAAAATCCTTAAAAATCAGAAATCCAAAGCAGTGCCACATAGTAAACAACTGTTTGACCCTTCCACAAAAACATATCCATCACATTTCAGCTAATCTGAGGGAAGGTTCTGAGAACAAGTGAAAAATAGCAAAACCATACAAAAAATCATAAAAAAATTGCAGCGCCACCTGGTGAACAAATTGGGAACTAGGTGTCCCCGGGAATGGTGAACAAATTGGGAACTAGGTGTCCCCGGGAATGTCTATGTACAATATCAAAGCATTTGGGTGAGCGGTTTCAGAGGAGAAGAATTTTAAAGGTTTGCCCCAAAAAAGAACAAAAAAATTCATTAAAAAATCCCAAAATCAATAGAGCGTGACCATTTGAACAAACTTGGTACAGATCCACCCAAAGCACATCCCCACCAAGTTTGAAGTAAATCTGGCCAATATTATTTAAGTTATGACCATTACAAGAAATTCCCATGTTAAACTTTCCTATCGTTGTTATCAACCTTTGTTGAGATTTTTGAAAAAAAAATCATAAAAAAATCATAAATTCATTGGAACATGACCATTGGAACAAACCTGGTAGACACCCACCCAAGGTACATTGCCACCAAGTTTGAAGTAAATCTGGATGACGGTTTTGGAGAAGTCGAAAATGTAAATTAGCATTAGAATGCCCATTGACTTACATGGTAATTGGTAGGAAAGGTGCATTTACCCCAAAGGAGCCGAATTGAAAAAAATCATTAAAAATCAGGAATCCGCAGCATTCCCACATAGTGAATAACTTTGTGTGGCCCTTCCATAAGGAACATATCCACCATGTTTCAGCTTAATCTGAGTGACGGTTCTGAAGAAGAAGTCGAAAATAGCTATAACACACAAAAATTCATAAAAAATTAGAAAAAAAATTGCAGCCCCACCTGGTGAACAAATTAAGAACTAGGATTCCCAAGGAGTCTTCCTATGTGATATCAAACCAATCGGGTGAGCGGTTTTGGAGAAGATTTTTTAAGATTTCCCCCAAAAAGAACAAAAAAATTCATTAAAAATCCAAAAATCACTGGACCATGACCATTTGAACAAACTTGGTAGAGACCCACCCAAGGCACATCTCCACCAAGTTTGAAGTGGATCTGGCAGACTGTTTTTGAGAAGAAGTCGAAAATGTGAATTGTGGACGACGGACGGACGGACGACGGACGGACGGACGACGGACGGACGACGGACGACAGACCCTCACAAAACCTCAGCTGACTGACAAGTCAGCTGAGGTAAAAAACCTCACCTTAAGGGAGCACATCTCCCTATTTCTGGTCAAAGATGCTGACAGGTGTCATGCATACTTTTTCTCATTACATGTACTGATACTTTTACATTATCAGTAAGTAATTCCATGAGACCTGGGTACAGCAATTACTTTTGTTCATTCATCAAGGCAGGTTCTACTGTAATTATAGCCTACAAAACATCTTTGTCCCAGATACAACATACCTTTACTTATGTACTGCTGAACAGAAACCCTGGCAGCTATACTTATACCATCCAAGGGCACACCATTCATATACCAGCGTTAGAAAACTGTACAGGTCAGGTAAGGATGTTTATTTACAGGTGTAGAGGAGGCCGATCAAAGGCCGTAGCTTACTGCTGAGGTAAAAACACACCCTGCCTGCAGGCATATGCTTCTATACACAGGCTGTCTACTTACAAAAACACATACATCAGGCAGCCATATTTGTAAACATATCTATTCCATGACCACTTGCTGCACATTCTGGCATTAACCTTTTGCTGCTGAACCCAATACATCAACCCCTAATGACAAAACAATGTGATTTTGTGGTTAGAGATCATTATCTTTTTTTTATCTCACAGACAGAGCAATCTGGGAGACAACATAAAGTCACTTCTCCATAAATTTATATATTTGAGGTGCAAGTGATCTGCATGACGAAAAAACGTCATAAGGTCCCCATTAGGTACAGGAAGGGCTCAATTGCTGTCAATCCTTTTAATTTCACTGCATTCTTCTTATTTTTTGCTAATTTTGCTGACGGCACAAAACCATGAAAATAAAAACACTGTAAAATAGATTTTTTAATCATATGAACACAACTATGTCCAAAATAGTGAAATTAAAACAACAGTGAAATGTCAAAGACTGTGAAATTTGAAACATGCAAAAATAAAGCAATTTATAGCAGTATAGTTCCCCCCCCCCCCATACATGGGTGATTGGATCAAATTACAGGTTAGGGTCTAAAGAGAAATCGACAAAATGGTTATTGCATCTTCTGGACACACGCAAAATTGCAATAACCATTAACTGTACATTAACATTCTGACACCAAGCTGTTGGACCCAGCATATTAACCTGAAACATAACCACATAATAACTGTGTCGCCTAAAGATCATCTGATGATCTCTACACATGGCATGTGGGCATTGGCACACAACAGGAAAGCTTTCATTCCATAAACCACATGCAAATATGTGCATTGCTAGTCAATTAGGAATAAACTCATCAACCTTTTACAAAGTGTCAAAGACTCAGAAAATGGGCACCAACAGGCAAGTTATTGAAAGACCCAGACTTCACCCTTTCAGTGCTAGATTACGGAATGATTCAACAGGCTTCCCCAGCATGTTTTGGACCCAAAGTGAGCAAAGGAAAGTTGTTGACCTACACGTTGGCAATTTTTTTTCCCTCTGGTGCTTATTAACAGGCATGCTGGTACTCGAATGTATTTTTTAAACATGAAATTGAATCAGGGATCCTTGAAATAATTCAAACAAGTACAACTTAGCAAGCAAAGGGTTAATTCAGGCAAAGGGTTAACTCAAGGAAGACTTCATCTTCTGACCTCATCATACAGAACTACCATAAGCACTTACTGCAATTAGACTATGACACCAATGAGCTATTTCTGCATATGCTTCTCATGATAGATCTAAAGGGCTGTGACTGGTTATGCTGGCAAGTGCATCTGGCTGGGACTGCTAGTCAGCTTCTCATTTACAGAGTCACCATCAGGGAGTGGGTGGTTCCCAGGCTGCTGCTTGGAGGAAATATAGCAACAACCCAGTGAAAAGAGCAGTTGCCCTGTGGAGTTCTTGGCATTCATGGCAAAGTGAATCATCAGTTTGGATGCACACACATCCCTGTCTCATGTGGATTTTGTTTGCCTCTGAAACAGACTTTCTTGGTGGGCAACAAGGTCTTGGCTGTCCCCGTAAAAGAATGTAACTTTAAGCAGGCAACAATTCCATAACGTACGTATGAACTCCACCCCACAGTTTACCTGCACACCATGGTAAAGTACGAATTCGTAAATCACTTTGTCAACTTCCATGCTATCAAATTCTACAGAACCTTGCCTCATCTCTGCAGTTATTGCCTGACCAGGAATGAAACTTACCATAGTTAATGTCAGCAACATGAGCACATGTTTCCATGGTTACACTCAACAGTACCATATTTATTCCCAATGCAACACATGTATGTAAATATTTTAAACAAAAGATTGCATCACTTGTTCAAAAAAATAACAAAAAAGCTTTTCAAGTTTGCTTGGACTGATCAAAGTGTTCAGCACAAATGTTATATTTATTTATTTATTCATTCATTTCTTTATTGGTGCCCCAATAAAACGGCAAAAAATATTTTTTATTCAAAATGCAGTCTGGTGGGAATACATGCATACAATGCCACAGCCAACCACTGTTCAGTTTGTACCAGAACTGCTTTGCCCTCTATTACTGGTCAAGTAATTCAACCCAGAGAAACTACTGCTGTGATTGTTCAACTTCATAAATTGTTGAAGAGCTCTGGCAACACTTAAATGTCCTTGCTGCCCATCCCACACCCCCGCCCAGCCACCAAGGGCAACTTAACTGGGACCATCAATAGTAAGACCATTGTTGCACATTTACTTGTATTTTATTTTAGGAATTCTAAGCTTCTGGTCTGTCTGTCAACACATAAATGAGTATGTAACAACAAAGAGGGAGTGACATTGATAAACAGAAAAAGCTCCAACCTTCATGCTTTTCAAACCTACAAAGATAAACAAAACTGCTTATGGTCCCTGAGATGCCAAGTGCCCCTCATCATCAAGGACAGTGCCTGAAATTAGCTGAAATTTTGACCAATTTATGGTGTTTGTCCCGCATTGAAACTGAGTATTTTCTCCTATATGCTCTGTCTCCGATGTTCTCACTTAAATGTCCCGGAAATGGCATTTTAAATGTTGGCATCTCTGTGGTCCAATCAGTTTACCGATCAGTAAGTAGCTGAATGTAAACTGTACGTCCACCTTAAGATCTTCTCTTTTTGTGTTTTAATCACATAAGGCAGTCAACGCACTAGCACAAAGCAGTTGACTCAAGCCTCTGTAGACAGATAAAGAGCAAAAGATGGACAGGACCTTGAGAGCAATTGAGACTGACCCAAAGCCCATCAAATTATTCAGCGGTATCAGCAAGTCTGATCATCTCTGCGTTTATAGTGGCTTTTCCATGACGCAAAGTTACATCAGAGAAGCTCTTGATGTGGTCATTAGAGCAGAAACAATTTAGATTTACAGTGCTACAGGTAAATGACACAGCAGGCCTCCCATCTTTTACACGAAAACTACACAACACTAATAACACAGGAAGGTGACACCAATTATTCTGCATCAAGTTTCCTTTTCAAATGAAAGAAAACCTGAACACCATTCAAATCTGAAGCTCATTATAATTAACTGTTTTGTAAGGACTCTAACTTTTGGTGTATCACATATGGTTCCTTCCCAGTTATTTTTGGTAAAAAATATGACGAAAACTTGTGCAAAATGTTGAGCTTTTTATGGTAGAATCAACCATTTCATCTGTACTCTGCATATATGGTATTTTCAACCTGAAAGGCACGTGTATCTGTTGTATTTTTAGACCAGACCTTGTTTTAACTCTTTTCATCCTGTAAAATTAACCTTTTCTCCTGGACCTTCACTGACTGTGTGTCGATCATATCTGTACTGTAGCTGGAATAAGTCCAGCTTCTGAACAAGCCATGATCACAAAATGCACTGTCAATCCCAGGCATGTGCAAGTATGATCTGCGCAACACCCTCACAGATGCGTCAAAGTGTTACATGGAGGTGACTTTGCTATTCCACAAAGCTAGTTACAAGATCCCAATTAGATATTTCCACTCACTACACTCATCAGTACATGCATGCATGCTAAAGCATATACATAATGCTGCATCTTACAAAAATAATACAAACATCCCTGCCCCAGTTGATGGACCTTGGTTCTAAAAGCAGACGTGCACTCTATTCACTATAAAAACAGTAAGGGGTCACACCATATGTGTTCCTAGCTTAACCCTTCTGAACTTTCCTCTCTTCCATGTTATGACAGCACATCATGAGTGCAGAGGCAAACCATCTGTATGCTTGAGTGGCCATCAGGTACAGAAAGTTTCTGCATAATTTAATTAATGCTGAAATCAAATGTGTCTATACTGGCAATCAAAGAGTTACTATAGAATGATACAAAATGTCTTTCCATAAATCAAAAATTCAGTGCAGTCACCTGGGGTTGTAGCCTGGAAATTTATGACTTATCTTTCCAACACCTTGACATGGAAGATAGTTTGTATATTTCATGATGAGCATTTTAATCATACCATTCATTTTTCATGTCTGCTGTTTTTCACATCTGAACATAATATTTTCAGCAAACCTGTTTGAGCATTTTTATTGCCAGTAAGCATGATAAAATAAAACTGTGGCACAAACATTTTTAGGATACCAGCATAACATGTACAACAAACGTTTTGAATAATTTTGTGCGGTTACAATTTTTCTGAATTACTACATGAGATGAAAGATACTATGCATGACAGATGAACTTCTCATACTCAAGATGCTCTACAATTTCCTGTTATCCATAACCACTTACAAAAAAATAGAGAGAGAGAGAGAGAGTGTGTGTGTGTGTGTGTGTGGTGTGTGTGTGTGTGTGTCTGTGTGTGTGTGTGTGTGTGTGTGTGTGTGTGTGTGTGTGTGTGTGTGTGTGTGTGTCAGGGTGCCTGAACACCACACTATGACCATTTGCCATACATATTTTGGTCTGCATATGCCACACACACATATGTACTTTTTTGGTCCCATCTTACAAGTATTGGAGTAACATGTTAACAGAAATTATTTTTGCTGAGAACAGCAGACATAAGATTCACCATGATGGCATGCCCCAGGTCAACAGCTTTCCATCCCCTGCATAGAGAAGCTATGGACCCAGTCTTATTCTGGCTAACAATGGCTTAACTCTTTCAGTGCAAACTGTGAGATTCATGCTCCTAGTAAAAAGACCTTTCTTTCAAGGACCATCATGCCTATTGTTACACAGAATATAATAGTCCAGGTCTGCAGCTTTCCCCAGCATGCTTTGAGTGCATCACACCCAAGGTGCATTGAGAAAAGCTGTTGACCCACTCCAAAATGGGGCACTGAAAGAGTTAAAGTCGAGCTCCAAATTTTTCATCCTCCATGTATCTGGCAAACAGGCCAGGCACCGTATTTTTCTCTAATCCTATAGAATGCAGTGGACAAAACATGGTATATTACACAGGCACCAGCAATGTGAGGCACACACTTTAAATACGAGTGCCTGAATTCCAGGCTACCCAGAACAAGTAGCAACAACCGGTTTCACAGCTGTGCACAACAATCTATAGTAACACAGTCATACGAGATTGTATAAAATATTAGCAAAGGGACACCAGTCATACAACACGGGTCACATCATCCTGTCTCCCCCAAAAAATCAATACCTCAAACTTGGGGAGAACTGTGACTCCTTCCCATGAATATCACTCCTTCTTGGCATCAAGATCTCCTGAGTAAAGCCCCTGCTCTTATTACTTAGCAGTGGTCCCAATTACCATCACTCTATGCCAGTTCATCTAAATCATCCCTAGTTACTATCGCTTAATTTCTCTTCAAGTAATTTCCATCAACAAGGGTCCTGCATGAGTATCTAATGGGCTTTTTCAATTTTTTTTTTTTTTTTTTTGGTTTCTCCAGGTCAAGACTGGATTTGGCTGCCAGACCAAGGCCACTGTCACAGATCTAGATAATGACTATGGCACAAATCAGTGTTCAATCTCCAGTGCCGTATCACAGCGGAAAAAATATACCGCATTTTTTTTCCCCAGAAAAACCAGCACTTATGATGGAAAACCCTGGGGGGGGGGGGGGGGGTAGTATTTTGTATTGTCTATATTTTGTTTGTTGGCACCTTTTTATCTGTTTTAAAAATGTTTCTATTTTATTAAAGACTGCACTATCAGAGCACAGCACACATCCTCAAAATACATAAACTCCTGACAGTAACACTATCCTGCAGCACACCATGAAAAAACATAGAAATTCATGGTGCAACACAAAAGCTTTATATTACAACATATTTTCATCCATTATTAGATAGAACATCACAAAAGTGCTTTAATTTACCAGGACAACACTATGTGTCATACTTCTGCATTTCCATGGATTTCCATATAGCATAAAAATTTAATATGAAATGTGTTTATTGCCATATGGACGGAAAAAACAGTATGTCACTGATGGTGGCAAATCTAATAAGTTGAATATTGATGATAAAGATCATGCACACTGTCATTGGCAGGCAGTTTTACATTGACCAGTCTCCATATAGCCAAAATATACAACTGAGCACTCTCTCCAGGCTGCATTTCTTGTACATATACAGTGGTCCCCCTCTTGTAAGTCCCCCCGATGAAAGACCATCCCATCTATTGAGGCCACATCTCCATGCACCAAGTACACTGTTTTCATTTCACCCCCCCCCCCCAAGAGGCCACCCTTCCTTTAAGTCCACGCTTCTGGTGCACTTGGGGTGCCCTTATAAGAGGGGGAACACTATATATGACACCATTATGCTCAGGAACCACTGTAACCTGTACAGGAAAGCAATATTCACTCAGCACCCTGCCACATAGGCACACATTGAACACACACAGAATGGACCAATGTCAGAAAATCAACGATAAAAACATGGAGGAGCTCCCATAAAAATAGCCAAAATGTCCACACATCACAAATTTTATGAGGCCAACTTTATCTCTGATATGTATGTATGTATGCATGTATATGTGTATATATATATATATATATATATATATATATATATATATATATATATATATATATATATATATATATATATATATATATATATATATAAACTGGGGTCAGATATTGCACCAGAATGCATCTTTTATCCACTCTCTTAATAATGTTTCGTTGGACGCTCTGGATAGGTTTGCCCATGTTATGTTCATTTTTCTCCCTGAGAGCACCCATACTATGATTTGAATAAGATGTTTCATGCAGAATGAGTTCCTCCTGTGCCTGTCTGCCACAAAGTTTGTCTGATCACCTGGGTAAGTACTTATCCAAGCGAACACACACTAAGGATTATATACAGTTGCATGAGACGTATGGTTCCCAGTGTACAGTACAGTACTCTTATCTGGCCAAACGAACAGCCCACAGAGCCTACCAGGCTTGTGTATCTCTTCACATTCATGTTCCCAGCTTCCCCAGGAAATACATAACCTTTCCCAGCTGGTTCTTTATCTCTTTATGGGGGAAAAAAAGCTGAACACAGTTCATTGCCTTCTTCATTGGCCTACCAAGCTTGTACTTTCATGTTTATTATTATTATTATTATTATTATTTATTTTTTTTTTTTTTATAATAAAGGACTGCACAAGGCATATATAGGATATCAAAGTACAGAGCTGTGTTTCTCTGTTACCAAGCCCAGGAAGTGCTCAAAGGCAGAGGACAAACTACATGAAATGACTGTGTTCCGTCAACTAAGTACTTCCACATGCCATATGCACAAGCTTCCACTTATCACAGCCATTATGCCAATGGCCCCGGGAAGCCATACGGAACATTCTGCAGGGCATGGGGAGGTACCTCAGGCAGAGGGGTGCTATCAAAGGTGGTCAGACTGATGATCTTTGCTGCAGAGTTGTACAATTAGAAGTCATATGATATCAAACCTGGTTCACAGTCAACTGTACTACATAATATTATGTAAATTCCTGGCCATGTTGTGATAAATATCTTGATTGTGGAATATCCCACAGGGAACCCCACAGTACAGTTGCAGGAACAATCCCTCTACAGTATATTCAAATATATTCAATCCTCAACAATTATGAAAAAGTACATCAGTATGAAATTATTCCATGTCTGTCTATCATCCATTCAAAGAAAACTGTCACTTTTTTCTGCCTATGAATGACACAAGCTGAAGTCTGCTGAACAAAAAGCAAAAATATTGAGTGGACGCATTTGTTCTTCATTCACATCAATGATCACAGCAGCACCTATGTAGCAACATAGACTCCCTCTTCCTGTCCTAAGCACCAACTTGGTGTTAACCCTTTCCCTCTTGATTTGACACTTGAGTAAACAAATTTCCTTGGCATGAGTTGGGCACTAAGTGCCAAACTCATGCCATGGAAATTTGTTGACCTGGGGCATGTGATCTTGATAGTCTACAATTCTCAGTCAAAATTGTTTTTCATTACTGCTGAAATAAGTTAAAAACACTAAAGCAGACGACATTTTACCACCAGCCGGTTTTGACCAGTTTAAGGGGGAAAGGGTTAATATCACAGACCAGTAGCTAGAACTGACTAGGGACAGGATATATCTTTTCACAAAAGGTATTTTTGTCCCACAATGCTGGTTAGAGGGACAGTTTTATCTCAGATTAAAGGGGTCTTTTCCATTGAATACATACATACATACATACATACATACATACATACATACATACATACATACATACATACATACATACATACATACAGCTGGAACATCAGAACTGTTCTTTTTTTTTCCCTGCATAAACTCATACTCCAGGTATTTTCTTGGAAGATATTGGACAAAAAATGCATTATATTTAGTGCTTGCAAATCTGGGCATATTGATTGAAATATGAAGTAAATGTCCTGAATGGGGGTAGGGTGCTGAGGTTCATTCACCAGAGGGAAAGGAGTGGTGTCCATGGGGGGCACGGTGGACTGCTCCTCTGACATTATGTGGGGGGGGGGGGCCTACATCACTTCCGCTATTCCCTGAACTTTCTATAACTTCAGTGATAATTTGTATAACGTATCATGCATTTTCCTAGAGGAAATCATTTTTTGAAATCTTGTCTAATATTGTATCTCCTACGTAATTAGTTTGGTATTGACAACCTATATCGATGGTATGCTGATATCCTACTCGGGTAACTTTCGTATTGTCCTGTTTGTTTTGTATATACTTCTGTGCGTCTCTGTATTCTGGAGAACCCATTATATTAGTCAACTGATTGTACTATAGGGCTATCCAGATGAAATAAATATGTTTAAACTAAACTAAACTCAGCAAATATGACAGACAGCAAGGCCAAAAATGACAGTTGTCCTCTCCTAAAATGACTGACCCGTTTCAACACAGCGATGTCTCATCAGAGGCTGGTTTAACGTCTGTGGGTACATGCTACAGGCCTATATTGTTGAGTGTAACATACACATAACTAACATCAAGGTGTATGTTTTGAACCCTCAGTCTTGCAAGGCAAGTATTACGTGTCAGAACTGACATAGTTGCCATGTCTAACCCTGTTTGCAATGTACCAGGGGTACAAATGGGTGTCACAATAGTGTAACACTCATTGTACCCTGATGACCTATGGTCATCTTAATAAGTGTATTGGGGCAGTGTTGTGATGTAACAGCCTGTACCCCCAATAAAGATTTTTCACAGACTTATTGGCTTATGGAAGCGATTTGTCATAAGTATGTGAAGGTGGTGTTACCAGACAGAAACACTTGAAGGTAAAAACTTTTTTTCCCTAAACTTAGCTTCTGCCATTTGGCAGAAGCTAAGGGGGTACATATGATCCACCAGAATCCACTGTTAGTCTCTGTGGTGTTTTAAGTGTGGGCACCTGTTCCAAACATATCCTCCATGCTAAAATTACGATTGTCTGCTTTGCTCCAGACATTTGGCTTTCCAGTGTATCCTACGTGCAAGAAAACATTTCTGCATGATGAAAAATCTGTCATCAGGAAAGACACCGCAAAGGGAATTGTATGGGGAAAAATGGAAACAACCTAAGGCTAGGACTGGCATACATCTTCGCCAGACAAATGCATAAACAAAACACTTTGCCAAGTTATGCCAGGAGTATAGGGCTGTGAGTCATCAAGAGAATTATTAGAACCAGCTGAAAACTGATTTGCCTGGACTATATTGCCAGGGAGTTTGCATTCACAAACATACATATGACTCAGGAAAATATAAATACATTCCTCAATTCTCTTCATATAAGCAAGTTGATTTATCACAAGCAGACACTTTAATTGTAAAAATTCCAGAAATTACACTGAAAATTGCACCTACTTTCAAAAAAAAAAAAAAAAAACACAAAAAAGATACCACCCCAACTTGTAAACACAATTCATACAGACAGGCGGGCCTACATAAGCTTTGTAGTATTGAAAGTGTACATAAAAAGGTGACAGCCAAAATAAAATATTTGTATTGTTTTGGGACCAAGCGGTCATGATAACAAGCAATAAACATCTTAATTATTCTTGTAAGTTTCCAGTTTTTCCCAAGATACATTGAGAAAAGGTACAGCAAAGTGAGAAGCCTAAACACAGAGCCCTCTTCTACCCTGCAGGCATTCTCTCTAAAAAAGGAGGAAAGGAATCACTTCTCTAGCGGATCATAATATAAAAGATAAAAACATAAGCTATGGTATTGTAGCAAATTTGTTCTTGTTTTTTCTATTTTTGACAGATCTGCTGAGGTCTCACAGGTAGGTATCAGAACTACATGTATGTACCTATCTTATGAATGGTGGGGCCCCTTAGGGGTCCAGCTATTATGGTGAACAGAGTTCCTCAAGCAGAATGACCTAAACACAATAAAAACATATACATGTACAACCTACATCAACATATGTACTACACAAAAGCAAAACAGATAAAAATGAACCTTAAAAATCTTTTTAAACAACTGAACCAATCCTAAACCAAACAAAAAAGCAGCACATTCCATGTAAATTTTCAATAATTTTTTACAAGATTTTTTTTTTTTTTTTGGAGGAACTATATGCAATGCTATTATTAGGGTAATTCCTGACCTAGTGAAGTGACATACCTCTAGCGCCCTCTATCAGTTTTTTCCTCGCGGGAGCTGGAGCAGGCCCCCCATGTAACATGTCTGCTGCTTCAAGCAGTAAATACGAGGCCTCTGTGACTCTGTTTAAGGCTGGGGGCATGTCCTGTTTGAGGATCTGGTCTTCACTGTTGTTAATGGTTTCATATCCAACCTGTAATGGAAGATCAAACACACACATTTCAAAGCTGTGCAACTTTTTAGATTTTACGCAGAATGGAGAATCACAACAATAAACTCCATAATACACTTAACATTGAAAGCTCACAATAACAACACTTAGATATACTCATAAACCACACAAGTTTTGCAGGAATTATAGTCAAATTCCTTACCTATTTGAATCTCTTTTCTAATATATTCATATACATGTATCTGATACATTTTACAGGGAATAGATGATATCACTATACCAAAGTTTTGCTGTATCTATACGTGCTTCATTCTTCTTACTGGTATCCTGCACCCAGCAGCTTAGCAAATTTACACAATTTGTACGACTCTAAGTTCAGACTCAGACCTGTATTTCTAATATGATATTTTCCTTGCATAATAAATGGTACAAATTCCTAATGTTCACATTATTTTAGCATTTTCTGAGTCATAAAGACATGGGTGTTTAAAGGTTGACAGGGTGCCAAATGGGGACAACATGATATCCTGTGCAATTTTTGAATGGTGCTATCAAAAAACATTAAAGTGATTATGTTTAAGACCCATTCATACTACCATGAAATTGCATGGAATTTGGAACAAGATAAATACTTTTTTTTTCTAAACTTTCGTAGACTAGTCTTCAATATAAATTTTCTGTATTGAGGGGCACTGCAAACCAGTTCCCTGCCTGCCATCATTAGATTATATTCAATCCACAGAGTAGCATAACAGAGTGAAACGTATTGGGCACTAAACAAGGTCACAGTTAATGTTTTATAACATCTTTATTTACAATACAATAATGGAACAGTTGGCAAACACGCAGACTTCAAACTTAATTATGCCCACGAGTGGGCCACTAGATTACTTTTGTAGATATAAACATTGCAATATGGCACTCCCATAAACAGTTTGTATCTCAAAACCTGTGTTCAAAATGTAAGGTGAAATAAAAACTAGAAAAGACAATTTGCTTCAAAGCAAATCTGTCTGTGCTTACAAAGGAAAGCTGTTGCCTTACACATTTAAATTGAATTTGGAAGCTCCACATAAACAAGAAATTTAAGGAAAAGATTGCAACAAAAGAAGGCTTTCAGCATGTTTTTTTTTTAAATGCCAGACCAAAATTTTTGACAAACCTAGATAAACCAGGTTGTCAAGTGTCAGCAAACAAACTAAACTTGGCCCATAGTGTGAAAGTCTAGCTCATTCTAGTACACTTTTTATTGCAGCTCTGATTCATTTATGGATCACTGTGGACACTGCAGCATGGATTGATGACAAAATGGTCACCATATGGCAGCATAGAAGTATAACTCTAACAGGAATGTAAACAACAAAATGTGGTGACATACAAGAATATGTACTTGACTGCTGATGACATATCGCCTTTTGTATGTCAAGTCTTTCACAAACAGTACAAGTCTACCATTGTTGGTCCTAATTTGCATCATTCCATCTTCACTGAGAGGGTCACACACTGCTCTGAATTTCTGTGCATTAACAGTCTTCAAATAAAATGAAAGTGAGAGAAAGAAAGAAAGAAAGAAAGAAAGAAAGAAAGAAAGAAAGAAAGAAAGAAAGAAAGAAAGAAAGAAAGAAAGAAAGAAAGAAAGAAAGAAAGAAAGAAAGAAAGAAAGAAAGAAAGCCTGTGTAGATATAATCAATATGAGCCCTGAAGATCTTACAAATATTGAATCAGAGAAGCAGCCAATACAAAATATGGACAGGTCTGTAGTCTTAAGTGGTCTTTGCAAGTACTTAACAAGGACTCTCATGTGCAGCTAATGTAATTCTCATTGAAGATAAAGTTAAACAATGCTCTCACTTTACAGTGCCTGGTAAGACTATCTGTAAAGACTATACCTTAACAAGGTTGTCGACAGCCAGTTTGACCGCCTGGACGGGTCTATGTAGATCTGGTAAGGCATGGCCATCTTCAGCCTCTTCATGGAGTATGACAAGTGTTGACACCTGCAACATAACAATATGGCAATGAACTTGTAGCTTCAGCATCAGTCTGCTTGCCCAATTAGAAGAAACAACTTTGTAATGTGGCAATGATGTATTGTGTCTTTATTTTGAGCTATTGTAGTAACCTCAAAAAATCCATGATTTCCCTTCATCTTTTTTTTTGAAGCATTCTTTGCTGCATTAATTATCCTCGACTGCTTAACTTTCAGTGCATGTCAAATACAGCAGCCTATGATCCTAAATACAGTATATGTAATTTAATTTAGTATTTCATCAGGGTGTTCCACAGGTATATCAGTTCCTTGGAGTCGTAATGTAGAGTCTCTCAAGTTTGAATGCACAAACATGTAAATGAATGATTTTCTTCTTTGATGTGTACAATGTTTAGATCAAAATAAAGCTTTTCAACAACAACAACGACTGATATTGCTAATGATTAGAAGATCATTTTTCTGAAATCCTCTCTACTTTTAAATGCCTACAGCACAATTTAAGATAAACCCTACTTTAATTTACTATGTACTACATGTGGTACACTTAAAATGCAGTTCATATAATACATTATCATCAGATTTTTGGGTTTTTTTTGAAGAGACAAGAGTACTTGATTTACATGGTTATGTAAATAACCATAATTGAAGTACAAAGGACTATGAAGCACTGCACTGCATTTGGGCAAAAAGACATGATTTATGATTAGCAATGGCGTCTGTCACGCCAGGCTGTTTAGTACAGCTTTCAGGACCACCTTTTTCACACACTTGATTCTATTTAACCAAATTTTTGGGGTACGTCAAGCCGGCCGCACACTATAGGACCCGACTGTCTCTCAGCGACTGTTTCAACGTCTAGTATGCAACACCTGACAATACGATAAGATCCATTTCCAGGCACTACGACTGGCGTCGTGAGAGTTGAACAAGTTGGATTGTGACAGTGGTCATCAACTGGGTTACAACAACTGCGCATGCTCTACCCAATTCCCATATGCTGGAGTACCTGCACACAGCACTCTCCAGGTCATGGAAGTGCGTAAGCAAGATGAATAGCCTATACCTTTGCTTCAGACTGTACCCAAAATGCAGGTATAGAACTGGAACTCACGGAAGTTACAGATTGCAGAAAGACAGAATTGCATTTTCAGGTCACATGTGTATACTCAAATAGACTTCTTGCGCTCCCAAACTGTGACACTTTCGGAAGATTGGTAGGCCTGGACATCGTCAACTTAATTTTAAAACAGATTATTTAAAGTAATTATTATGATAAAGTGCATGCATATCTCACAACCAAATGACGCGAATCGTAGTGTAATGTGCAGCAGGCTTTAATCTTCCAAATCATGACACCCCCTTGTTTCAAATCAGAATAAAAAATCATTATTCATTTATACTCTGCATGATAATATACTTTACATCTGAAATTTCTCCTAAATTTTGTCAAAGGTTAGCTGCATTGGTGGTGACATCATAAAGTCAGTACTTTCACTTTGCATATATCAAGTGTCTTAACCCTTAAGTTCAATCCCAAGTTGGAGACCCAGATTACTGTGTCCAATTTGCATGCCTCCAATTCCAAATTACCCATCAGATCTCACGACCTATCATCAGGCTTTGCTCTATACTAACCAAAGGTGAGCTGCTAAGTTTTCCTAAATTTACGAGAGGCAAACTCTGCCATTGTCTTTGTGGAGATGCTGAGAGTTCCCCTTAATCTACAGAAGACAAGCTTTTCCACTGTCTTCTAAGGTGAACAGCTGAGAGTTCCTCTTAATCTACAGGGGGTTTGCTTTTCCACTGTCTTAGGGGAGCTGCTGAGAGCTCCACTTAGTCTATTGGAGGCAAGCTTTTCCACTGTCTTAGGTGAGCTGCTGAGACTTCCTCTTAATCTATAGGAGGTTATCTTTTTCACTGTCTTAGGTGAGCTGCTGAGAGCTCCACTTAGTCTATTGGAGGCAAGCTTTTCCACTGTCTTAGGTGAGCTGCTGAGAGTTCCTCTTAATCTATAGGAGGTTATCTTTTTCACTGTCTTCGGTGAGCTGCTGAGAGCTCCACTTAGTCTACAGGAGGCAATCTTTTCCACTGTCTTAGGCAAGCTGCTGAGCTCCCCTAAATCTATAAAAGGAAAGCTCACTATCTTTGCAGAGCTTCTGAAAGTTCCCCATAACCTGTAGACAGTAAGCTCTTCCCCTGCCTTCTAAAGGAGAGCTGCTGCAGTGAGCTTGTTGTAACATACATTGTGCAGGTAAGTGAGCAACAGCTCCCCTAAAAATGTTTGGGTGTGTCACTGTGTGGAGACAGCTTGGTACAAATGATGGCCTCAGGTGGCAAAAACTGATTGTCTACACAGCAGACCAAACTCAGTATCAGGCCCATCCCAAACGGAGTGGACAAAACACAAGGATTGGTCTGTTTAGCAGGCAATAAAAACTGGCTATGATCATCCAAGTATGCTGGTGAAAAAGTCTGGTCTTCATTCATTTTTTATGCACCCTTGTGAGTCCAATGATCTTACAACGATGGTAGGGCCTTATGGTACAGGTATAAATAAAAGATGAATCTTTGATTTAAAAATATTTTAAATCAAAGACTCGTCTTTTATATACATCATCAGGCCCTACCATGAGTCTTTGAGTGACAAGGTATGACATTAGACAAAAGTAACATGTATATGCCATGCACAACAAGTAAGTATCTTTGATCCTCTACCAAATTACAACTTGTCATCACCAATGGCCAAACCAAAGTTTCAGAAAACTGTCCAAAACCTTTGAACCACAATCAAAACTGGTCAAGCATATCCAGTGACATACCATAATTGGGGTTCATTCTGCCCAACAGGAACACATTTCGGGTTTCACAGGCAATTTAACATGTTTAACCTGTCAGAATATTGGACCTCACGTCAATGGTGATGCACTGTTGTGGTCCCTGCCTGCTGGCAGCACTATTCAGCACTTTGGGTGATGGGTCTTAATTCTCAAGATCATGCTGTTAGGGGGTTATTGTTTTGGCATGCTGAAATACACTGATACCTCACTGTACTCTCTTCTCCCATTCCCACCTTTAATCAGGATAGAGAAAAAGCCTCTATGTATCTGTGCCTTCAGGTCTGTCTCCCCTTTGTATCTAACATGCTTGAAATAAATGTGTCAAATCTCTGCTGTTGGCAGACATTTTAGTAGGTATGTGACTGTGACAATGAGGAAAATTCACTGACCAAGAGTACAAATCACCCTCTGAACACCCCTTCCTCTTCTGAAAAAAAAAGTCACTTTTGAATCTTTCAGACTGAAAGAAGTCCATTTTCCTTCAGAAACGTGAGACCAAAATCACAGAATTCAGTGAATTCTCCGAAAATGTTCATAAATGTATGATTTTATGGACATATTTTTTACAAAACTTATACTCAATACAGAATGTCACCCTGGGCCTACTTACGTCATCACTTGGTGAAACATGGGTAGCATTCTGCAGTGTATTGGGTACTGCACTAGTGGGTCAATCCATGGAGGACATCGAATCAATGCTGGCGAAACTGAGGACATATGTTCAAGAGGGTTGAGGTTCATGGTTGAACTTGCAAGGAGACAAAGGATAAAGTCCCCTCAGGGACGAGGACTATTGCAGACTGTTTTTGCATCTGACTTCATGGTGACCTTCAACTCAGCTTCAATGTCAAATGCATATGACCTTGACCAGGCCTCTAAGACTGGGTTAATATAAATATGTGACAAAACATCTGTTCAGTTGTCAACCTAATACACTCCCACCTCTAACTCCACCCCGAGGGTGATCACCATATGTTTCATGTTGTGTTTCATGTCCCTAGGCCTTAAGTGCAGATCTGGTAGTCTTCTGTATAAACATGACAGGTGCAGTGGGCATGCAATGATAGAAAAAAACAGTAAAGATTGGTATATATGGTTCATGTATTATGATAATTATCGGTATGCTTTCTTTTTTTTGGGGGGGGGGGTAAACAGAAACAATGACCAGGAAATTATCATGTACATGTGGCTCCATGGACATGACGGCAGTATGAAACAAATTTCTTGTTATCAGAGTAATGTTAACCTTAATCGTAGGAATAAAATGGGTCTTGCATGGATCTTAATTTCATATCCTGTTCACCAATGCACAATTCCACAAGAAGCATTCCTGTATCAGGCAACAAACAAATCTGTGAGGCGACTGTAACAAGTATCTCTCAATCTCAAGTAGTCTACAAGGCCACTGTAACAGGTATCCCTCAATCTCATGGACTCTTTCACTTGTGGGGAGCACCTCAGAATTCAGTTTTCTAAGTCTTGAAACCTACATGTGATAAACACAGTGTTCACATCTGCATCATCCGAGCAGGTCTGGTCGTTAATGGGTTTCACCATGCCCTGCTGCAGGCCCTGACTTGATGACCTACAGCTGTATCTTGGGTTTATGTTTGATGTGCCAGACTGGAAAAAACAGAGGTGCTCAACACTGGGCCATCCCTGTGGTGGATGCAAGTTGCGTATGTAAATACAGCTATCTTGTCATGTTTTTTCTATACCACTTTAGGTTATGCAGGGTCAGAGGTTTGACTGGCATTAATTTATGACTGCTGGGCTAGGGACTTGGTTGATGATCATTATACATTGGAATATGACAAGCCTCTTTTCCTGAATGACCAGGTCACACAAATGACCAAAATAAGCACTATCAGCTTTTAGCCACCTGAGCAAGTTTTATCTGCATTACAAAGTTGGCAGCTAGGTCTTCCAGGAGATTGTGTGTTCTACGTGTCATAACAGCTCATATCTTACACATTCCAGGTTGGGTATACCATCATATTGTTCTCATCTCATAGGTCCACTTGTCATGCAATGCAAAGCTGTTCGGCAATTTACTTATTGCCATATTTTAATCAGTCAACTAAAGCCAAAGCTGTCCAGCAGAGTTTATCACCTTTCGCCAGATCACTTTCATAAGAGACGAGAGACCATCTGACTTTTCTTTGGTGGTGGTGATGATGATGATGATGATGATGATGATGATGATGATGATGATGATGATGATGATGATGATGACAATGATGATGATGGCGATGGTGGTGGTGATGATGACCTTGTGCTTTGAATCTCCCTTTTGTTTCCAGATAAAGAATTCTACTTCCCTAACTTGATGTTCATGCCCATAATAGTACTCCAACCCAGTGTGGTAATTTGATCATCATGCTGTGTGTCAGTAATTAGCCAGTTTTATTGCTTAATCTTAAATACATGTATGTAGGAAACAGATATTAAAAAGATGCATGATTTTTTTATTAACATGACAATCCTGAAAATTACCCTGTATTTCAAGAGTGTTCTGATTATCAGGTCATGAATAATGATACTGCACTTGAGGAATAAAAACAATATTGTGAAATACAAAAAACTTGAAGAAAAACAGCAATTTCAGATTTTCTTCTTTTTCCATTTGTGGCATTTACAAAATTGATTGGCCAATGAATCTATACATATATAAATTGGCATGGCCTCATTGAAAATTATGCAATAAAATCTGGTTATTGTAACAGCAACACATTGTGAACTACTTTGATAGAAATCAACACCAGGTACATTCCCACCATGTTTGAAAGGAAACCATCACAGGGTTTTGCAGAAATCATATTATGTACATTATATTATAAAGACATGCAATTCCTAAACACTATTAAGTAAGAACATCAAGGCCCCAGAAGTCTGCCTGTTTAACCTTGAAGCAATCTCTGTTATGTGACGCAAATGGCCAAGTACTTTCAGACAAGGATGTTTTTTAACCCTTTTAGTGCAACACTTTGGACTGTCAACAGCTTTCCTTGGTGCACTTTGGGGGCACAATACCTCAATAAATGTACCGAGGAAAGCTGCTGACCTGGACTATTAATTTCTATGTAACTTCAGGTTGGTACTAGAATGAAAGGTCTTTTTACCAGGAATATAAATCCAGCACCCTTATTATAATTCAGAGCAGTTCATTTTAAGTTCTTTGACTTAAGTTGCAGTCAGTACTGAAAAAGTTCAGATCCCTCCCCTGCAAAAAAGGAATGAACAAAGGAAGGAATCTATACTTGTTCCCATCTCTGCCATTGAGAGTGCTGAAGGGTGAGAGTACCTGAGTCTTGCACCCCCCACCCCCCACCCACCTCCAAAGTACCTGCCCCATGTATGCTCTTTGTGTGTTTGAGTAAAAACAGGCATCCTTCCTTTAGACAGGTGCTGCAAATCTGTATACAGGACTTTCCAACAGTTACATTGTAGCTTTGTGCTACATTGCTACAGGATGCCCACCCCTGTCATCAAATGCTGAACCACTGCTGGCTTATGATTATCTGTACATTGTAGCCATGGCGAGTATTTCCATAACAACTGCTTGTATTCACATTAATATAATACCCTTCCGGACTTCATGTCTACCAGCAGCAAGGCAATGTCTAATGGACTGTCTCTGGATCTTTCTTGTGTGACATCATAATTATAGATATTATCAGCAACTTTCTATACAGTGTGATCACTACAAAGGATGATCAAAATGCTGTCAGCAGGAGACCATGCTAGACAGGTCATCCAGTGCTAACACTGCAGACATACAGTAGCTTTGCAACTGGACAAGATACTGTCTCACATTTTATTTTACATACGTAGTATTACTCGTGTGGGGTACATTAAGCTGTAGAAAGTCCTGAAAACTTTTCGTGGTATGCCAGCTGATACAGTTCAGCTTCACACTATGAGGTACCTTTGTGCCCAACTCGAGCAAAATGTCCTGCTGCATGGACGTTGTTCCACAAACGTGATGGGGTGTGTGTGTAAAACACTGTTAAAACCACACACACACACACTACAGTGTTTCCGTTAACCCTCAAATGGGGGTATGTTACCCTCTCAAAACCTTAAATACCCTGTGAGAAAATTCTAAAGGGCCAAAGTCTTTATGTACATGTAAAATTGGTGAAAATATACTTATTACCTCAGTTACAAAGGCATTCAGCTTAGGGAGGTTTCACGGTGTTTGGAATAAGAGAGGTGTGATAAGCTGATCTAAATTTCAGTCCAAAATCAGTCGTTAGTCAATCATAACAAATGAAGTTTTTGGTTACATTGATTTGTAGAGCATGATCACTAGATGGTACAATTATTCTAATCCAAGGTGAAGGGTCTCCATTCACATCAAGATTGCAGTCAGACACAAGTATGCACAACTCAAAACAGTCTGACATGTACATGCAATGTAAGAGGTAGGTTTTTCAAAGCACCTGTCTTCTTTTAAGAGCTCTTCAAATTATCATTGGAATGAGGCTTTAGCTGGAGTGAACTGGCTGACAAGCCTTCGGAAGGGACATGCCCTGGAATGTGGCAAAACTACAAGTATTCAGAAAGCATAGTTCTGCTTTGAGAAAAACTACATCTCTGAAACACCAATATGCTATTACCAAAGAAAAAAAAGGCTTTCAATTAAATTAAATTTTGAGCAAGTTTGTTTCCGAAACATATCCTCCCAACAGAAGATTCAGGCTGCCTGAAAAGCAAGGTGGCCCACTGCCAATTACAACCTCAACTCTCTTCCCCCCTACCCTCCTCTACCCCCCCCCCCCTTACGGAACACATAAACCAGTAAGTAGTGCCATTGGCTCTCTCTCTTACCTAATTGTATGGCACGAAGCAAGACAGGCACAAGAAGAAGTCAGTGCAGCATGTCTATCATTTCAACCCGACACTGGGGTCACTAATACAACTGTACTTCTACACTCTTTACTATTTCTCTGAGGTGCCACTGAACAAAATTAATAAGGTTTTTCTGTGCAGCCCAAGAACACATTTTCTACAAGAATCCTGACATGCTTGGCATGGACCCTGCATGGTACCTGAAAAATGAGACTTTACCTATTGAAAAGGGCCAGGGCAGATGTATGTGTACTTATCATGTATCAAAATACCTGGCATAGTTGGCTATGAAAAGAAATGTTTGGACACTGCTTCTACAATTAAACCTGGTATAAAATATCTCTATTAATCTCCTTCTGACAGCCAGCAAATAATACATAGAGCCCACGCTTCTGCACACCAGGATTGTGCATATAAAGCAGAGAGACCCACTTGAAATGTACGACTTTCTGTATGCATTCAGCAATGTTAGCACTGTACATAAGGCAGTATACTAAGGGTTAATTGAAGGTATTCAAGTGGGTGGGCATGGGTCAAAACAAGGTCTAACACATTTATTGTACATATACATGCAAGCCACTCCATAGCAAAATCTAATAGCTCTGTACCACCTTTGATGTCACACTGGAATGTACTTACAAACACTGCACATGTACATGCATAAACACAATACTCATTTCCCCCATACAACAAAAACTTGGTCTTGATATGTACAAAGAATACCTTAGGTTCTTAAAGTCCCCAGATTGGTCATTGTAACCCACTCCCCTGATTAACTTGCCTCCAAAGTAAACCAAGGCAAAGCTCTGTGTTTCTTTTTACACTCCACTCAACAGTCTGTCCCATTTCTCCATGATTTTATTCATGGGAAAGGCAATAAAACTGCAAATTTGGTAGCCTGGTCTGCTCCATTCAAACAAGATTTCCAGTAAGACCACCATACTGCACTGGAAGCTGGGCCAATCAGTGAGTTTCTCCGCTTTACAAAACTTACCAATATTTATGGAGAGACCAGGCAGAGCTTGAAAAATGGAGAATAAACAGAACTTGACTTGCTCAGCAGGCAACTAATAAGTCTGCTGCTACAAATTTTATTCATCTGATCTGTATTGTTACCTGCAATAAATTTTAATGTAAATACCAAGAAAATGACCAAGCCAATGGAAAGAGGTAAACCTCATTTATGGGTACATGTGTGTAGATCATTTGTTCAATTTCTCATACATTCACACATTTGAGGAATAAGACACCACTAAACTGGTACCTTAACCCTTTCCCAGCCTGCCTTCCCTCACGTATCCAGTGTCATCTGTTTTATTCTATCAGCTTGAAGATGGGGGTTGGGATCAGTTTGCAGGTACAGTGGTACCTGCTGTATGAGGCCACCCCTTCTGCCAAGAAAAAGTGGCCACATACAGGAGGTGACCTGTCACCACAGGTAAATTTTACAAAGAAATTGACTCCTATGTCTGAGCCTAGTGACCACAAAAAGCAATGCGGCTGCTCACGGCAGTGGTTGCATACAGCAGGTACCACTGTACTACTGTTCTCTCCTAGTGCAAGGTTAAAAAAATTAGAAAATCTGGAAATAATGGCCAGTGCAAAGTATAGTATTTAAAGGGGCTTCCCGTACCAAGTATGGTCAATAAAAATCATAGTAAAGTGTATGCCAGCATGTACAGACAACACCTCAATGCCCTCCTTCAAGCAATGTAATATGTATACATGAGAATTGTAGATGAGCCCCACTAGGAGAGCTATTTGCCTCCACAGCATCCTTCTTTACCCTGTGTCACACCCTTAGAACCTGTGCCTCAGTAAATATTTCTGGAACAGTCCGTCTAAGCAGGCAAGAAAGCTGCTGACTCAAGTCTTTTTGGAACCATGAAAGAATTAATTTACAACCTGGGAAACAACACTGCTGAAGATAGTTACCACAGAAAGCTTTAACTCCAACCTTGCCAGCAGGACAAAAGTCAAAGTTCATAATTAACTCTTTCCTAGTCAGAGTAAGACTGAGTCAATCACTTGCCTTGGCACACTCAGGTGTAACCCATATAGGAAAGCTATTGACCTTCAACATGCCATTGCGAAAGGTCTTATCTACAGTTTTCAGGGAAATAGACTTTCTCTCAACATGAAATTAAAAACACACATGCAGATGATAATTTGCATTCAAGTATGTTTGGGTGATTTGAGCAGGAAAATGTTAACTTGATGCATTTCCCATAACCGTTACCATATGACCATGTTGCATTATGTCACACTATCAGTATTATCATTATTTCCCAGAAATTATCAAACAACTCTGGAAGAGATGTTTGGTTATAATCTCTCTCCAGCATCTTGTGTGAGGTAGATTGATGCAAGTATCCTAGACATATTTCTCAATGCCTGAATCCCAAATATCACCCAGGATGTGACTAACATGGAACAGGATGGGAGGAAACCCCCATGCTACCCCCTAGATATACACTAAAACAACATATTAAAATGTATGTTCATGACATTGTGAAGCAATTACTCAAAGCACAAGGAAAGAAACTCATATCAAAGGAAGATAAGTCACATCCCTGTATCATGCATGTATTATGTCTTCATGTGGTGTCATTCCAAGTTGTGACTGATATGGGGGGGAGGTTTGTATACATGGTAAATTACATAGAATTGTTTCATGCCTGGGGGATTCGGGACTTGCCTCCATAGACCCCAAATACACTCTCCATGACCAGTCAGCTGTGTTAAAGGGTAAATACCCCACCATTAGTACCACTCAGTGAACAACCTCAATCTACATCTTTCTGCAGACAGTAGTTTACCACTCAGTCAAACAAATACAAACCGCTTGCTGCACCTTGAACAGGGCCTTCCAAAACCTCTCACACAATTGAATTGTTTCAGGCGGGAGATCTTTCATTTCCATTAATTTCCTGCCTGAAACAGGACTATGTTTCAGTCTAATGCAGTTTTCTCATTGATGCAGACAGACAGCAAAAACACCATCGGGGGAACACTGACACTCACTGGCAATCAGACATCACTGACACTACTGCAGCCCTGCCCCTCAGTCTGCAGGCGGCCCTCAGCTTACACTGTTGACCATTAACTACGCTCTTACCATTGCTCTGCTATGGAAGACTTGTCATAATGATTTGATTTTCTCTCTAATTTAATTTTATTATAATTATTTTTTTTTTTTCTTTCTGAATTATTGTGTTTTTGGCCTAGCTGCAAAGCTAATGATTTTCGGAGATCAAAAGTCCTGATTCATACCATGCAAGTACAAAGACAGCTGACCTGAACTGCAGAGGACAGGTTTCCAGTCCAACGCACAACTCGTCCACAAAAACAAACTTACATTGATACAGGGTGCCATAAATATTTCTTTAAGTTAAGGACTCACAAGGGATATGACACTCCTCTTTGTTTCACATTTTAAGGCTATAGCTGCTCTCTAATGCTCAAAAAACAAAACTAAAAAAGGGTACAATGGGGGTATAACTTGGAAAAAAATTAAATACATAAACAATCTGAAGGACAGTTGCCTGCAGAAGAATAATTTCCTGTTCAGAAAATTTTAAAAGGGCAAGAGAATTAAAAAATAGCACAAACTGCCGAGGTCTAGCCTGCTATCTAACAGAGAAATCAATTTTAAAAGCCCAAAATCATATAACTGAGCCATAGACTTCCAGGGCTATGGGGCTTTGGGGGAAAAATCCTGCAGCAGGATACATATAATTCCTGTGTTTGAAATTAATGTTTAATGAAAATGTAATGATTGTGACATATATACCAAATGTGCTGTCCTATTTTTACTCCCATCCTATTTCACTATCTAAAAGTTGTGTCATGATTTTCAGAATATGAACTTTTGAAATATATATATATAAGCTTTGTCACGTTTCTTTTCAGTGCCAAAAATCGCAAGCCTATAAAATGTGAATAAGAGTATCATACCCCTTGTAAGTCCTTAAAACATGCACATAAGAACAAGCTGCACTCAAGACGACCCTTTATATACATGTATGTAGTTCCAAAAGCGACAACAAATATCATTTGCAATGCTGCAAACATAAGCTTTGATGCAGTTGGATTTATATACCCATGGACCTCACCATGGATTGTGCACATACATAAAACAAAACTTGTATTGTTCAGTATAGAGTTACATAAAGAAATCAACAGCAGCTAAAATTTCTACAAGCTAGACACATTTATTTTATAGAAAGGTGTTGAACAGCAAATTTCCCCCTCTTTGAGTCAGCAGGACATAAAAGTGAATTTGCCATCATCACATACACTATATGGCATTACATGTAATTGGGATTCGGCTGGCAAACCCAACTTAATGGACTGAATCAGCTCAATGCTAGTGGTCTGGCAAAATAGCAGATGACACACTTAGCTGCCTGTGTCTGTGAATCATTTTACAGGAAGCCCTATTTCCTGAATATAATTTTCCTCAATTTTATCTAATTACAAAATTGTATGTTTATACTTAATCAATGGCAGTTAAAATACACTCTCGGATACATGTTTCTGTCTACATCAGAAGATGAGTGCAATCTATTTATTACACAGTTCATGGTGTTGGCTAAATGCAGCTTACAGTGATATGTACAATGCTTTCGGACTTTGAGGATGCAGACACACTGTTCATGACCTGTCAGTGTGCAGCAAGTTGCTGCTTCACAATAGGACAGATCACTACAGTGAAACCTGTTTTGAGAGACCACTGTAATGAAAGACCACCTGCCTTTTAAAACCATATTTTCAAAGTCCCTTTTGCTATGTTTCCCATGTTATTGCACCTCCATTGAGAGACCACCTGCCTTAAGTGACTGCTTTTTAGCCTGCCCTAGGGGTGGTCTCTCAAAACAGGTTTCACTGTATTAGAAATTTCAAGTGTATTCAGCTGAATACACAACCCAATGCATAAAATTCCTGTGAGTGCTTCAGTTCTGCTGTAAGTCCCCACTGGGTTGTACATGTACATGCATATTATAGCAGTCTTGGATGAACTAGTTACAATCAAGTTGCACACCTAGATTTACCATGAAAATTTGGTGTTTCCATGTGCACAGTGTTTTTTAAGTTAAGTTGCAAATTACAAGGAACAGTAACAGGTATACATAACTCTATCCCTTGTCACTGAAGTGTCCTCTACTAGTACAGGAGGGATACAGGAACCCTCTATTTTTTATGTTCCCCATTTCATCCTCATTGTAAAAGCTGGTACAGAACAAGCAGTCAGTACACTGGCCTTTCTCTGAATTCGGACAACAAGGTGACTCTTTTTCCCCAAGTTTTACTCAACCAAAATGTAGTTGTTTCTTTTATCAGATAAAAGGAATATCAACTTGCCTTTACATACAAAGAGTCTAAAAGAGGACTCAAAATGCTTAAAGATAAGGTGTCACCCAGAATGGTTCCAGACTGTGTCCTTCATTTTCCTTTTCACCAACAAGCAACAATTTATGTCAGAAGTGTCTTAAAGGAGAAATGTTTCAGAGTGATCTGGCCTAATATTCTCCATCCGGCCATTCAGTGGATACAAAACATCTATGTAATGAATATCAAACTGTGACCTGAGTCTGGGGTAAGAATACACATGTTGCAGAGTGTCCCTTTGGTCACACGTTGTGAAGACAAATAGCAAGGCTCCTGTAATGGATGTCACAGTGTTGGGGAAAGTACCCTATATTGTCAAAAAAGCCAATGGTCTTTATTTCAAGTGAAATTTGGCCAAATGCCATATTTCCTTCCATGATTTTACTGCTCTTGTTCATGACTACAGATCTATGCCACCTAAAAACAACTGATTACAGGTGAGGTTTCATCAGGCAGAACAGCAGCAATGGCTGTCGAGGTACATAGCATCCAAACAGTACACCTGTCATTTGACTTCAGTCAACACAGACCACCTCTGAGCTCCAAGTCTCTCAAAATAGCTGTGATCTTGTTCGTTTAGGTCATAAAAATCACTTCCAACTTCACAGCCTCCTTATTTTGTGCCAGTGCCACTTTTGTGCCATAGGTTCTCACTGATCCCTAACATTAACAATTCTTTGGGTCTGTGCCTTCTACTGTTGTCACCAGACAAAGCAAATTTCAACATTATTGTGCTCCCCTAATACTAGAATGGCCTCATCGCTTTCTATTTCTTTTTCCTCATCTTTTCTTTTTCTTCACCCTTCAAATAGAATTTGATCTATTATATATATATATATTATATAGTAGAACCTGTCACAAAATACCATCCCAGTAACAACACCTGCCTTTTAAGACCACTTTTAACATACTTAATTCAGTACTATTCTTGTTATTTGTACCTCTCATGCGAATTCCCTTGTCTCATAAGAGCACATTTTGATGCTCACTAGGGATGGTTTCTGGTGACAGGTACCACTATATAATATATATATATACACACATGTAGTGCAATGTAACAGAATTTAAATTTCAGGCTGGTGAAACGGAATTCCTTCTTTTTTGAACCAGGCCTTTTTTTTTTTCCAAATTAAAATATGAGGGCAGATGTGTGTGTCCAAGTGTATTAAAATAACTTAACATCGTTGGCCATGAAAACTAATGTTTTGACCATGCTTCTACAATTTTACTTGGAGTAAGATACAGTGCAACCTGTTTTGAGAGACTACTGTAATGAAAGACCACCTGTCTTTTAAGACCACATTTCCAAAGACCTTTTTGCTATCTTTCTTATAAATGTTTTTATACCTCCATTGAGAGACCACCTGTCTTATATGACCACTTTTAGCCTACCCTATAGGTGGTCTCTCAAAACAAGTTTCACTGTATCCCTATATGCCCCTCTTACAGCCAGCAAACAATACATCACACTACTTCTGTTGGATCCATGCTTGCGCACGCATTACCACTGTCCATATGAAAACACAGACACCCTTTTGAAATGTACAACTTGAGTGTGCATTCAGCAATATTAGTACTGTACACAAGGCAGTATGCTAAGAGTTAATTGCACGTATTAAAGTGGGTGAGCACAGATCAAAACATGGTCTGTAATATTTTTAGTATATACAACTAATTATAGAATCTCTTTACTCAGACCACCTAAGGGACCGGGAAAATGCAGTCGTAGATTTACTGACAGAGTGATCTCAGTACAGAACAAAATAGCCAGATTTTCACAGGTTACATCCATCCACGGAAGAAGATTTGAATCACAGGTCTGCAAAAAATATCATGAAACTGGTCTTTTGATGCTTATGAGCCACATGTATATTACACAGATGGTCAAAATTTGACAAACTTGCATTGAATTTTTGTCTGTGCTCTGGTATTTTCAATGCCATTCAAAGTTAGTTGATAGCAACTTGAAGGCTGGGGTCTAAAGGCTTCAACATATTAAAACCCTCAGAGCTTTAGCTTCTCCTAATCTTATTTTTGCAAGTGTAGTCACAATATTTTTGCAGGTAGAGCTGAAACTGTGGCTAACCAGCATGTAGTTCTCAACCATACAGCAAACAAAGGGTCTTTTCAATTATAAAATGTATTATATTTGCATGGCTCCTCTGGCACCAAACCTGCTGATCTCCAGACTAGTCTGCTGCATCAATTTACATACATCTACATTTAATTCCAAGGGCTTCTACACATTTTTTTCTCTAAAATTCCATGAAAACCGGACTCTGTTTGTGCTGTATGATTGATGTAATCAGCGATCAAAGACTAGGCATTACAAGTCATACCTGAATACTGATAATGACTATAGACTGTTTCCAGGTGCGGTTTTTCCAATACTCAGCCCATCCTTCCATCCCCCAGTGGTCTCCCAGAAAGAATTTCTACCCTTCTCGCCAGACAGCGCGTGAGCTTTTGCACCAAACAACTATGGAGACACCACCACCTCCTTTAGTGACTGTGCAATTGTTCAAGACAAACCCTTGGACCATTATGGACAGTCTCATCAAGCCTGGGAATAAAACTGAATTCTGCATGCAATGCTGGCTCAGAGACTGTCAAGTTCTCCTATAGAACACTATTCCATGACACGCAAAACCAAGTGTCTATTTCCTTGTGTATTCAGTGCAAGGTATCATGTAAATATCCCCTTTCCTACAGCAAATTATGCACAACAGGTAGCTGAACTGTGCAAAAATATTGAACTTCTGGGAGGTGGAAGACACACACACATGGGTTTTTTTTTTTTAAACAAATACACACCAATTTTCAGTTTAGAAAAAAAAAAGGTGAATATGGTGCCTATGTTTTGGTATGCTTTGCAAGCACAGTTCTATAATCATGCTACCTGTGAAATGGGGTATGGGTGGGGCGTACTTTTCTTTGTTGAACAGCAGATATACAGGAAACTACGTGCAGACTTTAAATTGCTTTATTTTCACGTGTATAAATTTCATGGATTTTTTTCGACATTTCATTGTAGTTTCAATTTCACTGTTTTGGACATAATTTCCATTCAAACAATGTTAAAATACTATTTCACTGTGTTTTTATTTTTCACAGTTTTGTGCCATTAGCGAAATACGTGAAATTAAAGCAATCTACAGTATGTACTTTACAATTAATAAGGCATTTGGTTCAGGTCAATAACCATAATAACTTTCCCATGTTTACTTCTACCACAGGTCTCATATTCATGTGTCAATAGACGCGAGGCCTCAATATGCATGATTATTGCATGCAAGATGGACCTCTATTTTGCCCAACAAACTAGTGTACTACTACTGTTGACCCTAATACTCAAAAAGCCATAATCAATATTTACACAACATGGAATGGTAGCATTTGGCAAAACCTGAGTCAATATTGTATAATATGTGTTTAACCTTTTAAGTGTGACCAAAGAGTGTACACTTTTTCATATGGAGTCAGTCATGTATACTCACACACACACATATATATATATATATATATATACAACCTTATTGTTTGCATGGTCAGGTCATCAAAATTTTTTTTTTCTATCTGTCTTCTTATTTTTAAAAATGTACTTTTGTTGATAAGAGACAGGAAAGTTACTGACCTGAGGTACGCAAGCATTTATTTTTTTTAAAAATGTTATGCAAATATGCTCAAACTCTTTGCTTCCATGTAAGCACACACATTAAACTGTATCTCAGCAACATGGAGAATGAGAACTGTTTGTTGGAACAACATTAACATTAAGATAACATCTATTCAAAAATGCTTTTTTTAAAGATTTCCATTGCATCCTAAGGAGATTAAGCTCTAGGTAAACTTATACCCCACTTTATAGTGCAGTGGAGAATACATCAAACTTAGTACTATTTAGTAGGCATTGCTTTTCACTGATTTTGGCAGAAAGAATTTTTGTTATATCATATGTATCATGTTTGGAAGTCATGATCCTCATACAAATGGGCTAAATCATTGATATCTATTGAAGCTTTAATTTTTGCCACAGTGGTGAATGGATTGTGTTAATCTGTCAATCCAGCTTACAACATATATTAATAACAAATCTGGTGAGGCATATATCTTAAAATCATTTACACTAATCAAGATTTGTGTGGTTCTTAAAATATTGTTATACAAGTTAAACACACTATTTTCTAAGTTGTGTCACTTTCTTTTCACACATTTCAATAATTTAATATTTACATCTACATAGTTATTTTAGCACACTGGCAGAACTTTCCAAAAGATTCTTGTAGTCATCGGTATGTATAAATCTGTTATGTTTATGACCGACTCTGGAGAGATATATAGCTCTGATGGAAGTCTCTTTCACCCCATTTATATTCTCACCTCCCCCCTCCCCCCTTTCACCCCCAAGGCAGCTGAAAGTAGCATGATGTCAAATGTCCTGTGCAGCACTTCAGTATCACTAATACCAGACTGGGGTCTGCTGAGTTCAATTGTGGCCTTGTTTACACTCACTTCTGCTTATTTCTAACAAATGAATTTTATAGAGATTTTCAAGAACTTTGTTTTAATTCTTGCATGCTCCATGGGGAATTCTTTAAGTGATGCAGTCTAAATTATAACGTGTGACAAGCCAACCCATATGATACATTAAAGAATATTCAGAACATGGGAATGAAGTATTAAACGTTAACCATGCTTGACAATGCAAGACCAGTGAAAAACAGCACTAGTGACACAGACTAAGAAGTATAATGTTACTTACACTACATGTACAAGCCCTCAGGTTCTGGATCTTTTCTAGGTGGGCTGAGGCATCCTGAGCACTGTAACTATTCACACATGCTGAAAAATCTTGCTTTTGTGTGTCACTTGTTTCCATCCTTGGACTATTTGTAATTTATCTCATCAATGGAAAACATTTTTGACCCGAGTCATAGATGAGTCCTATCAGGACAGCACATCCTGGGACAACAACTTTCTTTGCTGAAGGGTCACCACTTGACATCCATCCTGTTACTATAGACAGATATTAACTCCTTGTCAATCTAGCCAGGGCTGGACTGGTAAGAGACTAATAGACTTGCCTGCTCATATTGTCAGAGCTATTAACACATTCAAATTGTCTTCACCAAGCAGCAAAAATTACACAGCAAACATGTACAGGATAATAACAGCTCGAGTCTAACAAAAATATTTTGTGATTATCTGTGGACATGAGGGAGGGAAACTCTCAAAATAGGACACTGGAACAGCCCTGTTGGGAGGGGTGGTGGTGATCATTTCCTCTCTCCCCCTCCTCCCATGCTCTCTCCATCTTTCAGATTTCCCCAGATATTTCACATGACCGTTTCCATTTTTTTCAGCTTTTTTGTTTTGTTTTACAAATGAATCTGAATAGCTTGGATGTGTCTCTCAGCCATGAGGTACAGAAAATTATGGTAAACTAAGCTCATGTGATATTCTCAAAATGTGAGATTAAATGATAGTTAGGTTATTCACAATGTCTAGTACAGATATTCTACCTGGATTCTGATGACAGGATAGTCAGAGACTGTACACTACTCAATACCTGAATTGATTTTAGGCGTTTACCAGGTATTTTTTTCTGCATTGTGTTGAATTTGATTAGGTGGGCCACTGCGCACTTTATCAGTTTTTCTGCTACATTGTATTGCAGAAAAACCATCAGCCCCGCCGTTTGCAACCTTTTTTTTGTTTCCTATTTCTGATATGCAATGTTACAGCTTTTTGTTTTGTTTTTCAAATCATAAATATGACAGAAATATACGTCAATGTAAAAATAGGTTGAAGAATCATAATTAATCTCTATCATTATTTTAAAAAGGAGAAAAAAAAAACAACATCAGGCTTGGTATAGCCATTTACCTCTGCTCACAACTTGGTCTTGTATCTAGTAGCACAATATTTCTAATCCCCTGTCAAGCAATTGGATTGAGAAATAAAGAATTGCAACAAAAGAAGACACTTTTGGTTAACTCAGTCCATACCAGTCCCTGATTTTTCCATACATTTACCTAGCTTTAAGACAACAACTGCATATTTCAATTCTTCATGAAAAGAGCTTTTGTTCAAGTACCAACATGCCTATAGTCTTAAGTCAGAGGTTCTGGCACTGCCTGGCAAGTCGTGCTGCAGCTGTGGCAAGGGCAGCTGCAGCATGACTTGCCAGGCAGTGCCAGAACCCTGACCAAGGCCTGTGACCATATTATGGAATGAGTTAAAAAGGTCCCCATTTATAAGCAGCATTTTTTTTAAATTCATGTGACAAAACATTTCCATATATCCTGAACATATACTGAAAATCATTAATTTGTATAAGAAGATGGGGTACATTTTAATTTGCTGAAAATTAAAATGTGACACCCAGTGGTCTAAATTTTGCCCCCTTTTAAACATGCAAGCAGACAAATGTGTATAAATGCAAAAGTTGATTGAAATCTGACCATATAAAGGGGATCAAATTACAAAAAAGCATTTACTTTTATTTTGCTCAAAATTCAATATTGGTAAGAAGGCATGTGTCACAACAACCACACCACCCAGAAAACAAGCCCTGAAAGAGACTTTAAAAGCAACAGGAAACAATTAGCATGTCTCATTTTGTGTGTGTTTATTTTTTAAGCATAACCAGCCAATAGACAACATCTCAGTTGACAAAGTATCAAAGAAAACAAAAGCCAGAGAGCGGCACAATATCACTCAGGTCAGAATTTTTTTTGAAGGCCATATTTTCTGTATTGTCCTGGCAACAATTGATTTTCTTGCTATGTTGGAAAAACAGGGGGTTCCCAACCTGGACCTGATGCTACATGGTCCAGATACACAATTAGAAATATGTATGTGGATTTGTTTTCAGGTGCAACTTGGCAAAACAAAATTGTCAACAGTCCCCCAATCGTCTATGATGAGTGGGTGAATAGCTTCTGAAGGTATTTCCTTTCCATGACAAGCTCTTTTGCTACATTCAGTGTTGTCTGTAGCTTAAAATAGAAGGGAGATTTGCCCCGCCCTTTTGTTTTGCTCCCTGCCCTTTTTCTTTACTCCCTGCCTTTTTCTTTAGCCCTATGTTTATATATATATATATATATATATATATATATATATATATATATATATATATATATTCTGGGCAATTATATTCATTTTCTCATAAAATTTCAATATAATTTAAACTGATTGGCAAAACAACATATCAATTTTTCTATTGACTATGAGTATAAGATGCAAATTCTGAACTATTTCCATGAAAACAACAAAAAATTCTGTTTTTTGGACCACTACTTTTGGATGTCCTTTTTGATTGTCATTGTGTGCTTGAAAAGTGCCCTTTAAGATGAAAGGTGCCCCACCCTCCTTAAAAGCTGGGGACAACACTGACATTGTCCCTTCCTCTTAACCATGTTCATTGCACAATAGTCCTCTTATATTTGATGATGCTCATTTTGATAGCAGGCTGCCCCTCTGCAACACACTCCAGTTTCCCATACTGGTGTTCAACATAATCCCAAAACAAAAACACTGATGTGACAAGTCATCAAAATATCTATTCAGACTTACCAATTTCCATCATATCACATAATTGAAGGGTCAAAGATGGAATTGTACCCTGTTTATGCCGGGAATATTAACTACTTTTACAGTGTAATTCAGCACGTCAGACTGAGTCTGGAATCAACCTTGCAAGAGACAGAATCCACACTCATTCTTTACCTGTACAGTGGCAAAGGCCTGTCTAAAGTGTTTGCACTAACTGTGAGACCCAGTCCACATGCCCCTTTAGGAGTTAGTCAAACATATAATTTCCCTAATTGCTCAATCTAAATATTTGCAAAAAAAGAAAAAACTTCTTTGAAAAGAATGTGCTCTAAATACGTTATCAGGTAATTTTAATACAAAAATTTTGATTCAAATATTTAAAATGCGTTACCATAATGTTAATGTTTTTATGTCATTTTCCATGTTGTTATCTCTGCATTGTTTCAAGTGACATATACCTTATTTGCTATTAATAGAAATACCCAGCAAGGCCTAGAGGTGACTGGTTCCCTGTGATTTCGCAATAGTAGCATCCTCTTTGGGGGGACTGGCTCTCTAACCAAACCACAAACCCAAACTGTGGAAGCTTGCCATGATAAATACATGCCAGCCAACCAGGATCTGTACTGACAGAACGACACACACTGACTGCAGTACAAATCAATCCATTTTTTGACCAAAGTCCTTTAATATTACTTTTTTTTGTAGCACTAAACATCATTAACATGATAAACACAAGCCAGCCAACCTGGACAGATGACAGAACCAGACACACTCTACATAGTCTATATCATCCATTTTTGACAAGATTCGTTTATCAGATTTCCCCCGCAGATTTAAGTTACAACATGATCAACCATCCCCAAGTTAGAAAAGAGAGGTTCTGTGGATAGAATGACAACTTGATCTCTGCTTGTTTTACATGTGTTCAACTTATACCGGTAAATTACAGTGTGAGGAATGAGTCATTGTTTTGTCAGGTTTTAATATCAACACAACAGTCCCTCTTTTGACAGACCATTCCATTGAGACCACCTAGCTTTTAAGACCCTATTCACAAGGTCCCAAAATATACGTGTTATTTTATCTCCAGTGTGAGTCTTTCACACAAAGCATATAGAGGGTCTGAGACCCTCTACCTGCTTTATGTGACCACTTTAAGACCTGTCCTGATGGTGGTCCCTCAAAAGAGCCTGGGACTACTGTTCACGTAGAACTTCAGTCTGGGGAGAAACATAAAAATTCCTGTATGCTTAAAATTAAAATATGAAAATGTTGATATCAATTCCAACATGCTGTGATGTTCTGGCACTAAATTTGTGGGAACAATGTCAAATTAATGAAAAAATTGAACCATTCCTGCATGTGTAACCCACTTTCCATGTCCTGTTGCATTTGGTTGAAATGCATATATATCAATGAAGTTCTCTTGATACTTTCTTAGTTTCATACCAATGTCATGTGTTTTCACATATGCTGGTCCCTGTCTTGAGAGACCACTCCAATGACTGACCTGTCTTGAAAGGCCACCTTTTCAATATGCTGTGCTCAGTACTTTTCATGTTACTTGTACCTCCTCCTAAAGACCACCTGTCTTGAAAGACCACAATTTGGTGACACTTGGGGTGGTCTGTAAATATATGTATCACTGTACCACTAAGTAATTTCACCAGGAACAAAGGAGCAAAGTGGCTGAAAGATGAAAGAATATGTGGAATTGTGATTTTTCATTTCATTCAAGTAATTGAATTTCAGACTTGACACTCTTCCAATGACAGATAAAACCTCATGAATGAAACACTGAGCATGCTGGCAGCTAAATGATCATGTGTGCTTAATTATTGTTAAACTGTGAACATGTGTTTACATCAGATTGTTCAGACATCCTACTGTATAATCACTGTGCATGAAAAAAAAAATGAGGAAATGTCAGATCGGGTTCAGTCTAATTATATATTTGGTACAACTTCTCATTATCTGTGATAGCATACATTTGCTCATAATGACTATGTTTTCAAAACTGCCTTAAATAAACTATGTTTGTAAACATAATTTCCTTGGCTGCAGTTTATAACTCATATCAGAACAACAGAAAACTGAGAATAGGTTGTTTCTTTAAATATGTGAACACTTTGGACATTGTTATAAACACCATGAAGACACAATATGCTTACAGTTTAAACACCATAAATCCACAGTGATAATGGAGGACCTTCTATTTTTCTATACATAAAAATTTAAAAGCAATTATGGGCAAAATAAAACCCTCAATCAACTGACTTATTTGATAGACTTTCATGAATCGTGAGTTATACATTGTTGACATGGTTATCAGTGAACAAGATCATGTCTTAAAAATGTACAGAAATGTCTAGCCTCTTATTTCAAGCAACTCTTAATTATATTTTGTCATTTTTTTCCTCCAGATTATTGTGTAGCTTATGTTCATACTTTAAGTACCAGTACAATATTTTTCTCTTAACTGTTATCATTACAGTACTGTTCCTAATTACATTACGCTCCTTGTCTCAATTTCTTACCCTATACACTTAGAAAGAAAAAAATAATGACAATACTCTGTCCTCTGTTTGATAGCATTAAAGTGTTTAAAATCTGTTTCCCAAATATGATACTCAGTTAAATTTTCACAATGGACTGATGCTTACTTTGGAATACATATGGTACCAGAACATTAATTCCCTGCTTGACCGTAAGACTGACTCTGCCTATATAAATAAACAAAATGACCCCAAAGCACTTATCAGCTTACAGCTTATAAAAGCACTCTACACTGTCTGCAATTACTGATGTGTGAAAATTCAGTTATGAGTTACATGCACCTTGCATGAAAAGATTAGCAAGCAGGAACTGCACCAAGCAATCAGCTTTGTGCTGCACAAAAAAATGCAAAACTGTGTGATGTTTTTCACAACCACAATCCAAAAATAATAGAAAACTTTAGGCAAAAAAAAAAAAAAAAATCTGTGTGTTTCCCCTAACAAACCAAAATTTTTGGGTAGATAGACAGGCACACATATATATATATATATATATATATATATATATATATATATATATATATTAGTGTAACAATTTGGGTGGGTCAGTATTCTTTTCTTTGTTGCATATTCCACAAGTTTGGGTACGTAGGTGTTTTGAGGATTTTTTGTCCGAAATAAGTTAACAGGGGGTGGGGAGGGGGGGCTTTAGAGATGGGTCGGTCGGGTTAGGGGAAAAAAACTTTTTTTTTGGGGGGGGGGGGAGGGGGGGGCTTAGATAACTAGGTACACTCCATGCTGTGGGACTATGGCTGGGGAGAGGGAGGTAAATGCCAGACAGATTACATGTACATAGATCGACTGCATCACATTTACCAAAAGTTTAAACTTGAATCCTCAATGTGTGCCTAAATATACATGTATATCCCATCTATTAAGGACGTTTTGGAGGAAGTGATATCATCAGCAAATGATATAAATTGTCTAGTTTTGTATCTGTGCAACACTTGGTTCTGCTACAAATCTACACATTCTTGGTTCTGTTGAATACACCGTCCTACAACTTAAGACTTCCCCACCTTACTGGGCTTATGTCTACTGGCATATTCTTCCGCTACAAGGGCATGCTGTTTATTATGGGGATGAGGGCAGATAACATTGTCCTGTAAAACAGCATTACTATTTACAGGATTTAGACTTACTTTGGTAAACTAACATGCCTGACTCCTAACTGCACAATGCACATTTCCACTTCACTTTGTATTCACAAAAATACATCTGTCTGCATATTAAGTCTATTGCCTCAAGGAGCAATGCCTATGTCCAGAACGTAAGAAGTTTATGCTTATTAATCACACACACATGGTCTTATTGAGTAATCCCACCAGTACTGCACAATACATTTCACCAGAGATCCAGACCCACATTTTGGTCTCAGATTTTGCTTGTTGTTCTCTGTGATACCATGAAGACCACTGACCCGCACAAGATTTTGGATCAGCAGACAGAGAATATATTAATATCTAATTATATATGACCAATGTGTACCTCAGTAAAATTAGGATTTCTACTTGTACCTGCCCCCCTCCCTTTTTGCATCAATTTATGTCTATTATAAAAATTTCAACCTGTGTTTTTGTCAATGTTTCCATTAGGAAATCTTTCCGAGAGTTACAATCCAAGCAAAGATCACATTTTCAGGTATATTCAACAAAATTAACCATGACCATATTGTAAGTTG
The DNA here is from genome assembly GCA_964020975.1 of Hermodice carunculata. Classification (NCBI taxonomy): domain Eukaryota; kingdom Metazoa; phylum Annelida; class Polychaeta; order Eunicida; family Amphinomidae; genus Hermodice; species Hermodice carunculata. The sequence goes on from OZ026612.1 coordinate 87,955,855, forward strand.
TGACACTTTTGAATTTTGCTCACGGGGCATTTCATGACTTGAAAGGGCAATACACACCCATATGGGGCTTAACGAAAATTGTGCTCCATTCTACACACAAAGACACTATGGAACTTTATCAGTGTATTGTTCATGGCATTTTTTCTCACCCTGCTTCTGCAGAAGGTCCCCATGAGCTTTCTACCTTCACATAACCTAATAAGAGGCCTATTAACACGGAACTTGTAAATGATCAGCCATTCTTTTTCTTTTTAAACTGTGCTGTGTGAGTGCACCCATGTGGGATACAATTCATTTTCCCGAGCCTTATCAAAGCAAACAGTGCACATCAGTAACACAGCATTTTTTCAGCAGGCAATGCTTGTCTCCAATGCAGTAACACAATCGAGACGAAAAAAAAAAAAAATCAATATGAAACATGTTGTGTCCTTCCTGTCTTCAAGGCAGGGAGATACACTGGAACTTTGTGTACTTTGGCAGGACAAACCTGACAAAAGTTTCTATAGTCACAGCACTATTTTGGGAAACTGGCATCATAAATTTTATATCATGAATTCTGATGATGGAAAAACCAAGCTCTTTTCCTTTTGTTTATGTTGACAAGAACCTTTACGCAGTCAAGACATGGTGCCCTGAAGCCTACACCAGCTGTGTGTGTGTGTGTGTCGCTTACACTCAGCATGGCCTTCCATCTGTCACTGACCCAGAGCTTCCTGCCTTGTGCCTGGCCACCACACATTATGTCCACCTGTGATCGGCTTACACTCTGACTCTGTTAAATGCACTCAGGTTCCTATAAGTTTTGAGACTTCTTTGCATATTACTGGAAACTGGGTAGTCAGCAACCTCTTCATTTAACCCTCCCTCTGCTGTGTGAAGAAATGTATGTGTATTTAAAAACAATTTGAATATTCTGTGCAATGGGCATACTCTTATATTTCTGATAACCATCCACTGTTATCAACTTAGTGCCCATGAGCCACAGAGTATGGTGTCAAGAGAGTTAACAGCTGTTTCATTTGCATTCAGCAGAGTTCTAGTATTAGGACTTACGCACACGAGGACAAGACACAATATAATGTAAACTACTGTTACAATGCCAGTGCAATTGGAACATGATATTCATACAACCTATTGTCATAGTGCTAATGCAACTGAAACATGTGATAATAATATCAACTGCAGTCAGGGTGCTAATGCAACTGTTCCATCTGAAACATGTTGCACTTTCCGGAATGTTTGTGACTATTTATCATAAACAAACTTATCATCTGACACAATTTCAGCATCACCTACATGTAACGTGCATCCAGTTGTTTGCTGCAAAACACTTTATACACTTATATATATTCAAATTTCACGTTTATAACTTCTATTGCTTGATTAAAGGAACAAATTACATAATGAAACATCTTGGCTTCTCTGTCTTTGAGAGGTACAAGAGTTGTAAAATTTGTTTTGATCAGACAGACATTTATCCAGTACATGCATACAATGCTAATGTTAATGTTTAAATCCTGGTAGTTTCTTCACAATTGGCGTGTCGGCCAAATGTTTAAAATGAAAGCCAATCATTGCTGATTTGTCAAGGGGTTAAACTGAAAAGTATAGCACATGAACAGAATATATACCAGGGCTATGCACTGGGGAACCAGTATCCATTTTGGAGTTGTTTTACAGTTAAGCTTCTTTCTGATTGTGAATTTTCTCCACTGGGATCAGCACACCTATCCATCCCCAACACCAATTTACAAGTTATTTACAGGTTAGTACAGAACTCTGCAAAAAGTCATTTAAAATCTGTTCCATTCATTCTAATTTTCCTATTTTGTGCAAATTACACTATTGCAGTAGATAGAGGGCTCACGGCACATTGAAAAAAATACAAAAAGTTGTGAGAAACTTGACCCATTTCCCACAGAATTGTGCATGTTATTGACATAAACTATATGATAACCAATTGTGACAAATTTTGACTAAAATGCAGTGGTACCTGTTGTATGCAACCACTGCCATAAGCAGCTGCACTGCTTTTTGTGGGACATAGGAGTAAATTTCTTTGTAAAATTTACCTGTGGTGACAGGTCACCTGCTGTATGTGGCCACTTTTTCTTGGCTGAAGGGGTGGCTACATGCAGCAGGTACCACTGTATATCTAAAGTTGCCACCTAAAATGTTGATCCTTGATGGATTATATACTGGTAGCCAGTGTGGCGAAAATTAATGAAGTGGTTATGCTACACTCAGATTTCTCTGGCACAAGCCATGGTTTAACTTTATATACTTTTCACATAATTCAAATGTTAGAAGTTCAAATTAGCTTTATACGTTTCAGAAATGTGAAATATTTAAGCCAATTTGGCTAAAATGTGCCTAATTTACATCTTATTGATATGCACCTTCTATAAACCTATGGCTCAGAGCTGGCATCAGCCCATCAGGGTGTCCCTCACATTTGTGGAAAAGAATAATACAGGTAGTTACATGTACCAGTGTTATCACTGCTTATAAAGCTTAGTGTGTGTTTGGAGAACATTGAGTATGACTTGTTAAGCTGTTAGTTTAACCAAAGTTGACATTTTTGCAAGAACAAAACATATTCCTATGTTTGATACTAGCATCTGTCACTGTGTCAGAATTTTTGGATTCTTTGTGTTGAAGGATATGGGCCAAAGCACCACCACAGCAAAAAATTTTTTGTTGTCAAGGCAAAACCTGCTGTGTGTCAACTTTGCACAAATAAAATTATGCATGATGTACAATCATCTTGACTTGTTTCAGTTTTTTATGCAATTTACATTTCCCTAATATTCAGTAAAATTTAAATGAAAATAACATTGAAAAAGGGCAAATTTTGCCAGCAAATTGCGGGGTCAAAACACAAAAAGGTTAACAAATCACACCTCAAGTCAAAGAAAACTAATATTATTATTATTATTATTATTATTATTATTATTATTATTATTATTATCATTATTATTATTATTAATAATAATAATACCACCACCACCAGGCTCCAACTTTACAAGTTTAGTTATTTCGTGATGTTCAGATCTAAGTCATTTTGGTGTTCGTGTGTAAGTTTCTGGTGAACAACAACAACCAAGAAAAGAAAAAAACAAACAATAAGTTGAATAACAGAAAGTATTCAACAACACTGGACATACTTTGTTGTCATATTCGTCATAATTACGACGGCATGGCTGTGGCATGTCAACAATTCCATTCCCGTGACCCCAGCCCCACCGTTTAGGCTGAGATGAGTCAGGGCATCCCCGACCTTGAACTACGAACGTGTGCGGGGTAAAAAAGTGAGGTCTACCACTGATGAAACTTAAGTTTCAGCACTTCTCTCAACTGCACGGCAAATGAACAGTGCACGATTTTTCTAAGTAAAGTGATACCTTGTTGCCAGTGAGCAGGTCATTGAGTCGACCATTATGATGTGAGTACAATATGAGTAATCCAACCAGCCTCTTGAACCCGTCAAGTTGCTGGCCCAAACATGGATAAGCCACAAAATGTTAACTAACGTACCTGCTGCGCGACCGGCTCTAAAATGCTCTCGATTGTCTTCGTGTGAAACACCGGCATGGTGCACACTTCTAGTGATCCACTTCTTTAAGTTTTTCCTCGTTGTGTTGATTCAAATAGCAGTTCAGTTCTTGAAATAATCACTCAATGTTCCGTAAGATAATCACTACAGTCACTCGCCTTCGCCTCTTCCGGGCGAGCGCTTATTACTACAGCCTCGTTTTGGGTTGACCTGTTTCAAGAGTCCCCAAAGGCAAAGTGAAAGATAGACCGCTCGTAAAAATGTGTTATGATGTGTGAAGCTACCAACCTCAGTGTCAGGGTTACTATGTTCTTATAAAACAGATATGTCGTCAGCTTTCGGAGTGAACTGATCGCTCAAATCTGTCTACCAAATTTAATGTCCAAATATTTATTTTTAGCTTACCAGAACAGTGGGTAACCTGAAACCGGCCTCAGGTCGGTTTAGTCCTCGTGTGGAATTCCCTTAAAAGGCCAACCAACTTGTCATTGGGATCTTTGCAATTGAAAAAGTTCCGTTTTCTCAGAGTAACGATTTAACCGCTGTATTGTTACTATATTATGGGTCATGTCTTTCAAACACCTATACATAAATGTCAACATAAGCCCAGGAAAGCTGAATGCGCGTGCTTTGCCATTATACTTAAATTTATAGCGTATCATGAAACTGGCACGCCAGGTTGTCCACGACCATGCATGATGCCCATGCCATGGCTTGAACCATGGTCATGGAGCTACCACGAGAGCTCCATGCTTGAACCAATCCATCGTGAGAACACGTGTGGTCCTACAATTGAGTAATTAATGCAGGTTTGTGACTGAATCTGAGCAATTACTCTAGGCCTACATGATCTCACATGAATATACATAGGCCTACTTTTTCCTTCTCTTGTAATGCCTAAGACTTGCAAATATTATTTATTTACACGAAAAATTCACATGTAGGCCTAGGCCTAATTGTCATGTCCAACCCCATCGAACTGAGATACTGACATTTTTACTGAGACGTACGTTTGGCTTTGCAAGCCAAAAACTTTCCCCATGTTGTCAATTTGACAAACATCAAAGTTGATCAAAATTTAGACATCATTCAATCCCGACATGGATGATACAACAGCAAATATCAAAGTTAACGATTATAATTTAGGGACAGAATTTCTTAAGGAAAATTCTCTCTCTCTCTCTCTCTCTCTCTCTCTCTCTCTCTCTCTCTCTCTCTCTCTCTCTCTCTCTCTCTCTCTCTCTCTCTCTCTCTCTCCATGATGGAGGAATAAAATGCTTTCTCTCAGATGCACACATATTACACACAGATAGGCTACATATGCCTACATACACATACATACATACATACACACACACACATACATACATACATACATACATACATACATACATACATACATACATACATACATACGTACGTACGTACATACATAGGGTAGATGAGGGGGAACGGGACACTTAAGCATTTGCACACAAATTATGAAACATATATATAGTATATACACAATATTGGATGTACTCAATCATAAGTGCAACTAGTTACCTGCAAAGTAGCGAAAGAATATCTTATATATGTAAAAAACTGAAAAAAGAAAATACAACGCTATAAAGAAAACTTATACGTGTCCCGTTTCACCCCGAACCATGGGGTGAAACGGGACAGAGAGGCACTAACTGTAAAATGGGTCGAAAAAAGGGATCAAGAGCGGTTTCATTTAACATTCTTCATATCAAATTTAAGTTTTACATGAATATGACTTTTTTCACAACTTACTGATGAACTTTGCCATTCCTAGGAAACTAATTCCAATTTTTACGTTTACGATAGGCTAACAAGGGAAGCCATAGAAGCACATTGTCAATTATTTATGCGACACCGAACACAAGTTTTATTGAGGTGGAGGCGATTCATATTCTATTTCGCAAGACGGGAGTTTCCAAAAAATCTCTTAAAATATATTTAAACACAGATTTTCAGACAAAATATTTGCATATACGCAACAAATACATTTCAACAGGAAGCGAGTCTGTATTCTGGCCTTCAAACGACAAAATGTAAAGTATTGAACCATTTAACTTATTGTTATATATTTTTTGTGTGTGAGGAAATGATATCACTTCAATGCAAGTAAACTTCTAGTTGGAAGCTATGGATAATTCTTGGCAACAATTGTGTTTATTTATATTTTATTGATCTTTCCATGACATGGCTGCCCGAATTAATACAAGGATAAGATGTTTCGTGAAATATAAATCTTTCCCAAACTACAGCGTTCCTCCTTCATCGGGTAAATTCTTTATTTTTCATCATCAATATAATAATTATCTTGTATGATTTCTTTGGATTAGCTTTACTTTCTGCGAGTTACATAGTTTTTACAAATTTATGTATGGAAATGATGTTTTATGGGCTGGGTCTTCCTCGACAGATTTGTTAAAAATAGAACCTTGTAATGATCATTTTGTCGGGTAAATTAAAATAAAAAAATTATCAAACTTTACTACGTTTGAGCGCAAAAGAAACGACAAAAGCTTATTACTTCATTAAGGGACAAAATTAAAAGTTAAAAAACCAAAGCATTCTTTCTTAATCTTGGTCAACAACTTTATGTGTTCATGTGCGTAAAGGTGCTTAGGTCCCACATGTTGCATTCGGTATGACCCATCTAAAAACTCAATGCCTGGGCCAAAGGTAAGTTTTTAACTCGGTGCTTATTATAGGGCTACCTCTGCCTCATTAAATATTTTAACACAAGCCCTCTGATAAATTTGTTAGTTTATTTTAGATGTCATTTTATATCAAGATGTGAACTTTTAGTGTAAATTTTCTCTCATTTCGCAGAAGATCTTTGGTTTCTGATGTCTCCACCAGGGGTGTCCCGTTTCCCCCCCCCCCCCCCCCCCACTTCATAATTTTCAGTGGGGGGAAACGGGACAGTTACTATACCTTGAGGGGCGTTCTTTCTGAAACTGAATCAAATTTTTGTCAAACGATACTCAAAATCTAACCTAAAATGCCGTTTTTCAGTTAAGTGCCAAACTTAGTGTGAAAGAACACGTTAGCAGGAATTATAGATACAGCTAGTGGAGATGCACTTACGTGCAACTCTTACTATTGCCTATTTTGGCGGACACGCTACAAAGTATGCTGGCCATATCGTAGGTCTCAATACACACTGGCGTCAACACTAAGGCTCCCCCTAGTGTCGATGACATGCAAGAATAATACATTTTCCAGACAAAGGCAATCCGTAATCCATTCGTCCTAAAAGAAATATCTATTTACGTTTAATTGTTTACTGTCCCATTTCCCCCTCTGTCCCGTTTCCCCCCCCCCACATACATACATACATACATACATACATACATACATACATACATACATGTTGGTTAACAAGTCATTTGTGTAGCTCTTAACTTTCGATGGTAACATTGTAATAATAACTCATAATCATATTGTTGGTCCCTATGCCTATTTATGTTGAGTTATAAAAATTACCACACATATATGGCAAAATGGCATATATATATATATATATATATATATATATATATATATATATATATATATATATATATATATATATATATATATATATACTGGTAGGACTTGCCAAGCGCTCCTGCTGAGTGAAAGATGGACCTTAGGGGAAAAGGTTGCCCCTAGAGTGGATACAGGTCCGAAAGTACCGGCGGATTTTTATATACTAGTAAGCGGTAATAATAGAACGCCGTTTTATTCAGCATTTGGACATATCTCTGATTATTTAGAGATATCTCCAAGTCGATTTAAAGATATCTTAAAATTATTTACTGACATGTTTTAATCGAGCCCATTTAGGCATATTTTTAAATCCATTTAAAAACATCTCTAATTGTATTTAGAGATATCTTCAAATTGTGGAATAAAGATTAATTGTGTTCCTTAATATTGAGTCTCCCCAGGCGGACATGCAAGAACAGTACTCATCAATACTTTTCCGGCATAAATATTTCTGTTCCCGTCTCTCGTGCCCTGCCTATTTTCCGTCCACCCCACCCGCTCTCTTTGTGTGTGTGTGTGTGTGTGTGTGGTCGACAATTCCATATTTTACATTTCCCTTCTTCAAAGGTACAGTGACTGTTCAAATGGCCCTGGTAATTGCTTCCAAGACGGACGATGTCCATAATGTCCTTGTTCTTGCGTTTGTTTGGCTTCGCGCTTCTTTTGTCTTTATTGATCATACCCATCACTTTTCGACAGATAAAACAAACAAAATGTCAAATTCTCTCTCACACACACACACACACACACACACACACACACACACACACGCACACTCTCTCTCTCTCTCTCTCTCTCTCTCTCTCTCTCTCTCACACACACACACACACACACACACACACACACACACACACATTTTGTCTGAAAATCTGTGTTTAAATATATCTTAGGAGGTTTTTTAGAAACTCCCGTCTTGCGAAATAGAACATGAATCGCTATATTTGCCGCGTCATAATAAATAGATTCGAGTAAATCTGACAACCCTTGACCACAGTTTTCGAAGAGGACACAACCACATTCCAGAATTAGTCTAACCAGAGAGAAATAAAGCCTGACCAGGGTTTTTCGGGAAAGTTTGAATTTAAACCTGCGAAGAAGTGCAATGCACTGGCTGGCTTTATTAACAATACGGGTCATGTGAGCATGCCAAGATAAAAGTTACGCCTAAATGGGCGTCAGAGGTGGCCTCAGGTGTCGCTGACGACAAGGTGAACAGGTGGATGGTGAAGTTTGGCATTGAAGACAACAGATACAGATTTCAGGGCATTGAAGATGACCCGCCATAATTTTCCCCAATTTGGGATATGTAAGATATGTAAAATGTTTCTGTTTAAATGATGAACAGATTCCGTTGGATTTTGAACGACTTCTAGCAAGCTCGTGTTTTCCGCAACGAGCCTCACAGTGAATATCGTCAACGAGATCATTTATGTACACCAAACATAGAGAAGTTGACCCAGTGTGGATCTCAGGGCTACGCCAGTTTCATAAGACAAACCAAGAGGACGTTTGGCCATGAATGACCATAAGCTGAAATCGATTTGAAAGACTGCTTTCCATCCATGAAATAATGTTAACAGAGAAACCTAGATGGCGTAGTTTAAAAAGGAGGCCAGCATGCCAAACTTTGTTATAGGCCTTACAAATGTCTAAAAAGACCATGCGAGTTTCTTTAGAATGTTCAAGGCTATTATGGATATTATGAACAATATATACTGGTTGGTTGTAGGTTTATTGTAGAATAATGTGCCTTGAACCCAGAGTTTTTGGCTGTTAGTAGATTGTTGTCAAATAGGTATTCGTAGAGGGCATTGAAGACCAATCGTTCACAGACGTTAGAGACGTCACACAGTAAAGATATAGGGCGATAGTTACTTTTAATCTGCTTGTTGGCTTTCTTAATCCTAAACACGGGACATATATTTGCTTTCTTCCATAAGTCAGGGAAATAGTTAAGGCGGAGACAGAGATTGAACATCTTAGTTAGAAGTTTACAAATTGGATCAGCCGTATTTAAGTAAAATATTTCCTATATCATCAGGACCAGACGCAGAGGAGAACCTAAGGGAGAAAAGGATTTCCCTTGTATTGTCTTCATCAAAGATAAATATAAATATAAATATAATTTAGGCGTGTTTCAGTTCGAAAGGTAAACTGGGGCAGGGGTGGGGCTTTCAATATCGGGAATAGTTCTACATTGGCTTGCAAAGTATATATTAGAAATATTATACTTTTCAGTGACACAAGAAACATTTTACCATCGTGTGCAAGGATCATCTCATAAGTTTTTGGGAATCCCTCACCATCTTCATTTTTTTTTCAGATGGTATCGTGTTAAAAGCCTTTTACTGATAATCATGCATCTACATAGGCATACCAAAGGTTTATTTATCAGCTCCAAAAGTCAAAATTATCAGTGCTTTGTACTGTCAAAGTAAAGCACATTTTCCAAATTCCATGCCTGAATTCCCGCTTTTTCTACGTTTGAACACCTTTACGTTCTGTGTTTTCATTATTAGTCATACATTAAATCCCTGGAGTTAAAGAACAACAAAACAAAGATCCGGTGTCCATGTACAAAATGTACAGGACGAATGCAAATCATCTGATCACTGCTGTAGCATATGTAGGTGAGGACAGATTTTGTTGTTATGGGGCAGATCTTGATCTGAAAGTCATGTTCATCGGGCACTGATGTTTAACCAATATTCCTGGATTTAAACAAGTTACTTGCTATTGTATTAGGCAACTATTGTGTGATTGCGTGTCGTTGTTTCTTTCTTTTTGCCCCTCATGCTTTTTAAAAGTCACAATTAGCAATTATACTATTGTTTGCACAAGCTTGAACACAAATACAATTTTGTTTATCAGAGTTATTATTCAAAGCAGACGATTTCTTTGTTATGTATATATGCTTGCTTTTGTTTGATACGGATTTTTAGATGATTTTCACATTTCATTTATTTTATCAGTCCCTGGATATGAAGTATAGTTTAATTGAATTTCTTCCGTGTCGCGACAAGGTTGCCGCTAAACAGAGGAACCGATGCGGAATAATATGCAATGCATTTGCATGTATTTGATGGATTTTTGAACTGTAACTTTCCACGCAAGTTTCATGCAATAGAAATGAAGCGTTGTGGCCAGAGACCTAACATGTAGAAGTTCCATACCTCTGTCACAAATAATTTTGTGCATTTATAAATGTAGATTTACAGTCGAACACGATTCCGCGTAGAGTCTACGATGCAACTTTGAAACTTTTTCATTAAAATTTCATCAACATGGATGACAGAGAATACGTAAATTAATTTTGAAATAGCTACATGTTTTAGAATTGTATTTTTCAATAAGAGATGTACCGGACTTTGAAATAGCTGCGTGCTTCAGAACTGCATTTTTTGTCAATAAGAGATAAATTTTGGATTTTCCCAACATGAAACTTCTTTGATGCGTACGAGACGAGGCTGCCCGTTGCCTATAGAGAGCACACCTTCTTGAAGTGTCAAAAGAAACACTGAGCTTTGTCTGCTTAGAAGGCAGAGCTGGCCATCACAACTGTACAATGTACAATGTACGATTGACGGTCCATTCTGCAAACAAGTTGTTAGTAAGTAAACGTCAACTGTTGTCTATAAATTCTATTCCTTTCCATGCGCAGTACTCTGTGAAACAGGGCATGTGTTAACAATAACAGGGATGCCTTTCTTTCTTTCTTTCTTTCTTTCTTTCTTTCTTTCTTTCTTTCTTTCTTTCTTTCTTTCTTTCTTTCTTTCTTTCTTTCTTTGACAGTGAATCTGTCCGACACTTTTCTCGGACGCTATTATACATAGAAACTCCAAACTTGGCATGATTGTACCTCCATACAAGGAGTTTGACCTTTTTATACAGAGGAATGAAGATGTATAAAATTATGCAAATTAGGGACATTTGAAATTTTAAATCGTGAATATTTTCAAAAGTATAATAAATAGAGGTGTCATTCCAACTTCTACTACAGGTTATTGACCATTGCGCATGTAATGAATTTAAAACAAAAGTTAAAGCAATTTGAATTATGCTAATTAGCAGCATTTGAAACCTTAAATCTTGAATAGCTTCAACACTGTTATAGATAGAGATGTTATTTCAACTTCTACTAGGGGGTTATTGACCACCACTGCGCATGAAATGAATCTAAAACAAAAGTTGTAGCAAATTAAATTATGCTAATTAGAAATTTTAAAACTTGAACATCTTCAAAACTATAATACATAGAGATGTCGTTTTAACTTGTACCAACGGGTTATTGACCATTGCGCATGTAATTTAGCTAAAACAAGTTGTAGCAACTTAAATAATGATAATTAGCAGAATTAAAAATTTTCTATCTTGAATATCTTCAACACTGTAAAAGATAGAGATGTCATTCCAACTTCTACCAGGGGGTCGTTGATGATTGCGCACCTAATGAATTAAAAACAAAATTTGTACCGATTTAAATTATGCTAATTAGCATTAGAAATTTTAAATATTAAGTAACTTCAAAGCTATAATAAATAGAGATGTCATTCCAACTTCTACTACTGTTATGGACTAGTGGTTTATTGCTATACCAATATGCTTTGAAGACACACACACTGATTTGCTATGCAGCAGATCACCTTTTCTAGTTGGCTTTTGTTGTCTTGCAACTACACAACTACTGTATATGCCTGAGACATTGCTGACTAATGAATGAAGTAGAAGTGAAAGCAGAAGTAGATGCTTATTTCTTTTTAAATGTGACCAAATTGCATTAAGAAGTTAGGGGATTTGGAAACATCAAAATATTTAAATCAATTCGGAACATAGATATTCTTGTCCAAAATGCCATGCAGTTACTAGTACGTCATAGCTAATTTGCCAGCAATTCTTAGTCAATCTATATTTCACATATTTTAAGCTGCGTACTTTTATATTATATTATTTTCATATTAGTGTGGACCAATGCTCAACTCAACATGCTCAGTGACGCTTGTCCGTTTTTTAGGTAACAGGTCATAGGATACGACCTTTTTTCACATGGCGATGTACAAAGAACTGTTGGGCGTGAGAGCTTAGCGCACTAAGAGTTTCTCTTGTATTCATCATTATCAATGGACCTTACAGTGTTAATCTATTCATGATAATGATCTAGCTAGATGATGAAAACAAGAGGGCTGTGTCAACAGCCCGTGCCCAACTGACCTGAGCTTGTTCATAAAATCAAAGTTGCAACTGAATAGACCTGCATTTACAGATAAGTACCCGAACTAAAAAAAAAAAAAAATAAAACAAAAAACAAAAGAAAAAAACAAAAAACAAAAAAAATCGTTAACAATCAGGAATCTACAGCAGCGCCACCTAGTGAACAACTTTGTTTGATCCTTTTCCAAGGAACATATCCACTACTGAGTGTCAGCTTAATCTGAGTGACGGTTCCGTAAGAGGGAAGTCGGAAATAGCAAAGAGACACAAAAAATTATAAAAATTTGCCCCCCCAGCAAAAATTCATTAAAAAATCCAAAAGCACTGAAGCTTGATCATTTGAACAAACTTGGAAGAGATCCACTGCGGGTACATTGCTACCAAGTTTGAAGTCAATCTGATCGACGGTTTTGAAGAAGTCGAAAATGTGAATTAGCATCAGAATGTCCATTGACTTACATTGTAATCAATAGGAAAGATGCATTTACTGACAAATACCCAAACTGAACAAAAATCGTTAAAAACCAGGAATCAACAGCTGTGCTACCTAGTGCACAACTTTGTTTGACCCTTTCACAAGGAACATGTCCACAAACTTTCAGCTTAATCTGAGTGACGGTTCGGGAGAAGAGATCGAAAATAGCAAAAACACACTCAAATCATTTTTTTAAAAATAAAAAAATTTGCAGCACCACCTGGTGAACTACTTAAGAACTAGACGTCCCTACGAGTGTTCCTGTGTAATATCAAAGCAATTGGGTAAGCGGTTTTGGAAGAAGATTTAAGATTTCAAAAACCAAAACAAAACAAAAAAAAAAAAAAAAAAAAAAAAAAAAAAAAAAAAAAAAAAAACACACACACAAAAAAAAACCCCGAAAATCATTGGAGTGTGACCATTTGATTAAACTTGGTAGAGACCCACCCAAGGTACATTGCCACTAAGTTTGAAGTGAATCTGGCTGACGGTTTTGGAGAAGTCGAAAATGTAATTGTGAATCGATGGACGGAAGACTCAGCCTCCCAGAAGCTCAGCCTGACTAGTAAGTCCGCTGAGCTAAAAACCGTTAAAAATCAGGAATCTACATTAGTACCACCAAATAGACAACTTTGTTTGACCCTATCACAAGCAACATATCCACCAAGATTCAGCTTAGTCTGAGGGATGGTTCTGGAAAAGATAGTTGAAAATAGCTAACAACAATCATTAAAAAATATGAAAAAAATACAGTGCCACCTGGTGGACGCATTAAGAACTAAGAGTCCCTAGAAGTGTTTCTGCGTGATATCAAAGCAATAGGATTAGCGGTTTCGGAGAAAATACTTTAAGATCTGCCCAAAAATGAAAAAAAAAAAAAAAAAAAAAAAAATGATAAAAAAAAAAATAAAAAAGAAGAAGAAATCCCCAAACCACTGGAGAAGGACTATTTTAAGAAACTTGGTAGAGACCCACCCAAGGTATATGGCCACCAAGTCTGAAGCGAATCTGCCCGGTGGTTTCAGAGAAGAATCAAAAAGGTGAATTGTTGATGGCGACGGACGACAGACGACGGCCGTCTCAATATAGAGAGGGACGGACGACGGATGCCTAACCACCACATAAGCTCACCAGACTGACAAGTCCGCTAAGCTAAAAAAAAAAAAAGAAAAGAAAAATTTTTATTCTGGTTATCATGGTAATTAGCGTAGTGTGATTGATAAAGAAAAATCGCTACTTGTGTTGAATGAGCAATTATATTTGACCCAAATCTGCCTGTTGTCATATATAGATATGCATCCAATAAAGACCACCTTCGCAAAAAGACCATTTCTATGTTAAAGATCACTTAATCCTATTAAAACCACGTGTTTCTGTCTCTTAGGTGTTCTTAACAGGAAGGTTCCCATATATGTATATATATATTGTGTGTGTGTGTGTGTGTGTGTGTGTGAGAGAGAGAGAGAGAGAGAGAGAGAGAGAGAGAGAGAGAGAGAGAGAGAGAGAGAGAGAGAGAGAGAGAGAATGTACACGTCTTGTTCAAAGTTTGAAAATCTGATATCAATTTACTGACTGTAAAATACTTGTTCAGCGTAGGTACAGACTAAAAAGTTTCTTTCCTTCTGCCACAATGGAAGTTTGTTTACCGATGTCAGATTATATTGGTAATTGCTTACGTTCAGTTGCACGGAAAATAGATCACAAACCTCTATATCGTCTTGTAAATTTCAATTGAAAGTTGAACACAGGCTCACTTCGTATGATAGCCTATAAGCTGTTTATTCCATATGAACCTTGGTACTTGCCCTCTTGGCTTGTTCAATGGGCCGTTGAATTTACCTGACAAACCCTAGTCGTCGCCGCCCAAATAAGTGACTCGCGTTTGCAGGCCCACCGCAGCAGGCAACTATCGAGGTACAAATTTTACGTGGATTATTTTGTCAACTTGCATATCTTGTAGGTTTACTGGTACATCCAATCAGGTGTACAGTGTGAAAAAATGTATACACACTTAAGGAGGAGGAGGAGGAGGAGGAGGAGGAGGAGGAGGAGGAGGAGAGTGTGCACCGAAAGTTTCGATATGCGACAGAGCATCCAAAGAACTTGCACAATGCGGTGCGCTACGTTGTGCTTATCCACATAATGGTGAACATGGACCATAAACAGAGAGAACAACATTGCATTCACCTCCCGTCGAGGAACAAGACGCATCATGAAACAGGTCAATGTGACCAAAAAAAGGTGACTTCTGTTCAAGTTAAAATCTCTCAAAATCTATTGATAAAAAAAAAAAAAAACATACAAAACAAAACACACATGTAGAGCAGAAGTTGTATATACACCCAAGTGCGAAATAATTTGATAGACGATGTGAACTGAGCATTTATTTATATACTTAAAACGATCATGTTTTCTTTTATTTTGTATTTCAGCAGGCTGGAAATTTACCACACACATGTATTCGTTTTCTATTGAAGTTTACAAAACACAGACACAATTTTTTCCCAGAAATTTTCTTTCTTTCTTTCTTTCTTTCTTTCTTTCTTTCTTTCTTTCTTTCTTTCTTTCTTTCTTTCTTTCTTTCTTTCTTTCTTTCTTTCTTTTTCTCTCTTTCTTTCTTTACCAGGAAGTTTGTCCACCCTTTTTCTCAGAGACTAGTATAGATACAAACTCCAAATTTGGCACAATCATACTTCTACAGATGAAGTCTTGCCTTTTTATATTGATAAGTCATACTTTTCAAAATTATGCAAATGAGGGCTAACTAAAGTTTTAAATCTTCAATATCTTACATACTATAATAGATGTGGTTCCGTGTGTGAAGGAGTTCGATCACAGCAAGACAAAGGTCATCTCAAATGTCAAGGTCATGTCAAGGTCAAAGGTCAATTTTAGGTCAAAATGTGATTTTATAGGCCAAGGTTCACTTCAGGTAGAGGTCATTTCAAGGTCAAAGGTCATTTCAAGGTCAAAAGGCCCTTTTTGATGGTGGCTTTCTTCTAGCCATAACTTACCCACTTTTGATCAGGTTGGGCTCAAATTGTAGCTATTGTAACACTGTACATTTTGTAACTTACATGTTATCTCTAAAGGTAAAGAGGAAAACATGACCTCTCATTATAAAAAGGCAAGACTTCATCTATAGAAGTATAATTGTGCCAAGTTTGGAGTTTGTATCTATGATTGTCTCCGAGAAAAAGGGCAGACAAATTTACTGCCAAAGAAAGAAAGAAAAAAAGAAGAAAGAAAGAGTTTCTAGGAAAACATTATGTCTGTGTTGGCACACAGACATAACAAAATAAAACAAAAACCCCAGAAAGTAGAATATATATATACATATATACATACATATATATATATAAAAGCATATACATGTGGTTATGTGTGTGACACATGTATATACATTACGGAAAACTATCTGTCTTGGTACCCTATGATAAAGTGAATTACTTTTGACCAAATTAGCATTTTTAGTGTTAATTTTGGAGAAACTCGATCGTTTAAAATTCCTAGCATGCACAGGTTGTTTGGTTTGGGACAGGGAGCAGCCTCCCTGCTTTGGATGAAACTTTAATAGAGGGGCTTGAACGGGACGCTGTGTTGTGCATGAGGCAGCAATGAAAAACTAGAAAAGATGATTTGCTGCATAGCAAATCACTGTGTGTGTCTTCAAAGCATATTGGTATGGGAATGTACAACTATTCCATAACACAGGAGTAGAAGTTGGAATGGCATCTCTATCTATTATAGCTTTGAAGTTATTCAAGATTTAAAATTTCAAGTAGTGCTATTTAGCATAATTTAAATTGCTACAACTTTTATTTTAAATTCATTCAACCCCCTAGTAGAAGTTGGAATGACATCTCTATCTATTTGTAATAGTATTGAAGATATTCAAGATTGAAAATTTTGAATTCTGCTAATTAGCAGAGTTTAAATTGCTACAACTTTTGTTTCAAATTCATTACATGCGCAATGGTCAATAGCCCCTTAGTAGAAGTTGGAATGACATCTCTATCTATTATACTTTTAAAGGTATTCAAGATTTAAAATTTCAAATGCCCCTAATTTGCATAATTTTAAGGCTCTTCATTCCTCTGTATAAAACGGTCAAACTCATTGTATGGAGGTACAATCATGCCAAGTTTGGAGTTTCTATGTATAATAGTGTCAGAGAAAAGTGTCACACAAATTTGCTGGTAAAGAAGAAAGAAAGAAAGAAAGAAAGAAAGAAAGAAAGAAAGAAAGAAAGAAAGAAAGAAAGAAAGAAAGAAAGAAAGAATTTAAGGAAAACAGAAAAGTGTGTGTTGATACCCACACTTTAACTAGAGGCACTTCTACGCAAAGCATTGACTGATGGATCCATCTTTGCATTTATATGGGTCCTATGATCTTGAAAATGAGGTGAAGGTCACCAAATGTAATCCAGTCAATAAATGGTCTCAATGCACAAATACAGCAATTTTGAGTTTAACGTGGCCAGTAAGTCTTGAGATATTGTGTTCCCAAAACAAATGTTGATGGACAGATGGACAACCTGGAAACACTGGCATAATTGATCTCCTCTTGGAAGGACTCATAAAAATCACAAATACAGCAGACCAAAATGACAACAGATGGCCATTTTACAAGCATTTCAGATAATGAAACCAAGAGATGGGAAATATAAAAGCGCAAAGTTTTGTATTACAAAACAGTTATTGTCTTTGAATTTCAGTTTCTACATGGGTCTACAGATCTGTCCACACTCATATTTACATTGGCTTTGGTATATATTGATGTGGACAGGTCTATAGGTACATTTAGAGACCTGATCCGAACCCCATAATTGTATAATAGCACCTTATTCTCTGCCACAGCTATGTCTACTTAATAGAAGGCACTGCAGTTGCTTCCATGTTGAGCACACTGTTGATCTGCATAGTATTCACAAATGACAGACATCTACAATGAAAACTCATCATAATGTCCCCAACTGTTCCCTAAAAAATGTGTCAGCTAACTGAATATGTCAGATAAATGAATCAAATAACAAAGAAAATAAACCTTTCCCATGAAAATTTGTGTCATTATATCGAATATGTCGGATATCTGAGTGTTGTTAAAATGAGGTTTCACTGTACATGTATATACTCAGTAGGCTGGCTCTGTCCAGACATGTATTCTTACTAGAAACATCCGATGAACATTTGCTTCATTCACTGTGAATTCTTTTATGACCCAACAGAAAGTTATTCCTTTTTCTTGAGGAACAATAGATGAACAAACACAGGAAAAAAGAAGCTAAATGGAGGTTATGTCACCGGGCTCTGCAATCAGGAAAAGTAAATGTGAAAAATGAGGGACAAATAGATGCAAAAATTGTATAAAACTGTAGTTACTTGCTGAAGACTCTTTAATTCATTTGGGCTAATAAAGCCTTTGTCAAAATTCTACAGAAGAATCTGTGCAATAGGGACAATAGTACTTCCATTTGTTAGACAGGGGCAGGTCAGCTTATGGGCAATAAAAAGTTTGGACTGCGAGATAGTAATGACTACCAGGAAGTGGTTCTGGACAAAAAAAAACACAAATACAACTAGGAAAGATTATTTGCTGCATAGCAAATCAGTGTGTGCGTCTTCAAAGCATATTGGTATGGCAATGTAAATCTATTCCATAACACAGGAGTAGAAGTTGGAATGGCATCTCTATCTATTATAGCTTTGAAGTTATTCAAGATTTAAAATTTCTAATGGTGCTATTTAGCATAATTTTAATTGCTACAACTTTTATCTTTAGTTCATTAGGTGAGCAATGGTCAACAACCCCTAGTAGAAGTTGGAATGACATCTCTATCTATTATAATGTTGAAGATATTCAAGATTGAAAATTTTCGAATACTGTTAGTTAGCATAATTTAAATGGCTACAACTTTTGTTTTAGATTCATTACATTGCGCATGCTTAATCTACAAAGAAATTGTGTTTCTGCAAACTTGCTCCCTATGAGGGTTACCGAGGGGTAGGAAGAGGGCCGACCTCTGTTCCCTGACTGAAAGGTACCAGCAAAGGGCTCTCATGGGACATAAATCTCTCTCGTCTTGGGGAAGTGCAGTACATATACATAGCACAGAGGGTAAAACCCTTGAAAGCCATAGCCAGATCTCTAGCAACTTGGTTCTTTGTGAGGAAGCCCAAGTGAAGCCTCAGGGTCACCTGGGAGTGGTCAGGTGACTATTGGAGTCGGTCATGGGCTAGAATGTGTATCTCACTTTTTTGATCCCACAAAGCAAGTGTTAACAGAAAACAAGTCTTCCACGTCCAATAATTGAGGTTCACCTGTCAGAAGTCCTCAAGGCCCTGAAAGGGCCACTTCTCAAACATGACTCAAACCAGCAGGTCCCACCAGGGTAGGACCTGCCTCGCTGCTGGTCTGTCGGTGTAGAAGGACACAATAAGCACTGACCGATAGGGATCGCTCCAAATGCAAATGTCTATGACCTTTGAGAGGCTTGCGGAGATGACTGGTCGGAAACCTTCCATTGTTCTCAAGCTCTTGCCTACAACTTCCGACTGATAAAGCAGGAAGTCAGCAATGTATGCAATGTGTGGAAACCAAGGGTGGATTCCATCACTGGCACACCAGTCGGAAAACACATTCCAAATAGCTCAGTAAACAGTTACAGAAGAAGATTGAAGCTCACCTCTGGCAATTCTATCTATGACCTATTCTGAGAAACCTCTGTTGCGGATGTGCAGTGAGACAACCCCCAAGCATGGAAGTTGAGCACCTCAAGGTTCCTGTGGAACATGCTCGTACGCGGCTGCACCAGAAGTTTCGGCCATGCTGGTAAACATAGCAGAGGCTCGACGCTCAGTTCCAACAGGTCTACTAAGCAATCAGTCCGGGGTTGCAAGGGGGTGACCAGGATCAGATTACTATCGTAGGACGGAACCTTGCTCATTACCCTTGGAAGGATCTGTGGAGGTGGAATGTGTAAGCCCAAAGGTTGCTCCAGTACATAGCTAGAGCATCCACTGCTAGGGCCTGGAGGTCTGTGACAGGCGAGATGTAAACTGGTAGTTTTGCTGTTCCCCATCTGGCCCACATGGCCTGAATGACCCATGGGTGGAGCAACCACTCAGTCTCTACCGGCTGACCTCTCCTTGAGAGCTGGTCAGCCAGTACATTTTGATGTCCCAGGACGTGCTTTGTGTGTGTGTGATGGTTGTGTTTGGAGCACCATTGAGTGATGCATCAGGCTTACTCCATCAGCTTCTTGGGTTGCATCCTGTCTTGCCTGTTGAAGAGGGCCACCATGGTACTGATGTTGCACATTATGAGGACATCTTTGTGCTCCACCAGGTCCTGGAAGTGGAGGAGCACTAAGCATATCGCCTCCAGTTCCAACCACTTTAGGTGGCGAGACATGAAAGATGCTGGCCAAGGGCCCGACGCTGTCTGGCTTTCCATGCATGTGGGCTCCCTACCCAGACCAAGAAGAGTCTGTGTAGATGGCAAGCTGGGCCTGAAAAGGCATCTGCGTCTGTCCAGACATGGTGCTCTCCCATGCAGTCCTCCAAACAAGGGTGAGAACTAGTCTCTTGACCATCTTGCTGCAAGGGGCGACGGTGAAGACAATGGAGTGGGACCTGGGAGTCCAGTCAGGACAGGGCGCCCAGCAGGGCAAGACACTGTTGCACCAAGCAGACCTTGCAAGTCAGAAAGGCTCTGAGCATGGACTGAAGTCTCTCCCACCTGCCTTCTGAAGGGCGACAGATGTAGGCAACCAGGTTGAACTGGATGCCGAGGAACATGAAAGTCTGCTCTGGAAAAAGGTTGGACTTGCTTACATTCACTATCAGGCTCAAGCATTGGCAAAGTTCCAGAACAGTTTGTGTGTGATGCTGCAAATCCAGGTGCCAAAGTGCTCAGATAAGGCAATCCACATATACACGAATACGAACAGCTGACTGGTGAAGGTAACCAGCAACTGATTGTGTGAACCTGGTAAACACCAGTGATGGTGTGACAAAGCCAAACGGAAACACCCTGAACTGGTAAACTTGGCCCGAGAATGCAAACCACAGAAACTTCCATGAAGTCTCCATGGTTGGCATGTGGATGAACACACCCTGAAGTTCAAAGGACATCATCCACTCCATGGGCCGCAGGGCTTCTGCCACTGACTTGGGTGTGTCCATCTGACAGGATGGGACCTCCAGGTAGGTGTTGAGCATCAACAGGTCTATGACTGGGTACCATCCTCCATCCCGGTTGGGGGTCAGGAAGAGTACATTGTAAAAGCCCTGAGAACCTCGACTCTCGAACGGCTGTATGGTGCACTTGTTTCACAGTGTCTGAACTGCCTCTAGGAATACCGATTCTTTGGGTTCTGTGGTGGGCAGTGTGAACCACAAGGGCTCGCGGCTTAATGCACGCCTGTTTTTGTGGCAGTGTGTAGCCATGTCTCAGGATGTTGAGGATGCAAGAATCGTCTGTAATAGACTTCCATTGTGGGCAAAAGGTGGTGAGGCAGCTGCCAACTGGGTGCAGAGTCTAACGGCATGGCGGTAGGGGATCCTGAGACAGTGCGCTGTAGTATACAAAAGTCAGGAGCACTGAGGCTTGCCCAGCTTTTTGCCTTTACTAGAGTGCTGCCCACTCTTTTCAGGGCATTGTGTTCCAGAGGAAGCACGAGCGGAGTGGGGGTGTAGGTGCAGTCCAAGAAGACTTAATATGCTACGGGACTGCGGCAGCCAAGGAGGAAAATGACCAAACAGAGTTGGTCAATGCCTTGGTACAGGTTTGACCAGCCGAACAGGTGTGAAAGTCCTGTGCTCTGTTAACAGCCTCCGCCATCTATCCTCTGAACAAAATTCCTTAGAAGAGCTACCCTGTTTGGGCTCTGCGATACAACGGGTCAGGCAACTGCTGACCCTGGAGGTAGGCATCTCTTTGCAACAAACCAAGGTTGGCCTCCAATAATGTGCAGGCGGTGTGCACCAGGTGGTCGACAGCTCGCGACAATGAAGTTACAAGGAGTGACGCCTGGTCTAACCAATCCCGCACTGCCTCCATAATGTGTACATAGCCCCTGAGGTCATCAAGGAGAGACCTCAGAGCGGCTGACAAGATGTCAGAATAGGATACTGGAAGGACAGATCCCCTGGCATCTTCCTCCAATTGCTTGAAGGCCTTGGCAGACATTATGATGGACTTTGGCTGCCAAGCATCCAACTCTTCCCAGTCCAAATCCACTAGTAGTGGATGGGATTGAAGGATTTGCTCTGGCACAGAATACCATGTCTCCTGGAATTCTGCCTTCCGGATGACTCGCCCCTGCTTCAGGTACCCAGACTTTGGCTGCGAGTCGTGTCCATGAGCTGGTCATAAAACTCAGACACGAAGGGTATGGGGGTACGTTGCGTGTCCTCCAGAGACAAGCCCAGACAGGACTGTGCAACAGCCCCGCGCCTCTCCTCCTCTGGTGGGACCACAGCTTGGTCACCAACCAGGCTCTGAATAAGAGCTTTGAGATGATCAAAGCCCTGTGGCGGAGCTGGTGTAGCTTCGATAGGTGCAGAAGGCTTTTCCATAGGCCCCACGGTCAACAACCAGCTTGGCCATTCAGAGTGCGAATGGCATGATTGTTGAACCCTCGACCTTGGCTGGGATCTGCTAATGGATGCATCCAAAAACAGAGGCTCATCCTCCATCTCGGTGTTGAGGTCCGAGGACTCAGGACTCGTGACTCACAAGGGGAGTGGCGAGATCCAAAGCCTTGTTTAACAATGAATTGTTTGTGAGTGATGGGGCAGGGGATCTGTCACCACACCAGGCGTAGGAGGGGTTTGATCTGATGGTGACAAAGAGCCCCAGAAATGGGAAGACATGCTAGAATCAATTGCACAGGACATCATGTGCTATAATCACCTAGCACAAGAAGAACATGCTGATTATTTGGCAATTTGGAGGTGGAAATAAGTCAAGCAGACGACAAAATGTCACCCACAGAAGACCATGGGCAAGAAGAATAGACCAATATGAAAGTAACGTATTGATGCAAAATTATCCATAGTAAATTTATAAAATTATCATTAATTAAGGGCTTTCACATTGGGCCAGTTACAGGCCCTCAGCCTTTGGCCTAAGGTCACTACAGCTGACATATGACCTGTTACAGGGGGCCAAATATGAAACCCTTCCCCTTCACTAATAACATCACAGTGAAATAATTCTTTAGGGGTCAGCCAAAATTATCAACATTTTCAAAAGTGAACAGAGTACTCTTTCTCTCCCTCCCCCTCAAAAGTATACTAAAAAAATGTTGTTTTTTGGCTAAATATTGATCAACACTTTCAAAATTAGCTAAAAACTTACATTGATCTTGACCCTCCAGCCCTCACCTGCATACTGTTTGTAATAATGTGAAAATGTTGACAAAAAGGGCTGACCCCTTAGACCGTAATGGACGCAGAAGTGTGTTAATGTTTCCAAATAAAACACTTGAGCATTTCCATTCAACATATTTTTATTTTAGCCTTTTGACTTATAGACAGTATACAGAGGTATAAATATATACACATTGACAGTTTAACCCTGTACCCCTGGAATTAAGACTGAGTCAACAGCTTTCCTGGGCATGGGTAGTGCACTAAGCCAACACATGGCATGAAAAACTGTTGACCTGGAGCATGTTATCTTGATACATCTCATGTACAATTCGCATTCAAGTTGTTTTTCATTACTGTTCAAACTTGTTAAAAACACCAAATCTGATGCCATTTGACCAGCAGCCAATTTTGGCTGCTTTAAGAGGAGGGGCTTTGTGAATATCGTGTATTTACAACAAAAGCTACTGTGATTTAATAAACAATGCACAAGCCTCATATGTGCATGCACATGGAATTTGAGTTTTGTTTTTGACGTGACCAAGACTCCTAGAAGGGAGTCGAAACGTTATGACAGTTTCCCAAAAAATTGTACCAAAGTAAGTTAAAAAATTCATTATCATGTCAAATCTTGGTACCAGTAATAACATATTCTATACAGTTTTGTTTTTTGTTTTTGTTCACCCACTGTCTGCATTATATAGCATGGCATATCACTTTGTCTGGCTATGTCTGGTCAGTGAAGTCCATAAGGCATGCTTTCATCTGCAGCAGTTCTTGACAGCTCTGATGGTAATTCCCATAATGCAACTGAAAGATATCCAAGGCCCTGTCAATGACCTGCAAGGCCTTGTGTACCTCCCTAGCATTAAACAACACCTCTGCATATTTATGCAGTTCATTACCACACTCTATGCTCTTCTCACCATATATGACTTCTGCAGTGGATATACTCTCTTTCAGTTGTTCAGCACATTTATTATAGTCACCTGAAATTATAAGAAAGAAGACTGAGAACATGAAATGGGATAACAACATGTCTTTACTACCTTGGGTATTTAGAATAGATATCTGACTTGGTAATTGGTTTCCATTCAGATGAAATTAGATTTTTGTGGCTTTTTTCTTTTTCTCTTTTTTTGGGGGGGGGGTGTAAGTGGGAGCAGTAACCTGTTGACCTGTCCCTGCACTCCTGAACCATAAATTCTTGTTCAACAATTTGCTACTACATGTACTGTGCACTATCTATGACATTATTGGACAAAATCTACAGACATGCAATGATCTGTGAAAATCAGTTTACAGATAACGTTGGTATATGGTCAAGGGCTCTGGAGAATGCTTAAATTAGTTACTAGCTGTACTATTGGGTAATCCAATCAAAATAAAAATGTTGGAACTAAGTATATTCTCACAGAAAAATATTTCATTAATTACATTCTGGGGCTGTTCTCCATTTTTCATGTACTGATTTTACTGTTGCTATTCAAGCACATGATCAATACATTCCAGTTGTCTATCTTACTCCTATTTATAACTATAAGTATATTTCCATGTATACAGTAATATTCACACACACACGCATGCATGCACGCACGCACGCACGCACGCACGCACGCACGCACGCACACACACACACATATATATAACTTTATGAATCCAACATAAGAATGTCATAATGTGGCTGTTTGAAACATAATGTGCAGGTCTTTTGGCTTGTGTTGATGACTGTGTTCAAGGCAGCTCTAAGTCCACCAGGAGTAACCAGGGAATCTCAGGGTTGGTTGCAAGCCAGTATTACACATGTACTTATCAGTGTATACATCCTTCATAAATACATATGAGGTATCAATTAGGTTGACTTTGGTTTGGCTCTGAAATAGATTGAGAGAGCTGAAAACCTGTGATTATCTCTTCAGCTGAAGTGGTCTGTCTTTAAATAATAATATTATTGTTGTTGAAATGAACCTATTATGGTAAAAATAAAGAATCACAAATTTCTGTATCCAAATGTATGTATGTCAGCAGTAGTAGGCAGTGCAGGAATGTCATGGACATTGGTGTTAATGTGGGACATTTGACCCTGAAGGATAAACAATAAACATGTCACCCTACCTAGAAACATGAACTCTTATTTTTGTGAGCAGCAGCACAAACCATTCATCCATGCCCAAATTGCTCTCATGTTTTTCTTTTAAAAATGTATGCATGGCAATTGACCTAGCCACTGATGTGCATGGTAACTGACCTGACCACTGATGTGCATGGTAACTGACCTAGCCACTGAAATGCATGGTACATGTAACTAACCTGGCCACTGAAGTGCATGATAACTGACCTAGCCACTGAAATGCATGATGACTGACTGGGCCACAGTAATGTGTGGTAACTGACCTGTCCAGTGTTATGTGTGGTAACTGAGTTGATATATTTCAATAGCACCTGGTCAGTGACATGCACAGCTGCTGACCTGGCATGTTCAACACCTGACACAGTTTAGCACCTAGGTCAGCAATGCTGCACACCATGTATACTTTACTGACTTTTAACACCTGGCTACTTGGCGTGCAGACTTAATGAGCTTTACAAAATGGCCACTCTCATGTATGGTAACTGACTCAGCATGGCTGAACATGGAGCCAACTATTGTCCTGCATAGTTATTGACCCAGCATGGCTAAACATGCATCTTTTCATTGTCCCACATGGTTACTGACCTAGCATGGCTGAACATGTATTCAAATGGCTAAACATGTATCTATTCACTGTCCCACATGGTTACTGACCTAGCATGGCTAAACATGTATATATACACTGTCCCACACGGTTCCTGACTTCACATTGTTAAACATGTATCGATTTATTGTCCCATGTGTTTACTGACCTAGCATGGCTAAACATGTATCTATATTCACTGTCCCACATGGTTACTGACATAGCATGGTTAAACATGTATCTATTCATTGTCCCACACGGTTACTGACCTAGTGTAGCATAGCACCTTGCCACTGCATCATGCGCCTGAGCCAGGTCACGGTGGTGTCTGTACATCACCTTACGTCTCATCTCCAGGCACTTCAACAATTCTCCCAAAGCACCTGTTTGACAATCACATACACAACTTTAAATAGTTTTTGTTTAACATGTTTATTGTGAAAGTGATCTTTTTGAAAATATGCTTGTACGTACTGAAACATAAAATGAGTAAATAAATATCTAGAGTTGGATTTTTTGCTAAATATGCATGCACAAATTTAAAAGTAAAATGAATAAATATACAGGACTGGGTAGACCTTTGTGGAAGATACACTTTTAACATATATAGTGTTTCAGCAGCAACAAACTTGAACAGATAAAAAAACACTGCACTGTTGTACTACAATATATTCATGTACATGTGTGTTGTTATGAGAATATATTTACCAGAAAATTTCTCACAGTAAAATTAAAATTACACAAATGTACTGGATGTCATTGTATATGCTTCTGGCGCAGTCTTCTGCAGAATAGTGAATCATGCATAGAGAACATCACAATACAGTTAACCATATACAAAGAACATTGTAACACAGTTAACCATATATAAAGATCACTAAAGCACAGCTGACCATATTTTCAGAACAGTACAGCACAGTCAACTTCCTATTAAACAGCACAAAACAGAGCCATGCTCCGAGGCATGAATGTCTCATCAGCATTCATCTTCACAGAAGAGTGATAGTGATGGCATATATCTCTAGTGATGATTACTGTAAATCATCTACTCAGGTGTGAAAGCCCTAACTGGTGTAGTTAGGGAAATAATGACACTTGAAGTTTTTCTTCATGGCTCATTGAAGCATGACATAATCACTGAAGTGTGATAGTGATGGCTCATATCTCTAGTGATCATTACTATAAATCATCTACCTACGTATGAAATCCCTAGCTAGTGTGCTTAGTTAAATGTGGCACCCCAAAGTTTTCCCCAAGGCTCATTGAAGCATGACATGATCACTGAAGTGTGACAGTGATGGCACATATCTCTGGTGATGATTCGTATGAATTCCCCCCCCCCCCCCCCCCCCCCCCCCCCCCGAGTTGAAGCCCTAGCTGGTGCAGTTCGTGAAATAATGCCAATGTTTTTTGTTGACAAACAGACAAACTGATGGATGGGTGTCCAGAAAGTGAGTGCTTAGTTTCATCCATAGCTAATACTCAAGAGAGTACAAAAAACATTATAACACAGTGAATCATACATGAAGAGCATTACACTTTTACAGCACAATAACCTGTGGCCATTTATCGCAGTCTATTTCAGAGCAAAAACAGCACAAACCTGAAATGTCCTGTTTTTCCAACAAGGTCACACCATTGATGAATATGTCATGGGCAGAAAGAACCGTCTGCATAAGGTCAAGTCCAGGGGTAGAATGTCCACAATTGAAGCAAGTCATCTCAGGTTTGGGTCTACTAAGAGGCCCACTGCAAGCTGGACACTTCAGAGCCTAGAAAAAAAACAACAACACAACCTGAACACTGAAAATCTGTAATGTATGATTACAGTCACTTTACAGTGGTGAGTTAAATTTAAACTTTGTTGTTGCAGACAGCATGAGCATTTAACCCTTCCCCTCCTTGAATTAAGACTGAGTAAACAGCTTTCCTTGGCATGGTTGGGCCTTAAGTGCCAAACCGATGCCAAGGAAAGCTGTTGACCTGGGGTATGTGATCTTGATAGGTCTCATCTACAATTCTCAGTCAAATTGTTTTTCATTACTGTTGAAATTAGTTGAAGACACTGAAGCAGATGACATATGACCACCAGCCGGTTTTGGCCGGTTTAAGGGGGAAAGGGTTAAAATGTGCTAATGTCACTACAGATGATGAGCTTGGAGAGGAGAGTGTTAACCCTCAATTTGGACTGAAAAGACAACAGCATTCACCCTTCCATCCCAGCTAAGACTGTAGTATTGTCCCAAACAAGTACTGAGGACATGCACATGATATATATATCCATGCCTCCAATTTGGTTCAGATGTCTCTCTTGATCAGAACAAAATTAGCTTCACTTAAAGGGACAGCTATGCTGAACTTTAGGTGAATGGCTTTAAACTTTAAGCAAACACTGGTTATATTCTGTAATATTGTGCACTGCACAGCAAGTTGTGCATTGCATATTTCAAAGATGAAAAAATTGGAGGGGGGGGGGAGGGTCAATATTTACCACGGTGTTCTTATACAAAACAATATAACATGGCAAAAATCACTCAGCGTCACTTTGGACTCCAGTGTCATTTTATAATAAAAGTAAGCATAATGGTTACTAATTTTGATACTTCTTAGACATGATAATGGCACTGTATTATAAAAGTCACCCCATAAAATGTAAGTGTTATCAGTATTAGATGAGAGGACAACATTAGTGGATCCTACCTGAAGCATGTCTTGTGTCTGTGTGTCACTGTGACATGCCTGACACTGACACTGGAAGAAATACTGGTCCTGTAAGCTCTGCTGTCTCTCAGCTACGCTCATCCGCTTGTGATGTGGACCTGTCAGGACACCAGAACACCTGCTGATACATGTGTATATGCACACTGTATCTAGTATTGTGATACTCATAGGACCAGTAAACATACCAGAATGCTTGCTGATACATAATGTAATAATCATGAGCACTTTGTGGTTACCAAACACATGTAGTTTGATTTTACCATACACTCCCATTTTGAGTCTAGGAAGGAGAATCATTTCTCCAAACAATTCACAGATTTTAAACTATATGTACTAACTTACATACTTGATGTTTTGCACAGCATTTTACTGACCAAAAAAAGCATTACATTTTTGTTTTTCGGAAGTCTGAAAAACAGCATTTTTCTTTCAGAATTTGAGTGGCTGCTGTGAAAGAAATGAACAGTAAATATTAACCCTTCCCCCTTGAATAAAGACTGAGTCAACAGCTTTCACTGTCTGGGTACCTACACAAGGAAAGTTGTTGACCTGGGGCCTTGTACCTTGATAGGTCTCATTTTCAATTCTCACTCAAACTGTTTTTCATTACTGTTCAAATTGCTCAAAACATTGAAGCAGATAACATTTAACATACAGAAGACCCATGCACCCAATGCTCTGCTGGCACCATGGCTACCCCTACATCTTCATTTCATAGTTGGAGTCCTCAAGATCTTGGACCAGTATATACGCTGCAAGTGCAGCTGTGTCAGAACTTTCAGTCACGCAATGAATACAGGACCTCAGGTGACAGGCTATTAAAAATTAGGGAGCAGAGAAACTCTTATGCACTTCTTGTCATATAAAGGGAATATATATGCCTGATTATCTGGGGGTTTGGGAAGGGTGTCATTTCAACACTTAATCCTTGAAGTAGAAATCTTGTTGGGCTATTATTTTACTAAGGTTTGCTTCGGAACTGTAACTATGGAGGTAAGCACAAACAAAAGCACAAGTAGCAAAAAGTTAATTGGTTTTGAACCCCTTTTCTATTGATAATGTAAGTGTCATTGATGTAACCTTTGAGCAAAATAACAGGTATAGTGTCAATGAAACTTTTAAATGTCCGAGACAAGCTGACAAATATAGCCAATTTAACACATAACTCTATTACGTTTGATTTACTGGTCCAAGACCTCAAGGAGCTTCTGAATATATAAAGCTTATGTGATTTTTGTGTCTCTTTTGTCCACTAGATGGCACTTTGCTATACATGTAATCATAGCTTATTTGTGCAATTCCTGTGATGGATATCGTTGCATGTGCCAAGATAACAGTGAGTGAGTCCTTCACTTTATGTCCTCAGTGACCTTGGGACAGAAGATCAAGGTCACCCAGATGTAACACAGGAGGCCCATGGACCTGGTACTGTGCTGACATTGCAACTGATGTCCAAGCTACAAGCCATTACAAACTCACCTCTTTCAACTTAACAGGCATGGTGACCTCACAAAAATACGTCAAGGTTACTCAATTTATCTAACATTCTAGCATTGGACATGGTCTAGATATCCTATAAACTTGGCAAGTCTAATCTAATTACTTTTCCAAACATGAAATTTTATATCTTAAAACACATTTTGGTTCATAATTTCTATCAAATTATAGGTGGTGCCACTAGTATCATTAGCAATTTAGACTTTGACATTCTCCACAATCTCAGCACACTTGGTGAAGATCTGCCAAAAATTAAAGATGTTATAGTGTTCACAAGATTTACATAGTTTGACCCCTATATTACATAATATTGTAGGTGGCACCACTAATATCAAAAGGGACTTAGATTTTAATACACCCTATAAGTCCTGAAAGTTATATTGGGCTAACTTGAAAACTGTGGACGGTATTGTGCTCACAACCCAAATGTTTAGGGAGGTCTCTAGTATGATACACTTATGTAGAAAAACATGACCCATATTCACAAATATCAAACCTAACAATGACAGCAAAGAGATTCCAGAGTTACCAAAGCATCAACACTCATCTTCCAATACCAATGCGAAGAAACAAATTTCACTCCTGATGGATGGACAGATGCACGGGCTAACAAATGATACATGTACTTTGTGTGGCTTTTATAAAGGTGCACTGTGTGGCTTTGAAGAGTTACTACCAAATGGGACATTATGTGGCTATATATCCATATGGAAAAAGAAAGTCAAAGAAGGAATGAGAGACACAGACCAGAACCACACCAGGAATGCAGTGACAGCAGGTAAAGCAGCCAGGGGGCAGCACTGCACAGACTTTCACATGGCCACTCAACACAGGGGCTTTGAATCATGTGAAAATTTAATGTTTTCCATTTTGTCAACACACATTCACCTCTGTGATCTGTGAGCGACTTATTATTAAAACCTCAATATGATCACATAATGTAGAAAATAGCGTTCAGAGAACGAATTACCCTTGGCAGCCAGAATCTTTTCAGTGCTGTCCAGCTGAAAACATCTGTACATAGCAAAATTTTCTTTCCTTGAAGCATTTTTTCCACTTCTTTACATAAGAAGCACTTATTTTTGAGAAAATCTGTAGCAATTTTCAAGAGTTTGTAGCAAAGTTTTGCTACAATGCTCCAGTTGGACAGCTCTGCTTTTCTTCCTCAATTCTGCATTTTTTTTTTCTTTTGAGAATTCGCAATAGAATACTTTACATACAATTTCCGTATTGTTGTCTATGAAATGAAAGCGCACTTTTGGATGTGTTTTTGGGGCAAATTCTGGTGACAAAGACCACTGTACTGTGCGTCACTCAGACTACCATAAAATAAATACTTCAAAAGTTTCATAACAAGTTTCAAAATAATAAGAGGAAGCTGGTTTTCCATAGGAATATGGTCCACTATAATGTGCATTTCTGGAAAAAAAAAATGGTGAAGCTGCATTGGATCCTTGTTGAGATATTATGGTAACATTATCCCCTTGTGCACCACTCAGAGAGCCTTGAAGATAAATACTTTTAAAAAGTTTAATAAAAACTTTATAAATACAAATAGGAACATGGGTCATCATAATATGCATCTCTGACAAAAATTTGGTAAAGTTGTGGTCAATATTTTTTTAGATCTCTCAGTAACATCGTCTGGGTTGACGCCCCTCAGACGACCTCTAAATAAATACATTAAAAGTTTCATAAAAAGTTTGAAAATATTCAGAGGACGCTAGTTTTACTCAGGAACCTGGTCCATCATAAGACACATCTCTGATAAAAATTTGGTAAAGTTGAAGTCAATATTTTTTGAGATATTGCAGTTACGTCATCATGGTTGATGCCACTCAGATGGCCTTCAAATAAATACATTAAAAGTTTCATCAACAGTTTAAAAATAATCAAAGGAAGCTGGTTTTCGATAAAAAATTGGCCCCTCATAAGTTCCTTCTGTCATCAAAATTTGGTACAGCTATGGTGAATATTTTTTTTATGAGATATATTGTGGTAACATCAACTACACGGACAGAGGGACGACGCAGGGGACAACAATACCCTCTGGCACTTTATGTGCCGAAGGTAAAAACATTGAACACCTGGTAATGAAAAAAGCTAACCTTTCTGATTAGATAAACAATTGTCCAAGTTTGTGTGGCTTTACCAAGAAAACTTTTCTGATTGGATACATTTGTCCATGTTTGTGTGGCTTACCAAAGCAGCTCTTCTGATAGGATAAACATTGTCCATGTTTCTGTGACTTAAACAATGCTCTTTACCAATAGAGGGCGCAAGCTGATGATCATGTCCATCAGTAGCACATGTCCATGTCCATAGCGATGGACATCTGATGGACACTTATATTGTGTGGCTTTTTGGAGGATGTTCAGAGTCACATAAGGATCCAACTAGCACAATTTCAGAATTGCATTGTGTAGCTAGACACACAAAAAAATGAGACACACAATGTACCACTGGGCACAAAAAAGGCCACACAATGAATCATTCGTACGGAATGACGGACAGAATGAGGGACGGACAGATATGAGCCATTGTAAAGCTCTGCTACATTAGGTCAGCAGAGCTAAAAAAGGGTTGACATAAATCATACTGAATACATGCACATAATCTTATTACTCCTATGCCCATAATACATGATGATGGTCACTTCAAAAATTCACAAATACTGAGTATCTTAGAGACACCATTTATTTCCTGTGAGGCCCTTATCTCACCAATAAACAGTTCAAGTAGTGTGTGTACAATGACCAGCCCAACTGAACAATAAATTCTAGTGGTAGACATATACCAAATAGTTTGTAGCATTAGTGAGGCTCTCAACTGTGAAAACAGCTTGCCTTACCACATTCATCAGCATAAGTGAACATGACAGCATGGATTATATGTTACAGTGCTACCTGCTCTAAAGACCACCTCCAACATAAGACCACTCTTTGAAGACCCTTTACTGTAATACTATTAAGTGCATCTTTACTTTAAGACCACCTGCAGCATATGAGCACTTTCTGCTGGCAGTAAGGGCGAGTACCACTCTATTGTCTCTTGAGTTAACCTTTGAAGCACTCAAGGTAAAACTATGTTTAAGCATGCCGAAACCATCATGATTTACTAGCAATACCTTCCTTATTCTGTAATTTAGAGCTTTAAACAGATACACTCTGACTAGTCCAATAGACACCTTACCATAGCAATTGAAAATCTCTCCACCAACTGGAATGTCCTTCACGGCCCGCACAACCAGGGTATCCCGGTGAAAGCTGCAGTGTTTCAGGATTAAGATCAAAATCAATCACAGACTTTTTGTACAAACTTGTAATGAGAAACTCAGGTAATGTATTCAAGACACATGTGAAGATTCATCATATGCCGGATTCATTTATTTATATTTGTGGATGATCTTTGGTTTTTAAGGCCACAACAAACATGCTAATATCTCTGAAACATATATTTCGCATCATAGACCTGCACACCCATGTGACCAATTTAAGGGTTTAGAATTATTGCTAGGAAATTGGAACTCACTGATATGTTGTTACAGGTGAGCGAACTCTCAACATAAAACAATGCATTATTCCTGGCAAGTGCAAGTTTCAAACTACGCATCATATGATGACGTTTTGGTTAAATATTTGTGTTAAGCCTGGCTCTCACAATTAACTACACAGTTTAAGGTCTCACATCTTATAATGCATATGTATTGCTAGCAACTTAATTGTATTAGTTGTTCGTGTAACTTCACTGTGTCAAAGTTACATAGACTGTGCTAGGTTAAGACTGAGAAGCAAGATCTGGGATTTGTTGTACCTTGATTGTAACTATTCCCATGTTTGCTTTTCTGTGAATACCATTTTCCCATAATGGTGGGGTTTTTCATGTTACCACAAAACTTTACAGCCCGTATAGTCCACCGTGGGGTACCACATGTATGCCAGCAGGTACAGTTTATCTGTGAGCTCACAAGGACATCTTGTGCAATATTATGAACTGATGTAGGATTTGTTTGTGAAGCACATTTTACTCATGGACACTCAGACACAGACAGGACTTGGTACACCACTTAATAAAGTCTGCCTGTGATGTAGAAATTCTGTAAGTTGGACTTTTATAAAGCCTAAGAGACATCACGCCGAACGCTACAGATACTGTTGATGTCAACCTGTCCATAATGTGTAAAACTGTGTACATATATTGTAACAAATGATACAGAGTAAATCCATCTGTCTCCATTCTGGGTTGTACCTACCGGATTCCTTCAACTCACCTCAAGTAACGCTGATTTCCAGTTTACATCTACTATTTAAGGTGTTAAGGGCATGTGGATAGTTTACATACATTTGAAATATGTATGGATTTACTCATATCATAACACAGTCTTCCAAATTAAAAAAAAAAAAAAAAAAAAATCTTGCTGCAAACTGTAAATTGAATATTACTCAGATGTTGATATACATATGCACATGTAAGTACTCTCATTATTGAAAATGAAAAAAAGTAACAGATTACATTTGATAGCCTTTGAATGTAGTTCACATGCAATGTCAACAAAACCAGTTAAAGTTCAATCAGTAATGTTACAATAGTAAAAAAAGGAGTCTAACCTTGCAATAATACTAGGATCACACGAGTGATTCATCAGACTGGTTGTTGGGTATATCGCCGTGGCAACCCTGACTTGACTCTTGGTATCCACCAATGAGGAATCTGAGGTCTGAGACACCTGAAGCTCTGTGATAGCATGTGCGTTACACACAAGCTGCAGTATATGTCTAAGCAGTAGACTTCCTATGTATAACTTGTCATTATGACTTATCACAGGGTCTGTACCACATTCATCACATCTCAGTTTTAATTGGCTGAGACCCTGTGATGCCTCATGGGACATGTCTGACAGGTGCCTTGATTTTTCTGTTCTAGTGTGACTTTGTGAATCTGCATGTGATTTTTCACTGACAAAAGATGTCCAGCTGTCTCTCTGTAAATTGCACTTTTTGCAGCTGTCTTCAGAGGCTGGGTCCCTTTCAACTGTTGGTCCTTTGCTTGTGTCACAGGCACAGTGTGCCTTTACCTTAGAAGACCCAATTGTACGATGGCCTTTATCCAGTGCATTATCTTGCTGCATAGTGATTGAACTCTCATGGAAAAAACAACTGTCCTCAAGACACTTCAATAACAATGCACCAGTCTGTAACAGAAAAGACAGCTATGTAGAATACATGTCACTTTGATGATGTTGCAAACATGAGAAAGAAAAATCACACTCGACTGCTTTTGCCTGTGTGACTGTATATTTTATGTGGTGAAAGTTTTGGATATGGTAACAGAAGTCAAAATCATACATACATGGACATTGAAAACCTGGAAGCTTTGTTTACGAAGATGCTAAACAATTTTCTTTTCTCTTCCTTAAAAAAGTTTTGTTTCTGAAACTTAATCTCCAATGGGGAGCCTTCATGGCATCTGGAATAAGGCAGTGATAAAGTGCAATGGCTGACCACTGAATACTGGAAGAGATCACATGTCTCCATGTCTTCTGCATGTGTCATAAGTTCATGCACTGTCAGGTAGTTCCTCTCATATCTACCCTCTGGTGTCACACCTGGCAATCGCTCAGAAGGAACACTGGGCAACGCAGCAACTGTCTCCCTGAATTCTGGAATTTCAAACAGAACAGAAAGAAAAAAATGTGTCAGAGTAGCAGAAGTGCTATACTATAAAGAAATCATTTGACAATATTTTGCACAAATGTTAACTCTTATCACAGTAAATTGACTGGTAATCCTGAGGTGCCTATCGTTCAGATATACATGCATGTACGTGTACAGTATAGCCAAGGAACATAAAAAATAGCAGGATGGAGCACTCCAGTCCAGATGTATTTGAAGCTTGAGCGCTACAATTTTGTGTGTGTGTGTTGGTCTTTAGAATGTGATCTGTGCTGTTTGCAATGTCTCACATACAAAGTGTGACCATACAGCTAAACTGATGCATAATTATTGACCTACAATGTATTTTAAAGCAAAATAATCTTTTCCTTTGAGAGGAAAGCATCAGTGTTAATTTCAATATAGTGTGACTCATGATTGAAGTTTTCCAGCATTTAGACTCCAAAATAATTCATATGGTAAGAGAGTTAATTCAAAACCAACAACAATCTGTAACCAATTACAGAGGCTGCAATAGCAGTTGCAAGGGAATTCTATCTAAATCACCATATCACATGAGTCTACCAGCTATTGTCACTCCTCCATGATAATCACGTCTTGCAAATAAAAATGTCTGTTTTCTTGACCTGACATTATGCAGTGTGTGCAGGACAGTCACAGCACTATGTACATGTCTCTCTTGGACATATAAGTAACACAGGACAAAATCTATCATTGTACACACATTGCATTGCACAAAATGGATTCAGAAAGTACTGACCACAGGTACAGCATGCCCTCCTTCTCTTCCAGTCTCCTTGGTAAAAATGTAGTCACAGAATATTGAGTAAGTATACATACTCCATTTCTTACAATTGCAATTTCCATAAGGAAACTAGTATTGCACACATGAGTTTTATGATCAATGCAGTGCCAATTAAAAGGACACTGTGAGCATCTCCTGTGATCTGTGACCTAGCACTACAATACTTATAGTACATTCTAGTGATCTGTGACCAGGACTACAACAGTACATTCTGGTGATCTGTGACCTAGTACTACAATAGTACATTTTGGTGATCTGTGACTTAGCACTACAATAGTACATTCCCATGATCTGTGACCCAGCACTACAATAGTACATTCCGGTAATCTGTGACCTAGCACTACAATAGTACATTCTGGTGATCTGTGACTTAGCACTACAATAGTACATTCTGGTGATCTGTGACTTAGCACTACAATAGTACATTCCAGGGATCAGTGACCCAGCACTACAATAGTACATTTACTGTGATCTGTGACCCATCTATACAATACTCTATGTCCAGTGATCTGTGACCCAGCAATACAATACTGCATGTCAATATCTTACCCAGCAAGTACTTGAGGCCAGCTGTAAGGACAACTCTCAAGCTCAAATGGGCAATGCCAATCTGAAACAAAGTCCTTAAGCTACAGTACAAGCATCACAACCATTACCTCTAAAATAAACAGGTTTATGTTTCTAAGACAAAGGCAGAAGATTGATAAAAGACCAAACATACTTAACCCTTTTTCCTCTGAGACTAGCCAAAACTGACTGCAAGTCAAATGTCATGTGCCTCGATGTTTTTAGACTAATTCTAACAGCAGCTAAAAACAAACAAAAAAGGTGCCTGACAAATGTAGAGAGAACCTATCAAGACAAGTCAATAGTTTGCCTTGGTCTGGGTTGGGCCCTTACATGTCGTGCCTAACCCAGATCACGGCAAGCTGTTGACTCCAGTCTTAATTCACAGGGGAAGGGTTAAATACATTTAATTCCAGTCAAATCAAGGTATGCCACATACACTCTTTTATGTAATTCAGAAATATGACACTCAGGAAAACATTTTTGACTAGGACAAAAGATACTAATATATATATGTAGCTTATATGTGCAGCAACAGCATTTTGAATATTCACTGACATGAAGCAGGCTCTTATATGCCTGTAAAGTTACTATTATTTTACATTTGACTTAAACTACTACAGCAATTATTGGTATGCCCAATATGGAGTCACCAACAGATGTAACTATTCATGTGGAGTCTGCAACCTCAAAGTGTTTGAATCATTGGTGGATATTCAGAAACTATTTGTGATGACCAAGATGCTACACATCATCAATATTCCTACACTTTTGGTCAAACCCTCTGGGTATTGGGTCAAACCCTCTGGGTATTGGGTCAAACCCTCTGGGTATTGGGTCAAACCCTCACACCCACAAAACAATATTCAAGACACTTGACCATTTCTAGTAATTTTGAATGGGAAAGATTGCTAGTTGATACTTTACTGATAAGTTTTTTGGGGTTTATGACATTAAAATTTTACATTCTCCTGGGTTTTATTTTTTAGTTTTCTCTGGAAAAGATACTTGGAGTTTTTTTGTACAAGCCCTAATAATCCCTTATGTACTTATTTTGTTCCACTTCTTTGTTTGTACATGTAGTCTATGCATCAATGATCAACATACTTTTTACCAGCAGTAGTTCAAATCTAATCTTGATTGTCTTGACTGTACATGGGCAACTCAGAAGGCACTTACCAAATGCAGCATATCCAAATATGGGCATTCAATGTAGTGATAAACCTTCCATGACAATTGCCTACATTCATCTGAACAGTATCGCACTTGGGCACACTGATGACATCTGATGAAAATTGAAAGGTTGCTTGTTATCAAGATGTAAAAACTGTGACATATTAATTTTGTATCCATTATTAAGTTTTTGTTTACATACGGTACAAATATATGCAGTTGCATGTATAGGTGTACCTTTTGCATAACTGACATGTGACTTTTACAGCCATAACCCATAGTCATGCACACCAATTGAAAGAAAACTTGTTTACAATTTTTGTAAATTTTAAACACTTGGACCTATTCTTTTTAAAATATACATTCCTTGTTTGTGTTTCGATAAATACACCAAAGTTGATCAGGCCCAAATAGCCCACATCCTCAGCAAAACACTTTTGCCATTCAAATCATTAATGAATTAGGTCTAGCCATATCAATCCTTTTGAGAGACTGTCCATATACTTCACAAAAAAATGAATTTTATAAAAAATATATTTTAAGAGTTAAAAAATTCACATTTGTTTGAATATCAATGTGAAGTGAATTACCCATATAAACTGCAATGTTTACAAAGCATTTGTTAAAGCATCTGTAATATTTCTGTCAAATTGTGTAATAAATTTTCATTTCAAATCAAACGAAATACAATTAAGGATATGTTTGCCTGAAAAACTGAATGAAATGTTGCTTTCTGGATCCACATAGAGTCAGTATAAAAATGTCTTATCCAAAAGAAGGTAACATATCTAAAAACCAACTCACGGTAGAGGTATCAAGACACTGCCGAAACAGTGGTGGCAGTGTGTTTCATAATGACTTGGCAGTAAAACAGCTGCAAATGGACGCTCAACAATCAGTGTGTCTCCTATTTTTATGGGCTGGTTTGCCTGGAGATGAATAAAGGAAAGAGAAAAAAGAGGCTGCATGTTAAGATGTATGTTAAGATATATATTTAATAACTTCCCTCTTTTTACACATTTTTCTTTTTTCTTTTTTTTTTGGGGGGGGGGGGGGGTTGATTTAAAATGATAAAAATGCAATTCGCTGTCAGAAACCTCACTTTAAATTGATTACTATGGTCCCTTGCATACTGTACACTAGCAGTACCTGTTCAGCTGTTAAGATCAATGAACAAGTGCACATTGGCTCAAAACCTGTAATTACTAAAGCAGTGCATGTGCTTGACATGATGAGTAAACATGACAAAATCTCCTGTTAAACACTAATACTGCCCAGGATGGTAAAAAAAAATTGCTGTGTAGCTAAGTTAATACTGATCAGGTATGTATCTGGAATTACAGACGTAATGGAAACATAAGCATATCACTTCACCGGAACTAAATTAAAAGGACAGGGAACATGGGTATATGTTTACATTTACGTGAACTTACAATTAAGAATCGCCCTTGCTTGTCATTGTGCTTCAAATCGATGACCTTGGTTGCCTGTACTATTACTGTATTCATCCCATAGCTGATCTCTGGAATGGTAAGGTCATTGGCCGTTTCTTGTATCACAGTCTCATGTTGCTGACTATAACGAAACAAAAGTGCCACAAATAAGTGATTCACAATGACTTACCAAAAGGAGGCATGCTTATTAATTTCCCAATAGAACTACCTACCTGGTTGTTTAAGTAACCATAATCTCACCTGGCAAGATACAAGCAGCTGCCTGTGCAGGCAAATATGATATTACTAATATTTTGGAAACAAACAATACTTAGTACAGGCAGATGGAAATTTATGCTTGTAACCAATTTAGGAAGCACTAAATACATATGACTTTGGTATCTGTAAACTTAAATTTCTCTAAAAGACATTAATTTTGTGAAATGGGGTATCCAGCCCTGTCTGTGACAGTGATATGCCCAGGTGTCCTCTGTGATTGACAGGCATAAACCCTGTACTTTGTGGCAAGAAATTAATATGCCTGTCTCGTATATTATGTCATGAAACAGCCTTAGCACTCTGGTGCTCAAAGACTAAGCTTTAAGTAGAATTTTAAAACATGGCTGACAATATAACAATCACCAAAGGAAAACAAAAAGACATTTACATGCTCATCACATGTATGATATGTGGATGGACGCAGATTGAGAAAGCTGTCACGGGACTTGAATGAAAACTAACATTGGAACAAACATCGGTGTGTAACAATGGTATAGAAAGCTTAATTTTTACGGGCAAATGAAAATCAATTCACAGACATTTTATTTTATTTTCTCTCAGGAACATGCATTCAATATACATGTATTAACTTTGTTGATACATGCACATATATCAGGATGG
The DNA here is from genome assembly GCA_964020975.1 of Hermodice carunculata. Taxonomy (NCBI): domain Eukaryota; kingdom Metazoa; phylum Annelida; class Polychaeta; order Eunicida; family Amphinomidae; genus Hermodice; species Hermodice carunculata. The sequence goes on from OZ026612.1 coordinate 87,996,498, forward strand.
GATTTGCTTTTGCATGCTTGTTCGTTTTTGCACTTTTGACAAATCTCACCACAAAAAGTGTTTTATACAGTGGTTTTCAATATGTCAAATTATGTTTGGTGGGTAGTTTAAATTATGTATATGTACCCTTTTTTTCTCAGTGGTGTACTTTAGAGAAGTCAGAGCAATACTAACACAAGTGAAGTCTAACAGGAGTATGAATTTGGTTCTGCACCAAAAGATAAGTTTATAATTATGCAAAAGCTTTTATCGGAAACCCATGAAGATTATTGATAACATTCAATTACTTAATAAGCTGACAGCAGTTTAGTTTTTGTTTGATAAAAAACTATGCAGATAGCTTCATACACAGGACATATATGTGACATTTTCAGTAATTACAGTATTACATGTAGTAAGTATACTTACCTCTTGACCACCATTTGCCAAGACCTCTGTGTCTGGGTCGAACACCCGAGAAATCCAGTTGAGTTCACTCAATCAATTCCTGAAAACAGTACCGTGGCACCATCTCTCAGTAGACAGTATGCCAGTAACATTACACCCTCACCTTTGCCTCTGTATATTGGCAAATGGTGGTCAAGAGGTAACATTATGTAACTAATACATGAATTTTTTAGTAATTTTAGTATTAGTAAGTATACATACCTCCAGACCACCAGATGCCAACCCGACCATCCTGCTTCATCTTACAGCTGAAGTCAACTGACCACTCTCCAAAAAAGGGAAGGATGATATGTGGAGCATGCACACCGGAAGTCACCACTAGTTTCAAAAATGCATCATGGGGCCATCAGGTTTTCAGGAATCAAGTGAGTGAACTCAACTCGATTTCGACCCAAACACAGAGGTCTTGGCAAATGGTGGTCGAGGGGTAACTTTACGTACCTAATACAGCATATTTCTAAACTGTCAAACTGCAGACAGTTGTTTTGTTTCTAATTTGATAGGTAAATATGCTGTCACAGTACAATATTCCAATGGTGCATACCTTTCAACTGCAACACTGTTCTCTACTCTCTGTAACATGACCTGCACTTCTCTCTGCATTGTCACTGCACAATAGAGACAACCCAAGTCATAAACAACGTAAACCACTGTTGATCAGTTTAAACCTACAGAAAACATAATCACTTATAAAAAAAGCATAAAAGTCTTTTAAACTGCATCGACATGCACAGAAGAATTCTCAATGAACATGATACTAGATGTACATGTATGTTTTGCAAATGAAGTTTGAAAGAAGTTACTTTCATTACAGCAAGACGATATACACAGAAGTATAACAGCTACCAATACACATGAAAAAATATACCAAGTCTGACCGGCACAGAAAAATGCAGTTGCTGTTTCAGTCCCAATTAGTTTTGTTCAGTGTCTGATTGCACTCATTATGGGAATGACAGAAAACACATTAACATTATCTTGCTTGTGCAGCATGTGAAAAAAAATATGGCCAGCCATCAAAGAAACTACAGGTGTAGCTGCCCAGACTGGCATGTTAGTGTGATGTGTATTTGTCTGAGATGTCACTCAGATTCTACATATCCAGCCTGGGTCATGAAGGCTTGACCACAATGCCAGAGAGAACTATTTCTCCTATAAATATCAGGCATCAGCAATACCTAGCACTGTTGACCTTCATGTAGCATTCCCTTCAATTTTGTCTTACCTTTTTTATTGTCTTGTATTGTGTGGCTTTCTTGAATCAAATCTAAAGCCTTGTTCAGTGCTACAAATGAGTAATAAAATCAACATTGACAAATTTATATCAAGAATTTGACACAGATTCACATGCCTTATTTTATGTCTCAATTTGAAGAATGAAAGCTATAGTCTCTCTAAATCACGTTTAATGAAGTCATTCTACTGTGCCACACTAAACTGACTTCCCTGCATGTGCAAACTCCTAGTGAAAATGTGTTAACATTACCAGTGGTCAATACAATGAGGAATAATGGGATCCCCTTTCAACAATGTAAATTAAACCCACAAAATTTTGTTTTCTTCTTTGAGAGGGGATGAGGCTGTGTGAGTCAATTTGACATATTGTTCACTCAATCTATGATACATGTATACTAATTTGTACAATAGCAGATCACTGATGATACTGAGGCTCAAAATAAACTTTAAATTGATTGCTGTTGGCTACTCCATATCCCAAAAACATTTTCAGCAATTTGATTTCACACATGTGTGTGCGCGTATTCATACACACACATACATTATATACAGTGAAGCCTCATTATAACGACACTCAGATATCCGACATATTCATTATAATGACACAAGTTCTGAATGGCAAAAGCTCACTTTCTTTGTTGTTTGATTCATTTATCTGACACATTTCTGAGGGAACAGACGGTGTCATTATAACAAATTTTCACTGTATATATATATATATATATATATATATATATATATATATATATATATATATATATATATATATATATACATATTCCTTTTACTTCACCTTTTCAAAAGGTACATGGACACCATTTGATTGTAAGAACTCCCAGATTAAAGAGGGGTGGGGGTGGGGTGGGGGGTGTAGAGAGAGGAAGGCAGAGAGAGGGTCTTTTCTAGTAAATTCTACCTGTCTGTGCCTGTGGGTACTGTCTAAGCTGTAAGTTACAGTGGCCCTGTCTCTGGTACAACTTGTGCTGTAGATCCTGAGGGTAACCATGTACCAATGCCCTGTCAATGTCTCCAAGGCATGACTGTCAAATAAATATAAACCAGTGTTGTTTTATTGTTTCACGGGAGGTTCAATTGTTTTCTTTCTTTCTTTCTTTCATTCTTTCATTTGTTCTTTCTTCACTCATAACTGCCTTCCTTTCTTTCTCTCTGTCTTTTTTGTATATGAGATATATCTGAGTCATGCAAATCTGATACATGTATGCAAAAGTGAAACCCATTTATAAATAGAAATATTTGATTGTGTGACTGTAGCCACAAAGTGAGCCTTAACTGTTTAATAGGACATTTGTAATGTAGATGCACTTGTTCCAGCACTCATAGAGATGTTGTAAACAAGTGAAAAACAATTACGTATACCAGTTTCATGCATCTCAGCTTTAGTATGATAATATACATGTATATGTTGCATACAATGCACTGTACCTGCCAAGACCAACAATTTATTTAGATGCACAAACACCCAACATTTTAATTTTATCCCACAGGTTATGATAACACAAAAAGACAAAATCAGGAGACAATGATACTCTCAATGTTGTATAAAGTACAGTACATTTGGATGTGTGTTGGAAAAAGTTTCCAACAAGACTGATCCTCTGATAACAGAAAGCAAACTTTGAAATGCATTTTTACCTCATATTCATGTAAATGGTAGAGAACTGCAGAACGATTAGCAAATCCTAGAGCCAACTGTATGTCTGTTGTGGAAGGAGGAGCATGAAGAATACACTGTAAGAAATCAAACCAGAACAACAAAAGATACAGCAAAATGTCGCTATTTATTTGTCTTAATCAAACTGTTCAATCTTTACCATGTTCTGAAAGAGACCTAGTATGAACTGATCTATTTCAAAAATGTATTAATAAACATAAAAAACAAAAATTACATTTAAAAAATTGCTGAGCATTGTAGATTTTTTCAGGCACAAATTGTCCAGCCATGCATTCAAATTAAACAAAAAAAGAAAAGAAAAGATCAGTATTATCTTCATTTTGAGATCAGCAAAAAGTTTATTTGTGCATACAGCTATAAATCAAGATTTCCATCATGTTAAAAGGCAGATCACAACCAACACCACATTTGTTCAAAGTTATGAAGTTTTCATACTTTTTTCTTGATATCATTGATAGAAGTGGTTAAAGGCTAGCTTAATGTAATTTAAATTTGTAAAAAATCAAACAGAAAAAAAGTGTTGGAGAAGACTGTATTTGAAAAACAATCCTTCACTTTGGATTACAACATCTCAATCAACATTTGCGTGTGATATCATGAACCCACCTTGTTGTAACATTCCAAAGCCTTCTTATTTTCTTTCCGCTTGAAAAGCCTGTTTCCTTGCTCCCTCCGTTCCCTTGCTGTTTCAGCTGACTTTAAACCTTCTTTGCCAAGACTTTGCACCTTTGTAAAATATTCCTCTATCCAGACTGCATTTCTGCTAACATCAACAATCACATAATTAGAAAACAATCCACCAAAAAATACTTCCCATTTTCTATTTCCTACCAGCATTTGTTTTTGGTTGTGCCATATTTTGGTAACCCCTCATTCTCTAAAGCGTCTTCTTGTATTAGCCCCGAAAGTTAGTGTGTGTGTGTGTGTGTGTGTGTGTTTGGTAACCCCTCATTCTCTAAAGGGTCTTCTTGTATTAGCCCCGAAAGCTAGTGTGTGTGTGTGTGTGTGTGTGTGTGTGTGTATTTTACAATTCTTAACCCTTAAAGCGCTAATCACTGCTATAGTTGCTTTCTCATTACTGTAAAACATATAATGGTTAAAAGATTAAAATTCCACATAAAGATAGCTTTCATTCAAATACCAGCAAACCTAGTCTGAAGCAAAACTTAGTCTTAGTCAACACTTAAAGGGTTAATACACTGACCACTCACATACAAAAGTGCCTCAGTACAGGGAGGTGAATCACAAATTCATGTCCCTGCTCAGAGCAGCTCTTCTAGAGTTTGTGCACTTTATGTGATGTAAATAGATCTTATGCTCGCGACACAGCGCATGCGCCAAATTTTTTGACGCGCAGTGCATTGTGGACTTATTTGTAGTATGCGAACCGTTATGGCGATACCTGTGTCGACTATGAAATTACACATGTAGCCATGAGAAGTTTAATTTGTTATTTGTCTGTGTGCTTTTCAAGTTATTCCTGCGGCAAACAACGTAAATTTTATCCCTTGCCAACAAATAAAAACTGGGAAAACAATGGATAAGAAGAATTCCTGTCCTGGAAAGGACTGAAAATTGTGTAAATTCGTGCCCATGACCTCGTCATACAACGTTTGCCGTGTAACTTTGAATGATGACATTTGTACATTGCGATTAGTCTATACAGTTTAGTTTAAATATATCCATTCCAACTGGGTAACCCTGTCGTCTGAATCATATTCCTATAGGAACCAATAGATAGATAGATAGATAGATAGATAGATAGATAGATAGATAGATAGATAGATAGATAGATAGATAGATAGATAGATAGATAGATAGATAGATAGATTGGTTAGTAGTTAAACGAGCAAAAGGACGAAAGAAAGAAAGTAAAGGTAAAGAAAGAAAAAAGAAAGAAAGAAAGATTATGCTCCCTAAAATAACAAAATTTCCTTCCTTTATTACTGATTTTTCAAAGATAAATACAGGTTGTTTTTCGAGCAAAGTTGTTTCAAAACTAAGCTATTCTTCTACAAACTTTGATTTCGGAATAATCCGGGTCAGATATGATAATAGGAAATGTTCAACTTTCATTACGCAATGTCATACATGAACACAGGGACGTGTTCATCTGTAGCAGAAATTAATCAGATTGATAAGCTGAGATTTTGCTCTTCCACCTTTGTCATATTCAGCTCGACAACCCATGTTATTAGTCATCTAGAAGTAACGTTGGACAATCTTGTAAAGATACATATGTTTAAACCTATGAGGTGAGTTTTCTTAATCATAACCGAAAAAATATTCATTTTAACGTTTAAAACTACAGATATTTTTACCATGCGCTCCTCAACTAACAACCCGTGTGTTGTTTCTTGGCGTGTTGTTTTCACAAGTAGTTTTTTTAAAGTAACCAGTACTTGTGTTAATCTCGTAAACTCTTTCATAGCTTAAGCACTGGATGATTAATTTTATGCAAACATCGTTAACACAAAGAAAGGCCAAGTACTTAACACTTACTAATGGCTTCAGAAAGCACACTTTGAAGACTTAGGAGCCAAATTCCATATCGCTAACATGTTGTTTTCCCATTTTAAGTTGGTATTTTTAGGGTAATTGCGTGAAATAAAAAGAATTACTGAAATAATACACATGTACGTTGCAAAGATGTGCAACACGCTTAAATGTACAAAGTTGCATCGATATCCGCACAAGGGATGGGCTCGTATAGGCGTTGCCTGCTCCCCACTCGTACGTGTATTTTGAGAATTAAAATACGTTTAAACCAAGAGAAACACACACACACACACACAAAGAAACAAAAATAAAGAGTGTTTGCAGGAGCAAAATGTGTCTTGCACGTACGCTTGTTCGTTTGTATATGTCTTTCAAACCTTTTGATTACCAAAGGGATGTCTTAATGCAAGTGCACGTTCTTGATTTGAAGAGAAATGTTGAAGTTTGTGCAAGTTGTCGTTAGTATTATTGTGCCTTTTGTTTGACAGTAAGCGCACCAAAAATGACATTTGGCTATGTTCGATGTGTCCACGAGTTTGCGGTTTCCCCTCATTGACATATTATTGAAACCCGCGCTCAACCAGATGGATGCGGTCTCTCTGTTGCATTTTTATGTTCATTTTGTCCAGGGATTATTTCTCACTGAAAGGCAGACCTCCGCGTCAAAGACAATCACACTTCTTAAAGTACGATCGAAACGCAACAGTTAACTCGGGAAAAAGGAGAAAAAGAAGGGAAAAATAAAAAACTACCCACAAGCGAAAGAAAAAGATGAGAAAGTAGGGATGCAAGCAAACAAAAAACACCACAGTGAATTGATGATATTTGCTCAAGCCTCAAGGACATCCTTAACTTTAACTTATTTTTCCCCCTTAAAGACTTAACTTTTCCACATTGTTTTTGGAGACAAGATAGTATATATACTACACCTTCAGAAACCAAATATATGTTACATTTGTCCGACCATATTAGTGAAAAAACTAGCTAAACAACGAGTGAAACTTATCACAGCGAGCTATCTAATATCAATGCAGCCCTCAGACTGATCTCAGCAGCGTACTACAATTAATCCCAGAATGCAATTTCCCAACATGGCGCTAATTTATTCAAAATGGCGACCGTGCATAAGATCTATTCTCTCATGTGGTCAGTCAACAATCCTCACAAATAACATTGTGATGTTTTGTTTAATGTGTACACATAGTCACATCTCAAGATATGAAGAATATTGATTTACAATTCCTGTCAGGTATATGTTTGTAAATGATGGGTTCTCACTTTATTAGACCCAGGAGCCTAAAATGGTCACTTTAGGCTCCCTGATTAGACATTACCTGTATTGCATAATAACCTGACCTGCAAATTATCCCAACTCCCAAAACTCAGCTTTCTCAGCACATACGCCATGAAAGGCAAGTTAATATTCATAAAATGTATGACGAAATTTTGAGAGTCATTCATGTTGACATGTTTTAATTATTAGAAGCAAAATGCCTACCAGCAACCTCATAAAACGTTTGAATGTACAGACAGTTGGTATTATTACATTAAACGCAAGATGTATCACTATTTTTATGCCAGTCACATGACTATTGTAAGAGATACCAAACCAAGAAGGAACTGTTATGATGGCTGCCATAATTACAGCAAGTAAGTCATTATCATTTATATCTGACTTTACTAATTGTTCCACAGTCTTTTTTTAAGCCACAACACATCCATCAATGCAAATAGAGGGTAAACCAATGACTGAGAATTTTGATACAAAATGTATTAATGCCAGACCTACTGGAAGTGTGACCTTTAGACTGCATATGTAATATAGTTCTATTTCCATGTAAAACTCAGCTTATTTTTTGTGCAACTGGAAATTAAATTTTTATCACACAACTTCAATAATTACTTTTTTTATGATTAAGAAACAGGTATATGTGTGTTGTAAGACAAATTCCACTACGATAACCAGGCGCCATACAAGGAGCTAAAATTACCATACAGAGTCTGATTTACC